>OY728161.1:633274410-634524410 GCA_963277665.1 Viscum album
CTTAGGTATATGCATGGAATTTACCTAAGTAATAGTTATCCGTTGATTTCATACTTTGTGGTTTATCCTTATTAGATTTTGTGAGACCTGGATGGTCTTGGGGTCCCTACTAAGTATCGTTATACTCACCCCTGCACGGGCTATGCCTGCACCTCGTTGTGTTGGTTGCAGAGGATGGACAACGCTGACTGAGGAAGAGAGTAACAAGACTGGACGGTACCTGGTGGAGGATCACTCAGCGTGATGATACGCGAAGTAGACGGATAGATTTGGAGTACTGAGGAGGTCATCTGTACCTACCCTTCATGTAGGAACCCTAGAGGACGACCTAGTAGAGGATTAACTTTTCTCCAGTTGTACTTGCTTTTCAGTTGTACTTGTACTTTCTTGTCTTTCTTGTATTTCTAGCCCCTTTTTACTTTCCTGAACTTATTGTACTTGTACTTTCCTATTGGTCATGTATTTCCAGCCACTTTTTTACTTTCCAACACTTCTCTTGTATTTAGTTTCACTTAGAATTTTGCTTCCAGTTTTGTTCTCTGTTGAATTTATTTATAGTTATAAAGGAAATGTCTTCCCATTTTATGGATTTACGCCATTGGTGCTAGTCACCAACCCCTAGACTATGGAAGGCCGGCTTGGGGTAGTCATGATACGGGACCTGGGGGACGGTTTGTGAAAAATTGGTATCAGAGGAGTTGGTTCTACAACAGAACATAGGACTCTGATATTTCTTTTTTGTGAAGCAAAAGTGTTAAGGGTACTAATTGTGGTTTTCATTTCATGGAGTCCAGTGTTGGTGCGGGTGGCCAACGTATCCATACACCAAGCCCATGACTTATGATTTCCGACTCAGTGCACGAAAGCACTGATTGCGTGAGAGTTTTTAAATGTTTTTTAAAGTTACCTCAACCAGGTCATCTCACAAGGTATAATTCTTTTGACAGTTTCACATTTGTTTCATTCAGGATGCCTCCCTGTGGATGACACGTTAGAGGCCTGAGAGTTATATGCACTGACAGCCCACCGAGCGACGAGGCCTCAATGCAGGGCCCTTTTCCAGCGGTGGCACCAACAGTACTACTTCCCGTTGGGCCACCGATGCCACCATCCCCAGCAACAGATGATGCACACTGCTTGAGCGTGTTGTATGAGTTCCAGCACCAAAGGCCACCCTGGTCCAGGGAAGATATGGACCCACAGGCGGCTAAGGATTGGCTGGAGGCTGTGGTGAGAGTCTTCAGACTAGTAGGGACACCCGAAGACGTCATTGTAATCCTTTCTTCTAGCCTCCTTCAAGTAGAAGTAGGTAGATGGGGGATCCTAATGCTTCAGGTGCATGATGAGGTGATGCTACTATGGATAGACATTGAGATCATATTTCTGTTTGAGTTTGTCCCGACAATCCATTGATAAGTGGGGATACAGGAGCTACTGCATCTACAACAGGGGAGCATGACTGTTGCACAGTACTCAGTGAGGTTCACCGACATCTCGCGCTACTCCACTGATATGAAATGAGACCCATTCTTCAGGTCCTAAACATTCGAGCACGGGCTCAGGCGATAGATCATATCTCCAATGATCTTACTCAGTATCCCGACGTAGGCATGGGTGCTAGAGAGAGCCCACCTAGTGGAGAGTTTCCTTACTGAGCAGTATTCAGCAGCAAGACCCACCACTAGCCAAAACACAGCAGAGTCTTCTGCAGTTGGCACTAGACAGATGTCCAGAGGTCCTAAAGGACCAGACCTATAGGTGGTCAACTGAATGACTCAGGATCAGTTGTGTAGGGCACCCGGAGTGGAGATAGAATCGGTCATGCCAGGAGCGAACAATGTTACTCATGAGGAGGGATTGGTCACATGGATCGTGACTATCTGACCCGCCATTCTGATGACCAGAAGGCAATTTAGGGACCTTCCAGGCATAGGCATAGGTTCGATCTAGGTGGTACACAGGGAGGAGGAGGACGTGGAAGAGGAGCTAGACGTACAGCTAACGGTGGATGGCATTTCTAGGTGTTTCCACCACCACCACCAAGAGGTCCACCTCGACCACAGGGAGCGGGTGGATAGGGGAGAGCTCAGCTTCAGGCAGCGGAGGCTTATAATCACAGTGCTCCGGAGATGATTTAAGGTACGATCTATATCTACTCCACCATAGCTACAGTTCTTATAGACACAGGTGCAAGTAACTCTTTCATTGCCACTGCTCTCGTTCGGAACTCGGAGATTTCGACAGAGACGTTAGCTTAATCCTGATGTCTAGAGACTCATACGGGATCATATTAGATGATTACACATAGGAGATGGCAATGTGATTTTACTCTAAGAGGCAAGAGATTCAGTTGGGATCTCCTCGTAGAGGCGTCAAGGCCTTACGGTGTCATCTTTTGTATGGATTAACTATCTACATTATATGCTTATATTGATTGTATTAGGAGAAAAGTGCAGTGTGTTCGCTTAGATGGGACCAGGTTAACATTCGCCAGCGAGTAGGGAACCTTTTCCACACATGATGGACTTACTTGGAGGAGGGTGCAACCGATCACTCACCAGTTGGCTTGCCATACCCTCGGAGTAATTGATGTGGAGAGTCCGACTTATCCTTTAGTGGAGGAACATTATGCGTATGTTTACCCTGATGATGTTCCAGGATTTCCTCTTCATAGAGAGGTGGACTTATTCATTGACCTGTACCCCAGGATGACACTGATATCTACACAAGCATATCGGATGGCTCCTACTCATCTTCACGAGCTGTGGGTATAGCTAGAGGACTTGAAAAGAGAGGGATTCATCCATCCCAGTGTTTCTCCCTATGCAACCCCCATTATATTTGCCAGGAAGGCGGATGGGAGCTTGAGGCTTTGTGTCGACTACTGTCGCCTGAACTAGGTGACCGTGAAGAACAAGTACACACCCATGATGTTCAACGACCTCTTTGATCAGCTGAAGGGAGCTCAGTGGTTCTCGAAGATAGACCTTAGATCAAGTTATCACCATATCAGAGTTTGAGATGAAGATGTGCAGAAGATGACCATCATGTGTTGGTATAGCCACTACAGGTTCTTGGTTATGCCCTTTGGCATAACCAATGCTCCAGCAGTGTTCGTGGGACTCATGAAAATGATCTTCCAGCCTTACCTCGATCTCTTTGTCGTAGTATTCATCGACTACATTTTGATCTACTCGACTACTGAGGAGGAGCATACCTACCATTTGTTGGTAGTTATGGACACACTCTAAGATCACCAGCTTTATGGTGAGCTATCAATGTTCTGGTTTTGGATTCGAGAGGTTCAATTCTTAGGTCACATCATCTCTGAGGCTGGAGTTGTAATGGATCTAGTGAAGATTGAGGCCGTACTTGCTTGGGAGCCACCCAGGAGTTTGATGGAGGTACAGAGTTTCCTAGGTTTGGCTGGATACTACCGAAGATTCATTCCAGACTTCTCCAAAGTTGTAGCACCTCTATCATCTTTGAAGAAGAAGGGGTAACCCATCGTGTGGTCGGAGAGATATCAATATATCTTTCAAGAGCTGAGGATGAGGCTGACTAGTGCCCCAATCGTGAGGCTTCTAGAGGAAGGTTTAGGGTACATATTTTACTAAGACGTGTCATGGACCAGACTTGGGTTTGTCCTATTATAGGGGCGAGCAATGATTTCTTATGGTTTTCGTCTACTGAGACATCATGAGCAGAACTATGCTACCCATAACTTGGAGTTAGCAACAGTGGTCTTTTCCATGAATATGTGGAGACACTATATGATGGGTGGGAATTTTATCATGTACTCTGATAACAAGAGTCTCAGGTTTATCTTCTCTCAGACGTACCTAAACTTGAGACCACGGTGACGGCTCGAGTTCCTCTAGGACTATGACTTAGAGATAGTCTATACTCTTGGGAAGGGTAGCATTGTAGCTGATGCTGTTAGCATGAGATCTGGAATACAACTTCTAGGAGAGGCGACAGAGCTGCTGGCTGCTTTACAGATATTCTTTTTGGATAGAGATGGAGTAGCCCTTCTACAATATCTTACGGTCACTCCCCCACATATTCAGTGAGTCAGGAGGCACAACATGGGGAAACTAACTACAAGACACGACGTGTGCAAATATCCACAGGGCAGTCACCTGATGGATTTTATGAAGGTGGGGAGCATGTCATCCTCTTCAGAGGATGTTTCTTGGTACCAGTGGATCTTTAGGAGGAAGTGTTGAGGGAGGTCCACACAACCCCACCAGCGGTCCATACAGGAGTGCTGAATATGTACCAGGACCTTCGACGACAACTCTGGTTGCTAGGTATAAAGAAGGTGGTAGTAGAGTTTGTCTCATAGTGCCTCACTTTCCAGCATATGAAGGCAGAGTAGTAGGTACCAGCAGGCTTGGTTCAACCTTTAGAGGTTCCAGAGTGGAAGTGGGATGGGATATCCTCATGATGGGTCTTCCACGTACATTCAGGGGACACGAATCGATTTGGGTGACCGTCGACCGACTCACCAAGTCGGCCCACTTACTACCGATCAGAGAGTAGGGCTCAGTAGAGAGCTTGGGACACCTCTATGTGCAGGGGATTGTGCGACTACATGGAGAACGTTCCTTTATTGTCTATGTCCATGACACATGGTTTAATTTTTGTTTATGGAAGGGATTGTAGTAGGCTTTCAGGACACATCTTAGCTTGAGCACTGCCTTCCATCCACATACACATGGTCAGACTGAGAGAACCATCCAGACCCTCATGGACATGCTACGTGCATCTGTCCTCAACTTTGGTCACAACTGTAAGGATCACTTTCTTTTGGTAGAGTTTTCTTACAATAACAGCTATCACTCCACCATAGGGATGACACCTTTCGAGGCGTTGTATGGGAGACCTTGTAGATCACCCTTGTACTAGACAGACCCTGGGGAGTCAGTACTAGTGGGACAAGAAATGGTATGAGATACCACTAAGAAGGTGCATATCATCTAGGAACGGATGTAGACTACACTAAGTAGGCATAAGATGTATGCTAACCGGAGACAGAGGCCTCTAGAGTTCGAGGATGGCGACCACGTCTTTCTACAGGTCTCACTTCAATGAGGTCTATGGAGATTTGGCCAAGGCAGTAAGATATCTCTATGATTAATCGCACATTTCCAGGTCCTTAGCAGAGTAGGTGTGGTGGCTTACCACTTATCTCTTCCACCTCATTTTCACCTAGTACACGAAGGCTTCCACGTATCTTAGCTGAGGAGATATATGTAGGACCCTTCCCACATCATTGGCGATGGAGAGCTGGACGTCAACGATGGGGTGACCTTTATGGAGGTTCTAGTAGAGATTGAGGATCGATAGGAGAAGTTACTACATGGATGGTTGATACATCTGGTGAAAGTTCACTGGCATCACGGGAACATCCAGGAGAGCACATGGGAGAGGGAGGCTAAGAAGCGTGCTCAGTACCCCCATTTGTTTCCATAGTTCGAGTTGTAGCTTATGGGGACTTAAAACCCTGAGGTGGGGGGAATATAAAGACATGGAAATTATGTGGAAAATTTTATCTTAAATACATGGGAATTTTATGAGTTCGTGAAATTTTACGGCGCTTGATTCCGAGGCCCAGTGTGCCCAGAATCAATTTCAGCTTTTTTTTTGGGTACATTCAAAAAATGTAGGAGCGGGTTTTTAAAAACATTTGAATCGGTGCTTGGAATTGAAATTCGAGGGCACCATTGAATTCACGATGACAATATTCACTTAAGAAGACTTTCACCTCAATGGCAGTTGGTTGAGAATAAATGTTCTTTTTTGGATTTTTTTAAAACAATAATAAAATAAAGTGTGCAAAAACGTTATTTTATATGAGCCACCATTGGGTGTGTGGAGGTTAAAACCTCCAAGAGGAGGTTGGATGTGGGGGCCACTACACATTAAATACCCATGAGTAGTTAAGGTGGTGGGGCCCAGCTGAACTGAACCTCCCATGATAAGATAAATGATGTGGGGACCACCTGAATTTTAACCCCTTGAAACTCTTCATTAAGTGGGGAGAACCCTTGAACTCCGCACTTATTGGTGCCACCACCCTTGGAGTGTCTCCACCTTCCCATTTAATTAATTGGATCCAAGGCCTTAAATTAAATGGAGCAAACCCCATTAATTAATGTGAAAACCTCTCATGGATTAATTAGGGGAGCCTATGAAATTTATTTATCCTTTTTGAATTTTTGTGCCAACGTAATATTAGAAAACTCAATTTAATATTATTTTCATGTAACATTTTGGTGGATCATGAGAATAGGAATGCTTGGGAGAAATGTTCTTCCAACGAAGAATGATCCTCCCAAAGAAGAACTAAGAATGCGAAGAACGACGATGAGGATTCTTCTTCAACTCCTTTAATCGAATCCTACCCATCTGGAGAGTCTTCTAGAACCATCATGAGACATATTCCTTCCACATCACCGTCAATGGATCAATGATCGTCTCCTCATGCCAACGTCGAAAAACATCGACCAGGGTAGGTGGTTATTGCAAGTTGGTGATTTTCTTTTCTTTTCTCCTATTCATTGAAATGAATCGATGTGAAGTATTATAAATGAGTGAAGTTAAAATTCCTTCCTCTTAGATGAACAGTTTTTAACACCCCTAAACACGGAGGGTGCCGACCAACAAACATGGCTCGTCCTCCTCCTCTGATCTTTTGGTGACATTCCTTCGGCATGGCGATGAAGTGACGATGACGAAGGTGGAAAAGACAAAGGATGTGCTACCCATGGACTCCGCGAATAGAGCCACCCCCCGTGGTGCACTGGTGCTCCCGGCCGAACACCGCCGATCGAGCAGTGTCTGACCCGCCTACCCACGGACTCCTGATGCCTTGCCCGGGGCACACCACGGCCGAACCCGCACCCTGCCCTGCGGCATGGCCGGCCCTGCCGGTGCCCTGCCCAACACGCTTGGTGCCCTGCGATGCCCTTCTAGGGGTCCCCGCACCCTACCATGGCCTGGTCGGCCCCTACTAAAGCCTACCCGACACCCCCGCACCCTGCCCGGTGCCCCGCGCCCTGCCGGCACACCCGCGACGTCCCGACTCCCTCACATACACCTGGCCGATCCGTTGTCTCAGACCCCCTCACGGTGCCATGGCCGAACCGGCCTATCCATGCCCTTCGGGCCAATCCGTGCTGAGCAGTGCCCTCGCAACACTCCGGGCCAAACTAGCCCTTGTCTTCGGGCTGAGTCGCCTACATGGCGACGTACGGGCCGAACCGCCCTCACAGCCCGCTCGGTCGGGCCATATGGACCAGGCCGAACATAACAGGTTGACCCTCCCAACAGACCAGTTTAGACCCAGTGGGTTTGACCAGGTCGACCCAGACTGGATCAGCCCAGTCTGGGATGTGCCGAGTCGGTCTGACCGGGTCAGACTAGGCCCAGGCCCATTACTGCCGGTTTACTTTCTTTGGCCATTTCATTGGCACTGGGCATCCTTTTGGCGAACCGTCAATGGAACTAATATTATTAGAGCGTCGTCGTCCCTTTGAGTATATCCCACTAGAGTTAGGGGTATAGTTTAGTTATTGTCATGTCGGATCATACATGAATCCAACTAGGCCCCCGAGACTAAAAGGCTAATAAAAAATAGACCGGTTGTGCGATTGATGCTCTATCTATTGTGTTGAGATCCCTATGACATGGAAGACCGTTGAGATACTTCTTTGTGGAACTCTGCAACAGTTGGACTAAGGACCAGTAACTCTTGGTGTGGATCCTTCCAGTGACGAGCACACAGAGTGCAGAGACCTAGTAGCTGGTTGAGACCTGACGACTGTTTGACTGATTCAACTCATAGTGATTCGACTAGCCCAGTGTGGAGAGCCTGGTAGTTGGCGGCAGACCCATGGCAGAGGAGCTCCTGGTAGTTGGCGGAAGACCCGCGATACTCAACATAGGGAGTACCTCTTCAGGCTATTGTGGGGAGCACCTTGTAGTTAGTGACAGACCCACATCGGAGGAGCACCTGGTAGTTGGCAGTAGACCCGTGATACTCGACAGGAGGAATACCTCAGTAGTCCAAGGTTAGTGAGAAGTGCATTGGTGTCGCGGAATGCCCACTATATTATACAGAGGAGGAGTTCTCCAGCAACCTTGGTTTTAATAATGAAAATCCTAGTTTGAGTTGAGTCAATGACTTTTGTGTTTTCCTCATGATTGAGATGGGTTACTAGATAACTTAGGTATATGTATGGGCATATACCTAAGTAATAGTTATAATTTTATTTCATAATTTATGGTTTATCCTTTTTTTATTTTCTGAGAACTTGACGGTCTGAGGGTTCCTACTGAGTATCTTTATACTCACCCATGAACGGTCTATGTCCGCACCTTATTGTGTTTGTTGCAGATGAAGGACAAAGCTGACTGAGGCAGAGGGTAGCAGGACTAGGTGGTACCCATAGGTGGACCCCTCTGTGTGACGATACACAGATCAGACGAATTGAAGTGGAGTGCTGAGGAGGCCATCTATACCTTCCCTTCAGGTAGGAACCCCAGAGGAAGACCTAGTAGCTGCTTTACTTTTCTTCAGTTGTAATTTCTTTTCAGTTGTACTTGTACTTTTCTATTGGGATGGTATTTCTAGCCCCTTTTTACTTTCCATCAATTCTCTTGTATTCAGTTTTACTTAGAGTTTTTCTTCCAGTTGTGTAATCTATTGTTTTTATAGTTATAATGGAAATGCATTCCCAGTTTAGGGATTTATGCCTTTGGTGCTAGTCGCCAACCCCTGGCCTATGGAAGGCGGGTTTGGGGTAGTCAGGATACGGGCCTCGGGGGATGGGTCATGAAAATATTGTTATCAAACATCATGTTCACTCATATATAATTATAATTTCATACAAAATAAAAGCCTCATGAAAAATTATTTTTCAACTAAAATCCATAGTTTTTTGAAAAATATCAATAATTCATACTAATAAAATTTTGATATGATGAATTAAAATATTAATTTTACACTTTCAATATAAAATTTTGAAATTAATATTTTAAATTAAATCAATAATAATGGATCTATTGAGTGTACATTGTGTGTTAATTTAGTATATTGTGTTTACCTTCTACAGTAGTGTCTTTGGCATTACTCTTATTCCACATCAGATTACCCTACTATTGTAATAAATTTACAAACATTGTAAACTAATAAAACCCATTTCTATTTCCCAAATATACATATCCATGATAGAAATATTTTGAAATAATTCATAGAGCTTTTTATTATCCCATGTAGGTCCAACTCCGGGTCATCATATGTACAAAAATTATATTCCTAAAAACAGTTTTATAATCAATGATGTAATTTTCCAATCCTAATGGTAATTATTTTAACTTTAAAATTATATTGTACATATTGATAATAGGTGTTAGTATGATTTGGATAATTTCCTTTTATTATATCTAATGATCCGACAAAGACTATTGGCTTTGATCCTAGGAAGAGAGGAGTCAATATTTTGATAAAAATATAGAATATTCTATGTCAAAGAGTGAGAAAAGAACACCTACTATTTCAATGATTTTATTAAGTATATGAAGTTAATTTTGAATCATATATTTAATATACAATAATGTTCCCACCATTGTGATGTTAATGTTACTAGACCTCATGGTACATAACATTTATAAAGATTCCTCCCCCGTTTGGGAGTGGATGTGAGGATAAACATTACTAGAAGAGTTTTAAAAAATAATTTTTAAATAATAAACCTTATTAGTCAATTATTAAGAGAAAATAATCCTTTAATCCATCACTAATGAAATTGGTAGTATATTTTTTCTTTTAAATTTATAATATAGGTAGTTCTCTAGTCCTTGATAGATTTTTGATCTCCCACTATATTGTTTCATGGGACATTTTTTAAAAGGGATTCCACATAGGCAATTCATGAAAAATTTATTGATTGTTTTCTACCTTTAACTATTTAATTTATTGCTATAATAATCATTCCAATATTGAAAGAATAGTTCTTTTTAAATTATTTTCATCCAATAAACACATGAAAATTCTCCTGTAATGTATTATATTAAATTCAAAACCTTAAGCTCACCCCTATCTTGAAAATCTCTTCTTATAAGTGATAAAATGTTTTATATTATAGAGGAGAGTACAGTGAACAAT
The DNA here is from genome assembly GCA_963277665.1 of Viscum album. Lineage (NCBI taxonomy): Eukaryota > Viridiplantae > Streptophyta > Magnoliopsida > Santalales > Viscaceae > Viscum > Viscum album. Next base: position 633,284,585 of record OY728161.1, read on the forward strand.
AATTGTTCCTTAGGAGAGGATTATTGATATAAAAATAATTATTTGTGGAACTAATATCATTGTAAATATAGATATTGAAAAAGAATTGTAAAATATTGAATGGAATTATATATTTAGTTTCATAATATGCATTGGCTTAAGATGGTTTTGCGAAATAGATTTTTATTGTGTCTACACCCCTTCGATCCCTACCATGTAATTGGGGATGAGTTCTGGAATAATTAAATGTATAGTTTGAAATATATAAGGAAATACCTTTCAAAATAGCCTTTTAATGATTACCTAGGATGATAAAATAATATCTCAAAATCAGAAGATATCCAATGAATAAATAATTCCTTTCAAAGTGATACACAGAGCTCCTGATATCTCAAACTAATTCCCTGCTCATGATATGTTATTATTTCTAAATTAAATATATAATTCCATTAAAAATATAGAATTTTCATAACATGGAATGAATTATAGAGAGTATAAAAGGGTAATTCTTATTAAAAGTGGTTTCTATAATTCTAAAATATTCTTAGTCACGTTTCACCAACTGATAGAGACTTTATTTGATTCTCTATAAAATTATTCCTCAGGTATTACCACGGTTCCATAATGTCCATATAGTGGATCAATATTAGTCATTATTATTGGTTGATGAATATGTTGGTTGGTTGTATCATTAATTGAAAGAGTCATTTTAATTTTTTAGAAGATGTATGATATAAATTAATAGTGTTATTTTTTTAATTCTTAAGAAAAAATTACAATAATTAATTTTACTAGGGTTATCCTAAGTATTATTGATAATCCATGTGTGTAATTATTAATAGAAATTCACTCAACTAGGGAATGTCACTCGGATAGTGAGAAGCATTTATAGATGCTTCAAAATGAGAGAGGTATCAATACTGTGATCCTAAATAGAATGAAATTTTTTGGATGCTTTTTTTGGAAAGTCACTATAGTAGTGAAATTTTAGAGGGAAATGTGTTATTGTTATTGAAACATTTTTTATAATGAACTTCTGAATTCCTATCCCAATGATATCCTTCAACTATCCCATCCCATTTTAATTTATAACTAACACTAAATTACAATTATAGGTATATGAATTTTTTTAATAATAACAAGTCTAGTGAGGGATTATATTTTTGAGGCTACCCATCATTGGCTATGATTTCTATATATGTGAAGAACCATACAAGCCACACCAATGTGATATCAGACTGCAATTATAAGATATTTTTCAATAGTATCTACATTAGGTTGGACCCCAACTTAATTTTCTTCACTATAATTATGTTAGGGATATTTAAAATGAAATACATTCAATTTCTCAGTCATATATTTTATGGTATGAGATAGTGGAATAAATATTTATGGATTGAGTATATTCTATCTGGGGTTGAATTTTTGGTTCAGAATGAGAAATAAATACACTACCAATTAAAAATATTTTCTAATGATAAGAAATAAATATAACTACCCAATATTTTTGTTTCTCCAAACTATATATAGAAATTGAGGGTAGAATTTTATTTTATAAATAATTGGTGAAATTAATTAGGTTTTATTTGTAGAATTATCTATGTATCAACCCAAACTTTGCATCATTTTATGTTTTTCTATCAATATAGTTTATCTTTGAGATCATTATCTTCTGTATGGGTCATTATCATCAAATAGAGTTCATTATAATTTTGTCGTATCGCTGGAATACTCACATCTAATCGTGGATTTATTTGACATATACTAACACAACCCAGGAAAATATTCTAATCATCTCCTTAGTCAATTATATTTCTGAGTTTCTTTATGATTAAAATACTACCACGTGTTATAGAGTTTTTATCTACTCCCCACAATTTAGTTCAATAAACATTGAGCTGATGAAAGAAAATTATTTGTTTGAGGGTTATTAGTTCTCATTATATCCTTAACATGGATTGTTCATAACAATGTCAGTTTTTAATAATCAAATAAACTATTCATGATTACATAGGATTGGTGGTGTTGTTTTTAGTGATTTTATTGTGTGGCCATATAACTTGTCGACCAGGATTTTCCAAAAGTCACCTAGGTGAGGAAGATATGTGACCTAAGGTAGACCTCCTATTATGATAGAGGACAAAAACTATTAGGAAGGGCATAAAAAATTAAAAAATTAAATTTTTATCTAAGAAAAATCTTGGGGTTAATTCCCAAATATAACAAAATATTTAGAATCAACTATTCAAATAATGTTAATCCCAACAACAATATATATAAAATTTGGGAGAAATTGGGCCCACACACTTAATAATAGAAAGTAAAAAAATCTATATTCATAATGTAGAAATACATAATAATGTATCAAAATATATACATTGAATAATTAGAATCATATTTGTCAAAAAATGGTATATTTTTAGGTACATGAAGATCAATAATTGGATAAAAATACACAAATATATGGAACAACTAATACAATTTGTTTAACTAAATCCACAAACTCTATAACCAACAAAGTGACCAACATATCTTTTTCTAAGAAGTTGTTTTGAGAAAAGAGAAATTTTTAAGGGCTGTCAAAATACATCTAAATCCATATCATGTAAGTTAGTAGGGATGAGTCTAATGACCCAATAAGAATCCACAATGACTCAGAAATTTTGTGTGTTATTGGGATCAATTGGATGTTCGTGAAATAAATATAAAAGGTGTAACCATTATCATGAAACATACCCATGTAGAAGAGTAATACAATGGAAACATAAATAAAAAAACTAATTTAGTTCTAATAAAGCCACATTTTACCCCAAACATAATTTCATCAGTGAGTGTCAGATTTTCTCTGAACATGTGAAAAAAACTATGTTGACTAGGTCTTTCTTTAGATGTGATACCTAATACCATACTTGATTTATCTATTTTCTAATGCACCTAATCATAATAGTCATAAAAATAGAAATATGTCAGATTTATATGGTAATCTAGTGTTATACATAATGTTGAATCCTAGTTAAGAACCCATGCATTTCATAATGACTAGAAGGACAAATACTTGAGTCATGGTAATTATATATATACCCAATTGATGAATCCATGGAGATTTCCAAAATCATTAATATTTCCCCTAGGATAAATCCAATGTAACCAACTAGGAAATATATATATAATTAATGTGTAATTCAAATATAACAATATAAATAAACTCAATTAATAGAACATACCTCCAATTGATCTCATGATCACAACAATCAATGGGTATTATGGCCCACCTGAGTCTTCTCACATTATACATATCTTTAGTGTTATCCCTCTTCACAAACACACCACATAAAAAATGTTTTTCCTATAATGTTCATTAAAAAACCTTATCATTAAAACCATATTATTTTTACACAATCAATGAGGTTCTATGGCGACACCCACAATCATCACTATACATATCTTTAATAATCCCACTCTAAGGGTATCCTGATATTGGGACACCAACTTATGTCACATTGGTGAAGTCTTATAATTGACACGTTACATGTGTCACCCAATCAATCTTTCATTTCGTGGACCCAAACCATAATTCTAGTCATTATGTCCCTTAATTATTTCTAGGGTCCTTTAGATTTGTGTATACCCTCTTAGGGGTTCTATCAAAAACATGTGGATCAAAATTACATTATGATAAAAAAAGAAACCAAAATTATAATACACAAATAACATAAATCAACATACAATAAGAAACAAATAAGTAAACTAATGTAATGGGGGTCATAAATAAGCACTCATGATTTAGTAATCCTGGAATCACCCATATGAGGTCAAAGAAACCAAAAATCATTAATAAAGACCTTGAATATTTCCATTGAAATATAAAATAGGTCCCATTTGGAAAACAATTTATAAAATTAATCACATGATGTATTACTCAGGTAGGGCTCTTTTTTAAATCACATTACAACATTCTTTTGAGAAAACCATTTTCATTACGCAATACAATTTTGAAACCCTTTATAAAATGAATATTTCCACTTTGAATTTCATACTTAAATAAACCAGATCATAAAAATAAATTATTAAAAACAAAAATAAAATTCAATCTTGAAATCAAACACACACAACAAATGAACCATAAATAGGGTCATTGGCACTCATTTAACCAAGTATCCACTATTAAACCATTAAAAATTTATGTGGTCCATGCTAACCATTAGGCTGAAACTCTCTCATAAAAAAATTATGGAAAAATTACACATCCCATGAAACATGAAAACCAATATAATAACATTGGAATAAAAACTAATAATCACTGAATGAGGAAGTTGATCAAATAAATTCAAGGATTCAAAACTCACAAAGAGTTATTCCCTCAAAATCCAACCGTGTAATCACTGTGTATGATCATCGAACCATTACTTCAACTCCTGGGAACATATCTGAACTACAAAATCAAAAAAATAATTATTATTAATTTACAATTAATTTTTTGAATAATTTTAATTATTTTATGTTAACATTCCTTTTAATCAAATCAATTTCAATAGTCATAAATGCCTAAAAACACACAGAGTCTTCTTGGAGCACTGAAACAAGGTCTGACTGCACTAGGATGGTCTTTCCCACACTCCTGACAATATTCGTAAAATAAATATCATATTTTTATTAAATATTTATCCTAATTTAATTTAACACAATGACATAAAATAGATATTCGAGGAAGCATACCTTATGGTATAATATATATTGGGCTTGCATAACTCTTATAATGAAACCCAATATAGGTCATATATGAAATCATCATCATATCTAAATGATCCCACTATGATCTTATGGAATAATATCAAGATTAATAACTGGTTCATTCCATGATTTTAAATATCAAATGGATGAAATAAAAAATGTGGCACAGAGGGAGGATATATCATAAACCATTTGAAAGATACCTCTAAAAACAACTCAGTTTTAGGGTGATGGGTTAGGATACCTTGAGAGGATGGGGAGGGGAGAGCTGATCGAGATGAACTCACCCTATGTGAACCCATTATATTGGAACGGGGGTTTACTTATAAAAAGGAAGAAGTCACCTAGATTTTTAAAACAAATTGGATGGGTATAAAAATGTCACTATCGACCCTTTCCAGAAAATGATGACCTATTTCTAGGCTATTTATGACAATTACTGAGGATGCACCATGATGTGTTGTGGCATGAGTATTTTTCATGGGGTGGGGGAATCTAATACATTGAACAAGGGTGTACCATGGTGTGGTGTATCTTGGATATTTGGGATAAGGGTCACCCTAACATGCCATAAAGATCTGCATAGTGTGGTGATCCTCATGGACAATTGTATAATAGATATGTACCTTCTATGGAGCTCTATGGTGAGGTTCTCCCCCACTATTTAAAATAGGGATGTCCTCTAATGTGCCATGATTGGGTGCCATTGCATGTTGGAGTCGGACACACTATTTTCAAGGAACCAAAAACTCCACCTTTTTAGGTACTCCCCAATAGTTTCCCATAGGAGATAATCACAATGTTAAATTCCTAACCCACATCATGATTTCCCTATATTTTAGAATTTAACTGACAACCATGCCTTTTTGAGGAATCTAATTATAAAACAGATAAAATTTCAGCCGAAATCAGACCACCATTTAGTTAATCACTTAAAAAAAATTCCAAACCTCAATCCACTTCCACAAGCATATCATCAGGATCCGTGATCTCTAAAAGTTTATTGCAATCCTGGTTAAAAAAACCATCCACAAAAATTTATTATTAAAATTCCTTTTAAATTTAACAACTAAAAAGGATATTGTCTTTAAAACCACATCATAATAGAAATTATCATTCCAAAGAGTCCTTGAAAATCCTTTAAAATCATCTCTGACTTATACTGACCACCAATTCACACTCAATTCACCACATTTTGTCCTGAAATTATTAATGATATTATACAATGCAATATAAAAAACCATCTAAAAACACTAGATAATACTCCAAAATATTTTTGTGAAAAAAAACCTAATCAATGTCCTAAATAATGATATAAATATTATTTCCACATTACATGATCAATTTCTAAAAGATAACATTTCATCCCTTTTTGGGATAACTATTCATAAAACATTACTACAACTCACCTACTATGTAATACCAAGAGATTAAATGAATTATTATTTTGAATGAATATAATGTATTATATATTTTAAATTTCACATATAATATAATTTTTCTGGTGTCACATGAAAGGAAACATTTTGATTGTGTTGAACATAATATCGAGTTTTCCTACATTACACACAACACCAAGTCTAAACGAATCATGACATACTATTAAAATATTCTCAATTTAACACAATAGTTTTAACTTATCCACTGGAATAAAGGGTATGAATATGATTAACTAAATTATGAAAACATATTGTTTAATAATGTATATATTTAATTATTTTGTGACTGGTAAATTATATATGCAACTTAAAATATTATAAAAATAGAGGAATTGATTTTGTTAGAAAACTATTTTTATGCACATAAACACGTTTTAACTCGATAAATTTAATAAAACACTTATGGTGAATTATTTCCACGAAATATTTATATTATATATTCAATAATTTATTTAAAATTCAAATTATGTTCTTTCAAGAGAATAAATATAAATAAGTTGAATTTTACTCCTAAAAGCATTATTTTTTCAAAAAGGTAATTTTATCCCTTTTCGAGAAAATACTTTAAGATTAAATTTTAAAACATTTTAAATTAATTGGTGAAAACATTACTTTTTGAAATAGTCATTTCAAAAAAATCTTAGGGTGATTTTTTTTGGTTTTTGTGAATAGTTATATTTTTGATGAATAGTGAAAAATACTGTATTTTAAATGAAAAATTCATATTCATTTAATTTATATAAAATGTAATATTATATTTCAGAATCATATTAAAGTATGATTAGTATAATAAAAAAATTATTCTAATTTATGTAATTTTAATCAATTCCATATTGAATTTTGAAAAAATAAAAATGTAAACTTTTTAACCTTTTCACTTTGAAAACCCGCTTTCTCATCGACTCTATGATATTTATTTTAAATTTAAATATATATATAACTTAAATTTGATTTTTGAAAATGTATTGGATATTTAAAAATAAATATAATAAGTTCACCCTATATTTTTCTAATAATTTTTAATGAAAATTATAAAAAGTAATTATCACTATTAATGATAAAACTTGATTTTTTGACATCACTTGTGGTTGTATTAAAATTAATTTTACACACATGAGATAATTTTATTTAAAAATTTTTATATAATATTTACAATAAGTCGGTATAAATTATTCAATACATATTATTTTAATTTTAATCACAAATTATGAATTACATATGTAAGTAAAAATATACAATATCTCATTGTAAAAAACTAGAAGGGTAAAATTGAGTAAATTTGAAGATTAAGGAATAAAATGAATTTATCATTTATTTTGTGTTTCTGAGGTCTGTATTGACCAAATAATCTAAATAATCTATTACTTATATATTTTGAGTCACAAGATGCAAGATTAAGCTCTCAATATTTATTAATTTTATGTATTTATGAAAATGTCACCCCTCCTCAATTATAAAAGGGTGATTACTCCACTTATTTACTCAAACCCAAATATATATTTTTATATAAAAAACCAAAAATAAATTCCCAAAATCCATCCCCTCATCCTAGAATCATTATTTTTAAAATAAAGCTATCCTAGTAAGGTTTTTGGTACAAACTGAAGGAGGATACCCAAAGAAGAAGTAATATTCATCAATGATTATTTTTTGTTGTATTTATTATACCACCTACTTCAATTATTATTATATCATTATTATATAATAAAATCACTATATTAGATTTAATGATATTTTTTATGTTAATGGTATGTCCTATAACCATCTTAACTTCCATCAAATGGTTTACGAAATCATCATCAGAGTGTTATCCATACAATTTCCGCACGAACTGATGAAATTCCTTTTTTTAATTACTACCTATAAAAATAGGTAATAATGATTGATTTATAATTTATATATTATTTTTATGATATTATTATTGGTTTTTAATTATTACATCCCTGACACATTCATACTCTCCATTTTATGAGAATACGACAATGTCACTCATGCGTACGGAGGACTACCGTCTTCTAAAAAGATGTGATTATTTCATGATTATCATATAATATATAAAGGATGGGTTTAATAAAATTATTTGATATATATGAAATAACTCTGACTCTGGGAAGATAATATTTATCATTTCATTTTATTTCATTAAATATTACAAGAACATTGAAACAATGATCACAGGTACATAAGGCCTATCACCTCCTTGAATAATGTATTCTATTTTCTATCAATAAATTTTATGAATTAATTTAAATAAATAAATTAAAATAATATAATATATAATATATATTTATAATGGTTAAAAATAATAATATACGTGAGGGGACCAAAAACAACAAGTTTAAACATAAATGAAATACAATTCTTTTATTACTAGAAACATGACTTTATCATGGAATTATAATTAAATGGGTAATAAAATGTCATAATAAAATAATACCTAATATGATATATATTAATATGGATTTTTTATTTTTTAATAATAATTTTATATTAATTATAATGTATTTCTGAGTGGTTTCAAATGAAGTTTAGAAGCGTGATGATAGATTTCTGTCTCACTTTTATTTTCATTGAGAAAAAAGACATATTCATCACCTTTTGTGTGTGTAGTGAATATAATATACGTGAAATAATTTTATAATTTTTATACTAAAAATTATGATAATTTAAATGTCCTTTATTGAATCTCTATTTCATGGATTTTTTGGTCGAAAATTTACCAAGTCTGAACGAGATGTTTCTTTAAATTTGTACACTTTGAGAAATGTGATTATTTTATAAATATATCTTATATTATGAGGGGTATATATAGCCCTATTGAGATATAATATCATGAATTTATTTAGCCTCAGTATATTTTAAGTTTCATTTAATGATATTCCTTCACAGGGCATATTTTTCAATGTCACCAATGTGGTAAATATTTTAGGTTACAATCTTATCATTCTTATAGTCATGTTTCCAATGATCAAATAATATTATCCATATATCATGAATGAAATTATTTTTATTATCATATGGTTATTTTATGAGAATAATATTTCTAACTTCATTTTCCTCTCTATTATCTATTAAATAGTTCAAAAATACTATTTTAATGAAAAATTATCTTTTTTTGTTGAAAAACACTTTTCATCCATGACCATTTTTCTGAAAATGGGTTCATTTTTTTAACATTCTTAATATTATTTATTGAAGAAATTTCTAGCTGCGTTTATCTGTTTATTATTTGAAAATATAATTTTTATGTTATTTTCAAAAGCAATTTCCTTTGTGTTTTACCGAAAATATGAAAGGAACATTTGTTTTAACATATATGACATGAATGTATCCTCCTGCCATTATAAATTTTTTTTATTTGAACCATCCATTATAATGTTCTTTATTATTTTCAAATATTATCATTTTTAATGTTTTTAATATTTTTAAATTTGATTTTAGATTGGAAATGTTATTTTCCCATGAAATGTTTAAAAGTATTTTTAAGGATTCCATTATATGTTTTTAAGTTTTTATTTGAATAAACATATTTATACAGTATATAATGTTGTTTTAAAAATAAATTTTCAATGAAAACTTAACTTCCTCAAAAATATTTCTCTGTGATCTATCATTTAGAACCATTCCCAATATAAGATGAAATATTTGTACCTAAATAATGTTTTATGAGGATGTGATCTAAGGATAACATTTTTAATCATTCTTATTATGGTTTATTTTTATGATTGAATAATATTTATGAAACCACTTTATCATCAATGAGTTATACCATGATAAAATTACTGAGAAACCTAGTTATTTTCCACGGTTTATGCTTGGATGAAATAATATAATCATTATGAAACCTATCTCTATGAAATAGGTTATGATATGATTAATGTTTCATGAAACTCGTTTCATTTTGTGGGTTACGATATGATGAATGTTTTATGATCATGGGACACACATATGTATAATTTTAATTATGTGATTATTGATACATTAAAACCATGGTTTTATGTTACATTATAAAATAGTACGGGGAAACCTATATCTCCCTACAATTGAGTGGGAAAGGACATATATCTCGTGATATCGATAGAACTTGAATGGGGTGTGAACTCTGTTTTGTAAGGGTGTTTTTACGCTATCATGGTCTTGGGAGTAGAACATGACTATTATGATAGTTTGGTAAGGTAAGACATTCCCATATGAGGAAATATATTCTATAAAAGATGGTAGTGTGTCCCTCCCAAGAGGATTGTCCACAAAAGGAGTTCTCTGATAAGTTTTTTCAATCATCCATGATTATTATGAAAATGATTTATATTCTTATGCATATGGAAAAATTTTCTATCTCATGAAAATTATATAAACATGTATCTCATGTTCTTTTATTAAATTATTATTCATTTATATTCAACTTCCAATCATTATTCCATTAATCAAAATTTATTTATTTAAATGAATGGTATTGTTTTCATGTGTTATGGTCATGTTATCATACCCTTATACTAATTTTATCCTTTAATATCTCCTTTTTCAACGCTTAATCAGAATTTGAGCACACCATTTATTATGTTTCATTTTCATAGGTGATGGGGAACAGTTTTTAATAGCGTAATTTTATGAAGTGTAATAAATGGTAAGATCATTTTTAGAGGCATTGAAGATATTTTTTTTTAATTATATTATTTTGTACCAAGTATCCCAATTATCTAAACAATTATGGTATTTATTAGTGTGTTTGAGTAATGTATTTAATATTTATCTAAAAATATATAACATCCATATATGAAAATATATGGTTTTTATTATTATTATCATAATATAAGTTTATTTAACCAGTATGAACATGGATGAGAAAACCTTAGTGTAAGGATATATCTAAGGATAATTATAAGGATAAAAACAATTATAGGATAATGTATTAGAATTTTTGTGGTAGATATGATGAGTGGTTTAAAAGAAATTACATCCCTATATTTATACTACATGTGGGTGTGGATATACAACAGAGGATCCTAGGGATGATAACATCAAAATCGGAGCATTAAGTTTGTCTCTATTGTAACCTGGTTTATGACAACAGGCCTTGTTGCACACCTTGTTTGACACTCATATGGGATATATTTTGGAAATTTACAAAAGTATTAATATCCATAATAAAGGATTTAAATATATGAGGAATATGACTAAACTAGGATAAAGATATGGTGTCATAGATTGAAAATTATGTGGAATGATAGTGGGATCCTATTATGGACTTTCATGATTATTTGGGTTTTTTCTATGATTAGTGTTTCTTAAACTGTGTTTTTTTTGTTTCAGTCAATATAGGTAACCTGAAGGACATGGTTAATATAGAATGTTATAGGAAATTATTTGGTAATTATTCAAATGGTAGGATAAATAGATTGAAATTTTTTGTAGTTATTACAAATCAATAACTTCAAAGCATTATTAAAAACAAGAACCTCAACCAACTCTTCGACTCACCAATGAAAATAAGGAAAATGTTAATTGAGATATTGGGTAGTGGGGACCATATAGGAATGAATGTTTTATTTCTTATATTTTAATATTGTGTGAAGAATCACTCAAGGGAATGTATTAGAGGTATAAGAAGATGTTTTGTGTGTGGAAAAAGGTATACAAATAAAGTAATTACAAATGGATATTGAAAATTTTAGTTAACGAAATCAATGAGAATAATGGTATCAAAACGTTATTATTGATTGTTGAATGTTTTAAATGTGTAATGAACAGTAATTATGAAAATTTTCGTTTTGATGAGAATGATCATGAAGGAAATCTGAAAGGTTGTGTGAGTAATAGTTATATTTTAGATGACAAATAGACTATGAATGGCATTTAAAAGGAAAGAGGTATTAAGGAATAAGACGTGAAGCTTAGTTAATGGTCTGGGAATGATGTTGGATGATTAATGTGTTTTTATTGAAAATCAATAATTATGAAATATATAATGATTTTTCATTATATGTTTTTCATTATGGATTTGAAATAATATATTGAAAGATGTTGAGGACCAAGAAAAGTAATTCAATAGAAAGGTTATATTCATAGAAAAAATTTGATTAGGGGATGTAGAACGATTAATAATTTCTTGAATATAATGTGGAGATGAAGATAACATTTATATGAAAAAATTAAATTAAATAGTACTAATTACTGAGGAATTGGTTTTTGATTTGTTGAAAAAGTGGTTTAAGCTTTCATTGATGGAGTTCACGACCTAATTGGAGTTATGTAATATCTCCAAAAATCATTGCTTTATTTTAATAATAACAAATCTTATACATTTTTAATATGGTTTTATGGTAATTCATATTATTACAATGTTTTTAGTCGAAACATGATTAAGTTATTGACAATATTGGTATTTTAACACTAATAGGAACATTATATTGTTTGGGGGACTAATAATAAGATAATATTTTTTATTTAGAGAAATTCATTAAAATGTTTTGGATTTTAATTTGATGGAAGGGTCATAAAGATAAAAATTGATCAAAAATGTTATGTTGAACTTTGGATGGGGTTTTAAGGATTAATGTATCACCTCCCTATATAAATATTTATACATGTCTTATGGTAAACCTTTGGTTTTGAAAATAACTAGAGATATGAGGACTATCATATTGATCCTTTAAGGAAATTATATAGTTCCTCAAGAATGAATAATAGATCTACTGGAGTAAGAGAATAAGTGCAAGTAGATATAGGAATAATGGATGAAATTGTTCTAATTAAATATAATTATATCAAGTAATCACTTTTTTTGTTCAAAGTCTAGTTGGTAAAATAATTCCTCAAATTCAAGAAAATAATTCTAAAAAACAAAATATCATCCAATTAAATTCATTTAAGATGAATCAAATGTCCTCTTAAATAAATATATATTTATGGAATTATTATTTTTAATCTTATCTAGATCACATACTTTCATGTTATAAATGATCTCTATCACTCTCTATTATTATTTATGATTTTATTCCATGTCCAAAACGTCATTCATCCCTTATGTTATCTAACGTGGAAACCTAGTCATTAGATTCATGAGGAAACCATTATTTTTCAAATTATTTCTATTTAAGGGGATCTTAAATATTATTTTTTATAATGTGGGTTTCTAAGAGAGAATTTTCATATTTTAAACTGGTGATGACCGAGATGAATTTTGATTGGGAAATTATCTTTAAAGGGGTAGAATGTAACTCCTCAATATTTTTGATTTTTTCCAAATGGATTTAATCATTATTATATTTTCCTTCACACATAATAATTAATTTATCCTTCATTAAATTTCATAATATGAGTGTCTTGTGTTACACATAATGTCGAGTTTTTATTCCATTACACGCAACACCGAGTCCAAAAAAGACACATACTGTTAATATATTATTATTTAATATGATGTTCATTACCTAGCTATTGGAATAGATAATATAGAAATAATTTCTTAAAATTTTAGAATATAAGTTTTACAAATGTATATAAAATTAATTCTTTCATAAAAATTTATTAGAAAGGAAAAATAGAAACCAATGGAAAGTAATGGATATCATTTTTTGGGAGACAATTTTCATGCACTTAAATGCATTTTACCGTAATAAGTTAAATGAATCAATTTATATGAATTATTTTAATAAATTTTATATATTATATTATAAATCAACTATCATACATTAATCTTATGTATTTTATATACTAGTGATAAGAATAAATCCAATTTCAAGCAAAATTTTTCTAAAAAGTGATGTTATCGCATTTTTGTGCCCTCATTTAAAAATTTATTTTCAACACTTTAAGAAAATGATTTTTCTAATATTTTATTTGGAAATCATAATGTAAAAAATATATTTGGGTGAATTTTTTGGTTTTTATGAATATTTTCTTTTTATGATGAATAGTGAAAAGTAATGAATTCTAATTGAAAAAATATTTTCTTTTAAATTATTTATAAAGATAAATTAAATTTTAAATTGGTTCAAACGAAGAAAGTTTTTAATTATATATAAATTAATATATTTTATTTCATTTTAATCAATTAAATATTTTATTTTTATATAAAAAATTTGTAATGCTTGTAATATTTTTCTTTGAAGATGAACTTTATAATTGTATTTTGTGGAATTAATATTAAATTAAATTATTTCACTTCCAGGAATTGAATTTTTAAATTATATCCTATATGGGAATTTAATTTTGAAGTATGTATTATGTATTTTGAATTATACAAAATTATATTTTCAACTATAGTAAACTTTAATTTTTACCATATTTATTATTAAAACAATAATTTTAGTTACAATGAATAATGTTAAAATGAGGATTTATGTATTAAATTCATTTATATTAAAATTAATTTCAGAAATACATATTATTATTTTTATATAATTTTATTAAAAGTTTATAATTAGTTGTAATAAATTATATAGTAATTCAAATTTTAATTATTTTCTTAAAAAATAAATTACCTAGATAAATAAAAAGAAAAAAATTGTTGTAGTTAAAAAATTAAAGAGGTAAAATTTTGTAAACATAATGACTAAGGAATAACATGAGAAATGTTTTTATTTATAGTGGTATATATTTTTATCTAACATATACCCCCTAAAATCTATGTTTTATCTAATTTTGGAGGAACTTAATGTAAGAGTGACCTCCCAATAGTGAATATATTTGGGTATTTATAAAAATACCACCCCACTTAAAGTTAAAATGGCCACTCACTCAAATAAATTAATCATACGTATCAATACTTTTTAATAGAAAATTTAAAATTATTAATTCTAAACTTCAATCCCCTAATTATAGAAGACTTATATAGGAAAAGAAAATACTTTCATTTTATGGCATTGGTTACAAACCTAAGGAGGATTACCAGAGAAGATGTAACATTCTCCAACAAGTATTTTGATGCATTTATTCCTCCATATCCTTCATTAATTATTATAACATAACTATATAATAACATTAGTATCTTCTAAATAATTATTTGTTTTTATTTTAAGGAAATGAACTACAAAAATCTCCACATCCATCGAATGGGTTTTGCAATCCTCATTCGTGTGTACGATTGAGTACCACCTTACTAACTGATATCAATTTTATCCATTAACACCCCTAAAGGCATGAAATTACTATAGATTTATTATAAATATAGAAAATATTTATTATTTTATTACTATCCTAGAATTATTATATGGATAATATCATTATAATGCATATTTTTTCATAATACATTAATGTCACCCGTGTGTACGGTGGACTATCGCATCATGAAGTGATGTGATTCATTCACGCATTATATAAAATTTATTAAAGATGGTTTTAATAAAAACACATGATATATATGACAAAAATTTTTTTTTAATGATAATATATATAATTTATTTTCATTTCATTAAATTCAATAGGGTAATGAAAACAACATTAAAGTGTTCTAATGAATTGTCATCTCCAAGAATAATGTATTTCATTTTCAATCACAAAAATTTATGAATTTCTATATATAAATATATAATGAATATAAAATATGTTTGTTTCATTGTTAAAATTATTGTTATTATCAAACCATGATCATGGTAAGGGAGAAAAAATAACATGTCAAAACATACCTAAAAAATAATGATGTTATTTCATGAAAAGTGACATTGACATTGAATTGTTAATAAAAGGGTAAAAAAAAGTCATAAGAAAATAATATATGGTATATTATATATATTAATATTATTATATTATATGTTTGTTATAAACTTATATTTATTATATGAGATAATTTATTATTTCAAAGGAAGCCTATACCTACAGTAAAGAATTTTCATATCACATTAATTTTCGGTGAGATAAATGTTATATTAACTACTCGTTTATAATATTTGGTGTACATAATTTACATGAATGTATTTTATGATTATTATACATTAAGTTATTGGTATTTAATTATACTTATATGGATCACTCATTCATGTATTTTAGGTTTTAATAGTTACCAAATTTGTAAGGTATTTCTGTCTCAATTTTCCTCTTTTGTGACATATGATTATGTTATGCACATAACTTCATGAATACAGTGTATATATTTTTTTACATGTAATATATTGAATAAATTAATTCTCATGATATTTCATGTGTCCTTTAATTTTATTACTTAATGGGGATTATGTCTTAATGATATCAATGTGGTAAAGATTTTATGTTATACACTCATTGTTTATCAGGGTAGTTTATAATCATCTTTATGATAAGATAAAATTATGATACATATCTAGAGAAACTCGTGATTGTTAATGTAGTATATTTATTTCATGTAAAAATATTGTTTCCCTTAATTTCTATCTCTTTTGGTACCCAAGAGTTAATTTTTTATAGAAAAATCACCTTTTCAGTCCTATTGTTTTTTTATTCAAAATAAATTTACTATAAAAATGTTTTTAATATTATTTATATAAATTATTAAATAAATTATTACCAATGTTTAAATTTTTAATTTTTTATAAAATCAATATTCATGTCAATTCCAAAATAAATTCTCATTTCCGTTAACGGAAATTTTAAATATAATATTTATTTTAACTTGTGTGGTATAATCAAAACATCCTATCACCATTAACATTATTTTATTTCAAACCTAATTTATAATAATTCAGGGTTATTTTTAAATAAAATTATTTTCAAAATTTTTTATATTTTAAAAAGTTTTATTCCCGTTAGAAAAGTTATTTTACACAGGAATTGTTTTAAAAAAATTTTAAATCTTCCATAAAACGTTTGCATGGTTATTTTAGAAGAAACCAACTTATTTTTTGAAACCCATTTATCTTCCTTGAGTTATAACATGAAATTTTTTTTATGAAACAAATTTATTTTACCTTGATTTTCCTATGATTAAATTATGAAATGATAATAAAACCTAGATTTTTTCCCTTCGAAACGATTAGATAAAATATGTATAAATCCCAACTCATTTCATGGGCCTTGATATGATTAATGTTTTATGATATTGTGGAACAAATATATATTATTTTCAGTATGTGATGGTGGTTAAATTATAAAAAAGGATTCTGGTCAAATTATAACTAAATATGTGTTGGACCTATATCATCCTACAATTAATTATGTTAAGATTTATTTATAATGACAATGATAGGACTAGAAATTTTAGTGGAATCATTTCTGTAAAACAAAATTTCCTCTTTGATGGTCTGGGGATTTAATCAGGACTTCTATGTTTGTTTAGAGAGTGAAACCATTATACTCTATAGAAAGGGCTGTCACTGGAAATGGTGGTGTGTCTTTCTTAGGGGGTGTAGCCTCAGATGGAGTTCTTGGATAAGTTTGGGAAATTATCCATTTCTAATAAAAATTATTTTTATTTATTATTTTAATGGAAGAATTATATATCTCATTTCAATTTTATTCTCTCATGTAAAATTTTATTTTATTCCATTATGATTTATTTCGTATGGATTTTATATCTTTATTCGATGAATCAAGGTTATTATATTTGATATGAATTGTATGGATTTCAAATGTTATACTCAAGTTCTCATTTATTTATGTTAATTTTATTGTTATATATCTACCTTATTTACCCTTACCGGGCATCTGATCTCACTATTTCATTTGTTTCCTTTACCTAAGTTATGAAGAGAGGTTTCATATAGGGTATTTCTCTGAATATTACTAAACAAAAGGATATTTTTTAGATACATTGATGTTCCTTCACCAAATTAAAAGATCATATACCTAGTTTCCAAAGGAACTAAACTATTATATTCTTGATGTGTGTGTGTTTTTTAATGTTTAAAATATTTATCTAAAAATTGTAATATACATTTATAAAAATCATGGGGTACTAAATAATGACACACCACAACATTGATTAGCTACTATATTGTGAAACATTTACACTCACAGAAGTAACCAAATAGTCATAACATTCACACCAATGTCTAACTCAAATTTTATTGTAATTTCATGGTTGGATAAATATATTATCCATACATCTATCATTATATAAGCCAAGAACCAACACAAATATGATCGAAATCACATTCATATCACTATACATCCATCCCATTACTATTTCCAACCCACACACTCTAGTAGATTATTGATCTAAATCTCCAAATAAGGTTTTCCCACTCACTAGAATTCAATTTCCTTTCAACCATCCCTTGAATAGTTTCACAACACCAAAGACCCATCATTTCTATGGGTTATGAAACAACGACTATTTTGATACTCGTATAACATAATTATCCTTATCATTTTCTCACTAAACCAAAAAACTAATGTATTCAAGCCATGTCCTACGTTTTTGAGAATTTAATTACTTGGAATGATCACCCTTAGAATACCTAAGTGATAATACAAATAACTAATCTCCAAACAATGGGTTAATTCCCTACCACACCCATAAATTATGAAGCATCAGAACCCTAAGGGTTTATTAAGCTTCTTTCTTATAGTACATTGTAAAACAATACACCAATAAACTAAGAAGATTCCCCTTAATGACACTCCCCATTATATGAATGTCCTATCTAAATCTCACACTAGTGTTTCAAATTAAAAAATCCTGAAAACACACATATTAGGGTTCTAGTCATTAAAAACTCCAACATACACCTGGGTAATCTACCCAATATCAAACATCAATCCCATGATCCCACCACATGTGATTATCTCCAAAAATCGCATCATATAAGACATATATATAATCATAACTCAACATTCTCATGACCAAACACTAACAACTAATAAAATACGATCTGCACAGGATCTAATTTCTTTTTCCAACCATCAAACCAAATCATGTTCGCAACCTCCAATCACATTTAATGGTTTATAATTAACACTACCCAAAATATAATTATATAATTAATACATATGGGTTACCCCTATCCAATCCAAAAAAAATCCACGAAGGTTGTTTTAAAAAAAATAAATATAATATTTTAAAAATATAATCAAATAATATTACACACATTGAAACTTTATCATGTTTTCTAAAAATATTATTAATCAATGGGGTTATTCCAAAACTAAATTTCCAAAAATCCCCATCCTAGATGATAATTTTCCCTACAACAATCCCATTTTAAACATAAATATAGAAATCAAATTTTAGAAACAACTTTATTTCTATATCGTGAGGACTAGATAATTTCATTTCTTTTTAAATAATCACCTCCTTTATCCATTTTGAGTAATATATATATATATATATAAATCCATTTCATTAATTTCATGTTACACTACAGATGTTTTCCTTTCATAATCAGGGTCTTCTTTAACATCAAATAGACTTGTTCTAAAAAAAAGAGAATCCAATAAACCAATA
Organism: Viscum album; assembly: GCA_963277665.1. NCBI lineage: Eukaryota > Viridiplantae > Streptophyta > Magnoliopsida > Santalales > Viscaceae > Viscum > Viscum album. The sequence goes on from OY728161.1 coordinate 633,304,088, forward strand.
CCTTATGGAGTACAATAATCAGAATTACAATCAATCAAAAAAAATGAAAATATATACTAATATAATCACACATTAAAATAAAATATATAAAAAATCAATTATGTTTTATGTTTTTTCAATTAATAATTGATTAAAATGAGGAATTGGGTCAAACAAGAGCTCCTATTGGCACATATATCATGCCCTAAATAGGCTACAATCATTATTCATGAGAAATTTAGTGGATCCCAAATTGTTACCTATGACTTCTTATGAGCCTCATCCATCCAACATTAGGATTCCTAGCCCAAACCAATCCCTCACTCATCATAGAGCACCTAGTCCCAATACGAAATGTCCATTGGATTTTTGGGTTTAAACAAATTTAATTCTGGATAGGAATGCACTTGGCGTACCTCTTGAGTCCTGATAAACTATATTTATCACTAACATTGTCCCACACCAAGATATTATTTGATACTACATTATAAAAACTTGGCCTAGATCACTAAGAGAGAACCCCAATGGGCCACAACATTTCCTCAAGTGTGTATCCATATACATCAAAGACATCCAATAATAGTGAGGTACTAAAATATCTATAGAGAGACTTTGGATTTATGAGATAACTCAGGGTTCATTCCATGATATAAAAAAATTGGATGATCCACTACTTTTATAGGCATACCAAAATACTATAGACATAATATAGGGAGAAAAATAGGCCTTCCGATTGTAAATAATAAGAAAAAAATCAATTTATATGATTTAGTTTTACATAATATTGTCACCTAAGATAAATATAGAATAATAGAAACATATATATAATAAAAAAAACATGATCAAGTTCATGGTTAATAATTATGGTATACAAATACATCGACCTAAGGACTTTCATACAATCGTCATACTAAATAGAGGACCTCTATAACATCCTAATTGGACCACATGTCAATATATATATATTACCTATAACCCATGGGCAAAAACAATGGTCCATAAATATACATCGAAGACCATGTTGTGTATTTGTAAAGGGGAAATTCCTATGACCCAGTAGAAATCCATAATGCCTCAACAACAATGATAAATACATGATCATGTGGATGTGAATACAATTAATTTAGGAGGTTAAATAGTTATATTCATACAAACCCACCTATGAATGAAATAAAAAGGCACTGAGAACATACACACTAGGTCATATAGTGCCAACCAAACCACCATGATCCCCATCCAAAAATAATATTTCCAGATCTAGTGTCTCAAATATGACACTTCAACCACCCTAGGGGATCATGTCTTCTTTGAAAACTAGAATCCAATATAATATTGACTTTGGCTGGTTTCATATTTCTCTGGGAATAACATTAAAAATTCAAAATTTGAAGATTAAGTATAAGGTAATTAATTTTCATGCATATGACCAATTTCTGTGTAACTACCTAGAAAATTATTATAGAACTCGAGCCTAAATCCACTCATACATAGAATTTCATATAGACAGTCTGCCAAAACGAAAATTTATTTTACAAGGCATTCATATAGACCCTCATAAAAAATCCTAGTTAATCACCTAAGAATTTCAAATAAATCCAGTGGACAATTCCTATGTTTTAAAACCATAAAATCTATATAGATATACTAAAATGGAAGAGTTTGTCACCCAATCAAACTATAATAACAACTATTGGTGAGAAATGTGTCCCATGGGGGCCATCTGACATAACACACCTTGTTAAGATTGGTCCCCACCTAATCTCACAACGTGAAACAAGGTTTCCCTCATATGTGAAAGACCGATCCTCATAACTAAAACCATAAGAAGCTCAAAAAATGATTTTATGTTCAAAGGTAATGCCAAAAATCATCACAATCCATATCTTTCACTGACCATATCTATGGTAGAAATGTACTAGTGTACCCTCTTTAGTCCCCAAGGATATTTTATATCATTAACACCCTATATGGGTTCCTCAATCACATTTCCATGTCATGAACAGATCAAAATATTATACTTATAGAATCCCTCAATGTGTGTTAGGGTTCTAGAAACCCATCTATACACCTTATGTGGATGTATCAAATTCATTATGATCAACCCACCAATTTGATTCTAAAAGAAACCATCCTCAACAAAAATGAATAACATATATAGTTTTGAATCAATCAACACATAAGGAAATAAACGAAATGGGGGGGGGGGTTATGATTAAGCACTCTTGATTTAGAAAATATGGAATTCCACATATGAGGTCAAACATACCAAATCTAGGTGAATAAAACCCATCTAAATTTCCATTGAAATATAAATCATGTCCCACTTTTAAAACTATTTAGGAATATGTCACATTTTATATCACTCATTATATTTCCTTTTCCAAATCACTATAAAACATTATTAAGAACATAATATTTATATTCTGAAATAACATTTGAAATCATTTCCTCAAATTGACACTCCTATTTTAAAATTCATACATTAATATATCCTATATTAAAATCACATACTAAAAATAAAATACCATGTTTTCTTTGAAGTCCCACTCACACAACCAATCAAACCATATATAGGTCAATCTGTACTCATTTGACCAATCCACCACCGTTAAATCAATTAAGAAGCTATGCATCCCATTTTGATAGTTCGGATGAACCGAGCACATTAGAATGTTACGAAAAAATGACATAGGTCATATAACATGAAGATAGATATAATAATGGTGGAATATAGAAATAAAATGAAAAGTTGATTAAGAGACTCATTTAAATCCATAAAGTCCTACATCAAAAAACTTCTTATCTTATAAACCCAGAAAGGCCATCACTACCTAGAAACTTCCAACTATTGCCTCAACTATCAAGAACTTCTCTCTAACCATTAAATAAATAAAATAAATTATAAAAAATATTTAATGAACTATTTGATTCAATTTAATCATTTATAATCAATTTCTAATTTTATCAAATCAATTCCAATAAGAATAAATATCTAAAATAGCACGGATTCATCTTTATAAACTAATACCATGACCAAGCACACATAGAAGGTTTATGGAACACTAATGAAATAATTATAGTAAATATACCAATCTCACAATTTAAATTCAACAAAACATTTAATAGAATTTAAGCTAAAAATCATAAGTAAATCCCCAATGCAACATACTATAAGGAAAACATTGAACAATTTCATGTACACCTATATATAGAACATAGTATAATTGAATCACATAGATGCCCCACTATATCAGGATGACTATGAAAAACACTTGTGAAATAATCTTAATAACCCAAGTTGAGTCCTAACCAAATTATAAATAATAGAGGGAAAGAAAAAAATTACAACACTTATTGAACATAACATAAAACACCATGTGGAAAAATCTTATAAAACCCAAACTTTTGAGGGAACTAAGAGAGTAATGGGAGGCATAGTTATTTTCATAAATAGACTCAAACTATATGATCTCGTTTAAAATTAAATGTGGTGCACATATAAAAATACCAGTCTACACTATTTTGTTTAAAAAAACTATGGTGGGTCTCATGGGTGCATCTTTGAACCTTTATACATTGTATTTCACTATTCATGGACATGTATGGGTGGAGACTAATGGTATAATATGGCATAGTGTATCATTTTCATTCTGAAAATATTACCTTAATAGTCATAACAAGAAAAAGGAGAACACCCCAACTGGGTGTGTCCTAGAAGTTTTGAATTTCATGTCACCCAAACATGCCATAATGAGATATATGGTTTTTGGAATCAATTGGTCAAGAAACAAATGGGTAGAAACCATAAGAGTAGAACCATGATAAGTTTATCCCTCTATGATTAAAATGTGGACTTGCAGACTTGTACCACAACCTGAATTTATATTTTTTAGAGTTCTACTCATTGATTTCTGGGAACCATAGTATACTTCATGGCGTGGCCTCCCCATACATTCACCATAAGAGAAACTAAAAAGTAACCATGGAATGTCCATGCTATTAACACCCTCAATATAGGAATTTTTACTTTTAATTAAAGAGAGATCCATGCCACTATTCTCCTTATAGTGGATCATTTATAGGTAAAATGGTTGCAGGTCTACCTAGCATAACTTTTCCATCCACTAGAGTACACAAAAAATAATCTACCCCTTGATCCACATCCAAAAAACATCATTTAATGATGCTAAAAGAATATTATTCTAGATCCTAATCCCATTTCTCAAATTCAACACTTCACCAAAACTGTAATATCAAATTTCTCTAAAAAATGAAGATATCATCTAGGTGCTGGTCTTTATAGGGACACTCAATCATAATAGAAGCCCTAACAATTTTCAACAATATCACTATATAAAAAGTAACAGTATGTTTCCTTTTGTTATAAAATATTTATCGGTATTTCACTTATGTTATTTGACACACTAATCTCTTATTTAGTGTTTGGTGGTATATATGTTTTCTTATTGTGTTTTAGTCATCCATAATGATGTTGCGATTTTGTATACATGGTGTAAGGGTGACCAGGTGGAATATCTATTGTAAATTATGGGAGAGTATATATATAATTATAAAATATATATTTTCATTAATTATATACCCTAATTTTGTTATCATTTTTTAGGGGATTTCCCAATGTTCTAACATTACTCCCCCTTGATGTTTATTTTAGAGTTTGACAGGTCGTTAGTAAACATTTATCATGATGGAACTGAAATCTACCATCTTCAATAATATATTACCCTATTTCATGATCAATATCCTTTTACTATTGTTATGGATTGTTTGGGTGGATGTGAGAAATATGTTTGGTGCATGATGACTCGAAACTCAATTTATCAAAATATTGAGTAAACATTTAATCTTGATGTAATTCATACCCTTTATTAAATAGATTGCGTTGTTATATATTCCTCACCCTGATATACTATAAATATCATTTTATTTCTTAATACATGATGAAAAAAACTATGAAATTTAATAACAAATGTATCAAAATTCAATATTTAAATATTACATTACACTTACCCAAAATGAATCATTTTTCCCACTTTCAAAAGAAATATTCCAAATATCATCGTTTTAAAATAGATAATTTTTTCTTGTAATTTAATTTTTTTGCCTTAAAAATGAAATTAAAATCAAATGTTGATTATAAATCCTCCAATATATTTTTATAAAAAAATAAATGCCATATGAAATATTTTTAATCATGTTAATCAACTTTCATAAAAAATATTAGAGAAAATAAAATTTAATACCAATATTGATTAATAATTTTCGAGACAAAAAAATTAATTTTTCTACTGTGGTTTCCCATTTATGAGATCATATCATATAATGAATACACCTTTAATAAAAAAGATGAATTCGTATTTTCTCTTGAGCTTTTAAATACATAAGATACTAAATTTTATCACATTTGAACAGCTGGATTATGATTATAATCTAAATAAATAGGATTAATTTAGTTCTTTTCGTGGGAAATTGATAATCTAGGTAAAGATGTACTGCTATGTTCTCCAAAAGAGTTGACTTTTTCAACCATATATAAGAATGAGTTTCTAATGTAGATAAACAATGAATCTATTTGGTAGAAAAATTTGAATGGTTATGACCAAAATATGAGTTTTCATTAATAGTTTGATATGATGTGTTCCACTAATAAAATTACCTATTAATTGGTAAAAAAATTAATGCAATGAATTTAAAATTACCTTTTTGCTAAAAAATATAATAAAAATAAGAAAACATACAACTATTTATGCCAATGTTGACATATACATATAACATTAATATATTAATACTATATAATAACAATATAAATGTTTATATTCATTAAATCATACTAACAAAAATCCTAAAAACATATGGTATAAAACTTTATATAAAATATACAAATAAAATTAATCTCTATAAGTAATTAGATTCAATGTATTATAAATTAACATAAGTGTATTTGTTAAAATATTTAACATAAATAATGATATTAATTTTTATAACATTTATGATTCATTAAATGATATAGATAATAGAAAATAAATTTAATTTTAAATAGGGTTTAAATATAGAAAAAACTAATAACTAATTGGAATCGAATCTTATATATGAAATAGACAATATAGAAAAATTATAAATTTAAAATTGAAATATAAATACTGTGTTTTCACTATTAAGTGATAATTTTCAATTGTTTTACTATATTATTTCTTCGTAATCCATCCAGATGTCATAAAACATGTCTAATTTATTATCATTAAAATTCAATTATAATATTTTAATTAATTTTTGGGTCTCATAAAAATGATTATCACTATCAAAATTATCTTCAATATTATAATATTTATTTCAATTAAATATTATGTATCATTAGTCATTATATTGATCAAGAACCTATGAAATTTGTTTTAAATGTGCTTCCATGATACACGAGTTATTATTGTATCTTAATTTTATAAGATATATAAGTTTAAATCTACATTCATTATGGTCAATTCTTTTATTATAGTCAACCCCTTTACCCATGAATAGGAATACTAAAATTCTCATGTAATAAATCTCTCATATTTCTCTAATATCACTATAATATTCACTTTATTTGGATATCCGTTCTTTATCATTTGAACTCATAAGAATAACTTCATTATAAAAAAACCATTACTTTAGTAATCTATAATACATTTCTATTAAATAAATCATTAATATAATTTTTTATCCATTAATTTCTTACCCAAACCATTATCTATTATTTTTACTACAATTATTTTACCTTGGAATTTGGAATAAAACTATTAACTATTATTTGGTTTCTCTCTATCCATCTCGATGTTTATAACACCACATAATCAGTAGTATCATTACCATTCAACCTTGTCACAAATAGTTTTTATACTAATTTACTCTCACAAATATTATTTATTTTAATTTCATAATAACAATGAATTTACATGCACTATTATTTATGAAATAACCCCATATGTGTTATTTCAGATATAGAAATACTCCTAAATTATTTTTTTACTTTTAGTGAATTTACTTTTGATCCACAAATAAAATTTTCCAAAATAATGAAACAATATTATTGATATATAATTTGGAAGATGTTATTTACATCAAACAAGTTTCACCTATTGAAATCAAACACACATTCTAAATATAATCTTTATTAATAGAGGGATTTTTTTCAACGTATATGATTCAAATAGATACATATAATGTAGGTTTACTAATCTACATAATGTAATTTATTACACTCAAAGAAACATTTAATTAACCATGATATTAAAAAAGTAAACGGAAAGTAAATTTCTTTTTAACAATGTATATAAAATTATTCATCTTCTAAACTATATAATGAATCAAAAATATAAAATTACTAAAAATTGAATTAAAAAATTAATACACTATAATGATAACCATTTTTACATGTACTAGTACGATTCAATATAGTGATAACTATTTATGTTATTTCATTAAAACATGAAAAACAAGTAATTTAATGATTATTAACTTCAAATATTTCAATGATACAATTTTCATAAAATTATAAGATTAAAACTAAGGCACCTCAATACCATGTTGTTATTGGAAAAACTAAATTACACCCCCTTTCATAATTTACGAATATATAGAGGGAATTATGTTTTCTTTCCACTAATATTTGGAGTTAATAAAAATTTATTACCATTTATTTTAAGTCCAATATTTCTTTTAAACTGACAATAGTATTACCTTTAATATCTAACAATAATCTAATTAAACTATAAATTTTTTTCCTCAATATATATCACATCAATTTTATATTTGAATGTAATTTATTTATTATAAAAAACATAGAAAAATATTTAGTATTTTTTCAATCTAAATTTTAATTAATATAAATTATTTACTTTCCAAATGATACATCCTTATTTTATACCTGATCGATTTTTTTTAATAAAAAGGTAACTGAATGAAATACAAATTATTGTGAGATATTGAATTCTATTTTAGTTAATAATAAGTGTGATATATACATATTTTGTTACATACCCATGTACACTATTTTAATCCATTATTTTTTCGATAAAATGATGTTAATTCATCCAAAATTAGACATGGTTTTTACCCATTAACAACTTATCTACAAAAACATCCTTACACCAAGAAGTTATTTATATTAAAAATAATAATTATATGAAATTATTAATATTTTTCTTATATGAATCAAACACTTTCGTACATCTATTCCATAATAGTTTTAAATCATAAATTATTGGGGGACAATAAATATCCGAATCATTTTCATGTTTTTTGGACCACAAATATTTAAACACTAAATTATATATTTTTTATTCTAAATAAATTAAAGATAAAATTTTTAAATAACCTATTGAATTTATAATGATTTAGGTTTTCTTTATGGGATCCTATATTAATTTATTCTATCCTTATAAAATCCGTGTATGAATTTTTAAATTTATTTTTAAATGTAGGAAAATATTGATCAACTTACTTATATTATGGAGAATCAAACATATAGTATACATTTCTAGAAGATATTCAATCACATATATCCCATGTTAATATTTTATTTTCATAATTTTAATTCAAAAATAAATGTTTCACATGATGAATAATAGATTGACACCCAATTTCCTTAGTTGAAGTTTGGGTATATCAAATAATATTTAAATAATCTTGTGATATTTCTTTAGTCTTTTACATGATTTTCCACTTTTTGGAAACCCTAACTGACCATTGTTTTTATTTCCATACAATGAATAGTCATTAGGGCTTTCATGTACATTCTGTCACCCTAATTATATAAGGAATAATAATTTGTATATATAAATTATATTTTAATGAATCTTATCTTATATAATTATATCATTAAATATCTCAAGAAAAAATTTTAAAGTCATATCACTCCCTGAATTTCAGTCTCTAAATTTATCTAATATAAGAATAATTGATAAAATAAAAAATTTGTTAAAACCAAAATAAATATGTTTTTTCTATATCACAATATAGATTCTTAACCATCTGTGCCTTTTCAATTTCTTATTCATTGTTATTGAAAATCATTACATCTATTTCATTTGAATTATCACCTTTAATGATTTGACAATTAATAGATCATTAGTTTTATTTTAGTTCACCATTACAAATAAAGATATTGTAAGTCAAATTAAAACCCTTGAATATTAAATGAAATTTTATTTCTATGGTTCTAAATTTTATCACATTTAAACATTTTAGTAATATATAGTAAAACATGTCCTAATTGTGATCATTATATTTGATAAAATGCAAAAAAACATATTCCCCTTCCCCATATTACTCACTTATTTAACTGGAAGAAATTATACCAATATTTATTATTCTATATAATAAAAATCTAATAAAAATTATAACTGACTATATTTTTAACAACAAATTAAAATTTACTTTAATAAAAAAATTTAAAATAATAAATAATAAGAATTACAAGATAAATAATTAAATTGAAATTATCTGTCTTAGTAGATGAGAATACAAATTAAAGGAACACACAAACCATGATTAATCAAGTGGATCAATCCTTATATGTACCATATTGTACTGAAAAAACACATTATAACAAGAATATATTAACTTTATTGAGGACTAAATGTTGACCTAAAGTGATTGCAGAGGTTTATTGAAGAGGAAATGGAAAAATGGCTATAATTTTTGATATACATGTTGTATTTATATGGAAACATAATATCCAATATATCACTCCAATATGTTGTGATTTCATACCATGTTTCTTGGTCCTGTTTAGGGAATGTTGTATTTTACAACTGGCCTAAGTACTACCCCAACATCTGGAGTCATTTACAGTCATATGTCCACACTCATCACATCCTCCCTCTATATTTATGACCCATTTTAACGGGTAATTACCTCCCATGGTATTCTATTACTCTACTTACTATTAATCTTCATGTTAATATAATTATAAAAATTAACCACTATCCTCTATTAATTGGGGGCCAAAGTGCAGTGGATAGGGTTTGATCCCTACCACTATGGAAGAAATTAAGTGACCCTGGAATAAAAAAAACAAACAAAAGTTAACTAAATATAATTATAATAATTATAATAGTAAATCATAAATAAACTATTTGTTTCCATTGACATTATAACAAAACAATATTTAAATTCTAAAAAATTGATTAAAAAATAACTATAATATCAAGAATAATATAGATTATATTATTAAAATAGAATGAGAATAATTATTTTATTTGGAAATAATGAAAACATTGTCCCAAATAAAAATATATAAAAATATTAAAAATAGAAATACTATATTGAAACAAACATAAATTATTCATTATTCAAAATATTAAAAAATAAATAAATAAAGAATTACTGTTTAATTAATATAAAAACTTATTCAAACTCAAAATAAATAAATAAAATAGAATAAAGTAATATAAAATCTAAATTATTTATTATAAATCGTTATCTTCTATATCGACTCAAGAAAATGAAATTAATAAAAATAAATTTCATTAAATTTTGAAAATCCAAACACATTAAAAAAATAAAATTTTTTGATACTAAAATGATGACTGAATTTGAATTTCTAGTAATAATTAATATCAATAATCAATAAAAACAAATTATATTTTTATTATTACTATTCTGATATCTAAAATATTGATAATTTTATAAAAAATTCTCAAATAACTAAGAACATACCATAGATTCTATACAATAATTCTTAAGTTTTTTTCTATAGAGTATATATAATGAAGAGGAATTTTATTTATCTTAAAATATACAAAATCATGGGTATATGATTGTTCAAGGTGGATAAACAGAGATATAAATGAGAAATTAATTATAGTCAAGGATATGTGATGAGATGGTTTAGATGATGGGCGGTAGATGATTGGTGAGGAAGACTAGTAGGGAAATAAGGTCTTTCGATGAAGATAACAGGGTTCTTTGTTTATAGAATAACAAGAGATGAATTGGTATGAAATGTTTAAATAATATTATATATATTTTCATTGATATTTTAAATATTTTTAGGTTTTTAATGTTAGTTGTCATAATACCCAAGGTTTAAAACATTCATCAATATGGTTTATCATTAGATATTTAATAACTAATTTAGAAAATGTATCGTATTAAACCATTGTTAATTTTTTTAATATCCAATAATTTATAGATATTTTTTATAGAACTATATATTAAAGAGTTAATTTCTCTTTTTAAATACTCATTAGAGAAAAATAAAAAGATAAAATATTTAAATATATATTAGTTGATTTTTAATTCCAAGGTACTTCACTGATAATCTTAATACTACTTTTAGTGGATGTGTATTGTAATAAAATAATTATGGATCATTTTCACACATCTTATTAATTCATGTACGGTACTAGATTTGATGTAGTAAGATTAAAAAAATTAGTTACCTATTATAGATAGTGTAAAGGACTATAACAGATAGCATTAAAAGGATCCATATGAATATTTAACTAATAGTTGTTATTATATGAAAACCCTACCTAAAATAGTTGATCTATAATATAGGATTGAATAATATCTTTTAGAATTTAGATATTCTATTATGATTGAAAATTAGTATGATAATTCTAAATTGTACTCAGTTTAACCTGAGTACAAAGTGCTCATTTCAATCCTTGAGAACACATAGAAGTGAATGTCATATAATAGTATGAAATAATACTTATATCATTTTATGATTTTTTATAACATGTTCCATAAATAATATTCCATGCTTATCCACCAATGTTCATTTTAATTTTGAGGATATGTGGCTTATCCTTTCCTATGAATATATGATTTCCCATAAAATATGTCAATTTCATGGTGATTTTTGTATATTACTTATAAATTCCTTAATCATTTTTCCCACATCCATAATAATTTTTTTTTCTAGGACCCCTGGATAAAAATATTTTACCTTCACTTTTTAATTAGGGATTAATGTTAAAAAAAAATTATGTTATCTTCCATTTCATACCCATCCATCGAAATCCCCTAAAAATATCTTAATAAAACTTCATTACTTCAAGGTAAAAATCATATATAGAATATTGACTCTCCCACATTACTTCATCCCTCAAACTGATATGAACCAACATTCCCACATAAACAAATTATGAAGATCCAAAGTCTTAAGATTACCCCTCTAGGATCACCCCACCATTTCATATCCGCTAATTTATGATACAATCATGATTCAGGATTCAAGAATTCTTCACCAAATCCATATGAAATTACCTGTGGTTGATATTATATAACAACATCTCATTATAATCCTTAGTAAAAAAAATTAAGATCCATTAGAAAGAAAAACAATTTTCAATAATTTTTCCTTCCTATAAACTCTAAATTTTTGTTTTCCTTTTATATAAATACTTCTGTACATTAAATTTCATAGTATTATACAAGAGATCTAAATCAAGATACTATAGGTATTCAACCATTAATCATTTCCTCAAATTGAGGTCCTCTTGAGAGAATTTATATTTGTTTCATTATAATATATATATATATATATATATATATCAAAAAAATTTCTAAAAATATAATACCTTTATCATTTAAAAACATTCACCACAGTGGAAGGAGCCAAATTATTTATTCAATTATTATATCAATTGATAAGATATTTTGGAGTTCCGAAAAGCACCACACGATTCTCATACTTAACAATATATCCAAGAACCACTGTATATGCATTATAATATGCCATAAATAATTTAATTTATTTGTGTAGATTATGATATCATATATGATAAGGTTATTTTTTAACTCCATACAAACAACCACACATTGATAAGACTAGGAGAACTTTACTATTATCCTTGTCAATATAGTCATGTGTGCTTCTATTTATGAAAAATCATGAGTAACACATATAAAAAATCCCTAAAAAGTAAAAAAAATGTATGTCTCAAAGATGTTATTTTACAGTTTTCAATATATCACCACCTATAGCTTCTAAAGATCATAAAAAATTATTACTCCAGATATAATATTTCAATGAAATATTTCTTCTCTAATCATAATAACATATTTTAAAACATTTTCATAAATGTAAATCTCTTGAAATGTATGAAGCAAAATATATATATCTACATTCTCCTCTTGGGTTCACAAAAATAATATAATATAATAAACATAGTTAACCAAAAATATATTTCATTGGAATATCATTTATTCTCATCTAGATGTGTTATTAGCCAAATCATTGATTATCCTGCAAAAACTTATTTATCGCATTTTAATTTATTATATAAAATTTAATGCAAAGTTAATGTATTTTTTCATGATGATGATATGATTTATTTTTCAGTATTATGTGATTTATCGTTAATATTTATCATTTTTCATGGAAATGATAGTAGGGGAACCCAAATAAGAAGTTATAGGCCAAATTAAGCATTTAAAATGAAGGCCATCGTGCCTGTATTTATAATTTTTTATAATTATCGGTCTTTGTGTCAAGAAATAATTTATATTCAATCAATCATATTAAATAATTATATATTAAATTCTATCTTTTATCCAAGGTTTTCTAGAATAATCATTTTTGATGATATAAATGATGTGACATAATATAAGGGTAAATATCAACCATTCCCTAATTTCAAAAAATCTAATCATAAAATTATGCATCAAAGTGGAAATAAATTCAATCTTTCCATGATATATAACTACTTTACTTCTTTTCAATTCTTTAATACTAATAAAATTCTACCATACATTATATTTACTGGATAAAGAAACTCATCTTTAGTGGCAATCATTATAATATTTAAAATTGATCAATTAGTCCATATATAAGATTAATTGTAAAATATGCATATAAAAATTGGTGGAATACTTGAAATTCATATAGTTGAATACCATATTATTAGAAAATAGAATCTCTTAGTTCTCACAAATTGAATTCCTAATGATGTTCCAATAGTAATAATCCTTAGAGATATTGTTTCCCTCAACAATATAATTTATGCACCTTACTTATAAAAATGGTATAATAATATATATTATTAAATAATAATATATATAAGTAGAGTTTACTATCTTAGTACCACTCAAAATTCAATAACCCACTCATGGAATAATTATGTGTTGATCACCAATTAAAAGATGACTTGTGACATATAGATAACCATGTTACTATGTTCTATGTGGAAATGGAGGTAGTATAAAATATTGAATCTTTCTATCACTCATGTTTCCTAGTTTGATTATACATGAGTGTGGATAAATTACTTCCATTCTTTATTCTCTATATATAATGTGAAATTTCTATGAGCGGTAAAATCCCAACCTAGTAGTTTCTTAGGGAGTTGCACATTTTTTTGATGATATCCACATTAGACATATAAATGAAACTATAGAGAATCAATGTTCAAATTAGGTTTGGTGTTCCATATACACGTAGAATCAAATTATAAAATAATATACCTACTTAGACATAGAGAATATAGAGAACAACCCCCATTACTTCCTTGAAATATCCTACTCTATCTCATCTCCTTTAATTACCTTTTTTGTCAACTAGAAGATCTATTACGATAGAATCTACTGAGAGAAACCTAGAAGCACCCTAACCCTCCAAGAAACCTTTCTCAAGAAATATCTAATTTTTCATGACATCTATATTTTTAAGAATGAAAAATTATAATAATTTTGATAATATGAATTTATTCATTTCAACCACCATCAATAGGATTTAAAATAATTATCCATGATCAACCAACAAATTTTGATATTTTTATTAGTATTTTTTGGAATTTTAATTTTTAATTTTCCTTCAAACCAAAATAAATGGATTTAAATTAAAATTGTAATTATTTGTCGAGTTAAGGAAAATATTTTCTTTATTTTATATTTATATAATCATTTTGAATTAAATTTTAAAAATTATACACTAAAATTGTGTTCCGAATTTTTTTTACATATTTAATGAAATAATAAAGAATAACAATGATGAATTTGTAGAATATGACTACAATTATGTCATAAAGATGTGATTTTAGTTAATTTTTACATATAACTAGAGATAAAAAAGGTAATTTTTTTAAATACCCACTCTAAAATCCATGAAGATGGGTTAAATAAGATATATAATGGAAAGAAATGTATTCTATTGGAACTTATATTAGGATCGTAAGAGTAATTTTCAGGAATTTTAGAGTCATCTTGATGATTTAAGTTGAAATTTAGTTTTATAATCAAGTGAAGAAGTGTAAATTCTTATTTAATAAGGGTTAGTTAAGAAAAATATAGGGGTTATAATTCAATGAATTCATATGATACTTCCATAATATGAATTTCATTTAGCACATCTCATACTGGTAAACACAAAAGTACTTTCTACCTCATAATTATATATTTCTCTTATAATATTTCTAAATTATGATGTTATTCTCAAACTACACCATGTAGAACCTATTAGATATATTTATTTTGATTAAAACCATGAGATATAATTAATGAAAGTATAATATTTAAGATAATAGATTCTAAATAATCTTTACCCTTCATATAGGGCACTTGAAAGTTTATGGATAAGAAATTAAGAGAGTGCGATATTCTTAATGAATTTTAATAAGGGAAGAAAGGATTCAGATACATCAAGGGTAGAAAATTTAGAATAGATAATTTAGAGGGAGTTTTTTTCCATCCCTATAGGGATATTGAGATGATCTGAGTGCTTAAAGACCATCTTAGTTGCAGATATTCTGAAAAATTCATCATGCCCCTATTTAACGGGTTAAAACTCATAATAGGTATGATTCAACTAGTTTTTATATTTTTATTCATTTTAATTATTACATTTAATTTCTCTAGTGATGTCAAACTAGGATATTAATTTTCTATCCAAGGAGAATCCACCCACCCTAAAAATGGTTATTTAATTTTTGAGGCATGAAATTTCAAAAAAAAACTTTATTCTAAATTTTTTATATTCTTCTCAGATTGAACACCTAGGTTTTTTGGATGAACAACATTTTCCATAATATGGAGGGTAGTGATGTTGGGTTAAAACGATATCATATATCTATTTGTTAGTTTTCAATATAAGCCAATAAAGTGTATTAGTCATTACACATTACTATTTAGACGAAACATATCAGCTCAGGCATATCAACTAAGGATTTTACTAGTTAGTAAGAGAGTATGAGAGTTTTATTAGATTAAAATGAATTAATATGCATTGTGATGGAATATATAAGGGGAGACCACTATTTTAAATTTGATTTCAAACAATATTATTCTTTATTTAAAATAAATCCACACAATATTTCATTATATGCCAATAAATACCTATCTTAAACCATAAAATTTATAAGACACAATCTCTATCGAGAAACCCTGAATCACACTATATTGGAATTATCCCTGGTTCATTTTTTCGTGTTCTATGATAGTTATCACATCAAACTAGTACTGTTTATGGGGTTAAAATCTATTCAACATGGTGTTTTATTTTATAATGTTTTTTAATTATTCTCCTTTCATGGAAGAATCTAGTTCTAAAAAACTATTTGGATTTAATCTAGTGGTTAAAATAACTTCAATGGATAATTTCCATAATCTAATGATTACTAAACATGTTGATAATGTGTATCTTGCATTTATATTAAATTATATACCTTACTATTTTTAATTTATCTACAACTCCTATATATTAAAATAGCATGGAATACAACCATTTAAAATTAAATCCATTAGAGAAATATGTGAACCAAATTTAATTCATGATTAAAATATGTTTTTATAACTAAATAATCACTTAAATGTGATATAATTCATAAATTACCTATGTTCTATGTCTTTAAATCAGTATACCTCAGTATAAGAATAAACTTTTGTGGAGATGTGTGAAACACCTTCAAACCAAAAGCTGTTTAAAATACCAGATTAGTTAGAAGGAATTTCTTTTCCCCATAGAAGTGTTAACCAAATACTAGATGTAGAATTTGTATCGTAGATAGATCATATTCTAGGATGAGTTCAAGAAGTCATTCCTATAGATTTTTTTCCAACATAAATAATTACAAAACATAGGAAACTGATATATTCTATTAGAAAATATGGGATAGAGACTCAAAATGTGTTATAGGGAGAGGTTGGAGGGGAGGAATTCTAGTTTCCCACATCAACTATTTTGGGATTAATAGTTCTAGGTGATGTTCAAGAAATGATTCTTACATATAATTAAAAATTGTTGAATTCGTTTTCATAAGGATCCATAATAGATATATCTTCAGCTATATCCTAGGTTTTCATCATGAATTTATCATAGAAATATGAAAATATTGGTACTTGAACCACAACCTAAGGTGTAATTATGTTAAATACCTCTACATCCACATTTCATGAAATAATAGTTAAATATAAATCCTCGATTACATGAATGATAAAACTAAAAATATTTACTGAAGAACCATTTACACCTTCAGTTGTTTTTTAGTTATCCCATTTTAGGGAATATTTTTTATATTTTTATCGTTAAGTGAACAGAAAAAAATGTTGTGATCCCATATTATAGAGTGAGGACCAGGAAGATGAAATAAAAAGTTATTCCATGTGTAATTGATAGAATAACCAAGATATGGAAGTCAAAATACTTATAAGGATACTATTATATTATAATTTTTAAAAATAATACCATCCACAACCATTGAGATGGATCAATTTTCAACCCTCTAAAATATAAAAATTACCATGAGTGATTCAATATCCCTCTATGAATTATATATTAATATAATTAATAGTCTATTAAAGGAATCAAAAAGTAACCTTTATAACTTTTGGATTTATATATATTGAGTTTTATTTTCTGTATAGAGAGGTCCTCACCACTATAAAAGCACTATTAAATCAACGTAAAATAATTATTTTACCTAATTAGTTGAAAAAAAGAGTAATTCTAATTACGTTTCTTTGAGAAGTTAATTGAATTTAAAATTTAGGGATGAAACTCTTTTTGAATTCAAATTCGGTAATTAACATCCTACGTAATATAAAATAAAACTTATAGGGAAATATGTGGAGGAACCTTATCAACACACACAGTGTGGAAGGAAAAATTAATGGCCATGTTTTTCAGATCTAAATCTACCAATACCATCCTTCCATAGAAGGATAACTCTGTAAAAGGTAACTATGGGGATGCATTAAAAAAATAAGTTTTTTACCATTAAAGAAGGTGGATACTAAGATCCCTCCACTAGATGTAATCAATTAAATTCTAAGGGTTGTAAAATTTTGTAACGCAATTTATACTATGAAGAGAGGAATAAATGAATATGAGGAGGTAAGTATGGGTATGAGTTTCTTACTTAATCAATCCAAATTTTTCTATTACATTTTTTTACCAAGATACCTTTAATACCCCCACATTATAGGAAATATAACATTCGAAAATTCCTAATTTTATTGAAGAGAATTAATAAATGTGATTCCTTATTAAATTTATTCTTAACATCACGTGGTCATGCTCAAGATGACCAATGACATGGTATAATTATTAAGTCAATCTAAAACATACCATATTAGAGCTTTGTATAATGTATGGATAATGATATAAGTATGTTATTTCATGTTATGTTTTACATATAGAATATTAAAGAAGAGATATATACTTCTCATTCACTATTATCTTAGGAAGTACATTTATGGAAAATTCAAAGACTACAATAAATGTTTATGCGAGACACTTTCTATGGATTTTGAGTAATATACTATAAATTTTGATAATTTGGACACTTTTAAATTATCCTAAGAAGAACATTTTACTTTTATACTCTCATTAGGAAACCCAATTGTTTTTAGATTAATATATTCAAATTTTAGATAAAATAATTAATTTAGGAACATCATTGAATGCATCAAGATGAATCATGAACCAAAATTGTGTATTAACTAATAAGAATAATATATTTGTTTAATAATAAATTGAAATATATAACTCATTTATCACATCCTTTTATGAAAAATACATGGTTAGGTGAGATTGAATTGATCTAATCCCTAGAAAAACCACCATGTTTGGAGTTATTGTATTTCCATGAAATAATAAATACAAAAACCTAATGGAAGATGAAAAAAACATATGATAATTTAAAATAACATATATGATAAATAAGAACAAAAACTATTATTCACTCTCAATAAAAATGTCAAAATAGAATTATTAAAAATATGTAATGTTATTGGAAGAAGTGATAAAGTATTTATGAATAAGATCTTTATTGAGAGTGAATCATAACATATGAGGTAGCCATAAAATAGGATTTACCCATCAATATGGTGTTTCTGAGACCAAATGATTACTTTTTTATGATGAAATTCCACATGTAAATTACAACATTGTATGTTAAATATCTTATCGAGCCATGTTAAAAGATAATAAGAGGCATTTATTGATGACATTATAACATATTGAAATAATTTTGAATGTTTTTCATGAGAAAATTGAAGAAGTTTTGATTTTTTTTTAAAATATTGTGCTTATAAATATATAACAATGACACTTTAATATTAAAAAAGCTAACTTCCTAGGAACTATTATTTCTAAGGAAAATAATGAAGTGGAAAATGAAAATATTCATATCGGCATTACACTTTCATACCCCAATATCAAAAAACATGTTTTTTATTTGTTATAAGTGTTTAATTTTATAGATGATATATTATAAATTATTTAAAATATTAATTACCTTTGACTAATTAGATCAAAAATGATACAATTTTCTTTGGATCATGGAAGATATATTTTGATTGAATAAAGATAACCAGCCCATAACCCCTTCATTCAGTCCACTATTAAGAGATGTGCTATTTTGGGTCCTGTGTAATTCTTTTAATCAAGAGGTAGAAGCTATTCTTCCCCATAATGTTGAGAAACATACAAATGTGATAAAATATGGTTTATATTCCCTTTAATTTATTCTTGATTTACTACACTACACTAAAAATAGAGCTTTTGATTATTGTTGTTTCACTAGAAAATTTTCATTCATATTGTTATGATTATGGTGAAAATTTTAGCTTACAAGTTAAATACTACCAAAATTAGAAATAGGAAATGATGTTTCAACATAATATTTATTCAAAAAAATCAAAACACTTCAGCGATTGTAGAGTTAATCATATAGGATTGTGTACAATGTATGTGTAGTGGGTATTAGTCATTTCCTCACTAGTGAACAACCATATCTACTTTTGGGTATCTTATAGTGTTCATAACCCTTTGTGGTAAGGTGTGGAAAATTATATGGTATCAAAAGATATTGAGACACAATTATAGCTTGTCCATGAATATTGGATAACAATTTAATGGGATGAATGACTGAGATCGACTAAAAATATAGGGTGTGTGTATTTGAATATGTGATTGGTGACATGAAATGAAAATTATAGGATATTAGTTATTAATTACAACTAAGATATAAATCCTCATAAATGTTTGATAAGAATAAAAATTCTATAAGTTTTATCCTTTGGACATAGGAATTAATTGCCGAATTATCAAAAAAAGAGTTCTTTCAAACCGTGTTTTATTACATATATTAAAATTTCAGTTTTTTGTGTTTTTTGGATTATGTAGATGTTATATAATTTTTTTGATGTGTAGGATTATTTTTCGTCCTCTATTTTGTTATATCTAGGGTGAGGGGAATGTCTCTTCAACTATATATTCTGATCAAGACACTCTACTATGCATAGTATCCAGTGGGGTGCATATGATGGATTAGTGGTTTAGTTTTTCTCTAAAATAGGTATAAGATATTAGTTTAGAGATGGATTATTCACACTTGAAAAAATATAAGTTATTTTTATGTACCTCAATCAGAGGAAACTAACTAGTGTCTCATTAGTTGGTAATATATGACTTTAATAAAATATCCTAGTTTGTTAGAGGCTTCAGATATGTAGTGAGGGTCTACTGTTTCACTATGGGGACACTATACCCATATATCAGATTAGAAAAAAGTCAAATATAAATAAATTCTAACATTAATTAAGAGAGTGCACATAATAATTAAATGAGAACCATGTTATCTAAAAATAAAATATGAAGGCAGACAGTCTTTCATCCCCACTTTCAATACACATGGCTGACCACATATAAAATATTTACAAACGAATAACAACACTATAGAGTCTGAACCACCTACCACAATTCTGAAATCATCCTATTATAGAATATAGGCAGATCTTATGTAGTTTGATTACTAAAAACCAGGCCTCTATCCCACATGAATAGATTAATATTGAAGTCTCCTTGGGTACCCATGTTCTATGGCGACCTATGAAGAATGTGAGTATAACCTAGTAGGTTGATATCATTGGGGTCCTTATAATAACAAATAATATAGTCAATTCGTATGTGATATAATCAATTAAATAAGAAGAATTTTTAATACTAATAATGTAACTACTATCAATCCTGATGATCTATGGTGACTCCCTGGAATCATTTTACATGTTTCAGCTTGTGCCAGATTTCTCTTAGCATAGAAACTATTAATTTGAACCCATGGAAATACAAGATCCAAACTAGAAAAAATGTATGTATTCTTCTAGAACACAGGGAAGTACAATCTATACAACGAAGCAAGTATAATCATCTCAAAACACAATGGTTTGACTCTCACCTCATATGAAATACATCATTTAGAACAAAGAGAACGACTCTCTTTTTCCAGAAATAAGAAACCTCATTAAGAATATAGGGTGTGTAACTATTCCATTCCTAGAAATAAATTATTCAAAACATTGGGGAAGACTCTTTCTTTTAGAAAATAAGTATCATTATATGAAAATTAGGGGTGTGACTCTCCTCTAAAAAGAAAGAGATCATCTTAAATTCTAGAGAAAACTCTATACGTGGAAACAGGTAACCTAATATAGAAATAGGGGGGGAGGGGGGTTTCCCCAATAATTGGAAATAATAAGAAGAAAATGAAAAAACCAAGGGAGTAAAAATGGAATCCCATTTAGTCGTAACTTCTGAATACTTGGTAAAAACCATGAAATTTCATTTATATAAAATTTGTGCATAGGGAGGGGGTTATATTTCCTCTCTGACTATGCGTCATAATACAATCATCAGCATAAATAGTTATACCATGAGTGTAATGACCCTGGACATAACTATGGATTTTTATTTAATATTATTTATATTAAAAAAAATTATATAATAATTATTAAACTAAAATTAATCTTTGATACATAAAAATAAAAATTTAGCATTATAAAAAATACATTAAAATGGAGGCTATAAAAGGAAGTAACTATATTAAAAAATCTATGTATAAAAGGGGAAAATCACATTATGTATCAAGGGTCTCACTAATTAAGATCATTTTTATGATATTCTACTGGAATTCAGTTAACTAGTCTTTTCCATTGACCAATCCCAATTAAAAATTATGAGATTATGGTTGGATAAAAATCATAAGTGATTAAAGGTTTATCATTTAGAAATTTCCTTGATATATTTTCTAAGATAATATCCACCTATGATAGGCACAAGATATTACATTATTATAATATACAATATAGAAATAATTATTTCAAATTTATACAGAAATTAGTATGATAAAATTGTATATTTTTACCATGTATATGTTTCTCATTTATATAAATTCTACATTTAAAAAAGATGTATCAACAAAATAAAAAATAAAAATATTTATATAAAATTAAATCAATGAAATATATATAATAAATTATATTGAATAGGATAAATTAAATTAAATATATAATATATTATCATCTAAGTAATTTTTAATGGATTAATAATTGTAAATTTTAAAAAAGTCATTTTCTATAACAATAATTTTCATAAAATTTTGTTTTATTAATTTTAAATATATATTTATATCTTTTAAAATCTGAATTTTATTAAATTTACTCAAAAAAATTTTGTATACCATAATAGTATTATCTTTTTCTTAATTTTTTGGATTTTTTGAACCAACTAATTTTTAACGTGAACATTGAAAATTTCTATTTTGACCAAAATTATGTTTTTTATAACAACATCATAATATTATGATCATTTTTAAATTTATAACAATGTATTATTTATTTGCGTAATAAATATTATGAAATTTAAATATTTTTCGTCTAATTTATAAATCCTCTTATTATCATTTTAAATTCATAAGTAATATTTTAAATTAAAAATATTTTTTCACTTTTCTTCTAATATGATATTATTTTTCCCATTTTATTCATTTTTTAAAATCCATGTGACTATAATTTTTATTTTTATAAATTAATTAATATCATAAAAATAAATTAAATAAAAAATTTTACACTTTAAAAAATTAATGTTTAAAAATAAACTTTTTTTGAATATAGGATTGTTCACATTAAACATTGTAAGGATAAAATTTAATTTTCATATATATTTGAATATTATCTGATAAAATGGATTTAATATATGGAATAATTTGTTTCTAATTATTTAATGAATTTTCTTTCATTTTTAGACATAAAAAATGACATACAAAGGTGAAAATTAGTTAGTGTAGAAAAACTAATAATGGTAAAAGTAATAAATCTATAAGAAAAATGGATTAAAAATAGTTCAAATATATTGTTTTAATATTTAATGACCTTATATGATCCTATAATAAATTTTCATTCATTTTTTATCCACAATACATGTTTAACATTATATTCCATTATATAAATAGTTTATAATTAAAAAAAATCATTTATCTCCACTTATAATAGGGGCCTCTCACCATCCATTCAATAACACTCTATAAATTAATTTTCTTATTGAAATTACCCCATAGTTCATTAAAATATTATACCAATTTCACCCAATTACTATTTTTTTCAAAATATATTAGCCTAAGCCTTCCATTTCCAAGGAATTCTCTAAGGAAAACTCAACATTGTTTATGTGAGTATTTCATTTTCAGTAAACTTCATTCATTTTTATGATAAATATAAAATTTTATTTTCCAAATAACTATTTAATTAAATAAGTATTGTTTATAAATACAGTATACAATGATATAAAAATAACAATAAAAACGTTTCTGTCTTTCCCTTAAGGAAAACACAAATGACATTCAAGAATGTTTTTGGATTACCACCTCCACGAAGCATCATGATTCAATTTACTTAATCACTTTACAAATATTTTCGTAGTGTTTAATTTAATTAATAAGTATGATATTCATGACATATTTTATATTTTTAAATGATAAAACATTTAATTCAATTTTTAGGTTTTATGGAAAATGAAATCATCAACCTTGCGTATGTGCAGACTATTGCCTCCATGGAATGATTGGTTTTCACATTTATTTTCATCACCACATTAGATGGATTGGTGTGAGAATGGGTTTGATGGATATTTGTTTTGATATCATTAAGTTTATTTTATTAAAAATTTGATAATGTATGAATGATAATTTCAAATAAATGATCACCGTATATTCAATCATTTAAAATATGGGTACTGAGAGAAGAATATTTTTATTCATATCACATAATAATTTCCTATCCATTAATATATTTAATCTTATATAAATTAATATATATAAAACTAATAAAATATAAATTATATCATTATGATTCTGGTATAATTATATCACAAATAACCCCCCCATAATCATCTATTAATCATGTTACGTTCATCTTTGGGTAGATTTTACAACCTACTTTAACATTGTTATAAATCTATATCGTAGATGACCCTGAGAAAATACTTTAGGGTATAATATGACATTAATATGTCAATACAGTTTTTTGGTTATGTAAATGTAACATTATTTTCAAACTTATTAGTTTAGAAAACAAATTTTATTCTTTTAGAATCAAAGAAACATGATCATCACCGATTTCACCCTCATATAACATAATCAAAATGACCATTTAAAGAAATTATACCTTTCTAGACTATATTTTAATATGTATTAATATTAATATATTGAACATCTAATTAATAAATTTGTGACAATAATTTATACTTGAAGGATTTTGGAAAAAAAAATTTCTAACGATCACAAATACTTACAGCTTATATTGAAAATATTTAAAAACTAACTAGAAATATTGATGTGAATGATCATAAATGAAGAGTTTGAATAAAATAAATATAGTATTATGTTATTAAATAAGAATAATAATATGGTAATGTTTCTCATAATTGAATTTAATATGAATTTTTTGAATTCGTGATAAGAGTCATGTGTACTTTGTCTAACATTTAATTTACGAGACATTTAATTATTTGTAAAATAATATATATATTATGATGTGTTTTATACATAATTAATTTATTTTAAGGAGTTTGAGTTAAAATATTTTTTTTATAAATGTCTTTTATTTAAAAATATAGCGAAGTTGAATGGTTTTTTAATTAAAATGTTACTAAATCCACAAGGGTTTCATTGCCAATAATTTTTTGAAATGAAAAACATTTTTTGAAAATATTAAATCTAGTGAATTTTAATTATATGTGAAATATATCATCATTTTATATGGGTATTCATTGGGATATACATCTCTACTCAAAATTTTTCCCCCTTCACTCATATTTCTCCTGAAGTGTTTCTTTTATATGAAACTGACCCGTCTTTTCTTCTCAATTGGGTACCTTAATCTTCTATTCCCTTATTTATTAGATGATTTTGAAAATTTCCTTACCCATGTGAAATAATTTAGTAACAAAATTTTCTACTACATTTTCTTATTTTAAATGTTTTATATTGATTTTAACTATTTTCGATACGGGCAATTTTCATTAAAATGTGAAACAATATTTTTATCATGTTTACATGTGAACTTATATTCCAAAATCTTTTATAATTTTAAATTAATATTTTTATTTTTATTATAATGGTTTAGAAAAGAAACTATTTTTTACTAAATTTAAAAAATATCCTTTAAAATGATTCTAAATGATCAATGATATTTTTTTTCCAAAACAATAATCATAAAACTCATGAATAGTATTATTCATATAAATTATTGGCATTTGACAGATCTTGGAATTATCAAGATTATTATTTAATTAAAACAATCTAAATTTATTTTTTGTATGAATTATGCAACACAATTTTATTTTGGTTGAATGACCCATCAAATCCTTTTTCATTCAAAATCATCTTCTTTATACAGCTCTAATTTTTCTTCCGATGACTTTATTTTGTGAATAAAGTATATAGGATTAAATTTAATTATGGGTGTTTACTAAGAAAGATAAAGAATATATTTGTATACATTATTATTTTAATTTTTTTATTCATTTTATAATTAATGATGAATTATTTATGTTTATAAAGTTGAAAATAATATGAAAAACATTTTCTTTCCATAGTTTATTTATTCAGTAAAAATTGAGTTATTTTCAATAGAAGTTTCATGAAAAAAATTTTATTTAATTTTTTTATTTTTATATTAATAAGTTAATGATTTTAAGGAGGAACTCATAACTAGGAATTATAATTTTTGGGGTCTTATATCACCAAACAATTATTGAGTTTAATGTTTAAATCTAATGGAAAATATATAAACACACAATACATAGTTGTTCGGAAGAGTGGGTGAAATTTTATGGCTCACTATGGTGAGGTATCTGTGAGTAAAATTATGTTTCCTTGTAGGTATGTTGACTTCTGGGTGACACATGGATGTAAAGTTTCACAATTCTAATTTTTTTACAATAGTTGAAGGATATTCCTTAATTTTAGGCTTATTCTCACGACTATGATAAGCTTTCAGGAAAATGTTTGTTGAATTATGTTTCTGCACTCTTTTGATAGGTGTTTTATTTTATTCAAATACTTAGTCCATGATTTATTATCCATGGTTTGTTTGGTGTGCATTATGTTATATATCTTTATTATACACATATGATCAACTTATGTTCGCTTTTATTGTCAGATTGGTGTCCTTTATATTTATCATTACATAAAATATGATCTAACCCCTTTTCTAATATTTCATTTTCCATATGTTATGTAGCTAAGTATAACATATTAAAAATATAGAATTGATTATATTATAGATTAATTGTTGAGAAATTATCACAAGGTTTACAAAATAATCAACTTATGTGGCTAGTCCTGAATGACACTAAGCATTCTATTCTTGGTACTTTTCCTTATTTTTGAGATGTAATGATTACCTTGTAGAAGTGGTGTAAAATAAAATCATGTATGTGGTTTAGAATAATTGGTTTTATATTGGGTGTATGATGTTATTTTTTGTTTATGAATGAATCATTTAATATGGTTTTAAATATTTTTTTACTAAAATACATGTTCATAAGGGGCCAATGGTGTTTCATGGATGTTTAGGTTTGGTTTGGGGTCTGATGTTATAGTTTTTTTTAAAAATTACTGAGGTGTGTGGTTAGAAAATAGATTTTTCTAACCAAGAAACTCAACCATGTGACCTATAATCGGAGTATTGTTTTATAAACCCTGAAATATGAGTAACATACTTTGAAAATCCTAAAATAATTTTATAGGCACCACAACCTGTTTTTGTACATTTTTTCTGACTATGTTCCTAAAAAATATAGGGTGTGGGATTTGAGATAGTTCCAAAGAAATATTTTTAACATGGTGTTTATATCTTTGAACATGAACTGTGCAAGGGGTGTGTACCTAGAAAGTGAGTTATTATGGTTGGAGAATAGTTCGTCTAACCATGTATCCAAAATATTTTCCAGTTTAATATGATAAACTTTTTACTTATCCCTTATAGCCCTTACTCTTTTCACCTCTATTATCCTCCTACAGTAACACAATATATTACTGGGAGATCTCCCTTCTAAAACATCAAGGATTTTAAAATATCTCCTCTATTTATATTCCATTTCAAGTGTTGTTCTTGATGATTTAATCATCATAATAATTCAAAAAATTCTCCTAATTCTATTATTAATTTTATTCTCCACATCTAGAATTGTCTTTATGAATCCAGACAAACCTTATTTTCATGGTGTTTTCCTAGTTTAACTCTTTTTCATCTTCTTACCCATATCTGAAGTTGATACTCAATGAGGTGTCTACAATATATCTATGGTTTGTGGTCTATATTGTTTTCCTTAAAGTCACACCCTTTATAAAATGATTCCACTATGTCTCATGATGTTCTTTTCATGTGTTTCCTCTAAAATGTATTACTCATTATTTAATTTTCTATAAATCAACCTGAACCACCCATTAGGCTTGATTTGATTAAACTACAATGAATATTTTTCGTGTTATGTATCCAACCAACCCCTTGGGTGTGTTGATAGTTATACTTCTTAGTAGAAACCATAATAGATGTAAATAAATTATTATATGATATGTGTAGATCATTAAAAAATATATATCACATTTAGGTGAAGTGAATAATGGAATAAATGGATTATTCTAATGGAAATGAATCTTACCATGGACCTCTAAATTGTTTGATAAATGAAATGACCCAAATAGGATAAATTAAAATTATAATAGTATTGTTACATCATATGGAGATTGGCTAGTTAATATATTATGGTAGAATATTATTATATACTTGATGACACTGTCAAAGTCCTAGAATACCATGAGTAAAACTTTTATTCCGAACCTAGAATACCTTGTGCATACTCATATTATTCCAACTAAATTATTGAGGTTACTATAATGTTTCACATGTTCCAAAGACTTAGTTAGTGTCTTAGATACATGAATATATCTGTATGAAACTGATTATTCACTTAAAAACTCCCAATATTATAATTACATTGATTATCTCCTTATATTTTTATTTATATCCTCGAATAATAACATCCTTTGATTATCTCCCTGGTCTGAAATCATTTCTATAAAATGTTTTCCTTTGAAAAGCCCCCCATACTCGATGAAGATTCCTAGTGCATGAGAAATGCCTTTTTGATATAATAAATGTATGATACTCAGTTATATCAGAAGTAAGATTAAAATAATCTTTTTCCATAGTTCCCCACATATATATATATATCATTTGTATTTTTCATCCTTTTACTGATTATATTCTTGTTATGTATTGTATCATATATCCATTTTTTGTTCATTATTTATATACTGCACAATACTCTATCCTATATTAACATACTAGATTTGTATTATCAACCATTGGTGGTGGCCTAGTGCGGTTTACTGATAAACTATTCAGGCCGTTATTTGCTACCTGGTCATACATTAGGGATTTTGGTAAGGATAAAGGGAAGCAAATACCTATGGATGCTTGATTTTCAATTCATATAAGATCTGAGTGAAGAAGACAGAACCAGTGCTCCAAATGCTCAGGGAGAGAGTATATTATATTATTTTGGCTATTTTTTGTATGTTTGAACATTATTTTATACTTAATAACATGTCTATATACATTTATTATATATCATGATGTCATCATCATTTTTTTCATATGGCTGTTATTATGTCTTTTTATTATTATCCGGTTGATTTACATCCACTACCCATTTTATTATTATCCCACTAAATTTATATATTATTTACAGTGTTTCATAATTATATACCACTATGATACAATTTTATAAAGAGAGTATAAAACCGAAACTATACAACCATACACCATCATTGTTTTTAGCATCCTCTAGCATACATGGAGGCACACTTGGGGCCATGTGGAAAACTCAATTCAATTACTAAATAGTGAACTGGGTATGGGAAATAAAGTAGTTATATAAATTATTATTTTCCATTATATTACATTTGGGAATTGTATAAAGGAGACTCACAAATATGAAAACATTGAAATAATACATGACTAGGAGTTTCTACACCATGTTCGGGGAAAAATACACGTTTCTTGGGATTAGACATATTATTCTATAATTAATTTGTTGTTTTTTAAATACTTTCACAATTAGATGATTACCAAGAAATATAGTATTTTTGGATTACTAATTTTTACCATTGTGATGGTTGGTATGAAAATGGATCATCTTATCATGAATAATTATAGGAACATATGTAGTTATATGTCATGAATGTTTTGTTCCATGCATATCTCATTACTTGATTTCCATTTTCTATTATTTGTAACCTTATTGATATACCTATAATTTGTAATATCAATTTTATGTGAAGTTGGTTAATAAATGATTTCTTAAAGTGTCTATATCATCATAAATGTTTTTTACCTTAATTTCATCATGGGGAAACATTTTCTAGTCAATTTTAAAATTTTGAGTTATGGAACATTGGTTAAATGTTATCAGCCTTTTAGTTTGTTATAATTAAGTGGATTCTTATTTTAATTTATAAATATTGGCCTCTATATGTTGGAAATGGTGATTCTTATAAGTGAACCACCATGTATGGTGTTGCTACATTTGGGCCCAGTTGTAAAAGGATTATCGTAGTTTTTTGAAATTTTAAATTTAACTTGTAAAGATTAATTTTTTATATCACTGGAAAGGAAATACATATAACTGAAACATTAAAAGAATTTTTTCAAAATACAAAATTTTAATATTGGAAATTATATTTTTAATTAAATAGATATTCTAGTCAAAAATGAAATGTTATTCTCCTCAATAATATTCAATTGACCCTCCAAAAAACATTACATTTACAATTAAGGATGAATCTACCCCTTGACCCAAACATAACAACATGTAGTCAGGTTAGTGTTATTATATGACACTGAGGATTTGTATCTATATTTTTACCTATAATTATCCCTTATTTATTCTATATTCTTTTTAGTTGTGTGATTTACATTATATACATATTCAAAATGATGGTCTACGGTTAAAAAAATTGGAGGGTGGCGATGATAATGCTCCTGAGGTGGTTGGACCTGAACTAACTATAGTGACATCTACAAATCATCTTATAATACCACATGTTATATGAAAAATAGGAATTAATTCTCAAATTCTAGAGGGTTTTATATATTTAGTTTATTATATAGAGGTATTTCCTAGACCTTCACTGTCTATGTTATATTTGACCACCAAATAATTACTAAAAAGGGGTCCTACATTTTTTTGGGGAAGGTGGTCCCTGGGCTTCTCAATATTTGTTATTAGATATACTCTTAGTATTTGAGAATATTTTAATTCCCCTAGAAATTAGGGTTATGTTCACAACTTATTTGATTCATAAAACCAAAAAGCGTTGGTGGGAGTTCCATACATAGATGGATCAATATCGAGCTATAGTTTGTAGAGAGTTATAGATTGGATTCCATGATTATTGTTTCCCAGAGATGTTTTGTGTGGAATGATATAGAGAGTTCTTGCACACGGGGAAGGGTTCTATATCAATCATGGAATATTAATCTTTCTTTATTGAGCTTTAAATCATCATAGCCACTATTTCTAGTGATGAGTAATATTGGGTGAGTATTATTGTGGATGGGCATGTGTAAGAAAAGAGATCATAAGATAACATCTTGTGATTGAATATTGTATCTAATATAAAGAACCATTCCATCATGTTTTGAGAATATTTTTATTGTAATTGAAGGAAAATGGATTGATAGATTATGTTCAGGGGTAGTTACCAAATATTCTACTAACAAGAAGCATGTATTCATGATTAACTGTAAGGGTAGTTGTAGTTAGATTGTACACATTGGCAGTAAGGTGGTATGCCATTAGTACTGAAGGAGAGGTCACAAAAATAGTCTATATGATAAAGGACTCATAGAGTTCCATGAATATAATATAATGGTACATCGTAAAATATGTAATAAGAAATTTTTACTAAATTATAGTGGGGAAGGATCTTCCCCAAAATTTAATTTTCATGAAAGATCAATAGATCTATGCTATGTTGGGAGCTGGAGTACTACTGGTAGCTTGAGAAAAGATAAAACTATATATGGGGAATCAATATATAAATTTTTTATTTCCAATATATTAGACTTTATATGGGAAGCATAATATTAGTTTCCTTTAATTTATTATCTTCCTTTTCTTATATAGGTGCAAAAAATTTATTTATATCTACATATTTAATTAGTAGTCTTTGTCAGACAGTATAATACATCTATGGAACGTGTCTCTGGACACACCTTTTGTTACTCAGTTATAGAATGTTTTTCAATGTATATATTTTCCTATCAAGATAGCTTGGTATTGGATATTATAGCTTCTTTTCTTGCATGATGTGATTTTTTTTATATACTTCCTAGGATAGACTGTTTGGTGCCTTATCAAGCCTGTATTGTTTTTTATCATAGATGTGGGTCTTCTATATCACCTTAAGGTGGTATATATCTTTACAATGGATAATGTAATGTCCATGAAATTCAAGATGGACTTGGGAATTAGGGGATGGTTGAGTCGTTAGCCTAAATTTCCAGTCTTCATCTTAATGAACGAGGAGTATGAAAATATTTCATTACTCTAGTGGTTGATCATTTTAGAGTTGTTTTACATGATGAATATTCAGGACTAAATACATAGATATAGCTATAGTTCACCATAAAATAATCCCTAGAGTTGAACCGGTATCTATTTGAACATACTATATTTATTCTATTGAGGTCCTGGGAAAAATATATATTTGGAGGTCTTGGAAGGAAAAGGGTTTAAATGAACCAACACTCCTTATGAAGGTTCACCTATTCATTTTTCTATAATGAATGATGGAACCTTAATGATGTGTATGTATTTTTTGATATCAAATCAGAATATAGTAAAAAACTAGTACACACTTCTCTATATATAAGATCTCTTAGACAATCCATGTTGATCTATGGTCATCATGAATATTGATTTGACACAGGGATATCATCAGTGGTGATTCAAAACATCCGATATACTTCGTATATCATTTCATATAAGTTATGGATTACATGAATATATAGTTATTCCATTCAGATTAATGAACACACAAATTTTTATTTCCTTGATGAATATGGTTTTGCACTCATAGCAAGATATATTTTTGGATGTTTTTTTGGATGATATAATAGTGTATTCCCAGACTCAAAACAACCATTCAAAACATATTGACATTGTATCGGTTACCATAAGAGAGAACCAACCATATAATAAGACCAAAAAATGACACTTACTTATTGATAATGTTCGCATAATGTGTCACAATATATTGGAAAATGGGGTATCTGTGGATCTTGAGATATCGAGAGGCACTGTTTCCTGGGACCGAACTAATAAAATACTTGATATACTTAGTTTCTTAGGAATAAGTAATAGATAACATTATTTCATCCAAAAGAATTTAGATCATTTCAAATCCAATTATATGTATAATAAATATTGGTTTAACGTTTATATGTTTTTAATATTGTGTGAAATCCTTTTAGAAATTAAATAGAAGGATGACCTCAGGGCCGATCCTAATTCTACCTAATCATGGTAAAAGATA
This sequence comes from Viscum album, assembly GCA_963277665.1. Classification (NCBI taxonomy): domain Eukaryota; kingdom Viridiplantae; phylum Streptophyta; class Magnoliopsida; order Santalales; family Viscaceae; genus Viscum; species Viscum album. The sequence goes on from OY728161.1 coordinate 633,337,450, forward strand.
TTGAAGTTAATGTATTGCAACATGATTTGGGATAAGATCATTTTTTATGAATGTAGAATGGTTTTCAGTTTATGGGTGAAATATTTTTAGACCATATGAACATAATTATACAATGAATAACCTCGTGTTATCTTTTTTTAGGATTTCTGTTGTTTTATATAATACTTTCTTAGGGAATGATTAATGGTATACATAGACCCTAAAAGGATCAAATATATATTAAATCATCATGAAATAAAAATTTGATATGAGATATGGGATTAATGCATAGATTTAATCTTTTAGAAGGTAAATGATGTTGTTCATACATTTAGATGGAAGACATAGATGCTTCTTTTCTAGGAGGCTAGTTGTGAGTTATTTTTGATGGATCGTCTTTTTTAAATACATAAGGACACTCAGAAATTTCATAGACAACCTATCCTTTCATCCATAGTAGTGAATTCATCACTTATTTATTGTATAAAGAGGATTAATCTTTTCTATATCATAGTATTAGTCCTAGCGGAAGTGTTTTTGGTGAGGAAACACCAACATATTAGTTTGTCAACGTGGATGTGATCTTGCATATGCACATGCATGGTTGTGACTTGAAAACAATCCAAAGTAGATAATTGAAGAATATAATTCATCTATATTAGAAAAAACCAAGAATTACTAATATGTAAATTTATTCAATCTGTAACTATCAGTGGTATGGGATGAAAATTTTAATTCCAGGATTTGTAACATAGCATTTCATCTGTGACTTGGTGAATATGGATCACATATCACCCGCATGAATCCTATAACTATTACCCATTTTATAATAGAAATGTTTAGAAATCACTACATATTTTATGATGGGTTTACTAAAATCATGTTGGGGTAGTGATTCTATATGGGTGATCATGCATAGGTTGATAAAGGTTTCCACTTCATTCCCATTTGAAAGACCTCCTTAGAGGATCATTATGGGGGACTTGATTTTTTGTGATATTTTTTTAATCAAGGTTTTCTAGGTACTATCATATTAGGAATGGAAATTTACCAAGAAAGTCTAAGGTCTTGACAATCTAGCCATTAAAATATTAATAAAAATAGAAGTACATGGTTCTACATTATAATGATAGTTACAAAAGAGAGAGTGTGTCACACCTAGAATATCATAATAGTTGCGTATTATGAATGGCCATATAGTGTTGACCTCCACAATTTATTTCACTTAAAGTTTATATTCCACCTTGTCATCCACCCTTTATAATTGTGAGATAGTCACATTAAAATGCCTAGAATGAATGTGTAAATAATATAATGAAGGATAATTCTCCATGGAACATACCATGTACTATATTATAAGGAATTAAATGTAAGTTTAGAGTCACATTAGATCCATAACACATTCCAATTATGGAGTAAAATGTAGTTAAGTACATAAATAACCACCCATAGATAAAAATCATATGGAATTCCATATCCAATGTAGTGGTGAAAACATACTTCAACAAAGACATGTTCAGTTTGAAAGACAACCCCACAACCAAAAGGACCTAGAATTCAGAAAATTCTCTATTAACATTAAATTTGTTTCTTGAGTGAATAAGAGTTATATATTGAATAAATTTAAATAAATAAGGTTTTCACAATTTTCCAGCAATCCCCAACATTCTGAGTGTTTTTAAGTTATCAAATCAATTTCTCGTTGTTTCTGGTTGCATGTCAGTAGTGGAATGGAGATCCCTATGTACAACAGTGATCCCTACATGCAATAAAGGATCCTGAGTATCCAACATGTGGCTATTCCTTACTATCCAAATATGATTGAAAACTGAGGCAGAAGCAAAAAGTAGGAGTTTTTAAATTTTATCACTCCCCCCATTATGTCTGATGTAGAAAAATATTTCCTCCATGTTCCCCAATATTAAAAAATCAATGCAAAATTTTTTTCAATATATGACCAGTAAGCCTAAGAATAATTATAGAGTAAGAAAATGTGGTAGACATTTTATTTATATCAAATATATATATATATATATATATATAATTATGAAACTATCTACTAAACAACCTTATTTAGTTTATCATGTGTAGGAAGCCGAATCTCCCAAGATATCCAATGGAGAAAAAAATAATAAGGGATGAAAAAAGAATAACCTAAACCATGTCAGCCAGTTTGGTGGTTTGGTAGAGTCATCACATTTCATATTGTAATATTCATTAGCAGTGAAGTTTCCATTCCCATTCTACATTTTAATTAGTATGTCATCATCCATGAAGACATAATTTTAAATTTATAGGGTCTCTTGAGGTGAGATAATATCAATACGAACATTTTATTGGGACATAAAATTATAAACATTCATGTTAGTCATATCGGGGAAAAAATGGTAATGTTAATGGTACTATACATTGAAGGAGCGTGGAATCAATTTTGGTTGCAATCCCTTATAAACAACCATTTTGAGTGTTGTATAATTTCATTATTTGATTTTTTGAGAGTGGGAAAAATAGATAAGGTGAAGTAGCCTGAATATCCATCCAACTGCTTCATTTTAAACCTAAATTACAAAATTTCAACTAAAGGGCCATTTTATGTAAATATATTCCATGTGAATTTGTTGATGAGTCCATTATTTAAATTCTTGAGATTCTTTATCCCTATTCAACCCATGTCAATGGTTTTAATAAAATCTCTCCAAACAATTGTACATGAAATTTGTTCATGGATAAAAAATGCGTAGAATAAGTTTCTTATCATGTATTGAAGGTTATTCAAGAGGAATCTTGTCTATCCATATAGGGAAACTGAATACCCAAATTTAGATTTTATATTAGAATTAATTAGGAAGACCTTGACATCTTGTGACATAACCTTCCCTTTACATCTTGGAAGCTAATTAACAATGCAATAATTGATTCTTATAAGGTGGTGACATCAGACCATACTCCTGAAGAATGGTTCCCCATGATAGTTTAAGGAGAGTGATCCCTTTCTCACTCCAAAAAGAATGATAATTCAATTATTTCTACAAATAGGTATTCCACATACAATGATAATAAATGATTTGGTCAAACATATGGTCGAACCAGAAGTCTCTTCATAAGTTTAAAAGATAGATTTGGTACTATATATTTTATATTGTGAGGGATATCCCAAGATACATATGTGATCAACAAAAAGTTTGTGAGATGGGACAAATTTATCTATTATAGATTTTATTTTCTTGTAAATCCTAATTTGGGGGAGATAATTATGTAAAATACTTATTTAATCTTCAATAATTAAGAATTGGATCCCCAAGAGTGGATCCCCTTGACGGACACACCTAGTGCATTGAAATTATCACCTTGGGGATCCAATAAAGACAATGAACAACCTTGCAGAGGTGGAGAATGTGTAGATTAGTCTAATTAAATAACAATAAAATCCATAATACCTAAGTATATCAAGAAAGAAGCTCCATTTTATGATTTCAAATTACATGGACATGTAAATTTTGGAAGAAAGCCCCCATTTACTAAAAGTGTTCTGTATAAAATTAACACCATGAGATACAGTAAATAAGAAATTTAGTGTGATTATCCTAGGTATATACACAAACTGATGCGGTATGATATTTTCTTTAATGATATATCTCATTCTACTATTAATAATATCATAGCTAACTTTTTGAATATCATTCCCAAGGGAAACTGACAAGAAATCATTAATATCGATTGCATTTTCCTTAGTAGGTTGAAGAAAAAATAAATTAGAGTTCATACCAAAGTGAAATGAGGAACATGTGATAATATAAGTTATTTAATTAGTTATTTCATCCTATATATGGTCCCAGTAAAACCTGAAAAATTTATTCATGAATCCATCCGGATTAGAAGCACCCTCCATATTGAGTAAAAAATAGCATTCCAAATTTCTTCCTTAGTAGGGGATATAATGAGATATCAATTTTTTTCTCCTCAATAATAGGGAGAATAAAATCAACCATATTACTGGTTCTTTCCCTTCCATAATAAATATATAAATCCTAGAATTAAGTTACCAATACTTTTGTGATTCCACATTCATTGGTGGGGAGCCACCCATTAATAGTGAAAGCCCAAATCACAGATCTTATTTTCTTTTCATTATCCAATCACTGAAATATTTCTTATTTAATTTCACAATATTTCAGCCATATAAAATATAAAAATTTTAGGTCAATCTATTCCTTAATATTTATAATATAATGAAGATATGAAAGGGATTGAATTTTTTTCTGAAGGGTCACAATACTGATGATTTTGAATTTGACAATCATCTAAGATATTTTAAAAACATTTAATCTATGTGTTTTATTTAGAAAAAATATTCCTACTCTAGTCCCTTATATATTTTTTCACATTTTTTAACATTTCAGAAAAAATATGGAGTGATCTCCTAATGAAATCCATCCTCTAATCCTACACAACTATTTCTATACATTCTAGAGTTGTAATCCAACCATTAATGAATAAAAATGGAAAATAAACTTATGTTGCTATGTTTGTTGGAATTTCAGCAAGAATTGGATTGTGATCAGATTGATTTTCAGGTAGAGTGTGACCTTAAATTGCTGTGTCAATATTCATATCATCCATTTGAATAAAGAATTTATTCATCTTGTTTTCCTGCATTCCCATCATAGTGTATCTCATCTAGGTAAATTCAATGCCTAAAATTGACGCATCAGTGAGATTACATTGTTAAATAAGTGAAGGAAATTTAGTGGATACAATTCTATTAATGTTCACCCAAGTTTTCTATTCTAGATTTAGAATAATTTTCATGTCACCCAAGATTATCCATTTTCCACTTATGGTTTGAGAAAAATCCACAAGATTTTTCTATTATTACCTTATTATGATGTAATATGTTTAGGAATATATGAAGGATATCAGTAGACTACAATATTATTTTGGATTATCTTAGGATGAATACATATATGTATCTGAGTACAAATATAAAAATAGTTTCCAATTGTCCATCGAAATGAATATTTATTAGGTACATTATTAAAGGACATTCCATTCATCATTTTATTTGGTTAGAGTTAGGATAGGTATCACCATTTAGACGTTATCTTATTTATCAGAAATCAGTGTATTAAAATTTTTCCAAGAAACACATTGTTACAAATGAATCTCAATAGAATTATTACTCCAATAATCAACTATTATCACAATATTTTTAGGTGGAAGACCAGTTCTTCTTATATGTTTCAAAAATATTGGGCTATTGATGGATTCAAAGATAGGTGAAACTACACCTATATTTTCTATGTATTTAGGGATATTAGAGAGAGGCATGCCAACATTATTAAAAATAAACGATCCTTAGATGTACCAGGACATGAAAGATGGCTTCTATATTTCTCACCATCTCCATTTCTATTCTAACCTGCATTATGTTTATTATTCTAAGAGAGTTATCATAGAGGATAATGTATATTTTAGGGATTTTCCAATATTGATCATAGAACAAAGACTCCCCAAGATAACACAATTAATCTTGTATGATTGATATGGAAGAAAGATTAAGTACGAGAAGAAACATGGGAGAGACATTTTAATACACATGATAAGTGGATAAAGTTAATCATGGATGATGCTGAACAAACCTAAAAATATAATCATAAGAATGAAAATTTATAATGTTGGGAGGTTTTGAGACACCAATTTTTTGTTTTGGAAAAAATTATTTTATTTTCAATTTAACCACTTGTTTAATCTAAATGTAATCCCCTAAAAGGTTAATTGATGTTTTGAGAGAATTAAGTCTTTGTTTGGGTCATGGATTTATGGATGATAAAGAATTTGGTTCAGGTGAAAATTTAGCCCACAATTATTATTGATCATTCATTTCAACCATACAACCAATAATGGGTGTACAAAAATTTATCAATCCACTCAATATAATCACCAAGACCATGGAAAAAAAGAAATAAATTTTAGAGGGATTATGAATAGTTTGAAAATGGGTTGCCTAACTATTCATCCATACCACGAAGGGTTTATGATTTGAGATAGTTTTACACACAACGTTTGTGTACGGTTTTTCAAAACCTGGCCATGATTCATGTGAGTTATGTGAATCTGGACTGTAGTTTTGAATTTTTGGTGCATAGGTTTTGTAACCATGTGCAAAAACAATGGGCCACGTTAAAATTAAAAAAATTATTATTTTTTCATCTATCCTTTTCTGTTTCTCGTCCCTTCTCGTCCCTCATTAACAAAACAACTCATTGGTAGATCATCTATATTACTCTTATATGATTTGAGATATCTCCACCACAATATATTGATTTGAGGCCAGTAAATCATGTTGAAAGGCTCTTTGTAATTCTATTAGTCCCTTTTTTCCACTCTTAGTATTATTTTCTATCTTGGATTTTATCTCCATGACACCAAATATACCCTATTCTCATGGTGTTTTTCTACTTTCTTATTTTCTCTCAATCCATCCCACTAATGAGGTTGGTACAGGTTAAGGACTCTAGTGTTAATCTATGGTGGGTAGTATATGACTTTCACTTCATATTCAATCAATTTATAAAACTTGTCTATTTTGATGCATGATTTTCTTTTAATGTGTTGCCTAAAATATTTCTAACTGTATTATTTAATTATCAATATTTTAATAAAAAACCACCCATTAGGATGGGTTCAATTTAATTATATTGACTACCATTCTTATAATGCAATGACACAACCCTGTGGGTGAATTAATCTTGACACTTGTAAGTGGAGGCCATAATAGAAGAAATTACATTGTTAAATGATTTGTGTACACCACTCATCTCTTTTTATCACTATTTAAGGAAATTAATAATGGAATGAATAGATTATTCTTATGTAAATGATATATCCTATGGGGCTCTTAATTTATTTATAAATTAAATAAATATATTTGGATGAACTGAAATAATAATTTCATGGTTTCACAACATGAATATTGATAACATAATACTTTATGATTCGATAATGTTATGGAATTAAAGATACCCTAATGGAATGTATTTCCTTGGGTTAGACATGGATTTTTACATGGTATTACATGAGTGACCTTCTAGGATTTCTTCTGAATCATTGATTATATTTCAATGTGGAACGCTATCCTTAGGATTGGTCATTGTGTTAGATATGTGAATGCATCAATATTACAGTGACATTTCCCCTACAAACTCTATAAATGAGAATTACATCAATTTTCTCCATGGATTCATCTTTATTTCCTCAAACATGGGCCACCTTATTTTACTTTCTTGGGCTCCAATAATGTATATTATAATTTTACATTTCATGGTATCTTCATGATCGAGCATACTTCTTTCTCCCCGGGCCAAAGATTCCTATCATACTAATGGTTCGATATATAGTGATGTATTTCACAAGACAAATAAGGTATTTTTTATTTGATTTGAAATATTAACAGATTTTTTTTTAATATTACAATGTTACTTTTTATATTCTTTGTCCATAATGAACTATAATTCCACGTTTATTGTTCTTCCTTATTTATATTTTTCACACTGCTATTTTATATATTTTGGAACAAGATTTTTTATTATGAACTGTTTGTGGTGGCCTACAATATTTTAGCCATAAATTGATCTTTTCACTATTTGGTACCTAGAAAGACATCATCGATTATAGTAAGAAAAATCGAAAAAAATAAGTTATGAACACTTCAATTTCCTTTTTTATAGTTTTTTAGAGAAAATAAATGCATTGGTCCTTGGGACACTAGTGGAGATAATATTTTTGTTCATCTTATCCATATTGATAATGATGCTATAATAATGAGTTTTTGATACCATATCTACCTACTATTATTTTATACAACTGTCAAATTAACATATTTATTTGACCATACTCTAATTATGTAGGTTTATTATTAATTGGTTTATTTATTTAAACTTATTTATTTATTATTCTTCTTATATTTTAAATATTATTTTTACTATTTCTAAATTATCTTCATTTGTATGACACTCTAATAAAGAGGGGATAGTCTCACCACCAAACCATTTTAGACCCTCACTTCTAGTCATCCACCTTTGACATACGATGAGGCACTTTTAAGGCCATGTGCCAAGTGAGTTTAGTCACTTATGAGTGAACATGGATAGTGAAATCATGATATGGTTTAGTTATTTCTATGTGTTAATTTATTTATTTTACTTACTAGGATTGATTAAAATTATCTAAAACCCAAATGATGAGTCTATGTATAGGATATATTCTCGTTATGTTAATAAATAAATAATTAGTTAGGTTTCCTTTAAATTTCATCCATATTTAGATACTTGATAGTTCATATGTTTGGCATGTATAAAAACATATAGTCAATATCCTAGAAAAAGGTTAGTTATGTAATGACCCAATATTCACACTGGTGTGGCCCGAGGGTACCTAATATTTCACACTAAGCTAGAAACTATTGGAGGATATGATTTATCCTATCACAATATCATTATGAAACATTATTAATTTTTTTTCTAAATTAATTTAATGGATTATGTTAAGTAGTATAAAATAACCTAAATTAAAGAAATGTAGATTCAATTGAAAGAATCAGTTGATGAAATGAAGGTTTTTTTATTGAATAAATATTAAGGAGGATTTCTCATATTCATATGATAATTTATTGTGATTTTATGGATAACCACTTTGGGAATATGAATTTGGATGAAACGTTATCACAAATATAATTATAAGAAATATATGTATACTAAAACCAATTAGTCTTATAACCGATCATGGGAGAATACTTAATTTGTTGTTATTCCTAGGACATTCCTTTCATGATTGAAAATATGATTTTTTTAGTCTGACCTAATTTAGTGAGGGTGATATTATAATAGAATGTAATTCCTTATACTCCTATTATATTGATATTTATCGATGATATATGTTTATATTCTAAAATCCATGAGTATTATGTGAATAATATAGAGTTTTTTCATAGTTTTTCATTAATTGTTTTGAAAAATATATTAAATGGAATCAATAACCATTAAAAGTGATTTTTCTCCATAGTTATATTTTTAAGTATAAACATCGAAGATAACATGATTGTGGTATAAATATCACTTAGTTTTAATTTATGTGTTATTTTGATGTAAAATAGGGTTGGCTGATTTTGTGAATAGTGAGTTAGATAGTAATGATGGCCATAGATTTTATTATTGATTTAGTTAAATATAAATCCGTGACATTTTTGGTAATTTTTATTTAATTTTTTCAATAATGATTTATATTTAACAGTTTATGAATTTATAAACTAGTTATTAACACATTAAATAATTAAATATAATTTTAATTTTTTGTAGATATGTAATCTAGATGTTCTTTAATGTCTTTGGGATATAAACATTTTTGGAGTAGTTATGTTATTAATAATATATGTTTAGTGTATCGAAATACATGGGTATATTATTTCAAAAATTATTAATATTATTTGAGGAAGGATAATAACATGATATTTCCTCGGATAGTAATGTATGTTTCATATTAGATATTATATCCAAAATGATAAATATGTTAATATTACACTCACATACTTCTAGTAATGAGTAATAATCGAAATTTTGAGTTCGTAATTTATTAAATGGGGGTGTAAGGACATGAAAATTCACTATATAAATTATTTAAATGAATAATATGGTAATTAATTTTTATACACACAACACTATATTTAAAGGAATCCTTGATTATTTAAAATAAAATTTTTTCCTTATATTATATTTGTTAAATTAGCTGGTGTAAACGGATGCAACAATATTTAGAAATCTATATAGAAAAAGGAGAGAAATAAAATATTTTTATATAACTCTCCCTTATCAAGATAATTTATTAAATACTATAATGGATGTAGCTTCACTATATTTTTCATTAGATGAATCCCAATTCAAAATCAAAGAATTATGGTATGAGAAAAATCGTATATGAGATATGTTCCAACTCATGGAAACTACAATGATGTTTTTTTATAGAAAATCATAACCTAATAAATATACTATATATAAACTTATTCATATATCTTATAACAAAAAAATAGTGGGGATAGTTAATTAATAAACCTAAGATATTATGAAATATTTTTTCCAAATAAATTTAATTTCATTAATAGCTCGAGTAACACAGAACACTAAGTTTAAATGAATTGATATATATTATATGGGAGTAATATCATAGATGTTTGCATAGGTGGTTTTAATAGGAATAACATAATTATGAAAAATTTAATTTTACATATGTTTAAATAAATTAATTGGTTCATTTATAATTATAAATAAAATTAAAAAACATATGAAACCAAAAGATATATTTTTCGGAAAAATTATTTTTTAGTGCATAATGTAATTTTTCCTTAATAAATTAAATTATTAAGGATTTGTGAATTATTTTAATGATATTAATATTTTTTATATCCTATAAAATTTAGTATAATTATTTTAAAATATATTTTCGTTGCATGGGATTAGAATAATCCATGATAATTTCTTTAAATTTTATTTTTCAAAGAAAACAGTTCTCATCAAGAATGGGATGCTTATTTTTAAAATGAATTTAGCATACATATAGGAATTTTATATGATAAAATTTATTACATATTTTGAATCATGTGGTTAATATTTGGAAAATATGACCCCTTTTATTTTGGGAATCTAAGAATAGCAACCAAGAAAAACATTATCAACCTTATAAAGGGTAAATCTAGTTAATGTTGGATAAAACTAAGTTTTAAGGTTATTTTTTCATCATAATTGTTATATTTTTATTATTAATACATCTAAATCACCCTATCCTTGAAATATATTTATTTTATGGTTGGTTTTCCATGAAAATGACTTATATAATATTTAAAGAAAATAAAAATAAAAATTTCAAAATCATACTATTAAATAACTATTATGTGTTTATATAGGGAAAAAGAATGTGATGAATTAATATAAATGTTAATATTCTACATAAAAAAATTATATTGATTATGTTAATTTTTTGGGATTAGATAATTACTGTGAATGATTTTTCTACTCTAATAGAATATTAATTTAATTAATAAAAAATAAAACAAATTATTTTAACAATTTTAAAAGAAAAATAATTTGATTGTTATATAGTTTTACAAAAATTTAAAATATAAATATGATACATTAGTTATGTGTGAAAGTATTATATTTTAATTATGAGTTTGTCTCTATGTATCTTAACTCAAATTAATAAAATAGAATTAAAATTTACATTAATTTAATTTAACCAAAAATATATATTATTAAATTGTTTAAAAATCATAAAAATATTCAAAGAGTTCAATGTGGAAAATATGTAGTCTAAAATTTTATCCCTTGACCTTTTATGATCCAATTTTTACCATTTATTAAAAATTATGACCCTGTAATTGTGAAAATGATGTTACCAAAGATAATGTGAAAATGAGTTAACTAAGGGGTTTAAAAAAGGAAAATGTATAAAAAACCACATTAACCTATCCAAATAGTATTGGATGATAATATTTAACCTCAATATTTTTCTAAAGTTGAGTACACGTCCTATATGAATAAGTTGTCTTAATAATGAAATTAAAATATTTTAATATTTTATAAAATTCAAAAAGTGAACCTCACCTCAATTTTAAATAGGAACCTCATCCTATCACTTATTAACCCCTTTTTAGCCATATATCTTATATATAAACAAAAAATACATTATAAACATAATTAAACACAATATAAAGGTTCTATTATTCCCAAAATACTATCCATTGGGTTCTTAAGTGGTGATCTAAATGCGTATTTTCAAATAAATGTTAATCACTTTAACGAATCAAATTCTTTTTAATTATTATGTTACATCATTAAAACCTATTATATATTTTTTAAATTATATTTAGTATATTAAATAAATTTAAATGTTATTATGACTATTAAACCTCCTTTATTCACCCTTATTCAATGAAATGAGATGTGAGTGTACCGCTCATGCATACGTAAAATATATCGTCTGTACATATCAATTAATTAATTTTCCATAACCATCATTAATGTAGGGATATTATGATTATTTTGATGTTTATATATGATGATTATGACCTAATTATTCTTCTTAGTTGATAATATAATATCTACATCCATACCATTCAAACCGTTGGAAAATGATAAAGTCGCTTGTGCATAGGTGTGCACTACCACCTCTTTGAAGTTATGTGATTCGTTTTTCATTTTTGTTTTACATAAATATTAATAAGGACGAATTTAAGGAATATATTTGATATATATGATATAATAATGATTATATAACGGTTATTTATTAATTAAATTTCTTTTATTTTACTCATCCAAAAGTGGAAATAACATTGATACATACATACGCCTTTCCATATCCATGAATGGTTCAATTAATTTTTCTATATCTAGATTTTAGGGATAAATATAAATATATAAAAATATATATAGTGAAAATATATAATTAATATTTATAATGAAGATATATAATATTTATATCATGATTTAAATTATTGAGATTATGTAACCACGATTATGGTATGTGGACAGAAACTACCAAAAAAACAAATATGAACCACAAAGTAGTTATCACATGGAGTAGTGTTATTAATAAATAATTTTAAATAAATGGGTGAAAAAATATTATAAGTAAATCATATATGATATGATATATATAATTATGGTTATTTTGTAATTATTTATAATTCATTTTTAGAACAAATGGGGTTTTAATAAGACTAAATAAGTCATACCTGATGTAAGATTTTTAATTTTTCATTCGATGTGACTATTTTATGGTTCATTTTATTCAAATATTATCTAAGGAGAAATATTTTTATGTTATAATCTCATTGATTATTAATATTTATTTTGATTAAATTATTAATGTTAGATTATTATAATCAACCTCTAAATAAATACATGAATTTTATTCTTGGATTGTTATTTATTGAAATTTTCATGTTTTAGATTAAATTGATTCACTTTAAGAACTCAAGAGTAAGGAAGAATGTTTTCAACGAAAATTAACAGTATTTGTCTCATTATTCAAAAAACCATTTTCTTAAATGTACTTATTTTCTAAAAATATTTTCAATAATGTTTTTTATAATATAAAATTATTTTTATGTTATTTTACCCATGATTTACTTCATTAGAAAATGGTTTAGAAGGGAAACATCTTTCCATTTTTCCAACAAGGAGTTTTTTTTACTTTTAAAGAAAATTATATGTAATGTTTTATTTTTATTCATAAAATAAGAATATAATTTCCTAAATTCATTAAAAAATAATAATATAAAGAATAATTTATTATTATACAACTTTATTTTCAATTAAAATTATTTTCAAAATATTTTATGAGTTCTCAGTTTTTGAAAAGTGATTTTCATTGTGGATTGTGAATTTTCATAAAAAATATATTAACGTTCATTTAATAGTATTTTAAATGATAGAAGATGAAAAATCCTTACTTTAATTATTTTAAACTATGGATATGAACCACGAGTATTTTATTTATTCATTATCAGGGTAACTTATGTTGGTGATCACATGATGTTTATGAAATAATTATATATTCTATTGGTTATGCTATTATGAAATGTTTATGAATACTATTTATTTTGACTGGTTCTAGTATGATGAATGTTTTATGATTAGTGGAAAAAATATTTATTATTTTTTATATATGGGTTTTGGGAGAAAAATTATATATTCCTTTGATTCATATGGTATATATTTATATCTTATAAGATAAAAAACTGGAATTCGTAGTGAACCATGTTTTGTAATGGACCCTTTCCACTACATTAGTATTGGGAGTGAACCTTGACAACCATGATTATTTTTACCGTGAAAAAATACTATATTATAGTGATGTATCTAAAACCCTAATATTTTGTGAATTATTATTTTTTCAAATGAATTTAATATTTTTGATATTTTTCATTACAGAAAACACTGAGTAAAAATAAGACCCGATATATTAGTAAAATAATATAATTTAATATGGTAGTAATCACCATAATGTTGAAATGGAAGGTATAAATATGATTAAATAAATTATGAAAAAAGTGGTTTAAAAATGTGTTTAAAAAATTATTTGGTGAAAATTTAATTAAAAATAAAAATAATATTTGAAAAGAAAACAAAATCCTTTAAAAAACTATTTTTATGCATATGGACGTGTCTTAAATTAATAAGTTAAAAAACCACTTTAGGTGAATTATTTTATTTAAATTCATATATTAGAAATTAATTTAAATTTTTATAAATTATGTAATTTGTTATCATGATAAGAAAAAAGAATAAATCCAATTTTATTCATAAAAATTATATTTTTATAAAAAATATTTTTCTCACATTTTTTCACACTTAATTTATATTTTTTTTAATTTTTAAATAAATATATTTGGAAAAATATTGTTCTGTTTTAAAATAATAATTTAAAAATTATTCTTGATTTAGCTTTTAGAATTTTATCAGAAAATATTTTTTAATAAATAACAAACACTACTCGTTTTATTAATATTTTAAATTTCATTTAAATTGGTCAAAACATAAAGATTATTTTTATGAAAATAGTTTTTTTGAATATATATATATATAAATATAATTTAGATCATTTTAATCATTTTAATACTGAATCTTGCTATAAATAATAATTAATCTTTTGGACATTTTCTCTTTGAAAACAAATATTTCTAGTTTATTTTGTGGGAATGATTTGTAATTAAAATCTCCCACTTCATTGAATAGAATTTGTAAATGTAGAGTAAATATTTAAAATCATAATAAATTATATTATATAAGAAGCATAAATTAATTTTTGACAAAAAAGAATAGTAAAAATTGTTTAAATTATTTACCACGGTTAAGAAAAAATTTCTTTTACCAAGGGATAAAATAAAAAGGTAATGATTTAAAATGACCAAAAACGTGTCCAAAAACCTTTTTTGTAAAATTATTTCTACTGTATATCCAATAGTATCAATAATATACTATTGTTGATCATTTTTTCATGTAAAAAACAATGGTACATCTTATATTTTGAACAAATACAATTGTGCTAAACACCTCACTTATAAATGGATACCCAATCTATTATCCACTTCACACTTCCAAAACCATTTCGTATTTCCAATAATAACCTGAATAAATTCTTCATTTTCCTCATTTTATACTATAATATCTTGTTTTTTATAAGGTAATCCAAGGTATCCTTTTCCTAAAATCCAAAAGATGTTTTCCAATGAAGTGTTAACTCCCCTAATAAAGAATTTTTTAATTGTCCTTCCACATCTATAATTTATTATTAAAGAATGTTTATATTTCAAACATAGTATATTACCTATAATAATATGTTATTATGTTAAATTTATTACATAATTCTTTATCCTATTAAATAAAATGGGCCACAAAACCATTATTCGTCTATGAGACATGAACATATTCACCACTTTTTTATGGGGCGTATATAAATACTATGAATATAATTTTTATATATTTAAAATAAAATTATAGGGATCTAAATAAACATATTAGGATCTATGTTTTGAGGATTTCAAAATTCAAATGTTAGGAATGTAGTAAGGTATTTTTGTCTCAAATTGATTTTATTGAGACATATATTATGTTATTCACATATATTATTTTATAAAGTCTATATAAAACCCATTTCGAATTTAATATCCTGAATTTATTAATTCTCATGATAGTTTAAATTTCATTTAATATTATTATTTGTTGAGTCATATGATTCAATGCTACAAATATGTTAAGTGGTGTTTGATATAATCTCATTGTTTATCGAGAACTCAAATTATCATGTTTCTAAAGAAAAAATATTATGATCCATCTATCTACAAAATAAATAATTTTATTATCCGAATTTATTTCATGAAAATACATTTCTGCCATTAATTTTCCTCTCTTTATGTAGTCAATAATTCAACACCATATTTTTAAGAAAAATGATACATATTTTTCTCTTTGTTTGAAAATAATTTTTCCATACAAAAAAATGTTTTCAATGAAATGTTTCGTAAATATATTTTATTCTTTCCCAATGAATTTAGTAAAGAATTCTTTACCATGTTTTAAATTTTCAAAGTTATTTAAAATAATCTTAGTTATTTAAAAAAACAATTCTCATTTAGATTTTATAAAATTTTTGAAAGGCATATTTTTTCTAACATGTACAACATGAATAGAATTTCTCGATGTCCTGACCATTAACTTCATTCATTATTAATGAAAATGTGTATAATTTTATTTTCAAATTAAATTACTTTCAAAATGATTTTTAGATTTAAAAAGATACTATCAAAATGGAAATGATATTTTTTTCAATAAATTCTTTACATTATTTTAATTATTATTATATATATCTCTATTGATGTTATTAAATAAAATGATTTAGAAAATTTTACGTGTTCTAAACACTTTTTTCAAGATGAAAATGTAACTTCCTCATAAATTTTTCCAAGTGATCCTTCAAAATAATTTTCAATCTCATATGAAATTCATTGATGTCACTTATTATTTTCTAGGGATAAGATTTCATGATATCATTCTTGTTATTTCACTAAATGGTTCCTATTTATGATGAAAATTTAATTATGAAACCCATTTTCGAGGATTTTTCATTTTTAATTTTTCAAAATGTTTATAAAACCCGTTTTACTTATACAGCATATGATGTGATTATATGATAAATCTTTTACAATATTACAGAACACATAAAAATGGTTTTCATTATGAGATCGGTGGGGCCAATATATCTATCCAATTCATTGGGTAAAGCTTTATATCTAATGAGATAACAATGTTAAAAAAGTTAAAATTCTTGATAAAATATAGGAAACAATTTCATATTAATCTATAATAGAAGAAAAGTGATAAGTACAAATGTAGTATGAAAAAAGATGTGTATTAACCCACAATGGGAAACAAGTTATTATTCTTGATCCAATATTGGTAATAGTTTTATCCAGATCTACAATGGGAACACATGATATATTAAATCCCATTAGTATTTTATAAGGTACACCTTGAAGCTCTTCATTGTTTTCCCCTCATTTAGAATTGGTAGGATACTTATAATGGTGATGTCAGAGATTTGTTACACTTTAAACATAACCAGATTTTTCAATAGGATATAGAAGGAATTCATGTTGTGTAATTATCAATGAGTACAATCCATGAATGGAGATTCAATATGTGGAAGTTTAAATGTCACGAGGGATGTTTTCACATGGTGAATTATTTAAACACCAAATTTTAAATCATATGCGTTATATTTTTAGTGTACATGAACATTGTGGAATTAAGGAAATGTAACTATATTAGTCATCTAGAAATGGCCATTGTACAGTTTTTAATATAGGAATGTGGATATTTTGGATTCAGATCATTTCACCAGGCCAATGGCTCTTGACCTTGAGCATTTCACACGAATTTTTGAGAGGTTCTAATCCTTATACATTGATCTGATCTGCACTTGATCTCTGTTGTAATTGTGGGGTGTATCTATAGGTGATTAACTTTTCATCTTCTTCTTGGATATATATTTCATTAACACTATTAGGTTGAGTTATGAAATCCATTTATGTCTGTTCGGGTTTCCTATTTTTCTTATTCTAATATCCATTGTGTGATCTCATTCTGAAGGCTATTCCTTGTCGGTTGTGTGGTGGCAAGCATTCATCCTTGATATAGGTGGATTCCTCTTCTCAATTAAAACTTTTCAATTCTGATAAATCTATTATAATTTGTATATATTAGGTTATATGGTCTTTATTGGTGTTTTTGGATCTCGTTATTAGTGGATCCCATTGTGGGCATGAGCGACTTGAATTTTGAGGTTCGTGATTTAATCTCTAGACTGTGATAACTATTATAATTTATCTTACATTATAAATTGATTTATCAAATTGGATTGGTTTTTTGTGAATGTTCAAATTGGTATTTAGTATAAATTGTGTTTCCCTAGTGTTGGATAAATAAAGAAGACATGGGTAATCTAAAACAGTGAAATTGATTAGTGAAAATGAGCACATTGGATACGTTGGGTTCTCACGTAGGGGGATTATCTAGAGTCCATCATCCATGTTTTGTGACTATCAAGAATTTTTCTACTGGGGATTTTCTCTGTTTCTTAGTTCCTTTGTTCTAGTGACAAATATTTGTATTTTTAGGGGCTTGTCTCATGGGATGTTACCCTACTTTCAAGGACTGTGTTCTAGGAAATGGATTGTGAACTTGATTCAATTTCGTATGAGTATTTTTCTAGACTGACCTATAGTGTTCCTTGGTACTAATTCCTTTGTTGTTGCTTCAATTTTGTAATACTTGTACTTCTTAGTTAGCCTTGATAAGAATATTATAACCACATTTATTTAGAATAATGAAAAGGGGAAATTTTTACCATTTTTTTCTATAAAAATGTAACACT
This sequence comes from Viscum album, assembly GCA_963277665.1. Taxonomy (NCBI): domain Eukaryota; kingdom Viridiplantae; phylum Streptophyta; class Magnoliopsida; order Santalales; family Viscaceae; genus Viscum; species Viscum album. The sequence continues at coordinate 633,355,912 of OY728161.1, forward strand.
TTTTACCATTCTATGTTTTATTTAAATAATTGTACATATATTGTTATACAATGACTTCATGTGGAACACCTATATCGAATCCTACATGGCCTGTAATATCACACATTACACAACTCCTTGGTGGTTCGAATATATTTTTTACGTCTTACAGGGTAAGGAAGGCAAGGTGTTGCAGTGAGGTAGAGAGGTTTCAAGTCATGTGAGTTATGAAACTGGTGGGGAGATAGTGGAAGTTCATCCAGTCTATCACTAGGATATTCTTTTTTTCTTTAATCCATTGTAGTTAGAGATATACTTTGGAGTTTTACTATATTTTAATTTTTTTTCCACTATCATTCTAAATATTATGAAATATAAATTCATTAGTCTTCTTTTGTTTATTTCATGTTTTTTATATATATGTCATGCATTTGATCAGGTTGGGTGAAATTGTTCCCTTTGTTGTCTTTTTTGATACCCCGGATTTATTACCAGCCCATGGGGATCAGGAAAGCCCATTGGGTATGTAACACAATATTTGAATTCTAGGATTTATGTAATCATAGGTCGTTTTGTAACAATTTGTTAGGAAAGGAAGGTCGGTCATAAATAGCTCTTCACATGGGATATCCATTAGACTAGAGATAGTATTGTTGGGAATTGAGAGGTATATTTTGATAAGTGCATGACCCGCTCTTATTGTAACGAGGTTCATGTTTCCATGGGATATTGAGATGTCTGTCACTAGTGTTGGTTTTAGTTTTAAATCATATCTTCTGGTTATGGGTTTTCAATTTTGAATTAATACATGTTCTAATTTTTGATCATTCTTACATTTCGGTGTGACACAACATGCATTTGAGAAATATTCCAGAAGTTCTGTAGGAGGTTGTAGCCGATTCTCCTCAATAAAGTCAACCTACAGATCATAATCTTTTCAAGAAAATCGTGCAGACAGTCCATGGGGTCAATCAATATACACCATGAGTTCAGAATGATGTTGTTGAGTTACAGCTGGAACCGGAGGAGAGAGATATCGATCATGTGAATTCATTCCTAAGAATCCACCTTCCATTAAAGGAATGATGGAACCTCAAAAGGTGGTGAAATAGATGGATAATATTTATTATATCATAAACTTTCTAGAGTCACATACAAATATAAGGGTGAATTATAATCCATTCTGAGTCAAGGGTTCTTGTAAGAGATTGTGGGATTCAATAGTCTAAGAAAACTGATATGTGGGCTTGGATTGGAAGGGATTCATAACCGTATTCTTTCACCAATTTTTTTCTAGTGTCCTTGATGCTATTAATGTCTCATGATTTCTTGTCTTTACAATATGGGGAATGTTTGATGTCAGCCTAAACCAACTATTTTGCTGATCTTGTCTCTTTTTCTCTGGATATAGTAAAGAATGACTACCTGAAGGGACAAAAGTTACTATAGAATTTGGGAACACATATCTGATTGAAGATGTTTATATTAAATCATTATACCTATGTAGAGATATAATATAAATCTATGATAATATAGAGTAATATTTAAGGAAATTTCAGATATACTACCTCTTATATTCCATATAGTGACAGCTCTAGTGGCATGCATGGGAAAAAATGGAAGTTGAATGATCATCATAGAAGTGGTGGAGTTTTGTCCCAGTAGCGAGCCTCCTATTCCCCATCCATTATAGCTAGAAATTTGTGTCTAAATTGGTTTTAGTGTAGACTGGGAGGGCAAACAAGACATTCTTGTCCAATACCTATGAATATGAGTAATTATTGTGGACGCATTGTTCACTTATGTCCCTTCTGTCAGGATATGACTATTCCTTATTAAGGTTAGGGTTTTTTCAGATACAATGGCTACAAGTGTGCTATAAGAAGATTCAAATAATATAGGGCTCCATCAACAGGCCTTAGGAGTGAAGAATTTTCATGCAGTATATGAGTTTCCAACAAAATTTGATTTAGATCCAGTAATAGTAAGAGGTACTATCCTTATTTTTTATTCAATAGAAATTTCTTTATTCGATACTAGTTCCTACCATTCTTTTAAAACTTCATCTTTATTTTATTTTCATAATATTAAAATGGAACTTATTTCCTTTATAGCAGAGATGGAGAAACCTACCGGTAAGAGTACAGAAAAAGGGGTTTTAGTGTCCTTGTTGTTAATTAACAATATCCAATACAGAGTTGATCTAGGGTTTTCTCATTCTTAATCTTGATCTTTTCAACTTCCTCATTGATATGGATTGGCTTCTCACTCATCAGGATGAGGTTTATTGCAATAATCAGCATTTTTCATTTATTACTATCGATGAGATCTATCATCTGTTTCAAGGAGATCGGGAACTATGGTTTGTTCATACATGACTTTCCCGACCAGAGATTAGAAGTTCGTTGTTAGTTATTGTATATGAGACTAATGACATATCTTTTATTTCTAATCTCCCTATTATTGTTCCATACACTCTTGATGTTTTCCCAGAAGACTTCTCTTCTCTTCCTCCAGAGAGAGAGAGAGAGGTAGATCTTATGATTGACCGAGGTACAGGTGCAAAACTGATATCATAACCTTCTTAGCATATTGACTATGTGGAGATGAAAGAGATAAGAATTTAGTCAGATGAACTATTGGAAACGGGTTTTTTCAATATATTGTTTCACCATCTGCATCCTCGGTTCACTTTTCCATGAAAGCATATGCTTTCCTTCAGTCATGTGTGGATAATTAGGGGTTTAATCGATCAATGTTAAAGAGAAAATATCATTTTCCAAATGTGAATGATTTTTTAGATTATTTAAATGAGGAAATGTTATTTACTAAAATTGAACTTCTGTCAGGATAAGATTAGCTTAGATTATAGGTGTCCAATATACCGAAGAATGAATTTAGAAATTAGAATGGACACCATCAATGTATTTTTATTCCTTTGGTTTTATCTAATTATACCACTATTTTTATGTATTTGATGAATTAGATATTACCAAAATATCTTGACACTTGTATGGCAGTGTTCATGGATGATATTCAAATCTATTCAAAACCTGAGCTCGATAATGTGCACTATCTGAGTTTGGTTCTGGAAATTATGTGAGATCACTATTTTTATGGAACTCATTTTAAGTGTTGTTTCCTTATTCAAGAAGTGGTGTTCTTTGGGAATAATATTTCTAAACATGGATTATCAGTTCATCCGGATAAGGTGAAAGCTATTTTGTCATGGAAAGAACCATGAAATGACTTTGAGGTACAATTATTCCCTGATCTTACTAGATACTTATGATCATTTTTAAGGAATTATAGAATATATATTCACAATTTACTACTCTTACCAGGAATTTTGTGACATTCAAATGTGATGAAAATTATCAGTCTTTGTTTGATTATCTGAAACAACTTCTGACATTATCTCATTTTCTAATAATACATGATCCTAGTAAGGGGTGCATGGTGTTTTTTGATGCTTTTGGTGCTAGTTTTGGATTCATTCTTATTTAGTATGACTATACAGTAGCTTACGAGTATCATCACCTTTGGATAAATGAGAATAATTAGCTCACTCATTATTCAGAGACTTCCTAAGTCATGCCTGCACTCAAATGTTGGAATCACTATCTTTTTTGGGAATGTTTCATGATATATTATAATCATAAAAGCCTAAGATATATATTTTCTCAAAAATAATTGAATTTGAGAAAAATATGATTGGTAGAATACCTTTAGAAATTTGACTTCAACAACACCTACACCCCAAGAAATAGAAATGTTATTGTTGAGGATCTTAGTAGAAATATATAGTCACGGGATGTTATGGATTCAAAGGAGGAGTGGAACTATATTGGTATTTTCACTCACCTATACTCGGATACTCAAGAGGTTTTTTAATCCTAGTTCTGACATGTGTTTTGTAATCATAATCTCTTCTGGAGTGTATTTTTCAGATTCAGTAGCATAGTGGTGAGTTTTAGAATACTCGAGAAAGCCTTTATATGGGTAGACTTTTTAGAGTGTTACCTTTATTTAAATGGTATTATACACTTCTGAAATAAGGTTTTCAATCTAGAATATATAATATGTTTAGTCATGATTGATTTTCATAGCTCTTTTTGGGCCATTAATCCAATCACTTCGAAGATGCATTATTACATGAGGTGGAAATTTTGGTGGCCGGGTTTGAAGCGTGACATCGCGGAGTTTGTGTCTCACTGTTACACCTACCAACAGATAAAGGAAAAAAGCTTGAAACATTTTGGTTTAATTTACACACTTATGGTGACGATTTGGAAATGGGATGAGGTGTCCATGGATTTCTTGTTGGTTTACCAAAGAATCCCTAAGAGATGAATGGTATATCGGTGGTCATTTGTCGCTAAAAAATGTCTGCTCATTTTATTCTAATCAAAGAGACCACTAAATGTGAACATCTAGGTTAGTAGTATGTGAAAGAGACTATGAGGTTTCATGGGAGTAATTCTACCTTTGTTTTGTATAGGGATCCAAGATTTACCTCAAGGTTCTCGAGGATTTTGCAAGAGGAAATGAGAACTCAGGTCAAGTTGAGAACAAGTTACCATCTATACACAGAGGGCCAGAGAGAGCATGTGATTCTGAAAATGGAGGATATTCTCTGATGACATGTCTTAGATTTATGAGGATCATTCGATAACCATATTGGACTGGTTGAGTTTATTTACAATAATAATTATCATTCATCAATAAAAATGGATCCATTTTCGCTGTTTTTATGGTCTCTAGTGTAGATCACCTATTTTGTTGGGATAAGGTGGGTATGGTATCATTAGTTGAATAATGATTGGTTTAGATGACATCCTCTCAGATTTAGGATCTACATTGATATCTTATAATAGCCAAGATTCGATAGAAATCATATGCTGATCAACAACGTCGATCTTTGGAGTTTTCAATTGGTGACTGCATTTACCTGATAGTTTATACTCAGTTAGGTCACTGTTGACATTAAAATAATTGAATGTTGTCTATGAGATATGTCAGACCATTATAGGACACTAAGAGAAACAAAAAAAAATTTATAGGTTGTTAATTCCAGTTCAGTTTACAGGTCTTCATGATGTTTTCCACCTGCCTCAGCTCTAAAAATACCCTCTTGATTCTGCTAACATTATATGATGGGATGCAATTGAGTTATATCAAGTTGTTTTGGTTTTTATAGAAACCAGTTGAGATCATTGACTCTTTAGTGAAGGTCTTGTGTGGGAGGACAATTCTGTTTGTTAGGGTTTTGTGGAAAGAAGGATCAGATTCTCTTGAGGCTTGGGAATGTGAGTCGTTGATGAGGAAGTAGTGAACTCATCTCTTTCTAGGGATTACATATTTCAAATTAATTCATAGGGAAAACAATTATTTTTTATGGGGAGTTTGTTATATCCTATTATTGTTTTATCAACTGCACTGTCAAGATTATTTTGGTTTTCCTTCCTTTGGGATTGGGAGGATACATATAATGGTGAGGTTAGTTATTTGTTGGAAATTCATAATTAACCATATTCTTTTTTGGAAAAATGAAAAGTATTTAACATAATGTAACTACTTTACACATCGTGCCATTTTTTATGGTTACTATCCATGAAAGGGGAGTCATTCAATAAAATTATACATGCTGTGAACTACGGTTTTCACATCCTGAATTATTTAAATTACTAATTTTTAATATAAGGAAACATATTTTTCTTCGTACTTAGACACTATGGATTTCAAGTAATTTAACTATATTACACAATATGAAATGACCCACATATAGTTGTTAAAACTGAAAAGAAGATGATTTGGATTTGGTTATATTATCTTGGCCATTGGATCTAGACCTAGAACATTTTGTAAGAGTTTTTTCAAGACTCCTCTCTTTCAATATCGATCAGATCGACACTCGATCTCCATTTCAATTGAGGTGTGTCAAATTATGGGGGTAAATTTATTATTTCTCATTTTTATTGACTGGGAAGCGCCCATAGGTTGTGTTATCAGATCCATCAATATAAGTTGGTGTATCATTTTATCTATTTTTAAGATCCATTATGTGATATAGTTCCTATGGCCATTCCATATTGGTTTTTCTGCGGTGGGATTTCATTCTTGAGGTATCGACCTCTTGTCTTCCAACAATTTTATTTTCATATTAAATTAATCCAATGTTGTATGGATTGTGTTCTAGGGTCTACGCTGGTGTTTCAGGAATTTACTATTTGTGGATCCCTTTCCGGGCATGCGTGAGGTGAATTTTGAGGAGGATGGTTCTCTCTCTAGCCTATATTAATTTTCCTAATTTATATTAATTTTAAACTGATTTATCAAATTAGCATGACTGTTAGTGTTTTATAAATATGGGTTTCTGAAGAGAAATGTGTTTTCCCTAGTTTTTGATAAATTAAAAAGATATGGGTACCTTGAAACAATGAAATTGATTTGTAAAAATGAGCACATGGGTTACCATAGATAATTCGGTGAAAATTTTAACTTGAGGCCATCTTTCATTTTTAGTGATTTTTTGGAGGTTTTCTCATATTGATTTCTTATGTTTCCTATTCTCATTATCCAAGTAGGAGAATATTTATATTGATGGTGTGATTTACTCCTCAAGTATTCCCTTTCTTCCTAGGCCTAAGTTAAAGGATGATTATTGTGCATTTGATTTATTTTGGTATGAGTAGTATGACAGTATGTCCTATAGTGTTCCGTGGTACTAATTTCTATGGTACTAATTATATTTCATGTTGATTTCCATTCAATGTTAGACTTGATATGGAAGTTATACCAGCTTTTGATTAGAAATATGAAATTGAGAAATGGTTACCATGTTTTACTTAAAAGTTCTCATCTATTTATCAGGTCATGTTTTATTTAAATAAGAATACAAGAATTGTTATAAAAATTCTAGATATGGAACACCTATGTGAAATCCTATTGAGACTGCTATCTCACACCCTACACACCACTTTGGTGCTACATCGACCATTTTATGTCTTCAGGTGTAGGGAAAGGAAAGGCTCCGCAGTGAGACAGTGAGGATTCATGTCAGATGAGTTGTTTAGCTAGTGGGGAGATGGAGGGAGTTCATCCACACCATTAAATTGAGTAGATTTTGGTTTTACTATTTTAAACATTGACTTGTCCTTTAGTGTTTTGACTACTTATTATTATTTTTGTATATTGTCTTTCAAACTGTTATGGTATATATATTCATTAGTATTCTATATTTTCATTATTTATTTATTCATATATTCAATGTGTTTGATCATTTTGGAAGAAATAGTTCGCTTGGTTTTGTTGTTCGAGATCAATGTGCTGGTCACCAGCCCATGGGGATTGGAAACTCCCTCAAAGAATGTAACAGAATGGATCAGGTGTCGAGATTGAGGACAACCCAGGTTGGTTCATTAATTGATAAGTATTGATAAACTATGTTAATAGTATTGGTAGTTAACCATTAAATATTATTTTATTTCTCTATATATATTATGTTTCCAAACATTAATGAAATGAAATTATCCACAATTATTGAATTATAATTATTTCTCACTCTTATGGGCTACGCTTTTCATAATTATAATGATTTATTCCATGAACCATGTTTAAAATCTATGATGGGTTGGGTAAGAAAATAAAATGTTATATTCATGACCACATACACTTATAATTATTTTATGATTTCATATGATCATAGGTTGATATCTCCATTGTTTACCCCTGCTGAGAATATGAGCTCCCCCTTTCTTATCTTTCATTCCCTAGGTTATGAAGAAATGTTTAGGTAGGATATGACTTAGAACATTAAAATTAAAGTGTATATATATTGGATATGTTAAAGATATTTTTACAACCTAGTAGATTTTTTTACCTAGTCTACAAATACACTATGAAGTTATGGTCCCCAGGTCTTTTATTTTGTAATGTAATGAACATTCATCAATTAAGAGGTAATATTAATGAATAAAAATCCTACGTCACAATAGTTATTATCAACGAGATGGTTTATTTGACCATTGTAAACTAGGATAAAACCATTTGTGGTATCCTTAGGGATATTTATAGGGAAATGTCTTGGGATGTCTGTAAGGATAAGTATAAGTATTTTTCAAAATATAGGCAAAAGTCTAAGAATTTTAGTAAAGGATATATCTTTTTGTTTCTATGAAATTAATTCCCTATATGAATAGAAAAACTATATGTAGGTCTATAACATATATACCTATGGAATTACAACTCTAAAAGGGAGCACTAATATGGACTTGATCATCACCGAGTGCATGAAAATGGAAATTTATGCACACTTGATTTGACACTCCTTGGGGATATGTGTTGGAAATTTAAAAAAAAACATTATAAACCACAGTGAAGGATTTAAATATATGATGAATATGAATGAACTATTTTATGTCTATGGATTCATAGATTTGAATGAATGATTTCTAATTTAAATATCATATAAATTATGTTTCATGATTATATGGTTCCCTAGTATGATTATAGTTTCTCAAGTTATGGTTTCTAGTTTTAGGAAATTGATTGAACATGAAGAACCGTGTTAATATGGACTGTAATAAACAAGTAAATGACTGTACCCCTAAGAATAAAAATGTTGTGGGAGATAGAATGAAAAATTTAATTTCCATGATAACACAACATTCTGAAGCAATGAATCATTGTAAAATTACTTACAATAAAATGATGGAAAATGTTCAATTGAGACTTTCATATAGAAATACCCACCTTTATTTAGTGTTTACACTTTAAAAATAGATTATTACTATTGAAATTAAATTTCCCATTATTCAATGTTCAAGCATGAAATACCCATTTTAAATTTTTATAATTTCTAAGGCGAGTCATATCATACTTTGACTCTTATTAAGAACACAAGGGAATTAGAAGAATTTGAATATGTGTAATGAGATGAGTTTAATAGAATATTTATATACAATCAAATAACTAAAATTCTATAAGAAAATATGGATAATTAATTTATCTTTATTATGAAAAATTATGATGCATCTATTGTAACATATGAATTTAATTTTACAAGATATTAAAGGTAGACATCTGTTTGAATCTGTAGCCCTGAAATAAAAACTGATCGATTTCTATGTGGCTCAAAATCAAGCCATAAAAAGTAATTGGACATAAGAGACTATAATATTTAAGATAATTTCATTCAATGGGTATATAATGTATAATTATAAATTGGATATTCCCTTCATTCCAATGCAACTCATCTAATGTATTCCATTTCCAAGAGTTTCCAAGGGAGATGTTGATACATAGCTAAATGACAATACATCAAGAATAATGACAGATCCCAATGGTACAATCTCACCTTGATATTCAGTTAAATAATATTTAGGTGTCTATGTGTACTTAAGAGGAATTCCGACACAAGAATCCAGTATCAGTTAGAAAACACCATCTAATATAAAAAACAAAGCTCCCCGAGTGAAACGCCAACGAGTACATATATCCATATATTAAGGAAATTAATCTATTTGATTAGATCTTTGCATTAGTGACACAATCATATAATACTTTATAATATTTCATGATAATTGGAATGATTGTAAATTAGTTGAGAGTATACTAAGAGGAAATTGAATATTACCAATTAAACCGGAGAAACTCCTATTATATCCATGATGAAGTGCTTGGTGTGGTTAAAAAACATATATCAAAATATAGATAAATGTTTAGTAAAACCACATTTGGCTAAATTACTTTCAAATTCACCAGATACACCAAAAGACATATCAACATTAACAAATCAAAATTCAATAATTCTTGACGAATCATATGATTTTTTAATCATAAAAAGTGATTTATAGATGAGAAATGATGCATTCAATGGTTTCATATGCAACCAAAATATATATTGTGGTTCTACCTTAGAAACATTAACATATAGACAAAATACCTTAGAAAGGGTCATTTAATGTAATTTCAATCATTTTAGAAGGGTCCTCCAAGTTTGTTCCCCATATACTTGGTAAGACATACTTTTCCATTATCAACATAATACTTCCCACCTTAAGAGTGTCTCATTCATCGTTTACTGAGAATGGGAAATCATATCATGTAACATGACCCATCCACCACTGAACATAGTTTATTAATGTGGAAAAAGAACTTTTATAAATATTCAAAGAATAAACAAGGGAAACTATATTTTAAAAAGTTTTCTTGGTTAGATTTAACCTAGATATATTCATGAAACTATACCAAGCATATCTTACACCAATAATTTTAATCCAACATGAAATATAAATATTACTGGATCTGTAGTGTTACAACACATGATCCTTTTGTAATTTAATTGATAAAATTTGAAAAAAATCCCATAATTCCAATTTCTGAAGATAACCCAATAATGTTTCATAATAGCTCAAGGTTATAAAAATTCCCACCAAACTCATGTGGTTCCCTAAACAATTTCAAGAACTTGAGGGGTACCATGTGAATTAATTCATAGTATGTTGTGGTTTCCTCAATACTGTGGTACACTAATTAAAACTATCAATATGTCTGAAATCTCTATGCAACCTAGTATGTTATCGACGATTAAATGATTCATCCTAGAGTCATATTATCCATACTATTAATAACATGACTAATAACCTCTTAATTAATCCATTTCTAATGAAAACAAAGTGTCTTGCAACCAAACATGTGGCTAACCAAGACATAAGAATATATAGGCCATTAAATTGTAGAATTAAATGATTTTCTTTCCCTTTACAAGGGAAAACTTAGAGAATTAACAACGATGCACTTGGGGTGTTGTTTCATCACTAAGAGTCCTACATGGGACAATGGAAACCCAACCATCATCACATGTCTGATAACTAGAAGATGAATTTTCTATGGCCAAATAATCTCAAAAAGAAGTACTTATACATGGATAGACCCTTATGAAAAGAGAATGTTTCATCCCTATATCCAGGTCACACTGAAGTTGTCACTATGCACTACCATGTATCAACTAGTTTAAATCTATAGAAGAATAAGTCTTTGGGAAATTCATGCATTCCCATTACAAGAAAACTAATAAGGAAACATTTGGATTAACCCTTACATGATTGTTGAAACTAATAACACATCATTTAGATTTCATTCAATACATTTCACTAATTTATATTTTCTTTTATGCAATTTAAGCTTCTTAATTTAAGAAAATCCAAGAACCAATTATGAACAAAAACTATACTTTGTTTTCTATACAAAGAAAAATATAGATATTATAAAAAAAATCATTTCAAGTATTATTATTTTGGTAATGTGATATCATAATTTGGTAATTTATGTATTATATTTCTTTTATATAATTTATTTTTCATATGGACTCTGAAAATTGGGCTTATTTAATGAAAATATCAATTCCAATAAATAGAAAAAAACAATCAATATTTTTTAATTTGAATTTTAATTAATTAATTAAAAATATTAATATTTCTCCAAAGTGGATAAAATGTATTTTTTTTCAATGTTATAGGAATATCATGTAATATTCCACCATAAGATTATATGTAACAACATGTAAGATATTTTGATGAGTATAAATAACCATCCCATTTAACATACAAATATTCCCATGGGGATAAGAATCTAGATAGAAAAGAAATGTAATGGTGACCTATGAGGGTCCCATCATGTCACCCAATGTTCAATTTTATGGAAATACACACCCGGTTTGTTGAGTCAATTCTTTATAAATTTTAATTTTCATCCAATGTAATTGAAACAAAGAAAATTGATAATACAATGATTCAATACACAATTAGTGGGGTTATATGATTGGAATAAAGAACCTGAACCAGCTTACATGGGTCATATCATGTCTATCCCAGAGCTATAATGAACAAATCTTAACCTAGAAAATTTATATTAGGTACATACACCATAATCAATTGCATATTTTATTGGTCATTATTTTCCAAAGTTTATATTTATTTAATGTTCTTGTTTAATGAATCACTATTATGATATTATAATGGTATATGTCTATATAATTTACTTTTGGAATTAAGGTAATTGAACCCCTTAATTTATAATGGATCAATTATATATATTATCTCTCTAAATTTATAAATCTTCTAGGTACATTATAAATTGAAAAATTGACAAATTTTGAATTATAACTGTTCACCTTTTATACCATGGGATTAGTGATCCATGACTCAAACATGTCATAATTAGCTAGTTAAATATGATTCTAGCATGATGTTGTGCGAGAAAATACAATTTAGGTTGATGTAGATGATTTTTGTAAACAACTATATACCATTACTCTGTAAATGAATGGTATCTAAAAAAATAGTGATTGGAAAAAATGTAAATTTATCAAAAAACATGGTATAAAGTTTAAAAATTTTCATAATTAATTAAAGAATATAAAATATTCATCCTATAATAATGAAATGAAACCTTCATGGACATTCATATGCATGGAATGTAAATCTCTATATCCCTATAATGATTCATGAAAAAATAATTACATGCCATACCATAGAAAGGGTAAAAAACAATAATTAAAAAATAAGTAAGAAGCATAAGGTACCTCAATCTGTAATAGTGAAATCATAATCATCTTTGAAAAAAAAACAACATGAAAAAAGTGCTACTAATTTCATCTTGGTCTTTTCTATGTGTGTTTGTTGATCAATCAAAGTCATGGCTATTTATTATGTGATGTAATATTCTGAGTATCGTTTCTACTAAATAAGAGAAGTAATAAAATAGAAAAATTACCTCTAATTACACTATGTGACATTTCATCCTACAAGACACTAAATTAGTACCCCATGTTAGTCCATTACATGGCCTCATATGTGCCTACCTATATGATAGGGGATGATGAATAAGAGTTAGGGTTAAATGGTGGAAGAGTGGTGAGCCTATGACCTCATGATTTGATTAACACAATACCATAAGAGATAATAGACAACATAACTAATAAAATTTAATATAAAATGAAAGGTGAAAAAAATAGATAAAATGGATGACAAAAATACAAAACTATGCATGTGTATATTATATTATAAAGTATAATAAGTTTACATAAAACACCTTATATAAAGAATGAATAATGGAAAAACTATAATGATATATCTATGATCATACCATGCTTGGGCTCAACGATGTTCTCCCAACCCCCATATTTACTTCTACCACAAAAAATAAAATAGGAGTGAGAAATCCAAATCCAAAACTACATCCTCTAACCCTTATATATGATAGGGTACCAAATGGTGGCTAGAAAAATGTGTGAGAGATTCCCATTAATCCCCCACCGATTGTGTATTACTATATATATTCTATGAATATATCTTACAGCAATGTGAAGGTATAACTGATAGGGTAGTAAATAAATAAATGTAAACAAGATGGCTAAGGTTCCTCAATGGATGTCCGATGAACCATACCTACTTTAGACCATGTCAGGATACCATTAAACATACATCACCATATATATATAGAGTTATATATACATATATGTATATATATATATTTATATATATGGATTGTTGACATGGTGACATTATTAGAAATAAAATTTTATACTGATACTAGAATGGGTTGGAGGCATAACCTTGGTTTCCATGCTTAGTTATAAGATTCACATAGATTAGTATGTGAATACATACCCAAAAATCACCAATGAAGTGGGGGGACCTTACATAGTATCATCATTAATAGGGACACTATTCCTTAGTGTCATAAATTAGAAGGGGATATAATGATTGAGTATTACAATCACTAGGGATACCGTGCCAAAATATCAAAATAAATAGTGATATTATGCCTGAGTATCTAAAATTAAGTGGAAAACCATGATAAAGTATCATAATCAGAAGGGAATCCATGCCCATGTATAATTGTACAGGTGGGATTCCATGCCTGAGTATCGTAATCATTAGGGGTGCAATGATCATGTATCTCAAATCAAAATGTAATTCCATGATATAGTATAATAATCAATAGGGATGACAAGCCTAGGTATCAAAAATTTTCTATGAAATAATTATTTACATTTAAATAATTAAACATAGGCCATGAGATATATATATATATATATTTCAAGTCTAGGATATGTCACATTTTTTAAATATGGTAGGAATGGTAGCTCATTTTTCATATTAACATAAAGAAAGATATTTGAACCAAATCATTATATTAATGTCATATATTTGAGGTATTTTGAACATAAAATATATCAATTAGTATTGAGTAGCTAAATAAATTCCCATTCATTAGTGAATCCTTTGTATCTAACTTTTCAAAATTTTCTAACTAAACATTCTATTCAAAACATCTCATATTGATATTTTTTTGTCTGATCATCAATCATGGTCACATTATCTTCAAAAACCATATTCTATATTTCTATTTAAAACCATCAATCTCAATGTTGTTTTTCATATTTATTTAATTGCATGTATCTTTTCCTCTATATTCTCATTGAAAACAACATTCTATAGTACTTATTTGAGATTTTTTTATTCAAACATTAAGGAACTTATTTTAGGATCAACATTTCTTGGTTCAAAGGCTCTAAATTTTTTGGAGATATATATACATTCCATAACTTTCTCTCATGAATCCTTCTCCTTATTATTTTCTTCTTCTTCCAGTTTGGTGATCTTTTTCAACATACACTCCTTGTGAAATAGGTAAAATTTCATTTCAATGAAATGTAGAATATCATTCAATATTTTAATTAATATATATTGTGATTATTTACTATTGACACTTATTATAGTATCTTCTTTGTCAGTAATATTTATAAAATAATTTTTCTAATACCATGAGATTAATTAAAATTCATCACTCATTTTAGGTAGGAATGAAATCGTTATCCTTGGTGGTAAGTTGAAGCGCCTTTTATTCAATATGATATCCAATTATATTTTCTTTGTTATATATTAAAAGATAAAATGATTATAATTATTATTTATGATAAATGGATATCTTCAATTCTTATATTTTCTCAATATTATTCAAATTCATTATAGTCATGATGGAAAAGAAATTCTTCATAGAGATAATTGAATGTTTAAAAAAACTGAACTTCAAGTTAATACAATAATGAAAATAAGATATTCAGATGATAATGGAATTAATGTATAGAATCCAATTCAAGATAACAAATCCACTCATACTAGTTGAGAGGATCACTTTATCTTATACTCAACAATTAGAGGGGGGAGGTTGAACTAGTGTTGGGATGTTTTTTATAATATTATCTTCTATCTGTTTATATATTAGACCAACTAATTTAGTGACTCTCCTTTTCTCATGTCCTCATCGTATTGTAGTGTATGAATAAAAGTAAAATTTGATAGATTATTTTTTACTAGGTTTACTAATAAAAAGTAGTAACTAATAATTTCCACTATTGTACATGACTAGAATAAATATTGTCAAAAATAATAAGATACCGGTTAAAATTTATTGGCTAGAAGACAATACATAACCTAAGTGAGTGTCCTGTAACATTATGAGGGGTATGGAAAAAAGGTGACTCCTGAGAAATGTGATGAAATTGGCCAATTTGAATCTCCCCAAAAATTCTTTACAATTCATGTGTAGATAGTGTCAAACATCTATAATAACACTAAAATACAAATAATGTATGCATCCTTTTTTGAATTCTGATGGACATCACAATGTTTATTTTTTCATTTCATCATTCTTCTCTAAAAATCACATATTCATATAATAAAATATAATTGTTTATATTTAGTTTTCAAGAACATGTTCTTCTGATCTTCCATCCAATCCAATTAGCCTGACCCTATCTGTCTATTAATTATTTTCCATGTAATGGTTTTCATGTTCCCTTCTTCTTATACTTATTATTTAAATAGTTCATTGAATGAAAAAATATGTTGAATATCTATAGGATTGATTCTTATTATTCTCCTTAATCATCTAGTACAAATTTATCTAGTGCTTCTTCCTTAATACCATCTTATCATTCTGGTTCCTATACATCTGATCACTTTTTTCATTATTATTTTATCTCCTAATTTATTTTTCTAGTACTCTGACTCTATTTGGTTTCCCACTCTCTTTATAATATATCTTATCCCAAAACATATGCAGAAATTATAATCTATCTCACATTTCCTAGATGATATTTTATTATGGAACATCAGTTATTAAATATAACACATAACCACCAGTATACACATTATCAATTCATCTACACACATATATATAGGATTTGTTTGGAAGAAAACATAAGGAATTGGGTTAATAAAAATGTATAACCCTAATTCAAAATTTGACTCCCCATCATGTTGAATAATTTATTTTTCCACATTGAATCATCCTAAAAGATATCAGACAACCAATTCTCATAAAAAATGGCCATATAAAATTGGATCAACCTTATTCTTAAACAATATTAAATATTGGATAGAATCATAGTCACACAACATAACTGTTGAAATGTTGATCAACCATCTAACAATCACAAAAAATCGTCTCATTAATAAAAAATCATAAATACCTTTTTAAATTCAATCAATTTTAACATTATAGTACATATTATTTTAATTGAAATATTTTCTGATGTTTCTTCACAAAATTATAGAAACTTTATAAAAATCGATCACAAGATCCTTCCTCTGGTTGTTGATATACTTCACAAATATTTATTCCAATGAATTACCTTGGAATCCTTTGATTGTTGAACTCAATTCAAAACCTTTTTTCTGATAATCCTTCAAGTGATCATATATTAGATTCAAAACTTTTCATTTTCACTCAAAAACATATATCCAATTCGACTACAATTTAACTTCTGTCTAATGAAAATATTCAACAATCCTTATCTGATAATTTTTCATTGAGATATTTTATTCAACTTACTTCACTCAGAGAATAATATCTATTGATTTTATGTAGATACTTATTTATTTGATGATATTCACATATTTCTTCCAATTGTGGAATTTTGGTTAAACATATTATTGATCATTCAGAAACATATATTTGGTAGATTTTTTAATATGAAAAACCATGTTATTATGATTGAATCCGTACATTCTATTTCTCTCTAAAACTTCGTCAAAACTTTCTTCACTTTGTAAATTCAATTTCTTAACTTCATATTTTGATATTTTTATAATTGTCTCTAACAAACTTCATATATTTCTTCATTCCACAACAATTATAACATAAAAATGTTTGGGAACCATAATTATTATGATTTACATTGAATTTATAATATATTTATAACTTAAACATTATATAACCACTCTTTAATCACCCCTATGAACTTAGTCTGATTGAAATATCATTTTGGGAATTTTTCCTTCATCTAAAGTTCATGTCAAATGACATTCATATAGAATTTTGATAATTGATTGATGAAGAACACATCAAAATACAATATATGATATTGTTTTTTTATCATTTTCAATCTGGTGAAACGTGGAAGGTAATAAGTCATATACTTATTCCCACCAGTCATTTGGGTGACTCGGTCTGTTATTATTAGTCCACTATCATTGTGAATTCTCCATTGGTGGTCTCCCAAAATTTACTCTATCCTATTGGAATTCACATATTCTTATGTTCTTTGAACTTTGTAATGTGACTTTTATAGGATTCATCTAATAAATTCTATGATTAAAATTACAAAATTATATCCATTTGAAGTTTTCCCGATGTGGATAAATAAAAAACATCTTTCGATTGTACTAATTTGACACTCTTATCCAATTACCTCAATCAGATTAACATAAACCGATCAACTAAGTAAACTAATGTCTATTCGATTAGTGTCTCCATCTACATATATTAGACTTTTTTTAATTTTTATGGATGATCTTAAAGAGGATTTTATAATGTATAAATGAAAAATTATTTAACAAACATCATTAACATATTTGAGAAATTTTTATTAGTCCCTAAATTCTAATAATTAAACTCAACATATTCAAAAAACATTCACTTTTCATGTGATGAAAATTATCAGTCTCAATTAATTTTAAAAAACCATTTATAAGTCTCTAAATATAATATGATTTGAAAACATATATTCCTAATCATCCATTAATCTATTATATATCCACTTTTTTTTACCAAACATGGATAAATAAACCAAAAAAACCAAAAAATTCATCTTAATAAAGTCTTTTATAGACTAAAATTAATGAAATCAGATTATTTCATTCAAATCCTTTGAAAAATTACCATCCATTGGAAAATATTCCACTCACAGACAAATAATTCCCTAAAAATGTAAATATCTTGTAAAGTTATTCACGAAAATTAGTATATATTCTCTACTAACTGTGAAAGGTCATCTTCAACTATTTTTAAATTTATTTTCAATGTCTTAAAAAATATATTTTTCAATTTTTTTTTAATTGAGTATTTCCTAAATTTTGTTAAAAAAGTGAGAAAAATAATTTTATTTCCTTTGTATATGGAATGGATGGAGTTTTCAAATGTCATGAACATTCTTATATTTTATTATTCTATTAGACATTTCCATATTTATTTTGAAAGAAAATATTTTTCACAATATTTTCAAAATTTTCATGAATTATTTCTTATGTAAATTATATTTTCCCCAATTTTCAATGAAATGTTCAAATTTAATTTTAATAAAGATTTTAGATATTTTAATATATGTTTTTACCTTACTTATTTATGTATATGATTTTATGATACAATTAAATTCATTTCTTTATATGGATTTTGATTATTTGATAGTGAAATGTTTTTGAATCCCGTTCAATTTCTACAGGATATGTAATGATGTAATGTTGAATGTTTTTATAATCTTGTGGCACGCATATATATGTATTATCATTATTAGATGATTTAATATATTATAATCCTAAAATGAACTGGATAATGTGATATAAATATCTCCTAGGATGAATATTATGATAATCATGGACATGACAGTGAATACATGTGTTATCATATTGATTTATGAGTATGAATTCTACTATTTATACTTACATGTGTTTTAATGGACCCAATTGAAAATAGATATGTAAAAAATATTACTATTTCCAATACTTTTGATTACAAATTCCTTTTTATGAATCATGATTGGTGATTTATTTTTTTACACCCAAATTAACAGTGCTTCAATGTAGTCTATGATTTTTGAGTAAATATCTTTTATTTTTTTGGTATATATTATTTATATTAAGATTATATACTTCATCATGTGATCATACCCATATGATCCTCATGACTGATATAACATTTTTAGACACTATTTTGAGTGCGTATCCTAGAAAAAATTCCATTATGTAATTTTACTACCATCAAATTTATAATATTTAATACATTCATGTTATTATTATTACCATAATAGTGTTGATACTTCAGCATCTAATATATACAAGGTACTGTATTTATATAATGTCTCATAACAAATTGATAAATAATTTACCCACTATAATGAGAACCTTGAGATACTGTGTCGTAATTATATACATATTCCTTCAGTTCTCTATATATAATTCTAATTAGACATAAATGATAATTGATTATAATGTTATAGGGGATCATAAGTATTTATAATTCTTCTCAGGGTGTTCATACTTTCTAATCTCAAGTAAATGAGATCATGAGGACTTAAACACCAATATGAACACCACATGTTTCAAGTTTTATTGGTTTTTCTTGTATATGAACATGTTTATTTGTCTCTTTATATGATTTTTTTTCAATGTGTACAATTTCATCAAGTAAATTGATGGAATGAAATAAAAATGACCTTAAATTCATGCCTAAGTACCTTTTGTTTGCTGCTTCTATTGTGGTATGCTGTTTTTTGAATGATCAAGATAGAGTTTTTCAAATATGAGTGGAGGATGAGATATCTCACGGGACCATGATGAGTAGAATGGAAGTACCATTATTAAATTTAAGGTAATGGTACATGATGATACAAAAATCAAGAAATTTCTTGAACTATATAATTAATCAAAAGGATGTTTGTATAAGTCTGATTCAAACTTTAAGACTTATAACAAGATACAGAGATTATATAACACTAAATGTTTTCATAGGTGGTAATAATAGATATAAAATTATTTATCCACTTAATGACATAATGGGTTTCAAGACCTTATACTTGTTCTGTGGTTTTGACACACTCCTATAGAGATAATAACCATGAGGATCACATAATATGTGAATCCCCAGGTTCCTCCTATTTGGATAAATAAGAGGTTATGATGAAGTAGTCGTCATGTACAGGGGCTAGTGAATGTCTATGAATGATCAGTCATAAGTAGAAGTAATTACATTAGTAAGTAGAAGTAAATAATGATGATTGAATTTATTTCTCAAGTTATTCATTAGTTTTTTTATTATAAATGTGTATATGATAAAATAATTGTTTTGAACATAATTTATCCATGGATTGTAAAATTGTTTAGAGATTATACTGGTAGAGTTAATGGTAATTATTTTATGAATAAATATTTTAAAGAGATAAAGTGAGTGATAAAATATTTTTGACATTTAGGAATATTTTATTAAGTCTTTAATGTGCACAAATGTCATAAATGAAATCTATTACATTTCAAGGGTGAATACAAAATTTTGGAATGTATAACTAATGTACGAAGGGTCATTTTATCTCTTTTAATATCAAGATCCATTATTTGGATGAATTTAGTGATAAGGTGTCTCATATAATCCCCTCTCATGCTCTTAGATAGAGTGACTAATGAAGGAACAAGGTCAGGTTGATCCAGTTTTATTGATCGAATACTCATTTTTAACTAGATCAATGGGACGCTGTAACTATATTTTACTACATCAGATAATCATATATTGATGATCCCTGAGTTGTGGTGTATGTGTGGAAAATATAGTGGAATCATATCTTGATGATTTTGTGCTACAACATGCTAACATTGAGAGTATCCATTCTATGATTTAAAACAATCAAGTTACTATTTATGTTTTCGTTCATTTTTCATTATTATGAATAAATGAAATAACATTGGACCCCTAATGAAATATAGTAAAGTGGGTTTCTAGATTAAGGGTTTTCTAATGAATATGATCCCAAATTATAAATACTGAGTTATTCATTCTTCTACTATACCTTGAGTTCGTTCAATTAGATATAAAGAGACTATAAAATTATTTAAGTTGAAAAAAAATTAATTGAAAATTATGTGATTCGGAAATAAAGCTTCGTTATGGTCCCAACTGAACATATAGAACATTGATCAATTATTATATAACCATGATATTTCTGATCGAATATCAATGTTTTTTTGTTAATTTATTTTTATGAAAATATATGCGTTAATTTTGGATGCACTTTAAGGGCTATCTATGTGATATATGTTTTTCTGAATCTCAATGAATTTTTGTTGGATATTTATTGATGAAAACAACATTCACCTAGGTAATCCTTTGGAAAAATAATCCAAATCTAGAATAGTAATGAATTTATTGAAAATCAAAAAGAAAAAATAAGGTAAAACATCAATTGGAAGCTTGTTTAAAAGATATAATAAAAATAAAAAGGGGACAAGACCCACCCCATGGATTTGGGAATGAAATTGAATGTACAACCTAATTAATTGGAGGATGGTGTATTTTAATATATATATTTTTGTAATATATAATATATATAATATATAATATATAATATATAATATATATAATATATAATATATATAATATATAATATATATAATATATATATATATATATTTTTTCTACATATATAAATTCTTTTAAATAGATTCTTCAATTAGAGGTGGGCCATATTGATTTAGTTTTTGTCTGACATGCTAGACCTGTAAAAATATTTACAAGTACAAAATGAATTTCCTAGTATTTCCTTTATGTCCAAATGGGTGAAAAACATTATGAATCAGATTTAATAGATGATATTTAATTAATTTAATTTAATAAAATTATTTATGGTGTCATAGGAATGATTAAGAATTAATTAATGTTATTTCAATGTAAGAAAATGAATTAAAAATACACTCACATTGGATTTTAGAAAAATTAATTTTTAATCTGGGAATTTTGTTCATGTTCAATTATCATGTTACTAGAATGACCCAAGCTTATTTGGATTATTATTTATGGAATTTATTTTTTTCATTTATGTTAATAAAAAGTAATAATTATTTAATTTTTATGATATGCACAATGTCCCTTTAACCATAATTTTTATAAGGTTATGTGTGTCCAAATTTATGTGATAAATTGTTTTTCTGAGCCGCAGTTCCTCTCACCCACGTGTGAGTATACATTGTAAATATCATAGGAGTTATGGGAAAATTAGTTCAAGATGATAGAAAATTGGAACTAAACATTTGAATTGACCATGAGTTGTAGGTTCTAAAATTCAAGTCCTGTATTGAATTAAAGAATTATCATATGGACTTAGTTAATCCATTATTCACATGATGGGTAAATAAATAGTTAAATTCTAATATTCAGATCATTAATTATTTTTTTACAATGTTGGAGGTTTAATATTTTTTGACTGTGTACTTATTTCATGCAATGAAATAGTATAATAATATACAAGCATGAAAAGATAAAATAAAAATGAAATGTGAATGTTTTCTATTTAAAATTGTGTATATTTTGAGAGTGTGATCACATAGAAAAATCCTGTTAAATTGAAATGGATTTCATTCACCTAGATTAACATACAATATCATTCATAGAAAATATTATGTCATTAATTCCTTCCATCAATTTAATTTGTGAAGAACTTGTTATTTGAGGTGTTTTTCATCCTTAATTTAGGGTTCCCATTTCCACTAGAGAGTTACTATGAGAGAGATAGTTCAAATTAACTATAATTGATAGTAAGGAAGTATCCATAGGTAAATTTTTGAAACATTATAGGAAATGTGTTTCACAGTGAATATTATTTCATTATAGATGATGGGTCTCCACTCAACATATTAGGGAGACACATGTTAATATGATTCGCTAGTCAAAATCCTACCTTAGATTCTCAAATTATTATATGTTCAATAACTCAATCTATGGAGAGTATATTTAAGGTCTATTTCACTTCAACACTCAATAGACAAATATCTCAAATCTAGTAATTTAGTGCTACTAAGATTTGGAAAAATAATGATATAAATTTAATATTAAAAATTCAGAAATATATATTGGAAATAAACATAAATTTAGTAATATTATAGTGTTTATTTTTACAGAAAAATGGAAATTATTACCACATATACAGATTCATTATTATTAGACAAATAACACATCCACACTGATGTTAATATCCAGGAGTAGTGAAAGATCTTACACAAGGTACTACGATATATGTAATTATATGTGTTGCAGTCTCGACTACCTATTAAACAACCTATGAAGAGATGGTTAGAAAAATGAATATGAGAAATACATGCATATAAAATTTTATGTTATTACCGTAATGGTATAATAAATATGAAATGGGTTGTAGATACTTCATTAGGACATGGATTGTTTTATATGTTGTATCATCTTAGAGAATAATTTTAGGAGAATGTGAATCATATATGAGTGAGTGATGATTAAAATGAACACATATAAATTTAAATATGGATCATGATATTGGAATATATCTATTTATAATATCTTTATCTCAAAAATCACTCTATTTTTGTTCATGACTACAAAAAAATAGTAAATACAGAAGAAACATCATTACCATTTGGGTAAGGATCACTAAGTTCACAAGAATTGAAGGAAATAATAATATTTATTTATTATGTTTAAAATGTTAAAATACAATTAGATATTGAAAAAAGTATGATTATAATGGAACCTAAATAATATCCTTCAATGAATTGATGTTTATCATTAAACAAGTGGATATTTTATTGAAATTTATTAAGGTATGTCTACATAAGAATAAATGAAATGAAAAAAATTGAAGAATAAAGTATTGATATCTTCATCATGAATATTAGTCCCTATATATAGCATTTATATTAAACTAAATTGGAATTAAATATAATATACAAATCACATTTTATTATTTTTATAATGTAACCAATTATGTATTGAAATTTCACAATAATTATGGACAATTCTCCAAGTTTCTTAGAATGGGTGATTCTTATGTTTGACGTGAGAATTTAACAACATATAATTTCCCTAATTAATGGTTCTCATTTAAATTTTACTTTGTGTAACAAAAAATATCTCATATATCCTTTCAACACAGTGATAACATATTTTAGTTTCATAATGAATGTTGTTTGTGGTGTCTAATAGTCAAATAATAGTTTATGAATTTTTTAATAAATGAAAATACATGACTAATATAAAATTTAAGACTCATTTATAGCAATATATAGAAAAGTAATTGTTTTCCTAGTATAAATAAATGTATTTTTCAAGGATATACCTACTATGGTTTATAGAATCTATAGAGGTACATATATATTTTTTATCAATGAATTGACTTATATTGTTTTTCTCAAAGAAAGCATTATCTTCAAAGGTATACCCAAATGTTTTAGAAAATTTTAAGCAACAAAATATGAACAATTATAAGTATTAATAGTCATAAATATACTTAATAGTATTTACTTATGTGATACTATGTAAAATAAAGGTAATGTATAATATATTAGTAAATTATAAGATATTAGTTTCTTCTATCCCGTGTGTTGAATATTATCTTGACAAAGAATTCATCGATCATGAATTGTATAATGGAATTATTCCTAAAATCACATTTATTTATAAAAAAAATTGATGTTATTTATAAATAGGATAATAAATGGGTATCACATGAAATCATTGATCAATAAAATAGAACAGATTGTTTCATAAATTCACATTTTCTAATATAGAGTAGATTCACGATGTAAGTAAATTAATCATCTATTATGAAACTAATTTTCATTACATACAGTAAAATTAAATTTCAATTCATTTTTCTCATATAGATGTGTTATCCCATTAAAATATGCTATCTATATTTAAAAATTTGATCATATGAGTTACAGTATGATATAAATCATTTATTTTATAAAAACATGTGGTTAAACACTATGTGTTTCGTAAGAACATAAGAAGACATTCATCATGAAAAACCCAATGTGCATATAATGATACATTGAAAAATAATTCTACAGATAATAACTAAATAACAAAGATAGTGAAATGAAAGTAAAGTAATATGAAAATATTATAAAAATGCATGTTCTTATCTATTTGAGATTGTTGGAGAAATTTTTAATTTTATTTATTTAGTTACATAAATATATAAAAAGTTTAGGCAGGTACAAGTTCCACAAGATAATATATAAAAGGAATGATCCAGATACCTATACAATACCAGGAGGTTAAATCTATAGTGTTGGTTCTAAATTCACTATGGATTAGGGTATAATATTCTTTTTGAATAATAAATACTAAAAGTAAGAAGTAAATGGAAATCATTTAATAATGAAATGTTCTATTAAAATTCAATAATTAATTCCTTATATTAATGAACTTGTTCTTAGTATTTTTAAGGGTTCAAATATTGATACTATGGTGGTATTCAATGGAAAAATTACATTGATTGTTAAAGTGTGATAAATATAAGGAATGATTGTTTATACTATGTCATTATGGCTAGATTTATTAAATTTTTATTTGACATTGATACTTTTTTTGTTCATTTCTTATTTGAATTTGGATATCAAGACAACCAAACTCGGATTGTGTATATAAGAGAACAAAAAATGTTTGGTTGGACCATAGAATTCCAATATGAACTGAAATTAACTAAAATAATATTTATAATGGAGTATAGAAAAATATGATATAATATTTTTATGAATAAATTTTTTCCATGGATCTAAAATATGTAAGTGGTTGAGGCCTAGTTTTCATAGAAAAATATGTTTGATAATATAAGGAAATATATATTTCTATAACTATTGTTTAAAACTAGAATAAAAGTATATTTTCAAGTATTTAATTAAGGTGAGAACCAATGTTTTATGGGACCAATTCTACTAAGGTAGATATAATGTTTTTCTTAAAATAATTGAATTCTTTTAAAATTGAATTTTATTGAAATGTTCATGTTGGAAGAACTCATGAGATAATTGTAACCACCCTCAAATGACCCAAATCTCTAAAAGAATAAATTTATGGGAAATACGATGAAATAATATGTTACGTACAATTCCATAAGCTTCAGTGATGGATAAATCAGATATTACATGATTTCTAAATATCATATATTTCCATAATATATTTTATTCTAGTAAAATATCAGTAAAATCTCTGATAAATTCAATAGATGAAGTTAGAACTATCCATTTGTGGTTGTGAATTCACTATGGATATATAAATAGTAAGTAGAGATGGAGGTAAACTAGTTTTTATTGGAAAAAAACTAGTATTATTTCAAATCAATATGGTACAACATTGTCGTTATGCTAAGGAACCGATAATGAGAAGCTCATCCTTGCTAGATGTAGTTATATCTACAAATCCCGAGATCAATGCAGATTCAAATGTAGAAAAATAATAACATAAAAATGATTTTATTTATTCTATTTCTTGGAATTTTACCTATAATGTAATGTTTTTTGATTATGAAGATAAAAAATTTTCTAGAATGTACTAATTTGTGTGGTTTTCAACTATGGATGAAAGGAATACACTCAAGGATATATTATCTTGATAGATATAACTAAGAGTGGTGATTTCATGGATAACTGAGTAGCTATATTGTATAATGAGTTACACCCCCTAGAATGAACCGATAACTCATTAGAATCATGATACTCATGTGAGATATAGTTGTTTAAGAATTGTTAGTAGTTTCCTCCAGTGAAAGTGGGAATGTTTTGATTGGGTTCCCAAAATCCAACTCCTTTATGTACATCAACAAACATTACATTCATACGGGTTGATATAAAGATATTTTTTTCTAACCTAAGAGTTTCGATATTTCTATATCCAATATTTATATTGTAATGTCTATAGATTACATAATTTATCAAATGGTTATTGTAGTTCCCAACTATAATGAGAACTTCGAGATTCTATAATTATAATCTAAAACATTTGTATCGTAATTTTGATACATCATGCTAATAGGAAACATAGGATGTCTAACTCTCTGGTGATTAGAACTCTCACAATTGGTGATATCACGTAAAAGAGATCATGCAGAATAACCTTACAATAGGAAGACCTCAAGTTTCAAGTGTCCTTGGTTTTTAAAATCTAAAAACATCTGTATTTCTCTCATGAAAAGAAGGTATTATAAATATATGCGAGTTTAAAACTATCTTTTTTGGAAGAGAAATGACAATATGTCATGGTGAGGTAGATTTTATTGGATTCATCATTGATGGCATGACATTAGTTGAATGATCATGATATAGTTTGACTCTAGCGAGGTGAGAAACAAATGTCTCATCAGATGAATTAGACCAGGATATTATTACCTTAGCAAAATCCATGTATATGGTAAGAAAGTTATCTCTGTCTAATATGGTCAATAAATATATATATCATAAAACTAATAGTGACACAAGTGTGTCTACCACATTATGAGATGTCGAAAGACAAATGGAATATATTATAGAGATAGTGTTCATATGGGGTAGGCATATATTTGTCATTATATTCTCTTTTAGGTCCATGATGGTTTTTTTAGACTCCCATATTAGTTTTTGTGTATAATCATTGCAATATATAAAAGGACCAAGAGGGTCACACAAAAAGTGTATCGACATGTTTCATATATTTGGATGAATATGTTTTTAACAAATATGGCCCCACGTGTGGGGGGATTTGAACATCTGATTATAATTATTCACAAGTAAATATAATTGATATAATTGATTCATATTTTGAAAAATGTGGAATTGATTAGTTTTAAAATTATGAAAAAATTTTATTATAAAAGTGAACATTTGAATATTTAATTTTTAAAACATAGGACTTTAATGTTTCATTAAATTATATGTGGATTTTACGGTATGAATTAATGGGTTTTTATCATGTATCTGTTTAACATGTAACAATTGTGTGATAAAACTTGAATTACATTAATCAAAATTTTATTAAGTCATTAGCATGAAAAATTGACTAAAATAAAGGTTATTACTTTCCAGGGAGAAATTCAAATTTTGGAATTTATTAAATATGTATTGAATGTAATTATATCATCTATAACAGTAAAACTAATCATTGGAATTAATTTTGAGAGATAATATCTAATATATTATCCTCATAAGATCTTAGAGAGAGATTTAGATAAAAGGTCATGGTCAGATAGATCCTGTGTTCTCAATTTAGTCTATGTTCTTCACACGATCAAAGGGATGTCATAATGATATTTTAGTTCACATTATTACATAGATTTTTCATATATTAACAATACAGAAGCTGTTTTGCATGTTTTTATTATTTATAGGATTCATGTTTTGGAAACTCTGAGTTGTGGTACCCTAATGGAGACAGAGTAAACTAAGAGGTTTGAAATGAACAAGGTAACTTTTATATGTTTATTCATTTTTTCATTCTCAAATTTAATTTTACATGATCCTTTAAGAAAAAATATTAATTTTTTGGATTCAGTTTTTTATGATTGTCCAAAATAAAAAAAAATTAAATTTCACATTTTTCATGCTCCAACAGGGCTCCAGGTTCCATCATACGTGGACTGGGAATTTTATCACACCCATTATTATGATTATATTTACATGGATATTAAGAAAAGTATAATGAATTGTTTGTTTATGATGGACTCTATTTTAGAATATATTTTTTTCAATATTCATGATCATTCATAAAATAAGGTTTTTATGTAACTATATCAAAAAGGCACTAAACCTTTACGACTTTGGTGTGTGTATTGTTATGAGGTTTGACTTCCCACATGTTAGGATGTCTTTTAGGTGTTTGTTTATATATAATTTAGTGTTGATGAGTTTTAGTTGTTTTTATGATTATATTTAATTTTTTGGGAGGGTTTTTCAGAGGATTATGGTTTGTCAGCATGGTTAGTAATAACAGTGGGGTGCTCATGCAGCTGGCTGTCTCATTATGACAGAGTTTTTTTACATGGATTCAACATGTGTTTAAAAAAATCATGGATATACCAAGAGACAATTCATGGTCTATGGTTTTATTTATGTTGAGGTTCATTGGTTTTTCAAACCCCACAGTTTCCAAGAGAAATGATTCGCCGGAGAAAGTATATTAGGGGTTTACAAGACTATGAAGTGTCCATGTCATAGTTGTCCCATGGTTTGGAAAACCATTGGGGAAAACCTTGATCCCTATATAAGAGTTTAAATTTAAGGGTTTTCCAAAATAAACCTTTTAATTTTTATGCGGTTTCTCCCCCTATTCCCTCCCTTCATGTCATCCAACCCTCAGGGGAGCTCTTAGATGTGTTTCAACATCCTCCCCAATGGATTAATTCCTTTCCTTTGATGATTACCAATAGTCTTGACTTTATTTATTACTCTATTTCTCTATTATTACATTCTCCATCTATTTTATCCCTGATTAATCTTCCCCCATGAACTATATTTATCATAGAGACAATTTTAGGGTTTTAAGTGGGTCTAATGATCTGTATTTTAGTGTATAGGTGTTATAGTCATCATTAATATCCTCATGGGTGTGTTCATCATTGATGGTGAAATTTTCAGTATCAATTTTAATTGATCATTTGAAATGAGTGTGTGGTTTCTTATTGTGTAATTTACTTGTTGGATATTTGTTAAAATAGTTTGATGGAAATGAATGGACAATGGATTTTCATGGGTTTTCAAAGAAAAATACTATAGTTTTAGGGGTGGATTTGAAAAGTTTTCTTTTTGGGGATAGTTATTGTTGTTTTAAAAATGTTGTTAATAAAGATTGTTTATTAAATTTTAATGGTATGAGAATTGATAACCGTGATTTGGTGTCAAAGTTCTAGTTGAACACTTATTTAAAAATTTGACAGTGAATGAAAACCCTTTACTTCTCATGATTATTTACCCCTTACGTGGGGTTCTTTCCACTATATGAACCTTTTTTTCTACCTTGGGTCATTTTATTTTTTATTATATGTAACAAATTATATATCTATCGTTCAATTATTAGGTGTTTGGGGTGAGGGTAGCTATGGTTATGAATTATCTATTCGACCTAGCTTTTTATCACTATTCCTCACATCCTATATTAGTAATAGGAATCCAGGTACTATGTTGGTGATCAATATTTTCCCCATGTTGATTCACATTCCACTAGTTTCCCATAAGTCATTCTAGTCACAAGGGATAGTTGGTGGTTGGTATTTTTATTTTTGCGCTTGATGGAAAATTTGATGACTACTTACTGAGATTCAGCACATGACAATAGCTAGTTCTGGATGGTTAAACCCTCATATAATTATATTCTTGTCACATTATGTAGATTAAGTGGATCCCATGATTCATCTGATTTTTTGAGGCATGATTTTTCATTGATGGGATTTTTATATATTTCTTGTTTTTACCATTTCTCCTTCTTCTTTTTTGTTATGGATCATTTCCTTGTTTATAATGTATATATGTCATGTGTTTCATTATTCATACTTTTTTTAGGTAGGGACTGTGATTGTGTTGGTTAGTTTATCAAGAAAATTATTTTTTAAAACCCCGTGGAAAATGGGTTTTGAAATTAATGACTCTTTTGTAAGTGCTTTAAATTATATTTAAAAATGCGAGCTTTCGTTTTGATCTTGATTTTTAAGGGGAAACATTTTTAATGTATCCATTTTCATTTAGACTGGGAAAATTGGTTTTCTTGAAAAATTTAATGGTGTGTTTGGTTTTCAAAATACTACTATGTGCTGAATTATTTTCAAAACACATGTTTTTATTTTGGGATAATATGGGGAACTTTTTGGACGATGATTCTGAAATTGTTTTCATTTACATAATGTTTTTGGTATAAATCTTACATTCATTATTTATTTTAAAACTATCATTGATTAATTTAAAAATGAAACATATTTCATTGTTTTAGTAATTTTTGGTGACCTAATGATATTTTTTACACATAACTATATACATTTCAAGATCCAATTCTTAGTTGGATCCATTCTTATTCACTGTATGTGATGTGGGAGTTTCAGGTGGTGGTGAGCCACATGTGGTTATGTGGATATGGTTGGGGTTCAACTTTAGTTAGTCAGTATATTTTTTTACATATGCCTTCTAATACCACAATTAAATATTATGTATATAAAAATGGGTTGGATCATTCATATTTGTTATAACCTATTTGGAATGTATATTTATTTTGGAACTTCTGTTAATTTTATTTCTACTATTATTTTTATCTACTTTAGGATAAATCAGTCCCAAAGTGAATCAGTTTATGCCCAAGAACTAGATAACAACCCACTGGGAATTGGGAAGGCCCTTATGGCCTTTTGGTGAATTTGGTCAGGTGTTGGTTCTCATGGAAACATGCCATAGTTTGTTACAAAATTATAATAGATAATTACGTTATTTTATTTCATCCTAAGTCTTCCATTGGGTCCGTGTTATTTGGGGATGTCCTGGTAGAAACTAAGATTAATGTTTGCATGTTCTTGATAGGTAAAGGTGGGGATAGTCGATCTAGATCATTCTGATCCAAAACCATATGATTCTAGGGGATGTTGGTTTTCATTCTGTGAATTTGAGTGTTTTTCCACTTTTTACGGGAGTTGCTTTATAATGGTCCCCTTTAATTATATAAATGATATTGGGGTGCTATCACAACATGGTTTTGGGGTAGAAAGGGTGTATATCAAGATCACTAGGGTAATATTCCGCAGATTGGGAATCCAAGAAAGGACCTTTCGATTTAGAATTTCTACATAGTTGAGTTTGTTTCAATGATGGAATTCAGCTTACCAAACCATGTGGTCAAAGGGTTCATAGCACTATTTCTTCCCTAATTATTTTGGTTCACTTCAATTGAATATGGTTTCTCCATAGGTGGTTTTTACATGTTAAAGGTGGATCATGGAGTGTTTTATCTCTTCTAGGGGATGTGGTTACTATGATTCTTGGTTGATTTCAAGGGAATATCTTTGTATATTCATGTTTTTGGTATCATTTTTTCAAAAATTTATGTAACATTTTTAAATTCCTAATTTCAAATATAGATTTATGATTTTTTATAAACATTTTTGTCCCTTATGGTTGATGTTTTCAAAAATGGGAAAATAATTCTATGGGAATTCATGGGATTCATTGCATCTAAATGAAATGGGGAATTGTATGGGATTTTGAATTATTTTTATTTATGGTTTAATGAGTGTGTTTCCCCAATGGTTTTTTTTTCTTTTCATAAAAATTTATGTTTTCTTGATTCTCAAGAATATACATTGGAGGATGGTGACTCAATGAATATTTTTTTAAAATTCTTGGTTTCTAAGGAAATGTTATTTTTGGTGTTTATTTTTTGGTTTGATTCCTAGTTTTTATGTATTTTTATTATGTTTT
This sequence comes from Viscum album, assembly GCA_963277665.1. Lineage (NCBI taxonomy): Eukaryota > Viridiplantae > Streptophyta > Magnoliopsida > Santalales > Viscaceae > Viscum > Viscum album. The sequence goes on from OY728161.1 coordinate 633,388,401, forward strand.
AAAGAATTATTTAAGATCATTCCATTGTTTTTGTTGTTCCCTAGGATGTTCAAAACTTTATCCTTTGTTATGGTGAATACATTGACTCTGATTATAGTGGTGTATGTGGATCCTTTCTGGTGATCAGTCCCATTTTGGACTTATTGGATGAGAATCCACATTATTTCCTTGGTGGTTAAGTGTCAGTAGAAGTGGAATTGTTGTTATAAAATATTTAGGATATCATTTATTATCTTGGGACACCAGAGCATCAAGGGTAAGAGTTGTTGAGATATTACATCATGGCTATAAAAAATTTCAGTGGGTGTTTTTTCTCCTTTATTATTCAATTGAATTGTTGTTTTTATATATCTGTAGGTTGGTACTATCATGTAGTTATTTCCTAGTCTTGTGTATGTGGAGAAGGAGTTAAAACTTTTGAGACTTTTTCCTGGTGACCAATCAGTGAGAATTCATGATGTTCACCTTTGGAAGTGGCCATATTTTCGATAAATATTTTGGTCGGTGAACATGAGGAATCACATTTTGTTGGAGTTATTATTCACCCAGATTCAAGTTTATTCAGACTTGTTTTTGTCTGACATCTTTTAAGGAGACTATCAATGAGTCCATACGATTAGAAGATGACATGTATTGGATGTGGAAAATGGTTGGAATTGAATTAATTTCATAAATTATGGAGTGTAATTGTGGTGGGGATATATTTTACCTAGCGTGAAAAGAAACAATAGGAAGTTACATAGATGGGAAAAATGGGTCTTTCATATTGGGAGAGGATATATATTTTATTCTTCTAATGTGGGACTCTCTTTCACACTAAGCCCCACTTCATGAAGTCCTCTTGAATTTTATTCTCTTACAGTAATTTGGGGTCATATATCAAACTTTTTATGTGAATTTTTTAATAGATGGCCTTTTGCAAGAACCATTTTAGGATTGGTTGTTTGGTTCAGGGACTTTTCAATCAATGGTTGTAGTATTGGTTTTGAGTATTTGGATGTGGTTATTCGTTTTTTTTTTGTTGAATTGATTTTGGATTGTTTTTATGGATGGATTTAATTACATTGAAGGGAAAGACATTTTCGATTGTGGAATTATTCCTTCTATCCCTCCCTCTTAAGGGTATTGTGTTTATCTATACCCTCCAATATTTTATGATCATTTTCTAATAGGACGTTTCATTATTGTTTTGGTGACCCTTGTTTTCTTGTTGAGTCTTTCAAATTATCTTTTTTTTGACATGAGAGTGGACTTTGGTTCATGTTAAGGTATGTAGTGTGTGTGGAAACCTATTCAGTTTAGTATAATATCATTTTTTTATTGCTGTCCATATTGGATGCAACATCTAATGGTGTTCTAAGTTTTGACCCTAATTATCAGTGTTTCAAGTGACCAAAGGTGAGTGCTCATGTTATTCTTCTAAGGATACATTAAGTTGATAATGTATTTCCTTTATGTTTTCATATTTGTTAGAGGTTTTCCCTATTGTTTGTTTTTCAACTGTGGACCAATGTTAGAGGAGCTATAAATGGTTGGGAGACCATATTAGAGGAACCCAAAATTTTTGGGAGACCATGCTAGGTCTCATTTGCTTCTTAGGATATCATATTCGAGGTTATTGTTATGTTAGTCTTTGATAAAACATTAAATATTGTGGTTGATCAGTCAAATTGTTTTGAGTATGTTCATTTTTGGATTTTATGGTGAAATGCATTGAGTTATTCATTTGGTTAGGCCCTATTTAGACCTTGTTTCTTTCTCTTGTTTTTCTTTTCAACTAGAATTTTTGGGAGAATAATGTGACGTTGTGTGTGGGTTTAGGATTCCCAAAATGTCATCATGATTTTTTCTTCTTATATTCGTATTTCCTTGAGTAGTGATGAGTTTAGGTTGGTTGAAATCTATAATTTTATGTCTTTAGAGACGTTTTGGGAGGATCACTGTTTGATAGAATGGTTATTACCAACTGGAAAGTGTCTGTGTGGGTGACCCAATATTCTTGATTGAGATTTTTTTGTAGATTCTGCATGGTCTTTCAAAAAACATGGTGATACCTAAAGACTAGATGGGGTATTAGGTGGATTAGAAGCGAGGCACAAATTTTCTCCAATTTTTATGGAACCTAAGAGAAACTGTGTGAGGGGGTACCTAGCCGAGGTGGTTCCATCACATGGTTGGAATAGGGTTTTTAAAAATATGCTTCCAAATATTGAACCATATCACAGTGTTTAAATTTTAGATTTTCACAAAAAGATGTCTTTCAATTTTTATGTGTTTTCACCCCTTAGTCCCCCCTTCACATCAGACGACCCTCTTGGGAGCTCTTGGATGAGTTATAACATCCCCCCGTAGATCATTATCCTTCCTCTTATGGTTTCAAGGAGGTTTGATTTGTGTTCTTAATATATTTATATATTATTCCATTATCCCTCTCTTATATCATTGGTATCACGTCCCCCATGACCCCTAGTTATTATGGGTCTATATATTTGGGCTATTTGTGGATCTAATGATTTGTGCATTGGTGTATAGGGGTTGTAGACACTGTTCTTATCATCATGGGTGTGGTCTTCATCTAAGGATACATATTCCAAAGCATTTAAAATGGGTTTCCATCCCATGAGGGAAGTGTTACTATGGAATTGTTTCATTTATGAATATGAAACATCCTTGGTCTTTATAAATTACTTTTTTATAATAGTATTACAATATTCTATTTCCTTGGGGTGATTTGAAGCCATTTTTTCAATGTATTATCATGAATAAATGGGTTTTTATGTAAAATCTATTTTTATGTGTTAATAATTGATTTTTAATGATTCTATGAACTTTTAAAGTCCCTATATCGGTGTTTAAATATTGTACCTATTTTGAAATGGGTTTCAACATAGTTTTGGTTTTTAATGTTAAAAAAATGGTCTAAAGGGGATTTTTTTTGAATTGAGTTGTTTACCACCGAATGGATTAAAAAGGAGTTCCTTAATGAATTTAAAATGATGGTTTGAAATGTGTGTGTGGTTTCCCCTTGTGAAAATTAATTGATGGATTATCTTTTAAATGGTTTGATGGAAATGGTTTTCCTCTACCCATACATGGGGTTTAAAATAGAATATCCCAGGAACTATGTGTAGAATTATAATGTTTTGAATGTCTGGAAAATTTTTGTTTTCTTTAATATGATTTTTAGAAATTTGGTTTTATTAAATGTTATTGGGATTTTAATTCTGAACCATTTTTTGGTGATAAATTCCATGTTAGAATTTTTTTTAAAAAATTGTTATAGTGAAGGACACCCCTTGATTTCCCCTTTCTTGTTTACCACTTGTGTGTGTTCCTTATCACTATGTTATTCTAATTTTATCTCATTGTGTGAGAATATAGGTATTTATAGCATGGTGAATTTTTTAGGGATTTTCATAATTGGGTGTTTTGGGGAGGGGAATATTTTGTTATGCTTTGTGTGATAGAATCATCTAATTTAAACTATTCCTCAATTTATTTATTGGTCATGGGAAATTTTGTACTATGGGGAAGATCAAGATTATCCCTCTAGTTGATTCAAATGCCTCTAGTTTACCCTTTTCATTATAGGAACATGTTCTACGTGGGGTTTAGTCATCCCCATGATGCATGAGTGGTCTAATTAGATGAATAACTAGTGGAATTCAGCACATTTTGTAGCTGGTTTTAAGTAGTTATACCCTTATACAGCTCGATTCATGTAAAATCAATGACATTAGGTAGATCCAATAACACATTAGATATATTGATTATTTGTTAATGATTGAGTTTATTTTAATATAATTAATGTTTGCATCATTTACCATGCTTTTCATTATTATGAAACATTTCCTTTTATCTATTTGGTATATGTAATTCAATGCATCATGCCATCTTTTTTATTCCCCTCCTGTGTGAGTGTTGTGGTGCTTATTTAGAAAGTGAGTTTTTAATGATGTTTGGAATTAATGGTTTTAATATAAAGACTCTTATATTGGAAATTTAATACAAATTTCAAAATGGATGCTTGGGTTTTGTGATAGCTTCGACTGGGGAAACTTTTCAATGGAACAATTTTAATTTTTACACGGCAACTATTTTTTTGGGTACTATTAACATTGTGTATGGTTTCATAATGACTTATTTGGTGAATTTTGTTTCAAATCACATGTGTCTATTTTTGGAAATCATATGGAGATAATTTAAATGATTATTATGGAATTTTATTGATTACTATAAAGTTATATTTATAAAGCATAATATTTTAGTTTATTTTAAAACTAACATTGAAAATTTTTTTATTAATCATATTTCATTATTTCTGTGGGTTACACTAACTAACAAGGTTTTTTAGATAACACCTATAAAAACATTAGGTTATAATATCTCAATTGGAACCATTTTTATTCATCATGGAAAATGCGGGGAGTATCGAGTGGTGGTGAGTAAATAGAGGTTGTATAGATATTGTTTAGGTTCATCTAAAGTTGTTCTGATCCATTTTGTTTTTAGTTTTTCATGTTTATATATTCTTAACTATATCATTGTTCTAGAAAATGTATATGAAAATAGGTTGGATCATTTTTATTGGATACGATATGTGTGGAATGATTATTTATTTTTAAAATTGTATTTAATTACTTTATTCTATAACATATTCCTTTTTTCATAGAAATTGTTCCCAAGTGATTCATGTGATACCCACGAACTAGTTTCTAGATTTTTGGGTCCTGGATTTCTATCAAGCCTTGTAGTGAATTTGGTCAACTCTCATGTCTCGTGGATAACTAGGATAGTTTTTTACATGAGATATATTGAATATTTATCTAAAATAATAAAATATATATTTATATAATGATAGCTTTTCCTGAATTAATCAAATAATGGAATGTTTTTCCTATTTTTTTGAGGAATGATCTTAGAGAAGATAATAAGATTTGGGGGATGATGATTATAAAATATAGAAAATTTTTATGCATGGTTCCGTCTAAGAGGGATTACGTTCAGAATATTTTTAGGATAATTACTATGTATAGATACAAGTTAATTTAAACACTATATTCCACATGTGTCCATATTACAAAATAATGAGATCTAAAGATATATCATGAGATGAATCACATGATAAAACTATAATTTTATTAAGTATTTGGATATCTGATATGAAGTATGGTATGTATCCATAATGAAAATTTATGCAAAGTTGGAGTGGTTAGCTATTTTATGTCTAATATAGGTCAATATCACTAGGAAGAGTTGAAATGGATAATATATTATCTTAATGTTAAGGATGTTTTATCCTTATTCATTAAAAATTATGATATAATGCTAGGTAATGTTGATGCATACATTAGGTGATAATGAAATACATGGAAGTGTATAATAGGTTTTATGTTATAATTATAATGATTTATAGACTTTTGGATATCAAGGTTGAATCCAATGATTGATTTTTCATTTGGGGAAAGATAATTTGTGGCAAAAAAAGAAGCATAAAAAGAACTAAAACATATTTGGCATCTTATAGAGGATATTATAAGGTTTCAGCAGGGTGTATTTCATTATTGTGATAGTTAGAGTGTAATTAAATTTTTAAAGAATAAAATGTTTCATTCATAGATAAAGAATATTTACTTGAAATATAAAATTAAATAGAAGTTACTTATGGAAAATATTATAAGGTTTTGGAATATTGTTTTGAGGAAAAATCTAGTACACATTTTCACTAAAGTGTTAGTCTATGAAATCCTAAGGTGGAATTGTTCCTTAGTAGGACATTCGAGAATGTTTGATAGTAGATAAAAATATATGGGAATGAGAGTCAATTTTTTTTATATTGTGTTAATGTTTTTTGAACGATTTCATTGAATCAATCATTACCTGGGATATTTTTTGGATTATGATACCTATTTTAGCATATTGGATGTAGTCTATTAGATTGTGAAACTCCATATACTGATTCATCATGATGTTTAATATAGTGCCACCAATGATAATCAGTGGTGGATATGTTGATCAATCATGGATTGTGTGTAATGGACTTGTACTAGATAGTGGTTAGCTCAGTTATTATGAATTGATGTTATTAAATGTTGATAACATGAAATATTCACTAGTAGCAGTGTTTATCTTCCAATAGCTATAGGGTATCAACATTATTCAGGGTTCAACACTTGGTTTTTTATGAATCTCATATGGTTTTGTAATGATATGGATATTCATGTCAAATTAAATATGTGGTCTGTGAGTACTTATACATGTTCTAAATGACATTGAATCGTTGTTATTTTATGTTTGGGTTTTCTACCAGAAGATATTGTAAACCAATGTAATGTATGATAGTAATAAATAAAGAAACAATTTTTTTCCATGTATATAGGAAATATTTTTCTAAACCATATAAAACTAATGATTTATATATTTCATTACTTTATTTTTATTGTGATAATACTTATTTGGAGTTTATCAAACTATCTGGATTTGATAAAATCGGTATGGTGAGTATTTTTTTGTCTTCCTATCTTTTGATACATCATGGTCGAATGGGTAATTCCCCATTAATAGTACATATGGAGATTAACTACCTACCATACATTTTGTCTGGTGGTTTGTGTATAAAAGATTAGTTATTTGGTTCCATGTTAAATCATATCTACTGGGATGTAAAACAACCTTATATTCTGCTCATACATATCCCAAGAATATAATGAAGAAAATTAAATAAACACCCAGGGTATTAATGTTAATGATTCCTAAAAAATAATTTTACTTAAAAATGAATGAGAATAGGGGTTGTGAGAACCTATTTGCATTCCACATAAGAATACATCCTCGCACATTCTATGTTAACATATCTATAGGAATATCATTGAATGTTGTACTCCTTGGTGATGAACTCCACAACATCACATATAAGGTTCTATGGAAGGCATTTGTGGTAATATAAATTTTAATGACAAAGGTATATTACCTCATTTTTTATAATAATATTTTATTCTGATAATTGATAAAAAGTATTATTTTTGGAAAGATACATTATAATGTGGAATCTATTAGGATTATGTAATCAGGAGGTTTATCCCAAATCAACATGTTACAGTTTTTTTAAAAATTCATATAAAATCTTTAATGTGGAGGCCACATTAGATATCAATTCATTACTAAAAAGTTATTAGAGTATTGTTTTGTTGTAGCTTACAATTTTATAAAATTTCCCACAATTTTCTCAAACGGTGAAAAAAATTACAATTAACTGTAGGTTTTTAAAAAATGAAATTCCACACCAATATTTGGTTTTTCATATGAAATATTAATTTTTATTAATGGATTTCATGGACAAATCTATGGTTTCTTTTAAAATATCCTTATTCCATTAAAAGTAGATTATGATTATAAATGTTTTAATTCCCAATATATTAATGATTATTATTCAAAAGTTTCTATAAATTGTACAAGATTTCATATTTTTCTTGATTCATTATACCTCAAGAAATTTTCAGTGATCAAGGAACATATTACTATAACCGAAGCATGGAATCAATCGAGAATAAGTACTGAGCATGAATCAAAAGAACAACTTTCTACCACTCAGTTCAAAATAGGAAGACTAAGGTTTCCAAAATGAAATAAAAGGGAATGATATATAGTATTTTACAATATAATCTAAATAAATAAACCAAAAATCCTAAGGAGTCAAAATCGGACAATACAACTATCTTCAACATTGCCTTTGTAGGCCACCCGATAAATTATTTTATTGTAAATGTTTTGACTTATTAGTTGAGTGACATCACAAATCCCACTAGGTAATAGGTAAAATGAACAATGAAATGAGGTTGTCTAGAATTAAAATAGATTTTGAAATTATAGATATTGAGAAGTTAATGATTGATGAATATTTAAATATCTTTCAGTATAAGGGAAATACCTTATGTATTTATTATAGACTTATTCAGAGAAAAGACTACCAAATTTGGGATAATATGATTTGTATTTCATCCCTAATAGAAGGTTTTATTTTTATTATTTATTATAATTTTGAAGGGACATTTATTGTATATAACATATTTTCATATATTGAACTTGACATTAGTGGTGTTGAATTAAAAAACCCCTAAACAGTGAATGGGTAGATACAGAAGAGATTACGTGATGTTTTTTTGGAAAGAACCCCTTAATGAGTCCACAATAGTCCCAACTATGTATAATTAAATACACATATTTTTCTATTTATATTACATTTTTCAAGCCAGTTATATAATATTTATTTTTTCATTTTTAATTGTAGCTTTTAATTCATTGAATTTGGTGCTTATGATAAATATAGGGGAGGGAAAAAGTATCTTAGGTTGTAAATATTTTTTCCCTAATTTATATTTTTTGGTTTGTTTTTTCTGTTAAAAACATTTTAAATATAATTTTTATTTTACTATCACAAAACTAAAAATAAAAAATTCTTAGTTGGAAGCACATATAACATTATTTTAGAACATGGGAAGGGGTAGTTAAAGGAAACTAATTAATTGAAATCAAAATTAAAATGTTGGGAAATTGTAATTTTTAACATGACCTTGGGTTACCTACCCACTATAAATAACTATCACACCATAGAGATTAACTTAAAGGATTTTTGATAGCTCATATGTACTGAAGTAAAAAAACATATATCTAGATGGTTTCCTAGTGCAGTAAAGATAATAGTTATGTGATTGTTCCATTAAATTTATGTTTTAAAGGCCTAACAAATAGTTACCTAATAATTATTTTCTTTCCTTGAAAATTTAAAAATATTTCATGGGATTCCTATAGTTTATTTATATTTTACTATGGGGTTTAGCTACACCAATCCAATAAGTGCTCCAAAAAAGAACAGTTGTGTAAAATAAAATAAGTGTTTGAAGGAAAAGTGTATGGAATGATTAGGAAATTTAAAACATGGATAAATAATGGGTCGAAGATATATCTAATTTTTTTATAGGATGTATCATGTAGGTTTGAAAAGTATAATTGTAACTGGTTTCTTATATAAGAGGAATTAGTGAATGTTCCACATTTTAGAATATTGAACAAACTAAATTTTATTCTATTTATAATCCTGAAACTATTTTTTTTGTTCAGATGTGGAACTCATGTGTTCTTGATGAAAAGTTCTTATTTATGTGTCAGAAGTTTTTATTACATAGATTTTTTGGATGTTGTAGATTTTTTACATATAACTTAAATTAAATTAGGAATAAATTTCACAAAATTAACATTCTATCGGTCTGTGGAGTTATTAAAAATAAGATATATATTTTTTATTTTTTTGTTGATTTATTCATTTTGAAATTAATTTTCATTTTTTTTGATGTCTTGTGATTCCTAAATAGACTTAGAACAAGATAAAAATTAGAATAATATTACCTAAAAAATATATAGAGTCATCAATGAAGTCATCTACAAAGGGAATTTATAAGGAAGAAAAGTGGGTATGGATTTTTCGAGTAATCAGTTTACAATATAATACAATCCCACTCACTTCAATCAATGGTTAGGGTGTCATGTAAATAAATCTGAACATGTAAGAACTACATCATTCATTTATTATCCGAAAGGTTAACCCATCACATGTTCATGCAATTTAAACAACTTAAGAGCGTATCTCATGTGGCTATGAGATATGATATTTGTTTCATGGCCCAATGATGGGTCTCGTCCATGGATAATTAGGATTACATTAATAAATAAATTTAATTTCATTCGAAACAAAGTAATGGATTTCATGGTACTCTCCTCGTGTCTAATCAGCTTCCCACAATAGACCACCAACATTACCTATAAATACATTGTTTTAATTTTCTTAATGAGTACACGAAGGGACATAGATTTAGAGTAGGAAATGGATAGATGAGAATTTCATATATAAATAATGGAGTGTAGGGGGGATGAATTTCAACATTTGAATACTGAAAAAATATATATAGGTAAAACCAATTTCTAAAACATTAATAATTTTGAAGACTGAAATTTACCTTATAAAAGGGTCTCATGATCCAAACATATGTGAATCATTACGTAGGGTCTAGCCTGTGTGATACAATCATCCTTTATGGATGATAGACTGATGCATCAAATTATAATGTTTTGATAACCATATATAGGTTCATGATTCCTATATCATGATGCTTCATGATCACACAATTTCAATTTTATCATCATTTTCTACCCTTTAACGGTTTCCCTTATGTTTTCCTTACATTGATACCTTACCCATGCCCCTTCTTTTTTCATGATATGTACTCCCTCGTAAATAGCTATTCTAAAATGATTTTTCCCCATCCTATTACTGTTATCCATATAACCACCATGGATTTTTTTATAAGGGTAAAATCCCATATATGGAAAAATTGAAAAATACTTCAAAGACACAAGACATTCATGATTTGAGAATGTATGATATTATATACCACATTTATTATGAATTTCCTGGATAAAATGGTGCTCGAAGATATTACTCCCATGGGGTCAACCCATTAGGGGACTCAAAATTATGTATTCCCCAAAAATTTAGGATATCTACCAGGAAGAAACTAGATTAATTTTTACCATCCTAGGATTGATTTATTCTCTATTCGACGGGTAGGTCAGATAAGGGATTCCATCTTAGATAACATCCCAAACTTTTTTATAGGTTTCTATATCCCCCTACCTTCCATATACACTTTCATATTTATCTGTGACTTGGGATTAAAGTTATTCAATTCGGTCTCATTCTAAGGAATAATCCCTGACCATACCTTCATTCCTTCAATGGTCCATATTCCAAATAAAATCTATTAACTACATGGACTCGAATTCCGTAATCAAATATGATATATAAGATTCGATTACAAGGACCAATCCCATTATCCAATATATAAATTAAACAGAAAAATTTAATTTTGTGTCATCTCATTTCATATTTCCATGTTCCCTATATATATACAATAAATTTTTTATTATAATCTATTTGAATCCCCTCCCATATAGAATTCATATTACAATATTTCATGTGAAGGCCCATAACCTCTCTTGAGAGCCATATTTTTATGAGAACTATAATTATTATTCTTGAGGGCTTTTATATAAAATGAATCATCAGACCCTCAAGGAATATAACCATCATTAAATTATATATTTTTTTCTCAAATTTGTTTAATGATAATTTATCATATCATAAATCAAAAAAATGACATCAAACTACATGGGAAATGTACTTTTAATGAAATATTAAAAAACAGGACAATAAAACAACATGGAAATTTATTCTTTTCCATAACATTATAAATAGGATTCATACTCAATGTTTGAACAAAAAAACTATTAAATTTTCACTAAAAAATTCTTGGTATTCATATATATGTGTAAGTCCCAAGAAAATATAATAATGAAATATTCCTGATCCTCTTGAAATATGCTGTTTCCCAAAGGTTTCATTAATCATGTGGGATTAAATATTGATGTGTATCATGGAAAAAACATGATTCAAATTCAATTTTTTTGTCTTCCGTCATTGGTGTAAGACCAAACCATATCCAACAATGGAAACCTCATATTCCTAAGTCTTGCTACATTCATTATTATTTACCACTTTTACGACACTAACAACCCAATAACAAGATGTTAAATTGAATATTATACTACATATAGCACGAATATTAGATTATTATTATGTTCCCAACACACAACCTTAAAACAAGACATGAGAGCTTTGTTTCCTTTAATTCTTGTCTCTAAAAAGAAATTTAGGATACCACTTGATGGTCCAATCCCAATTCCCTCTATAACTCTATCATGTTATAAATTTACCTTCCAAGATATAATCGTGGAATGATCATTTTTATTCATTATGTCATTATCATTTCCCCACGTGATGGGATTTATTTCCTATATATCGTACAACATTTTCTCTAGGGAGACATCATCAAGGAATTCCTTTTCATTTTAATATATCCCATTTAAAAAAATACCCCACTAAAAGTATCGTATCCCTCTTAAGGTGTCCCGAAAAACATCCTCTACTGAGTTTAATTCCCTATGAGAACCTTCCTCACTTGGCCATAATCCATTTTAATTAAATCAAAAAGGACCTAATACATGTACGTCCCCCCTCATCCGTTGGTAGGAACCTTTTATTTTATCATTAATACAATATGAATTTAAACTGCATGGATATGTCCTTTCATATGACTATAAATGTATGGTATGCATTGATATGTATAACTGAAATACATGGTCATGGACTCCAATTATAATGGTATATAATAATCACATTTAATGGGATTAATACCAAGATTATGTAAGAACAATATCCTGAGACGGAAAAAACTATTAGAGTTCCTGATAGTGAGTATTTAGTTAAATTAGTATCCTACATTCAATCGATCTCATTTAGGAGGTTAAACAATAGTGATAATAACATTACATGGTATGTTTCAAGAAAATTATTCAACTTTATAAGATATTCACACATCAGGAAGTGGTCCCCTTCAAATGTTTGGGGTGTGCTCGACCTCCCCTCTTCTTGAATAATGCATTTTCAATGATATCAATGGTAAAGTACTAGTGCAACCTACCTTTTGGAAGTAGGTATTCATTGAATAATAAAATAGCATTCATGAAGGATTATCAAAAAAAGGTGATCCCGATGTGATAATTACAATAATGAATAACATCAGTTTAAGAATAGTATAATAACATTCATCTTTACCATTCCACATGAATGCAAGTCTAAAAAAATGGTGAACCCAACATTAAAATTTTAATAATGAATATGAAATACTATGTTATCTTAATATTATCCATGTATTTGATGTTTCACTAATGATTATTATTTTGTTGTTGTTGTCTTCTGAGGAAATAATGATGTCTTTCTGATCTCGTAGAAATCCAAAATAATTTAACTAACATCAAAAAACATTCTCAAACATTAACTATCAGAAAAGGCATGGAATTGTCAACTAATAGAGAATTAACACTGAATATTTGTATCTAATAGTTAGTAGAGATCCTATTTATAGAGTACCATCGCAATGGTATTCTCTTGACATTGGAAGATTCTCAGGAGTCTCTGTATTTTTTAATCCCAAAACACACCATTTTAGAGGCCATCAGAGACAAGAAATGTGGTACCACGTGCAACCTTCAAATAAATTGGGAGTCATTCCCACATAACATGATAATACATACCTCCACTGTTTTTGGGGAGATGGTGGAATCCCTCAGTGACATCACTACACATGATGTGAAGACGAGGGCTCCACCCACCAACTGATTCCACAAACACCACCCAAACTCTACTCTCTATTATCCAACATCCAGTGTTGTCCACCTGACCACTTCCCTTGATTCTAATGAAAGGGTATCCCAAAGGTATTTCCTTTGTTAGTGTGCGATAACATATGAGGTATGATTCTCTACGCTTTTCCACTATATATATCCATGTTAGATTATTCCAACAATTTATAGGGAAGGGTTTTATATCCCAAATCTCCCAAGAAAATTCCTCCCATATATCATTGTGGTACCATAGGATTGACTTCATATTCTAGTTTTCTCCCCCAAAAAAATAATATCAACATACCCAAATAATAGAGGTATGGTAGGAGTGAGGACATATTCCCCCCAGAATAAGAGATATCACTCTGGAATGCTGTAATAATATCAAAGGGGACAAAATAGATTCCTTATAAAAAAATAATAATCTATCGATATGTTTTAGTAGTCCTAGTAGAGACCTGACAAATTATTATTATGTTCACAAAGGGACACACACATATTCAAGATTCCACTAACAGAAGAGTTCAACCATATAGTATGATGGCTACACTGGATGAATCTAATATCCCATCACATATTCCAGAGGTTCATTATCATATTCGGGTGAATGATGAGTCACCGTATTGGGTGTTTATTCTAGTTCTAAATTGGGTTCATTATCATAATACAAAAATAAGCACAAGATATGAAAATACCTATATCAAAAATAAATTATAGTTTTAATATCATATTATACAGGAAAACTAAAGTCATGAGTATATCACATCCCATATCAAACAATGTTCCTATAACAATCATGATAATTAAATGGGATGTTATGGTTGGTGTATTTCAGTGCATAACATGATTAAATACCATATTAAAACTCCATTTTATGAAGGAGAACTTCCAAAAACCGTGAGGTTGATAAAAAAATTTCTTAATTGCCCCTATAATTTTATATAAGATAATCAACCTACTATAGTGTAGAATAAAAATTAAGACTTGTCTTATATTTCTGTTATAAGTGGGTTTTGTCTCCATATTCCAGCAGTTAATTTAAGAAATGATCATAACAATTCCTATAACCAATGAATTTTCCAATATATTTTAATAGTCTCCCAAAATTAGATACATATCCATGTATATTATAGAGAGAGTGGTTGACATACTCTCATGGAAACTCAAAGACCATCTATGGGGTTTCCAACCCATAGAGATTCTCACCCACCACATATGACCCCAGGTACCTGATGAGAAGTGTTTATTGTATGTGATTTCCAATCATTGATTATGTATTAAGAGTAGGGTGAAATTTAGATTTTGTTCAAGGATAGTGAACTTGAGGCCATATAATGAACTCCAATAGTATCCTAATGATCTGTTGAACCCTAATAAAAAATATGTCTATGAAGGAATTTATACTAAAAAAACATAGGGAAATTTCATTGGGTCGCATCCCCTAACATGAACCATGGGAATCATCCCTATGATGATTTCCCACAAGGACAATTATATTAAACTCTTTTCAAAGTACCTATATAAAGATAGGATCTCAATGAATCGTCATCAACTATATAAAGTTCCTCATCAGTAGCCAATAATCTTCCACCATGAACATGGGGTGATTTTAGAAGGAATCCATCTGCACTACCTCTCATAATCATGTATCCCCGTCTATAGAAAACATAACATTGTGGTCTGATCAGGTAAAATAAAATTCTTATGATAATTAAAAAAATAACAAGGATGTGTGGACAGAACTATCCAATGTAGATATATTGGACATTTTCTTGCCCATAGAAACCTCCCAATATGATATTCATTAATATAAACGAGTAGAATGTATATAAAATTTATTATTTAATATTTTCACAACCTACATGCACCTCAGGGTGAAACATTTATACAATCATTGATATGATGATTATTATAAGATAGTAAGAAATCTCAACCATTATATTTAGTTGGATACCTTATCAGTATCATGATCTATGAGGTCTGAAAATAAGTATAATAAAATTATATGTGTTTAAATTTATTTACTTAAAAAACATCAATCAGTAATTGTGGGTTATTGATCTGAAATGAACAACAAATGATGGTTTGAATATGAAGAACTATATTTTACTTAACGATTGAGTCAATAGATCCCTCTGGGTAAAGGATCCAAAAAATTTATTTCCATGATCCGAGTCACAAGGAAAGGTGGTGCATATGATGATTGGTCAGTTCAATTTAGGCATGTCTCTACTAAAGACTGCACTGGGTTCCCTCACTTAAAATAAACAGTTAATTGATTACTATATCAATCATTATAAAATGGTGAAAATGATTCAAAGTTAAGAAAAACTGGTACCCTAATAAGTAGAAAGACATATAAAAATTATCTCACAATATCAAATTCCAAAAACCTATACCCATTGAATGATTGAAAAATTCTAGAAGCCTCCACAGTTGTAGCTTCAACGGTAATCAAGGAACAAAAAAAGACCATTGGGATAAGGGGAATTTAATCATATTTATAACCACCACCACCAATGATATCATCAATAATTTTGAAAATCTTGGATGTCATGGACCCAATATGAAATCATCCATAGCTCATAGAGATATGAAATTTTATCCATTACCACCTTCCCTAATAATAAATTCAGTCTTCACTAGTTCAGGAGAGGTCTCATTCGATGCAATTCAACCTTTTTTTTCAAATTTTTGAGATATCCATACCATTAGAGACATTTTCAATTGGATTCATTAGAATAATGTTATACATTAATCTATATAGGGAAATACATAGAGAGATGGTTCAAGAAAACATCATATCGCAAAGGGGTCATAAGATCAATTAATAATTAAATAAGAAGAGTGAAAGAATGTAACATAAAGTATACCTTAATGAATATTTAGGGTACAAAAATGGTACTATATAGTTTATATGAGGATAAAAATATGATTCAAATTTCCCGTATTATTTGATGAACGTCATAAATAACAATATGGAAGAAGATAATACTAATCTAGAAGAAGAAGTTTATGAGGTATAAGTTTACGATTAATCTCATGCCGAACAACATAAAGAAAACGACCATATATGAAATCATAGAAAAATCAGAAATTAGAACCCCCAATGCAGAGCTACTCGGGGATAATACTTATTCTAAGAACAATATCCGGGTGGAAACCAATGTCTCCCCTATAATTGAAGCTCTGATGCCAGAAACACACATTCCATGATCTGGATAAGGATATGGTCACCCATTTAATTCTTGTACTGAAAATATTAGTGTTCCTATCTCTAATAGCTTCTGATTAAGATGATTTTTCTACATTGTGACCCCAAGTGTCGTTATAAAATATTCCCTTGGCCTAGGATACTTCTAGATTTATTCAACTTTATCTAATCGCACACCATACTTATTTAGGCCCTAGAGGGGAATAATTCTATACCATATTTAGAGATAATATCTTACAATAAAATATTGTATACTATCCTTTCCACACACACTTTAGAAGTGATAGTTTTCATTCTATTTACGGTTTTAGTGATCCAAAAAAATCTAATGCACTTTTCACCCATTATGGTACTATTTGGGATTATTTGAGCTGTAAGAAGAATCCAAACTCAAGGGTATCATACATAAATTGGAGTGAAATTTTATTTTTCACATAGTAACCTCTATAGTAATTAATTTTCAAATTGGGAATATATATGTCACCACTTCCTATTTCGGTTCAGATTCATATTGAGGAAGATAATAATAACTAGCCTCTGTAATTTCATATATCCATAGAATGAAAGGATCTCATATTTTATTTTTAGGTGGAATATCCTCCTGTATTCTTTATATATTCCTCTCTATATGGTTATCTAGTTGAGTGATTCATAAAAAATTACCACAACGATTTACTAACACCTCTAATCCTACAAAAATTTCCTAGTGGATCTAGGGAATTGGCCACAGTCACCCATAAGATGTAAGATAATCTCCTCTATATTATCGAAATCAATTGGCCCTTTGATGAAATATATAATGGAAGAGTATGTTTGGAATAAACAAAAACTGTCACACTCAAATTAACATTCAATCCGGTCCAAATTCCAAATCCCACCCAATATCACGTTACACATCTATGAGAATATCCAAAATAAAAATCTAGTCCGCTACGGAGGTTATGGGGGAACTAGGTAGAACATGTGTTGTGGATAGAAAAAAATATTAATTTTTATTTCATAAAAAATAATACCCTATAATATTGTTTTTTCAACCCTGATAATTAGTCTACTTAAGTTTCTAAAAATCATGGAAACCAAGGAGGTTGATCTTAATGATCACCAAAATTAACTACTTAATACCAATAATTTGGGGCATAATATTCATGAATCCTTTGAAATCAAGTACATAAACCAAAATATGGTTAAAATGATGATATTAAATTAGAGAAACCTAAAGAATAGGTGGATTATATCTCCACCCTTTAGAAAGAGGAATAACAATCCGGGAAAGCGGTCCTTGGTAAACATGCAAAAATTATGATGGTTGGATGATCTACAAAAATTTCATTCAAGGATGAAAAAAACATAGGACACAACTGAATCTGGAAATTGGGACTCGAATTACCTCATAAATAAGTAAAATACTTGATAATACACCTCATTTAACCAATATAAAATATAATAAATAGAGGAGGAATAAGGCTCATATAGAATAATATGAAAATTAAAAGACTCTATTATCTATTAAAACTCTACACGATTATTGAAATGAAACTCGGATATTGGAAAAAAACCCACAAAATTGAATGCTCATTAGATATGAAATCATTATATGATTTATTCGATGAAATTTATTTTACATACCCTAAATCCATAATGGAAACTATATTTGTATGTCTCATTCAATTTACAAAGCATAATAGAGAAGGTGGCTGAATTAGAAAAGGTCATACAGGATGATGGGGCAGCGAATGAAGAGTACATATAAGAACATATAATGTAGGTAAAGTCTCCACATATTCCATATATTCACTTGAGTCATGTTCAAAAGGTCTTCAATAGACTCAAAAATGTCATCAGTAAATTATTGAATTATATAGGTCTCAGTTATATCCTTTTATATTATAAGATCTGTTTGAAGATTCACCTATGATCCAACCTCATTAGTAAGATCTAGATTATTTGATAATATATATCCCATTAGATGAGGAAACTCTATGTATTGAATATAGGTAGTTAGAAATACATGCAATGACCCTTAAGCCTGAACATAAAGGCTATATACCTATTGTGAAAAAATTCCCTTAATTAATAAATAGGATATCCAAAAAAAATTCCCATAACCCCAGTTATGAAATCAATTAAGGATACCCATTTTATCTTAATGGAAATTATAGAAGCATTTTTCAAAAAAAATTCTACTACTAAGATTATGATGTCTAAGTTACTAAAATGGAGGCGTTCTAAAGAAAGAATAATCCAGACATATGTCACATGACCATCTCGTCTATGAAACATGTCTAAAAGATTTCTATACATGGGTATATTAGACTATTTTACATATAAATAATGATTAATGACATTTCATTTATATGAGAACCTTTATATAATGTATTAAGAAAAAACCTTATCCATGTTAGAACCATATAAATCTAGAGTTTTAGCATGAAGGATTTATCCCCACCTAAATTGATCATAAAGGGTAATGGAAAATGAAAAAAAATTTAAAATAATTAATTTGAAATTCTGATTTGGGGAACATATCACTTATCCTAAATTTACAGTCATCAACTACGATACTATATTTATTGTTATTTTAGGAAGGGTATGTCCGAACTACATGTTGTATTTCCTTCATCAATTAAAAAGTGCTTGAAATATAAATTTTATGGAAAAAATATGTGTTATACGGTGATGAATCCCCATTTGATTCTTGTGAGGATTAGGAAATGGGTGTGGGTCATTAAAGAAGGTAGAGAAAGTGTTTGTAAATTAGAGATGCTGACCAGGTCACATCCCCAAATGGAATGAAGTCCACTCCTATAAATCTATGGAGTATACTTTTTAATGATTATGTTTTTCCCAACAACCTACTAAAAAAATACATCTGAGTCATGAAAGATATCATAGTAACCAATACCTTGATGACCAGTGTACAAATTCTCAATTTTTTTGTGAAATCAGTTTTTTTGGCTATTGAGTAGGATGATTCACTTCTAGAAATTAGATCACATTGTTTATCCTTGGCTATAATTATAAAAAATTATGGTTTTCCAACAATAATTCCACATTCCATGTTTTTTATCACTCAAGGATGAATTAAACCCCATCATGTTATGATAATGTACCTAATATATCCACATTTACATCTTTTTTAGGATCACAAATGTTCAAATTGTGACAATTTTATAAGACCCCCCCATATTAACCTTAGTGTCTAGTTCATCCTTCATCCTTGGAAATGAAAATGTAGATGAAATTTTTGAGCCTCCATCCTCTTTAGGATTTTAGTGGAGGAGAGTGGAGAAACGGAAGAGTATATGTGTGATATCCCTCTAGTAATTGACCAATGTGTCTCAACTATAGAAGAAGAGATTAGGTAGGTAACCCTTGATATATATAATGACATTAAACCAACATAAGTTATCACCTACTAGAATACCAATGATTTGGATATATCTATTACATTTTGAACGAATGAGTATGATGAATTAAAATGAAATTACAACTAGATTACTAGATTATACTATTATGTGTCCACCCATCTTCTGGAGATAACAGACAACCGTCATGGTTATGTGTATATGGAATGAAAAATGTATCCTACCATCACCGCCAATATAGAATCTATGGCTGAAAAGGTTTTCAAGGATAATTTCATATAGGAAATCCAATACCTGATGTGGATGGATAATATATCCCAATTCAGGAAAAACAATTAGCAGAACGAAATTTTCATTGATTTTATATATCTCCACTAGGTTTTCCCAAAATATTATTTCCATATCCCAATCATAGATCCATTTATAAATGTGACCACTAGATTTGAGGCCCTTTCCATTATGAATGGATACTCTGACTGAAATCTGACCTATATGATCCACAAAGATGGTGAGTTCACTAGTTTCAAGGATCCTAATTTGTTTTAATACTATAACATAATTAAATTAAATTTTTTAAAAGTTGAAACCACATACCAATGTTCCCTGAAATACATATTCCTGCCCATATGAGGAAGAATCATGGAATTTTATGTTGACTGTCTAGTGGTAAAATACCATAGGTTCATAATTTATATAAATAATCATGAAATAGTGATTTGAAAACCACTAGATAAAATTTGAAAATGAACCTCTCAAAATGGGTCTTCGGGGTAACCTAATGAATATCGCTTGGTTTCGTTGTGAATCATTGTGGAATTAAGGTTGAACCTATATAAATAGAGGTAATAAGGATTATTCACCTACCCTGATCCCAAAATGAGTTGAAGGGATTTTAGGTAAGTCTCACAAATATCATATTCTTAATCACCAAACTGGATATAAAATGATTCCAATTACAAGATTGATAAATAAGGGAATCCAATATAATTGGGATGAAGGCTTCTAGTAAGCCTTCTACAACATCAAGATGTATCACCTATGGAATAAAATTCTAATACTGACCATTAAATTGAATCAAATAATTATCTCTATGGAATATATAGTGTGATCTCTTTGATTACTCATTTCCTATAATAATGATATCGGAAAAGAAAATAGGTTGTACAATCCGAAGAGCAAAATCATCGATGTGGATACTCAATGTTCTAGAATTAGGAATCAGTTTCTTGGATTGATATTTTTTCTATAGAATAATAGGCTTTATTTATATAACTATAGATTATGCATGGTAATGTGCACTGACCGGCTCAAATGTATCGTCAGTTGACCAATGCGGACAGGTTGACCAACTCACTAGTTAGTCATTCTAAAAAATATTGATGTGTAGATCATAACACAAACCATAGTCTTGGGAAATGTATTTCCATATTTTATAGTGGTAAAACCCCTCCTAGAGAACACAATAGAACATATAGATCTCCCCAATGAATAATCCATTCTCATTAAACATCCCCTAAAATACATGATATGTAATTTTATACATTATTAAGGATGTTCAATGGGAAAATTTTAGACAATCCAAATGAAAAATTAGTCAGTTTTTTATTTCATGTTTTTCTCCCCTAGTTAAGCCAGTCCAACCATATTTCTTTAGGATTACAAAAGGATTCACCAATAAAAAATAAAAGTATCAACACATTATCATCATTTTGGAGAAGACTGTTTTGTGTCAATACTATTAATTTACATTAATGAGGATTCAATGTGGGTGATTAAACTTGTTATGGGTGAATATGTTATAAAAAAGGAGGATTATATCACTATATTTGACTATTCTCAGAAAAAAATAATTGAATAATTATTTAGTTAGATTATTCTAACACATAACCCTTGATCATTAAATGATACCAATATTTCTTTTTCATATGCTGTTGTGGTCTTGGATGATCTAAACAAGGAATACACCTTTATTCGCAACATGAAATTGATGGTCCTCTCTAAAATTAGAAGATATAACAATGACGAAATCATATTGATTAACACCACTCTAGAGCACAAAGAGGATATATCCTTATCATTTCATTCTTCTAATGGATTGATGTCCCTCATAGAAGAAAATATCAGAAGTGGTATTTGTCAATTAGATTAAAACATGAAAGAACACATCTAATGTTAGGAAGTGAATTTTATTATCCAATATGGTCCAAGTAAATTTTAAATCATCAATAATAAATTATTATCAAGACAAATCCTTATATTATGTGAATAAGTATAAATTATTTTACCATTAAATAAGGTCATGCCAGAGCATGTAATAGACATCAATTTGAAAACAATATCTCCCTCCATAGGAGGAGGCTCTGATATTTTTGGGTAGAAATGAGTATATATTATGATTAATTCCCCCCAAAACTCAAAAACTGTTGGGTAAACACTGATTTCATCCACCACCCCAAGATATACTACACACCAATAGATATTCAAAACCATATTCTAAATGTGGAATGGATGTGTGAGGCTATATCCTATTGCTTTTTCTATGTAGTTCAAATACATCCATATAAATTTTTTTCATCATATAGGTCAACACTATACCCCTAAAGGAGGTTTGAAAAAAATTTATCACTAACTACATGAAGGTAAATATTATAAAAACCTTTTGTATTTCCTCAAAAGATACTTACATACAATATAACTAATTTCTATTTTTCAGACTTGAAGATATTATATCAACACTATAAATTGTAGTCCAAAAATTTCATCATGCTAGTATATAATTGAAAATCGTAAAATAAAATTCTATAACAATAATCTATATTAGATTCTTCAAAAACAGTGGATTAAAATATTAAATCCTATAAAGACACTATTTTTAATAATATTTTGGATAATAGAAAAAAAAATTCCCTTCAACCCAAGAGAATGTATATTGATTTTTACATGGGACATAGGTAATCCTAACCATCAAGGACTATATGTGATAACTATGCGTAACCACATTAAAATGGATAACTGGAGATGTGAAGTTAAATAAATAGTTGGATGAATATTAGTGACACAAAAAAGGTACTGTGTACATTACACTATATAGAATTATATCTGAAATGAGTTGCGTTAGACTTTATCTAATAATTAGGGAAGGGATAGATCTTGTTGGATATTAGAACCCCAGTGTTTCGTGGGATGGAACCTCTATAATTAGATCCAATATTTTAAGGGCCTTATGTCATATATAAGGTTTACACCAATAGGTCCTATAACCTGATCAGAATGGATGAAGAATGCATAATATCCACCCCCAATGTGTGGCTTCAAAAGAAGTAATTTTCATGATACATTATACTAATCGGCATCTCAACCATAGGACCTAAAATATCATAGCACAATAAGATATCCACAAAATCATTAACCATGCAAAAAAATTCTCAAGAAAATAAGATATGTTGAATCCTTACCCTATGTAATTATCATATGATGGCCTGTATTATGGTAATAATAATTCTTCTATGAAGAGAAAAATATGCACGAGAACATGAGTTTGATATGATCACACCATCCTATGGGAAGCATCAAATAAAAGTATCAACAAATTCAATAATGCATGTCTTTAAAAAACATGGAATTCAACTTGGTCACATGATTGTAAATAGTACAATGTTTGTTGTAGCCACAGGATATAAAAATATATACCTTATATCCTAATAGTTTGAAGTAAAAATTTATAAAACTTGCTCCAACTAACATAATTGTAAAATTATTATAGAATAATATTTCACATTATCTAGATCCCTTTTTCGAGAGCAAACATTTCATAAGAAGTCTTGTTGTATGGTTTACTAGCTTTATCATCCTAATCCAAGATGGAGATTCCTCAAATTTAATATCATAAACATACAATGTGAAGAGAAAAATTCCATCTGTAGTTCAATTTTCCCAATGCCACAATCTATAAACTAAAATGGGTATATTCCTAGTTATCTCTTGATTCTCACACTATTCATGACTCAGGGGATCGTTGATGACCTTGTGAATGAATAATAATAGAATAACTGGGGAAAAAAATTTAAAAAATTGTGTAGTTATGTCCTAATCATAGATGTTAAAATATATAATGAGAGAGCGCCTTTTAGATGAATTTGAATGACATAGATTACTGTTTAAATTCACACAATTAGACTACATAATAATAATCCATATCACATGAACATAATCTTCCTTACACATCATTCTAGATTGTTAGACTAAAATTTATATAGATCTTTTTCTATAATTGGATGATTATAAAAAATATAACATTCAGTCAGTTTGTGGGACATTCCATCACTTTTACCTATAATATATATCAACATTGAATGTCTCTTGTGTAGGAGTTTACCTGATAATGTTGAGTTTCCACTAATATTACTATACTAGTAAAATGTTATATCACCTCATCCTGAAACTGACACCTCATAGACATCATGTTGACTTCTCAATTTGGGGCACCACATTATTTAAAGTTTACTACATATAATCTAGATCTATGTAGAAAATTTAATACCCCTATTACATTATAAGAGTTTGATATATATATATATAGGGACTATATACAATAACTACATGTTGCATGATTTTTAAATGATGGGATAATACTTGATTCTAGGATCTCATATCTTAGGCCCAAATAAAAGTCCCATAATTCAAAATTACCTCTTATCCAACATATGTGGTCATACAATGTAAGGGACATCTTAATAATTACGTGGATTGACTACCATGACATTTGACAAAGAGTGACACCATGGTCTCTTATCATTGGATAATTCACAAGTAGCATCAATAAATAGTTCCCCATCACCTACATATGAGATCATTCTATATAAGGGATATATTTTTGAATTAAATGTTTCTTTATTTATGATTCCTGAAGATATATAGTGATTCATAGATCTTTTGTCTTTGGCCCAAACACAATTTTCAATGTAATAAATTTCTTCCGTCTACATGTGTGTCTGATCTATTTAGTGATTCATTTATAAGAACAATGTGTTGATTGATTCCTATTTATTCAGGTTACAAAGTGATATTTAGATATCTAAACCAGTTATTAGTCAAAATCATTATATATATATATATAAGTGTGTGCGTGAGAACACACAGATATATATGACCCAATCCCTTTCACCTGATCTTGATTTTTATAGAGGTGGAATTAATGAGAACTACATGTGACTTATTTCTAGATTGATTATGGATATGTATTAATATCTAGACCATTCATTTTAGATCCAACCACACAACATTGTTTATTTACATTCCTTTTATACGGATAGTGACTATATTAATAAGATTAATTCAAATCCCGAATTATTTCACCTTCACTATTTAATATTCATTTAGTTACTCATATTGTCATTTACATTCATTGTAATCAATATTTATTATACCAAAAATTAAGGGACTCTTTTTTCACTATGTATATATTCCTAGAAATGGATTTGTATATAAGAACATATTTTTGTATGTTAACCAGAACCATCTCATCCTAAGTGGAGGGACCTCTAATATTAATATTCTTTAATTACATCATAGTGGAACTCATTATAATAAAATTTTCAATGTTCATCCATTTTATACCCATCGAATTTCATCACACCTGATCCAAGAACATTTATTTTTGGATTATATGGTTTTTATCATCCATTATTATAGTGATACTATTATAACATTAGTTATACACCATTTTCTCATATTGTTGTTTATGAAATAATGTTCACATTCACATTATGTTTTTCATTATCCCTTACATATGGACTAAACCACACAATTTGTTCAATGATTTTTTACCTGAAACTATTGAATTATTATGAATAAATTTCTATGTCCCAAAACTCTAGTTATTTCTAGTCTGAATCAACCTACCTTTAACTTTTAGTAAAATAATATGTAAAACATATCCAGATGAAACCTAAAATTGGAATCCATTGAAGATGTCAAGTATCTAATAAATAAGACACTAATTTTATGGTTTTAGGTAAAAATAACATTGTAAATAAAAAAGGGACAAATTATATAAGGTCCACCAATTTACAAAAGTTAAATCGTGGTTGTTAAATGTTATTCCACCAATCGATGAAAATGTAACATCAATGTTTTTTGTATTTATTTATCCTTGAAGACATGTTCCGTACATGATGAAATAAATTATAGGTTACCAAAACCATTCTCGATCATACTTATTTCAAATCCAACATCATTTCATAATCATTCGAGTTTTCATTACAATATATTTCATTTATTAGTGAGTAAACCAAACTTTTATGTGGCAATTTTCTGACTATTAATATAATCCTTAATATGGTATTTATTTTTCACCACCAATATAACCTATTAACTAGAAGCATATCATCCCATGGGGAGGGACCTCCATCCTTTTTTCCATGATATATTCACTATAGAACCCAAATTATGGATATGATCGATTGATATCATTCATCTAAGGATACAAATTCATTATCCAGGGATCAAAATCTTTCAATTTGATTTATAGAATCCATTATCCAATCCTTAAAATTGTGTTGAAATCTTCAAAATTGTTCTCCTATGAAATATACACATTCTCAGGGTAATAATATGATATTTCATTTTCATTACTCTTACGATTCATCACATGACCATTGATTTACCATAAACTACTATATTAATCACAACCAGAAACTATGTGACTGAACATCTGTTATATTTCCTCTCTAAACAATAGTCTTATCGAGCTTCCTGGACAACCCTTCTTATTGTGATTGACCTACTCTAGCTGGGTAAGATCAGATCACCCTCTTAGTCAATTTTAGCATACCATAAGCCAGACTTATTTTTTATGTAATGATTTTTTACCATAAATACCCGTGTCCATTAGTCCAAATCATGGGGCCTTGTATTGTTTCAGAAATAAGAATATGAATTTTTAGTCTAAAACTCCAAAAGTTGATTCTTTAGAAAAATATATGTTTTTTCCCATTAGCCTTCACCCATATGATTTTTGGGAAAAATTATGGGTGCAAAAATAATTTAAAAGACTCACAACTCAAGGGATCATCAATATGAACACATTTAATGATGAGGAAACAGTCTTATTCATGTTTGGTATCACAATGAATTGATATTATCTTATTTTTTATCATTCATTATAGAAAATGGATGTAATATTTATAAAAGATGGAGTCTCTCAATATATTAAGAAATTTTAAAAATATATATCTATATAAGGTATAGTGCGATTGATTGAATTTCAGAACTTATCGATGTCATGATGATGAGAAGTAATCCTTACGACTCTATCCTCTTTAGAAATGGAATGGTTTTTAAAAACAATGTTAAAAATATACATTCGACAAGCATGGTGCACATTATGAAATCCATGATACTCAACCAATTTCTCATGGTCCTCAACCAAATACTTTTAAAGATGGATAATCCAATGGAATTTTTCATATTTTAGTTTTTCTTCTCCATCACATGTTATGCATAACCCAATTCCACATTAGATTTAACAACATAGAGATCAGTGGAACTATTAATATACATTCCCTATTGTGAATTTTTGAAATAATATCTATTGTTCCCACGATCATAGGATATCAGTTATAAGATAATGACTGACATGGCAGTCAAATCCTTAACATCCCATCTTGGTGAACATGATATAAAACATATGAATATATGATGGAAATTTTTCTAAAATTTAATTTGATGATATCCACCATATTTCCTTCCAAATAAATGATAGTTCGTAAATATGGTTCATTGATTCTCATGATCTAATTCAGATTCCCATATAGAATGGGGTGTATTTTTAACTAGCACACCCAATGATGGTCCATCCCCAACATCCATCAGAGGAACATTCTTAGAATCAGAGAATGTCTCCATTGCCTTAACCAATTGGGAGGTCAAGGTAGTAATCCATAATATGTTAGGAATCTATGATGTAATTTATTAAATAAAAAATATTTTTTTTCTTATTGGCGAGTGGAGGAGAAGATAAACTGAAATATGAATTTTTACTCTTATTTTCAAAACTATTTACATACTAAATAGCAGGAGTTATATATTTGTCCCCATATAGAAATTTTCGCACATGTCACTAGGAATCTACCACCATTTATATTGATAACAAATTTTCCACTGTTATCAATGTGCATACTTCCTCCAATGGAATTGTATCTAAACCACCATCAATATTTGTTAAAAAAATGATTATGGTTCAACATTAAATAAAAACATTTGGGGAAAGAATCTTCATGGAAAAATGCATTCAAACAGTTTTGAATATATGGTCCAATAACATCAATGGTAGTGACTGAATAGTTGGTTGGGTCTTTGGATCCCATCAGATAGTCCTCCAAGCCATTATGAGAATAGGTTATTAACATTCCATTTGTATTGGAGGCTGACCTCATTCCATTTACTCAAACCTCTTCTATATCAACCATCTACATGGATATCATATATGGATGTAATGAGGGTGGTTTCTCTTGGGAGATAAATACATTACATCACGATCCCCTAAAGAATCACCCACTAATACCATCCCTTATTTGGTGATGGATGAAATGGCCAATATAAACCCTCTCGGAGGATCACCTGAAATCACCCCCAAGGAATTCTTCTAAAGGGTGTAAATTCCCAAGGAAATCTAATCAATAGTAGAACCTAACCTCAATGGTGTAGTGGGAACCCACCAGGCCACCCACCGACCAAGTTTCCTCTAGCCCGACCAACAACTGGTGGGACGGTTCTTTCCCATCTTAGGCAGCCCAGTGTCCTAGTTTTCCCATTTTTCCTGTCCCCATTGATGGGATACCAAGAAGCTTAGTTTACGCCACTATCCATCCCCCTACAGGGCAGGATAGTCCTCCACTTTCCCAGATACCAGCTGGGCTTCTAGTTTGGCCCGAATGTGGACAGTAGAATACGACCACCCCCTTTATGCAATTCGTGGCCCACTGATGCAGGCCACTGCACCAACAATACACCCGAGAAGTGCCACCCTCTGGTACTAGTCTGCTCATGTGGACCAGTCCTCCCACATGAATTGTGGCTCTGCCATAGGTCCAGCTCACTACCGCGGTTTGCGGACTTCGAATTTGTGGAGTGTGCACCTCCGATGAGGCAGCGTGGCCGAATTCTCCTTCCTCCAATTGAAGGACTCTATTCCAGTAGATCCTTCTACCAACATGGTGCTCTTCCAGTGCCCCCCACCTCCCCCCATGGTCGTGCTGACGCGACCTAGTGCTACTGCCATGGTCTCTCCCCGATATGGCGACCTGCCTAGATGTGATCTTTTGGCTTGGTACCTATACCACTAATTCCCCGCCATTCATTATGCCATAATGAATGGGTAGGCAGAGATGGAGGGGCTTATAAACAACACCCAAATGAACAACCGACCTTTTTCATGTTTATTCGAATTTTTTCGTGTTAGTGGGATAAAGCCATATAATTAATAAATTACTATGATTTAATATCAACATGAAACCCAAATTATATTTCCCAAACCCACAAGGAAAAATCCATCTGTTAATCAACTTGATAGAGAGTTCATCTGCGTTCTTCGTTTAGAGGGAGGGATCAAGGAAAATAATTCTTTATAATTTAAAACCCTACCTTGGAAGGGAGATTGACCGAGGATGATCGTTCTTCATCGCCTGTTGATCTATGATCTGTAATCCACTATCCATAAATGTATTTGCTATTTTCTAATTCATCAGCATTCATAATTGGAGAGTAAGTCCTTCATCATTCGTTGTCTCCACCAAAAAAATCCTCAGAACAATTCCAAGATAGTGAAAAAAATCCTACATTGCTTGTTAGGATATTAATTGATGAAACAGGAATCATCATTTCAGTTATGTAATGTTATAGTGTAGTTACACTAACTCATTATTGAGATACATCATTTCCTCATCGCTCAAACATAGCTCTAACATGCCAATTCTCAACAATGAAGAAAACCATTAAAAACACTTTTTATTTTATTTTATTTTTCTTATGAAATGTCTGAAAAATATCCTTTTCCATCGACCTATTTTGGTTGTGGGTATGTACTGCATAAGAAGAACATCTCATTAAAAATTCACCGGTGGTCCCAGATTTTTAATCCATGTCACTATTTTTTAATTATGAGGATTTGAAAATAAAATAACTTTTATTTAAATTTTCTTATTTATGGTTATGTCCCAAAAACCAACATGCACATTCAACCAATACAGGAATATATCAGGCTATTCTTAAGGAAATCATACAATCATGAACTCAATGGTACTATGAGATTCCCAATTTGATTTATCTTTTGTATGTTATAAGGATTTGAAAATAAAATAACATTATTCAATTATTTTTTTATGGCCAAATACTAATTTCCACTGTTAACCCACACCAGCCAATGTTAGGATTTTCCTAAGTAAATAATACCGTTACAAGTTCAATAGAGGTCTTATATTTTCAATATGATTCAATATTTGTGATTTATAAAGATTTGAAAAATAATATAATTGTATTTAATAATTTTATTTATGGTTATTCAATTATCTAGGTTTTCTCACCATAGGCCCATGCCAACTAAACTTAGGTCTTAACAAGGGAAAACCTACCCTCCTAAGTGAAATGGTACCCTCAAAATTCCAATCCGGGAACCTATTTAAGATCTATTCCACGTTTTTAATAAACCCACTAATTCTTGATATTTAAAACATTAAAATTTTCAACAAATAATTTTGGGCACTTTGGGCATCAGAATCACACGCTATATCAGTGCCTGATCTCGAAATAATCACATTTAATTATCAAAAAAATTAATAGAACCTAGGTAATTACTGATTTAAGAAATATAATCAGAAATTGCAATTAATTTATCAATTTATTTAGTCATAAAAATCCAAAATATTTTCATTCTTGAGACAGAAACAATAAAATTTTGAATATTAAATAAATAACCACTATCCTCTCATTATAAATACCAATTGTCACAAAATAATATCCTCACACATTTAAAGCCTTGAATATTTTAAAAAATATGACAAATCCTCTTCCCAAGCTACATCACCATGTGAAGGAGCCTTTAGTCTCATTAAAAGAAAACCCCATCTTCCAAAAGTAGTTTATAAAGGGGATAAATTTAAGAGGTAAATTCCTATTTCATTTTCTTTTTATTTTAATTTTTTATATTCTATTCACAACCTCTTATCCGAGTGAAATGATCTCTAAATTATCTTATATATACTATAAATTCTCAGTTTTAATGGAGGATCTTTCATTAAAATTCTTATCCTAGGTATTTTATTCCAAAAATGAAAACACCATCTGTGATGTGATGATTTACTATCATCGTGGATGACAAATTTTAATATTCAATTACAGCCTTCAAGGATAGTCATAATAGCCTAATTATAGTAAAATAAATTTTCATTATTCATGTTTTTATCATTTAATTTTTTCGAACATAATTATAAAAATTATATTAAATAAAATGATATAAGTTCACGATGGTCATAAAAATGACCAAAATAATGTAAATCACTTTTATTAAAATTTCATCTAATGAATAATCCTTATCCCAAAAAAAATTATATATACGACCTTTTAATCTTTTATAGCATCATTTATGACATATAATTTCAATTCTAGATAATTATTCTCATTTTACATGAACTTCTATACTTGTATATATGGGAAGAAATTGTGATAACCAAGATAACAAATACTCCCAGAACGACGGAATTATCCTCTATAACTCATCATAATATATATATATAAAAACGTATGAAAATTTTAATTAATCAACTAGATAATGAGGATGATCTAAATTAGATAATTAATTAATTTTATATTATTATCTAGGACATTATGTACAAGTGTTTAACACTTTCATACATAATGCATGGGATCTCTCAAAACCACCGAATTACCTTTAGGTTATGATTTAGCACTATTTCAACCCATGTAATTATTAATTTATCTGATATTTATTACATATTCTATTTATATGTTCTATAATTATGTATCCAAATCCATTAATACTTATTTTAGGGTGAAATAAAAGTGTTACAATTTTCCATTCCAGATTCATCCTAATAAGAAATTTCGATTAAATGGATCTTCTATATTTCATAGTAGTTTTAATGTATAGTAGATATTATTGTATTTAAAACCAATATTTTTTTAAAACCCATAATTTTATCTTTAAAAACTATCATTGTTCATTTCTGGTTTTATAAAATAATTATTCCCTTTCCATATTAAAAGAAAATTAAATCTGTTTCCTTTAAACACACTAAAGTGGTTCATTCCTAAAGTTTCATAAATAGTATGTTTACTGGTTTTCACTTCATATCAACATAATTTGTCTTTATATGTGCCTATTATACCTTACTAATATATATTTAATATTTAAATCTATTGTTTCATGGTCACTTTTATGATTCACCCATTTGTTATGCTATATGACATGATTATAATACCCATCTCTTTCCATGGGTAACCAATATGTTTGATTCTTTATGTAGAAGTTATATGCATGAACATGTCATGATGGGTTCACACAGAAAGTAAACCAATTCATTGGGTAATTTTTGGATTAAATATATGTCATGTTGGAATAAGGGGTGATGTAATTACTCTATGGGACATTGTCCGCCAAGTGATATAGTATTGGATGTTAACATTGATTAATGTTTATTCCATGTTGTATATTGCTACCAAATTTCCGTGACACATAGATTATATAACCCCATGTTTTAATGTTATTCATCCATTGGATTTACCATGTACCCCTTATTTTTATGTGATAATTTTATGAAATATAAACCATGTGCTTACTTTTATTGCTATCCTTATTCCCTTATTGGGAGTTTTAGATCGTCACATTTGTTCATGTATTTATGAGGTTATCTTGTGAAGATGAAAAAGATAAAAGGAATTTAGTAGATCCCTATTGAGATTAAATAAAATATGTTTTTATATTGGTTTCATTATTTCTACTTATGTACTTATCATTAAAAATACACTACGCATTAAAATTGTATGATTGTATTAGTTGGGTAATAATTCGTACAGTCATGTAAA
The DNA here is from genome assembly GCA_963277665.1 of Viscum album. Taxonomy (NCBI): domain Eukaryota; kingdom Viridiplantae; phylum Streptophyta; class Magnoliopsida; order Santalales; family Viscaceae; genus Viscum; species Viscum album. The sequence continues at coordinate 633,421,374 of OY728161.1, forward strand.
TATATGTGTAAAAGCCTACGGTCATTATTGTACGCATAAGAGAATTATCTAGTTATATTTCATTATTAGGATTATAATACATTAGTAGGAACACTAGAGAAAATTATATCATCATGGAAAACCTAGATTCAATCATAAGGAATTAAATGATATGATATTCTTTCCATTTATAAGTTTATGATTCTATGTTCAATGTTACTATTTAATATGTTTATTAGCTCAGTACTGATTCCCCAAATAATTTTTCTTTAGTTTCCATGGTAATGGTTGTAAACAGGAGAACTCATGAACATAAACAATGTTATAGTAAATTTTATGGTTTCCCTAATTAAATTTGAAATATAATGAGAATAGGCTCTCAAAAAATCATGACATTACTTGCTCAACTAGATCATGTTATGAATAGTAAAATGAATTGTGAGAGTTTCCATACAACTCCTAATAAAAATAGTGTTATGTTATAATCCTTAATTCAAAAAGGCCTCAAATATTTAGTGAACCTTGTGATCTCCTCATTGTGGAATAATGGATTAACTCCCTAGAGATGATATTATCTATCATTCAATGCTCAGAAGAAGAGAAAGTCATAATAGAGGTCTATCATTTTGATAGGAAAAATGATTAGTGGGGGAAAATAATTAAAAAAATTGTGTAAATGGACAAAATATTTTACCAGGAATGGAAATATTTCCTGAATTTTTTTTCAATAAAAATTCTCGATGAACACTCAATCTTAATTTAGAAAAGGGAGTTCTTCAGACTAAAGTAAGAAGAAGAAAATCGTACTTGGTCATGTGAGAAATTTTTTAATAGAATTGAAATATACGCCTAAGGGTTTTTCATGATAAAAACATAATGTGGGTCACTAATTTAGTAGGATAATGGCATGTTTGTGAAAATCCTTGATGATATAAAGATTTTACAATTAAGATGTGAGTTTCCATTGTGCCCTTAAATTTAAAATAGAGATCACATTATCTCTATGGTATGATGGTCCCAAAGATAAAAAAATAGATTTAATGTGGGAGGATCAAGAGATAAATCCCGTGATGGAAGGAATATATAACATCAAATGTGTCAAAAGTGTGGGAAGATGAATAGTGGGGAATGTATATCGAGAACCCATGTATTCTTCAAATGGAGATGAGTGGGGTATCTAGATAATAATTTAAAATGGTATATAATGAATCCCATAAATTTTAAGGAATATAAGATGTTTTAGATTAGTAATCAGCTAGTAGTACAATGTTTCAACTTTAGGGAACATTATCATAATGCGAGAAATTTCACTAGCTCAAGATTTTTTGGAGGAATTCATCAACAATAACCTCCAAGGTAATATGGTAGTCTATATTCTATCACTATTTCTGATACGGAACCTGAAAATAATGTGGTGGATGGTACATGAGGAGCCACTAAAAAAATATTGAGGTGTTTATTGATGATATATTGATATAGTGTAAGAGAAATGAGGAACATGAGGATCTATTGAATGTTATGATAAATACTTTGTGAAGGTATAAACTATATGAAATGTAAAATAAATGTTAATTATAGATGGAAGAGGAATCATTACTCTAGAATGGTATCACCATAAAAGGGATATTTGTGGACCCCTCCAAGATGTAGGTAATTGATGAGTGTACTAGGCTAATATCTTTTATATAGATCAATAGTTTCTAAGGTCTAGATAGGTATTAATGGTGATTTGTGAGGAACATCTCCTGATTTTCCAAACCAATAACCAAGATGAATTAGAATGGATACTAGTTTTTTGGACCAGTAAATGTGATGATTACTTCAAATAGTTGAAAATGAGGATTATTACTACACTAGTAATAACACTTAAACCAAGTGGGGACATATTTGTGGTATACAACGATGATTAATTTTTTTTATTAAGATTTGGAATTATAAAAAATGATAATGTGATTGAATAAAACTCGTATCATTTAAACATTCATGAGAAATCCTATCTCATGCATGATGTAGAGTTGGTAGTTGTGATATTTTTAATGAAAATATACACCCATTATCTCTATGGTGAGAAGTGTGAGATATATACTGATCCTAAGATACTCAAATATAAATTAACATAGAAGGATATCAATATGCACATGTGAATATGGTTATAGATCATCAAGGATTGTGACTTCTCAATCTGCTTCCATCATGGTAAGGAAAATAATTTGGAAGATGCTTTATATAGTGTGGATCCTTAAATATTATCCGTGATGTGAGCTATGAAGGATAAAATATTCATAGATTTTTAAATGATGGACATGGTAATCAATAAGGTACAATCGTCATCAATTGTTTCATAAATGACTTATAAAAGTCCCTCAAGTGGGAAATTAAGAATGCTCAAAAAAATTATGTAGATATTTAAAAACAGGTAGAATCTATTAGAAAAGATAAACCCTGAGTGATTAAAATTTATTAAGGAGTAAAAATATTCAGTCACAACTATATGTACCATCCAATATAGTGAAAAGAGAGAGAGATGTACCATTTTGACTACAAGGAACAAGGCTTCAAATGAGGATTCAAGGCACGTGCATTCACTACGGCACAACTAACTAGATAAAGAAGAATGAGAGGGTATGGATTTCCCATCGGTACCAGGCCTGTGCATCTTTGCATAGGACTTCTAGCCAACCAACGCTGCATAGGTGGAGTGATCATATCATGACATATGATGGGGAGGAGCAGTTCCATGTTTTCTTGTTTGGGTGATTCCGTCTATGACCCATGGGTCATGTTGTTGTCTCTGAGCCATCAGGCCTTGTAAGGGTTCTACCTCACCCATTTAAAGGCGGATAATCATAGTAATATGAAAAATGAAGGCCTTCAGGCCATTCCAACTGACCTAGGGATCACTAAGATGTATTGAGAATGAACTATCTCATGAATACATGTCGGAGAAGATATTAGAACATATAAATAAATTTCTATACTAAAACACTAATCACACGGTCAATGTACAATAGAAGAACCATATGTAAAAAGGGGGAACATGGGGATGTGAAGAAGTGATGAAGGAGAAGTACTCTAACATGTTCTCACATTAGTATATTGAATGAAATTTTGAGTGAGAACTTTTATAGGCGGGGAGGAATGTAAATGCCCAAACATTTATCAATGAAATTTTCCTTCTTATAATTATCTTATATATTATTAAACATTAAATCACATATATAACCTAATAAACCATTAATCTGCATAATTAATATTGAAAAGGTGTTATTTAATGAAATTAAGGAATGTATACCAGTGGAGTAGTAACATGTCCACTAAGATAGTAATGTAACCATTAATAATTTTAACCCATACAATAAATAATTACACTTAAAATAGAATATTAACCACATATATAAATTCATAAATAAAATTTAATTTTATTAGAATTGGAAATATAATATATTTATGTCATGGACTAATTAAATAAAAGTTTTGTACATAAAAATATTTTGTTTTGATGTTTCTTTGAAATGTAAATGTTTATTTAAATTTAATAATTATTGTACTCATTTAAATTAAAATTTTATCTCAAAAAATAGATAAATAAATTAATATTTTTTCTCATATTATTATAGGATAATTTTAGGAGACTTTAATTAATTTTACAATGTGTCATAAAATCAGTTAAAATGTTAAAATGAATATTTTTTGAATAAATGATTATTTTAATTACAATTTAAATATAAAAAATTTAGAAAACTATTTTCATAAAATGGAGTCCATTTCAAATGTCTAAATTTTGAGAAATTATTAGGGTGAATTGTTTTTATTTTTAAAAATAGTTGAATTTTTGGTGAATAGTAAAATACGATAACATTGGATCTAAGCTAAATTGGTGAATTTTTTAGTGATGGATGATGTTTGGATGATCTAAGCATAATAATCATAAATTATGATTCATTATTTAATGCATTTGTTGATGATTATTTACACTATTGGTAGTGATGATCTAAAATAATAAAATAATAAATATAATAAAAAAAATACCCCTCTCCTCTCACTATAAATAAAATCCATCAACACCCCTTCTCCGTAAACCTTCCTACAATTGTATATTTTCCAAATTGTAACTAATCATATTCCCAAGCCTCTTACCAACATCAAATTGAATCATTTCTCAATAAAATTCTAAACTCATGTTCATCAAGGATGTTCCCAACGAGAAAAAATTGAAGAGGTAAAATCCTTTTTGGTTTTATTTTATTTTATTTTCAATTTCTATTCATTTATTATCATATCCTCACGTATCATTATCCATGTGACATGATAACTAATGTATTGTAAATATATATATTTTTAAATGGAAATTTTTTTGTTTTAATAGAATATACATCATCAATCCTCTTCCCCCTCTCTTTTTTCCAATAATGTAAATATAGTAAGTGATGTGTCAATTTACCATCATTGTGGAGGATGAATTTTGATTTTCCATTTCCGAAATCACAGCTATTCATCAAAAAACAAATAATGTTAAATTAGATTTTTCAACAAATACTATAATTCATATAATTTATTCTAACCATATAAACATGATATTAAATAAAATGATACAAGTCTATGATGGTCCCAAAAACCACCAAAATAAATTAAAACGTTTTAATTAAAATTTACTCAAAATAATAATCCTTATATCATATATAAAAATAATATATAACACCTTTTAAAAATATTTAATATCATTAATTTCCTATAATTTCAATTTTGGAAAATTATACTCAATTTCCATGAACTTCCATACTTATATACTAGTGAAACGATCATGAAATCCAAGAAAATGAACACTACTAGAATGACATAATTGAATTCTATAACTGAACATAATTAACATAATAAACATATAAAGATTATAATAAATAAAATAAATATATAATATGTTATTAATTAATTTACTAATGGATTTAATTTTATTATTCAAGAAATTAGGTACAAGTAAATATCACTTTCAGACATAATTCATGGGGTCTCTCCGTACCTCCCAATTAACTTTAGTTCGTTCTTTATATATATTTATTATAATTTAATTCCTAATTATTCTTATATAATTATTCATTATTATATGTGTTTTTTCCAAGAATATTTATCCAAATCAATTTATCCTTATTTGATGTGTAAAGACATTTTTTATAAGGTTCATTTCTTGATTATTCTAGATAAGTAACTCCAACTAAAGAGATCTTCTCTATTTATTACCCATTTTCATGTGTAGTCAATATTTTTTATGACCCGAATTTTTTTATTAAATTGATCATTTTATCATTATAATATATCTTATTTTTTTAGTTTTATGAAAACAATTATGCATTTTCCATTTTAAAATATTCTAAATTTTTTTCCTTAAACAAAACCAAATTGTCTAATTTCTAAAGTTTATTAAACACTATTTTTACAATGTTTCACTTCATTTAAATATCCTTTATCATTATATATATATCTATTAGACATTATTAATGTCCATTTATTATTTTAATCTATTTTTTCATAGACACATTTATGATACACTCATTTCTTACACTCTGAGATAGGATAATGAAACCCATATCTTTCCATAAGAAGCCGTTATGTTTGATTCTTCCTGTGAAACACATGTGATTGAACATATTATCATGGGTAAACCCTGATAGTTATCTAATATATTGGGTAATGTTTAGTTACATGATATGTAATGTTGGTACAAATTGTTAACCCGATTCCTTTATTGGACCATTCAACCATGTGATCTAGTCTTGGCTGTAATATGTGGCTCATGTTTTGTCATGTTGAATGTTACTGCCACATTCTTATGATTAACTGATTATATAATCCCATGCTCTACATGTTATTATTCTATACGATCACTCATTTTCCATTCATTTTTATGTTATCATGTTATTATTTATATCCTTTTTGTTATTATTTATTGTTATGCTTATTCTCTTAGTAGGATTTTCAACTCATCCCTTTCATTTCTGTATTATCTTGGATATCCTATGATGATGTATGATCTTAAATTATGTTAAGAGATCTTTGTTGATATTAACTGATAGATGTTTTTATTTTTATTTCCGGATTTATATATATGTACCTAATCATCCAAAGACACAAGACTTTATCCTCATTGGTCTATATTTCTAGGTTAATTATGTGTAAAATCATGTAAATATATGTGAAAAATGTTAGGTTTAACATACTAGAACAACAATAACACCAAATAATTTATGTTCCTATAAAAAATTACCCCTTGATCCATGCATATGCTATTAATTCCACATGACACAAGCATCATTCACATATTATATAAGGATTCATCCTGTGATCATATGATGATCCCCTATTATAGTCATGTGACGACCATATCACCCAACTATGTGATCACATCCATTCACAGTTTCCAAATAATGATTTTCCTTTCCTAATTTTCCATTCATGTATACCATTTCAACAACATTGTATTTGTGATCCTCTTTTTTCAGGATGTGTCTTCCCCATTTAGGGGGAAAAATAAAATGATATGTGCCTCAGCTATTCGATATGTCCATAAGACCCACATTTATTTTATTCTCCATGTTCAATGTCCGTAAATGGAAAATTTGATAACTATTCCATGTCAACCAAACATGCAGGATTAAGGCTTGAATGTTAGTACAGAACCCTTTGAATGTGAATTACCTTTATAGAAAAGGCTATAGGATGTCACCCCAATGGGGTTGAACCCTCCGGTGACACCGAATATTACATTACCTTGATAATGAGGGTCACCATTATAAATGTAGAAGAGAATTTTCTCCTTGAAAATGATATATATATTCCCCATTGAATGGGTTTGGTTAAATAATGTAATACCTCCAAGAGTAATCCCCTAGCCTTTATTATAGGATGTTATATCCATTATACCATACATAACTCCTCCCTTTTCCACCATCGGGTATGGAGTAAAAATATTTTGTAAAGACCTGAAAATTCAATATAATTTTATTTAAATTATTTGGGATTATTATGAACCTGTGAAAATTGACGGTGCAAGATTTCGAGGCCCTGTGTGCCTGGAATGGAAATTTGAACTTTTTTTAAGGTACGTTTAGTAAACGTACTGGAGACATTTTCTAACATCTGAACCATTTCTTGGAATTAAAATCTGAGGTCATTGGTGAATCCACAATGCTAGGATTCACTTAAGGTAATCTTCACGTCGATCACAACAGGTTGGGAGAAAATGATAAATTTTTGGTTGATTAAAATAATAATAAAATATCATGTAATTGTTATTTAATTTTTCTCTAGTAGTTAAGCGGTGGTGACAGGACCACTATGTTGTCAAGAAATTTAATGGCTTGACTCTGCTTTATTTAAAAGTACACCATTGGGAATGGAGAGGTTCATTAATTAACAAACCTCATTAATTCCTCATTGTGTTACTCACCCTTTTCCCCATCTATTGAAGTGAGGCCCGAGGTTTTGTTTTTGTCACGTCCTCTTTAAGAGAGGAACCTCTGACGAAGTGATGAGACAACTTCCGCCAACAGGGAACAGAATCTTGGACATTGTCGGAGGGATCAAACCGAGAATGATGAATGCTATCGGCTTCATCAAAGTGCATATTATCCTTCCACCACCATGAAGACTCCAACGATTCTCGAGGTATGGGGTTTATTCTTATTAAAATTTATCTTGATGAATTGAAAATTATCCCATTTATTATGATGTTAATGTAGAGGGCGCAAGCTAAATGAATGTGGCCCAAATGCTCTTTCACTTTTTTCATGTTACGTTCTTCAGAGGATGAACTTCCAAATCATCAAAATCTAGAATCCAGCAGCCTCATAGAAATTATGTAATCCCGAAAGGCCCAAAGGTGTGAGCGGAATGGAAAACACACCATTGGATCTCACCTAATGGACAACAAATGATTCGCCTGCGTGGCACAGGTGGATGGCGCTCGACGACTATGGAGGAGGGCAGCGTCGCTCGACGCCATGACAATTTGATAGGCAGCCGACAACGGCTAGCTATGGAGGAAAGAGGTGGAAAATCATCACGTGACATAGTGAGATAGGTTATGGCTCGAATCCATGATGAAGACATGGACCCTCTCCCTACAGGTCTCGCGGCTGAAGTGGCGGTGCCATGTGGCACCGCCAATTAAAAGAGCAGAATGACTCATTGAGCTATTCAGGATTGAGGGGTCATGACATCAAATCCCAGAGGAGGTGCAAGGGGACCCGCTCCCTTTATGTCCAGCTGGTGAATAGGCAGCGCCACCTGGAACCACAATTAAATGATCTTAATATCTCATTTGAGTCGTTCGGCAGGCGGACCGGGTGACCCCCAAATGGGTCACACTGGCAGGCGGTTCGAGCCACCGTGACCCAACCCATCTGGGGCTGTACGGGCCAGTCCATAACCTAGAGGGATGATCCCACCATGATTCATCTTAACCGGCCGGCCCAGGACAGTTTGGGCTAGGCCGGGATGGACCCGGACCATGTCAGGTCGACCCAGTCCCCTCTCGGGCCTAGAAATACTTAGAAGGTCTAATCTTGTGAACCGAACCTCAGTCTGATGAAACATCTGTGACGATGGGGTACATTGATCAATACAATAATTTTGAAATAATACAAAAACTTTTTAGATAATGTTGGATTATTCCCAGGTTTGATTGAATCTGAATCCAACCGGGCCACCAGAACATAGATGCCAATAACTTACAAACATGGCATCTGGTTGACGGGGCATCTGTTGCATTGGAACCCTTATGACATGACAGATCATTGGGTATCTCTTAAAAGGGAAAGAATTCAAGTTGAAATATGAATAATGGCTTGGGTATTTTTTTCTCCTAGAGAAAAGCATACAATGATCCAGAATCCTGTGTTTGGATGAGATGTGAAGAATGAAGAGGGATTCTCTGTGAATCAGCACCGAGCGATTCTATGTGAATCAACACCCAATTATTTTGTGTGTATCAGCTCCCATCCATTCTGTGTCAATCAGAACCCATAAATTCTGTGTGAATTAGTACCCAAGGATTCTATGTGAATCAGCACCGATGGATTCTGTGTGAATCTTCACCGAGCAATTCTGTGTGAATCGGCATCCAATGATTTTGTGTGAGTCAGCACCCAGTGATTCTCTCTGAATCATCACTTATCAAATAGGTGTGGGACTTTCAGGGATTATATTCTATCTATCCTGTGTGGGTCTTATGGGGGTTAGTACATATCGATCATGTGTGGGTTAGTTGTAGTGCCTCATGATATATTAAGTTGATCTAGAATTATGACTAATCATCTATACTACTATACTCAGTCATACCTGGTTTGAGATGTGTCTTTTTCTTTGCGCTTTATGATTTAGATCATATTTGTGGGTTTCTTTTTGGAATTATAAGAGACCTTCAGGGGTCTCGGGGTCCCTACCGGGTATTGTTATACTCACCCCTACATGGGCTTCACACACAACATGTGGTGCCTTGTGCAGAAAATGGGAAACCTTGACTAAGACTCGAGAGCTAGGACCTGACGGTGGACGACAATGGTGGTTGACGTGGAGAGATATGGAGATGATCAGTACCTACAGTTTTGGTAGGATCTCTAGTGGTTGATCACCAAAGATGTTTTTCTATTTTCAAATGGAGTTGTATCTTTTTAGTTGGGCTTGTATTATGGCCCCTTTTAGTACAAAATTTTACTACAACAATTTTACTTCATGGTTTTATCTTGTTGTGTTCTAGTATGTTTGTTTGTATAGGTTAAAAGTAAGGCCTTCCAGTTTTAGGGATACACCTTACAGGTGATAGTATCCAACCCCTAGCCTATAGAAGGTGGGCTTGGGGTAGTCACAGCTTGGGCCTCGGGGGACGGGTCCTGAAAATGTGGTATCAGATTTTTCAGTTCTACCAAAGAAATAGGACTCTAATATTTCCATGGGATCAATAGTGTTAATTGTTTTGAGTGTTTTTTTCATTTTGGGGAGTCAAGTGTTGGTGTGGTGGATGACGTATCCATACACTAGCACCCATTATTCTAATATCTGACCCGCTACCTGAAAACAATGATTGCTTGTGTTTGAGAAATGATTTTACTTGATATCTTTTAAATCAGATGGCTCAGTATAAAATTTTGACCATTGAACACCTATTTTTTTTTTCAGGATTCCACAACGTAGACAGCCAGCCAGGATTCTCGATAGGGTACATGATGATGGCCCACTGAGCGATGAGGCTTCGATGGAGGGCCCTCTTATAGTGTTGTCACCTTCGGGTTGTATACCATAAGCACCACCACTCAGAGGGAAGTAGTTGCCACTATCCACACTAGCGGCAGATGAACACCAAATGAACATGTTGAACGGGTTCCAGTGGAATATAACTCCACGGTTTCTAGGTGGGACAAATTTAAAATCTGCTGAAGACTGGCTAGAGGTAGTGCCATGAGTTTTCTACCTAGTTGGGACACCAGCAGAGCAGATGTTGATATCATATAGTAGTCTTTTCTTGGGCACTATAGAAAGATGGTGGAGCCTGAAGCTCCCATATCATGATGAGACGACCATCACCTGGACGGACTTTGAGAGCCTATTCAGGGAAGATTTCATCCCAGCATCACGGCGCTCTGTACGTATCTGAGATTTCCTGCAGTTATAGTAGGTAGTTTGTCAGTGGACTAGTACTCGGTGAGATTTGGTGACCTATCGCGCTACTCAACTGACATGGTACAATATGCATTATTCAGGTCCTAGACCTTTGAGAAGGGTCATTGGAGAGAGATTATAGCATTGATTATATCACTGAATATCCAAATTTAGGCTGGAGTGCTCGATCAATCATTATTGGTGGAGAGCTTCTTTGTTGAGCAGGCACACATGGTGAGAGCCACCACCGGAAGATAGGTTTCTGAGTCATATATAGTAGTTAGTAGGTAGATAACGCATAAGTCCAAGTGGACCAGACCATCCAGACAGCAACCATAGGATATAGGTTCGGAGGTGCAGAGCTCGCGAGGTAGAGGGGGTAAGTAGGGGAGAAGACTGCCCTTCATGTGTGGTGGGCATGGGCACATGGCTCGCAAATTCCAGACCTACCATATCGATGATCAACACATGGTTGAGGAACCGGTGAGGTAGGGTCGAGGTTTGAGGTAGGAGATTCATAGGGCAGCAGACATGGCAGGGGATCAGGTCATGTAGTAGGCAGTGGGTGGCGATTTGAGGTTCTACCTCCACCACCACTAGCTGGTCCACCCCAACCATAGGGAGAAGGTGGAAATGGGCGAGCATAGCTACAAGAAATAGAGGCCAATGACCCCAGTTCTCTAGAGATTATTGGAGGTACAATTTATGTCTATTCCACCCTAGTTTCTGTACTTATAGACACATGTTCTTGTCACTCTTTCATTTCCACAACACTCATTCAGAGATTAGAGATTATGATGGAGTCCATGGCTCGATCCTTGTTATTAGAGACTCTTACGTGAGATGATTCGATGATTACACCCAAGTGAAGGTAGTGTGAGCTCACTCTAGGAGGTGAGAGCTTCGGCTAGGATCTCCTAGTAGCAGCGTCGTGGCCTTAGGACACCATATTGGGTATGGACTGTCTATCCATAGTCCACGCTCAGATCAAATGTTTTAGGTGAAAAGTGCGGTGTGTCCGCGAGGATGGAATTAGGTTTTCATTCACCAGTGAGAAGGAAAACTTTGTAGGAAAGGATGGAAATTCTCAGAGGAGGGTGCAACTGAAAACTCAGCAATTGGCTAGCCCCGCCCTCAGATAAGTTGACATAAGGAGTCTCAGATATCGTATAGTGGTGGACCAGTATCCTAATGTCATTACTAATGATGTTCTGGAGTTACCTCCTCATAGAGAGGTAGAATTTTAAATCGACTTGTCCCCTGATATGACACCAATATCTACACCATCATATCGGATTACGTCTGTGGATCATTGTGAGATGAGGGTATAGTTGGAGGACTTTCATAGAAAGTGGTTCTCAAGGCCCTGTGTTTCTCTATGGGCATCCCTGATATTGTTCTCCAAGAAAGTATAAGGGATATTGAGGCATTGTGTTGACTATAGGCTCCTGAACCTGGTGACCATGAAGAACATGGTTCCTCTACTGAATATCGATGATCTCTTCGACCAGATAAAGGGAACTCGTTGGTTTTTTAAGATAGACATCACATCAAGCTACCACCGGCTTAAGGTACGCGACGAGGATGCACAGAAGACATCCTTTTGATGTTGGTATGGCCATTACGAGTTCGTGGTGATGCCTTTCGGTGAGACCATCGCTCCAAAAGTGTTTATGGGGATCATGAATATGATCTTCTTTCCATTCCTAGATTGCTTCGTGGTGGTCATTATTAATGACATCATGATATAATCGGTGTCGTAGGAGGATCACGCAACACACCTACATATAGTTCTGGATACACTCTGAGAGTACCATCATTATGGAAATCTCTCAATGTGATAGTTCTGCAAATGGGAGGTCCAGTTCCTAGGGCATGTTATCTCATAGGTTCGTGTTTTAGTGGATCTGGCGAAGATAGTGGAATTTATTGCTTAAGAGCCACCCTAGAGTGTGAATAAGGTGAAGAGTTTCCTAGGATTGGATGGGTACTACCAGATAATTGAACCCAATTTCCCTTAGGTAGTTTCACCCTTGTCATCTTTGGTGAAGAATGGGATAACTTTATGGTTAATTGAGAAGTGTCAGCAGAGTTTGCAGGAGCTGATGCAGAGACTGAAAAGTGCCACCATCTTGAGGCTACCAAAAAGGGTGTGGGATTTGTAGTCTATTGCAGTTCATTAGAGACTAGACTAGGTTGTGTACTGATGTAGGAGTGAGTGGTGATCTCCAATAAATCATATTAGTGGATAAAGAACAAGCTGAAATATGTTACGCATGACCTAGAGTTAGCAATAGTGGTCTTTGGGTAGATGATGTTGCGACACTACTTCATGGTTGAACAGTTTATAGTTTACTATGATCACAAGAGTCACATGTATATCTTATCTCAGAAGGACATTAACGTGAGATTGTGGAAATGGATAGAGTTTCTCCAGGACTACGACATTCAGATACTCAACACTGTTGGCATGGGGAACATTGTAGCAGACAGACTCAACAGATGTTCTCGTCTACAACTATTGAGTGAGGGGATAGAGAAACTAACAGTGTTGTAGATATCTTTCGTAGATAGAGATGAAGCAACTTACCTCTAGTCTATGACTATCATTCCCCAACTAAATTAGCGAGTTCAATAGGATCATCTTGAGGACGTATACTACAAGACCCAACATGCTCAGATATCCTCAGGACAGGCTCCTGATGAGTTTTGTAAAGGTGGGGAGAACGCCATCTTCTTTAGAGGGCACACCATGGTACCAATGATTCTATGAGAGGAGGTGTTAAGGGATTTCCATACATCCCCTTTAGAGTAACATCCTGGAGTGGAAATGGTGTACCAGGACCTCTCGCGTCAGTACTGGTGGAAAGGGATGAAAAAAGGAGTTCTTGAGTTTGTATCTGGATGCCTCACTTGTCTGCAAGTGAAGGCCAAGAATCAGGTATAAGCATGCTTAGCACATCCACTTGAGTACCAAAGTTGATGTGGGATGTTATATCCACGGACTTAGTGAAGGGACAACCACATACCTCCAGTTGGAATGATTCCATATGGGTGATTTTTGACTATCTAAACATGTCGAACCACTTTCTACCCATCTAAAAGGAGCGATCGGTACAGATATTTTGAAGTCTCTACATCCTAGATATTGTACGAATTCATGGAGTTCCATCAACGATCATCTTAGTTCGCGATAATTGTTTTAAATATTTCTTGTGGAAGGGATTGTAGTAGGTGTCCAGGAATTAGCTACACTTGAGAACTAACTTCCATACTCAGATAGATGGTTAGACCAAGAGGACCATAGATACATTTGAGTACATGATTTATCCGGGTGTCCTTGATTTTTTCCACAGTTTGGAGGACCACTTTCCCCTGGTGGAGTTCACATACAACAATAGTTATCACTCCACCATCTACATGCCTCCATTTGAGGCCCAGAATGGGCGACCTTGCAGATCACCTCTTTGTTGGAAAGGCACAAGGGAGTCAGAAATCATTGGACCATAGTTGGTACATGCTACCACAGAGATTCTACAGATCATCTAGGAGAAGATGAAAACTACAAAGAGAAGAAATAAGTCTTATGCTAACAAAATATGGATACCCTTGGAGTTTGTGGAGGAAGACCATGTCTTCCTACGTGTCTTAGCCCAACAAGGATTATGGAGGTTTGAATAGGGTGGTAGGCTATCTCTGAGGCTCATCAGACCCTTTCAGATACTCAGCAGCGTAGGAAATGTGGTGTACCATCTAAATCATCTCCCACAGAAGCCCCAGGTGAATAATGTATTCCATTTTTCATGGATGAGGAGGTATGTACAAGATCCATCACACATTATCAACTGGGGAGAGCTGGACATCGATGATGGGGCAACATTTGCGGAGTTCCTAGTGGAATTAGAAGATCGACAGGAGTAGGTCATTCATTGGAGATTGATTCATCTGATGTGAGGTTTTTGGAAGCATTATAATCTCCAGGAGAGCACATGGGTGTGGGAGGCTCAGATACATGCTCAGTACCCCCATTTTCTCCCCTAGTTTGGTTGGATCTTTCGATGATGAAAATCCCAAAGGTGGGAAGAATGTAAAGACCTGGAAATTCTATGTATTTTATTTAAATTATTTGGGATTATTACAAGTCTAATTAAATTTATGTCCCCTGATTCCGAGGCCCGGTGTTCCCGAAAGAGAATTTTGAACTTCGGTAAGGAACATTCAATAAATGTACAGGTAAAATTTTCTAACATATGAACGGGTTCATGGAATTGAAATCTATGTGAACCATCAAATCTATAGTGTAAGTATTCACTTAAGGAAAGCATATTGTCGACCACAATATGTTAGGAGAAAAATTTAAATTTTTGGACTTTTAAAGGAATAATAAAATCACTTGAAATTGGGATTTTATTTTTCCCCACTAGTTGAGAGGTGATGGCCATACTGTTGTGTTGTCAAGCCATTTAATGGATTGACCCTTCTTTATTTGTAACCACACCATTAGGAATTGAGTGGTTGATTAATTAATGAATCTGATTAATTTCTTAGTGTGTTACTCACCGTTACCCCCACAATTTAAGTGAGCCTCGAGGTTTGGTTTTTGACATGGATTATTTAATCAATGAACCTTTGACGAAGTGAAGTGACATATTCCACTTATGGGGAACTGAAGCTTGTAAATCTTTGGAGGGATCAAACCGGGAACGACGAATGTCAGGGGCAACATCAAAGGAAGGATTCTACTTCCACCACTGCGAAAAATCCAACAATTCTTGAGGTATGGAGTCTATTTTTATTATTTTTTATCTTGATGAATTGAATGATATCATGCTTATTATGATGTTAACGTGGAGGGTGCATCCAAATGAATAAGGACCAAATGCTCTGCTGCTTCGTTCATGTCGTGTTCTTCAGAGGAAGAACTTACATCTTGTCAGAATCAGGAATCTAGAAGCCACACAAGGACATAGGTATCCCAGGAGGCCTGAAGGTGAGCGTGGAAAGGAAAACAGACCACTGAATCTCACCTGGTGGCCCATAGAAGATTCTCCAGCGCGGCACCGGCGTGGTGGCGTAAGTAACCCGCACCGAAAGGTGAAGGTGGTGGTCGGTGCTTGCCGGCAGTGGAGGAGGGCAACCCCACTCGGTGCCGTAGTGGTTGGATAGGAGGTTAGCAGCAGTCATCTACAGATAAGGTAGTTGGTGCACCATCCCACGCCTTAGTGAGATATGCCACCACTCGAAGCCGTGGCGAAGGCATGGACCTGGTCCCTACAGGTCCCGCGGATGACAGGGTTGTGCCATGTGGTGTCGCCAATTACAAAATTTGAATCACTCATTGAGATGTTTAGGATTGAGGTGTCATGGAATCAATGCTACGACAGAGGTGCAAGGGACCCTCTCCAAACGGGTCCCAAAATATAGGAGGTGGTGCCACCTGGCGCCACCAATCGAGGACCTGAACGAATCCTTTGAGGCATTCGGCTAGCCGACCGGGCGACCCCCGTGCAGGTCATGCCAGCCGCTTGGGTCAACCCTCCATGACCCGGCCCCACTGGGGTGGGCCGGTCCGGGTAGGACCTGGGCCGGGTCGGGTCGGCTTAGACCGGGTTGGGGCAGGTCTGTCAGACTGGACCCGGACCCCTCTTGAGCCCAAAAATGCTTAGAAGGCCCTATCTTGCGAACCCGACACCCGTTTGACAAACCGTCTGCAGAGATGAGATACTTGGTGCATGATGATCTTTTTGAGATACTCCAGGGGACTATTTGAAAATTATGGAGTATGACTGGGTTGGATCGACTATAAATCTTATAGGGCCCTTCACAATAAAATGACAATAACATGCAGAATATGCGTCTGATTGTCGCACTGTCTATTCTGTTGAAACCCTGATGATGTGATTGATCTTTGGGTGACATATATAAGGGAATTAATGTTTTTTTAAATATGACCTATGGCATGGGTATCGGTTTCTCCCAGAGACAAGTGTACTATGAGTGGTAATCCTCTTTCTGGCAGAGACTTGAATAATGAAGAGAGATTTTATGTGAATCATCCCCAAGAGATTCTATGTCAATCCACACCCAGTGACTCTGTGTGACTCAGAACTGAAAAATTTTGTTTGAACAACACCCATCGATTCTGTGTGAATCATCAGTCAACAATTCTTTTTGAATTGTCACCTATTGATTTTTTGTGACTCATCACCGAGCGATTTTGTTTGAATAACCACCGAGATATTCTGTGTGAATCATCACCCATTGATTCTGTGTGAATCAACACATATAGATCCTATATGGGTCCTGAGTGTGTTAGTAATTATCAATCCTCTGTGGGTCTTGCAGGTGGTTTTACCAATCGATCCTGTGTGGGTCAACAGTAGTGCCTCGTGATAGTGTTAGATGATATATACTTACGTATAATCATATGTACTAATGTATATAGTTATACCTAGTATGAGAAGTGTCTTTTTATTTCTTCATTGTGATTAAGATAATGTTTGGGGTTTTAATTATTGGAATTCTGAGATACCTTAAGGTGCCTTGGGGTCCCTATTGTGTATTGTTTTACTCACCCCTGCATGGGCTTCACCCGCACCTTGTTGTGTCTTGTGAAAACAACAGAAAACCATGACTGAGACTCAAGAGCTATAACCTGATGGTTGATGATGGTGGTAGTTGACATGGATAGATGTGGAGACGAGTCGTACCTACCCTTCAGGTAGGATCCCCAGTGGATGATCTTTGGTGATATTTTTATATTTTTAGTTGTAGTTGTATCTTTCATTTGTGATTATATTTCGGCCCCTTACATTTATTACACACTTTTACTACAAGATTTTTAATAAATGGTTTCATATTTTATCATTCTAGTCTATGGGTTTTTTTATGTTTTAAGGAAATTCCTTACCATTCTAGGGATACTCCTTTTAGGTGCTATTCGCTGACCCTTGGCCTTTCGAAGGCAGGCATGGGGTAGTCATGGCACGTGCCCCGAGGGACAGGTCATGACATACTCAAATTTTCCTTATTCTTTTGTATAATCCCCAGATATATCTTACATTATTTCAAAAGATAATATTACTAATAATAGTTATGAACCACATAGTATAAGATTATTATTATAAATAGAATGTGTAAGACACCATTACAAGTTATGAGCCCCTAATCTGATATTATAGTGCCTTCATATGTGTATTATGATATACTAAAATTATATGAGGATATGTTCCCCATGGATACAATAATTAAATAATTATATTATCACTAGATTCACTCATATACATTTCATATTAAAATATCCCAGGTGAAGCCCAAAATCTCCTCCAAAAGACATATTCTCTATGGGATCTATATTAATTTCTTACATGGGGCCCTAACACTCATGGAATCTGAAATCCCATGATACATATAACTAGGTATCTATTAAATTCACTTTGATGGGTTGTGTTATATGTTATGGGTTTTTATTTAATCTAATATACCATGTCATTTTCCCCTCTATACGATGTTAAATTGTGCAGAAAAAATCTGGGTTAACTGATGTTAAGCCCCATGACAATTAAAGTAGGATGGCTACGATTCCATTCTATAATAGAATATATAAGAAGGATAATAAATAATTGAACCAAACACTATAAAATACACCCATATATGTCTTGTGATTCATCTACCTTTGTAATTACCATGAAAATTATTTTTTGTAAAATTCTAAACATGTTAAAAATATCTTATTTATCACACTGATAACGGATCACGTGGGATTATAAATTTAAGATGATAATTAATATAATTTAATTAAAATTACCCATTTTTATTGTCCTTAAATGGTACATGAATCACCATATCAAATAATGTAATCCTCAAATGCGTAAGCCTCATTCTATTCCAAAATTTTCCCCTTCTCGCATCGTATATTTGCACATAACATGGCATTAAATTTTACAAGATAAGTATATATCACAATATTAAAATCATCATTGTATGGTCCCATCACACAACCTTAATGTGTCCCATATAATCTATAGGGTATCTAATTCTTATCTATAATAATATACACAAGACACCTATTGGAGATTCAAACATAATTTTCTCAATGTCTTCATCACATAAGAAAATACCCCATTGGTTCATTCCTCTTGAGTAGTCATTTTCATTCATTGGGACATATACATGTTTATGTCAGGTTCCCCAAATGAATGGATAAATTCCCTCTGGGTATTAACATATTTTTTTGGGGCCATATCAGATATTAATTTACCTTTGTATGGAAATATCAATGGTAAAACAATACCATAGTGGAGGATTTTATCCACCTTTAGGTTTCCCATCAGATTACCTAAAACATTACATATTCTTTTTGGGGTACATCCTATTTGGACCACACTCACTTATATTTCTACCCAAAATATATTCTTAGATAAAAGTCCCACATCATCCATTGATACGAGCATTTTTCTTAATCATTCTTACCGCATGATTTGAAACTACACGTATCAATTCTTTTTATATAAACATAAAAGGTATAAAATTCCCTTTTAAGTGTTACCAAAATATGTGGTCTATATATCCTTTCACATGGTTATATTAGAATCCCCATTCATGGGCCAAATCCCATAAATTTGTACTGATTATCTCCCTAGAATAAATTAACTTTGTGTGTTCCCTATATTAAGGATTTATGTTAATGTATCATTCTACAGTCAATCGATCATCATTCATGGGTGTATCTAGTAAGGTTAAAAAAATATTGATTACATTTCACAAAAAAATATTAAATATATAAGGGAGTCCAAAAGTTCACAATTATCCACCTCAAAAATTGTGGGGTGATCCTAACCTCTCATCCTCTTGATCAAAATGTTTTTGTAGTTTCCACTAGAAAAGTCTTAGTGATCTCATATATTTATATTAGGATAATAGATTACCTAAAATGATTGTTTTCATGATGGAACATCCAAAAAGGCACTACACTGACATTATGTTTCCCATAATTTTACAAATAATCATATGAAATAAGGATGAATACATGGGTCAAATTTACAAAATTTTCCTATGAAGAATTAAAAACTCTCAGAAGTGTATTCAAGTAAAAATATTATTAATCATGAGAACATGAAAAAGGAACTGAAATAACCACTAAATTTTCCAAAAATATACGTTATGTGTCTTACAAAGGAGCATAAAATCTCAATGTCATGACACTAGCATTCATAATGCAAGACATTTTTTGGTACGTAATACATTTATATAAGATACAAATTTTAAATTCACAATATTAATAAAGTGAATAATAGAATCATTTATTGTAATAATATTTGGTGTGTTCGTATCTATGGGAGATCATAATCTTATCAATCATCCTATTAGAACATAATAGTTATTTTTTTATTTACTAGAGCTAATTTTTGACAAAAATGGGAATTTCGACAAGAATGGATTCACATGGGTCATCTTATAAAAACACAAGATTCATTGAGACCTGTGGAGTTTAATTTTACCAATGTTTGGAATATATAAGGGAATTTTTTGACTAGAATAGTCATTTAATGGCATTTTAGGAAATTGTATAAGACCTAAGTTATTTAAAAGAGAAAATTATAGAGCGTTATTATTACTTATAGTTACCTAGGGAAACATATGGTCAATGAATTAAGTATATGAATATTAATAAATTAATTTTCTCAAAATGATTTATTTCTTTAGAAAATAGATTTAATTAAACTTTTTTAACCTAATATAGAATTGATCAAAAACAATTCTAGATAGAACCCATCCAACAAGTTGAATTTTATTATGTTCATTAGAATGCGTTAATGAAAGGGGAAGTATTGAGATAATATCATATGACGAATAAATATACATCAGTCTGAAAACATGGATGTTTATCCATGTATGAATAAATATAGATGCAGATCATTCCAAAATTTCACGAATAGGAATAAAGAATAAGATTTATCAAGGGAAAATGATTTTAATTAGAGAATTTTTAGGGAGTCTATTCTATCCTTGTGGGAAGTTTGATGTGGGAAGTGGGTGAAAATACCATCCTAACCATATATATTAATCAAAATTAAAATTATACATAAAATAGTGGATGAAAATTACTATGAATAGGCTTTATATGGGTTTTTATTGTTCTTATACGTCATTATTCTTTTTTATTTCCCCAGTTATAGAACACAAAATTTACTTTATTTAAGAAATAAAGACTTCCAACATCACTATATAGGATTTTATGGTTTAATTATATTATTAATTGAAGCATGTTATTAATATAAATTATTTATTCATATAAAAAATAAGATAATTTCAGTAATTTTTACATTTTATTTATTCATTATCTTCTTCTTGGATTACACACATACCCCCCCCCCGGTGTAACATAATTTAATATATGATAGAAGAGACTGATTTTGGGTTTGGGTGGGTTCAATGATCTACGGACCAATTTCTATGTATATATAGGGAGTGTAAAAATCATTTCATAAACCTATTACAAGAAATCCTTAGTGTGGGAAAACAATTGAGTTTCTTACTTTTTAGTAACTGAGTAAGAGATCTTAGTTAAAGGGATACTAATTTAATAGTAAATTTGATAGATTATTGGATGGGATAAAATTGTTGTAATTTTTATTTCACACACTATTTTTTCCTTTCAAATAAACATACCCAATAATTATATATATTGAAATATAAACCAATTACATAAACTTTCATTTACAACATACCTAGAATCATACCTCTCTAGATACACTATGAGTCACACTATACTGTAATTATACTAGGATTATTTTTGTTTGTGTTGTGAGGTCAATTAAATCCTCTATATGAACCTCCTCATATGAATGTTGTAAAATTAACTAGATCATTAATAAATGATTATATCATCTATTTATCATTAAAGATTCCTACCCTACCCTATGATGAATCTTATTTTAAATGATTTGAAAGTTGTTTTTGATTTGTTTTGTATATTATATTTCAGCTTGTGGTACAATATAATCCTAAATTATTTGCAGACAATGTAGTAGGAAATATATAATGAAATATACTATGGGGAAATACCATATTGGAAATCCATTACCTTTAGTCTATAATATATGTGTTAATCCCAATATGACTAATTGAATTATGCACATCCAAGTCGGTGGAGATTGTTTAGTTTCTTCCTCTTTTATAACATTGTGTGGTTATTAGGGTGACATGATCTCTAATTTTTTAAAGAATCACACTAAATATACTAATTATAATTTATGAATGCATATAAATTTATAGGAAGTGATTTATAGTGTTAATCCATTCCCCCACTATGTCTAATTAACTCCATTTAAAAAAACAAATCATAAATTAATAGAAATTAAGATAATCTATCAACAAAAAGTCATGAAATAAACGTTGAAAACAATGAAACATTAATTAACTTCATACCCTTACTTTCATCTGAAACATATAAATTTACCTACGTGTCATAGATATATAATTAATAATATCATATATAATCATCAATGAGTGACATTAATACAATTCTACAAAAATTTTAGAAATCCACTATAAAAGAAATCATAATTTCATATATTTTTTTCATAAAAACTATTCCCAATTAGAAATGTGATGAAAATAAAATAATTATATCAAAATAATGAAATTAAATAAAAATAAAATCAATAATAACATGATAACTATATATATGCTATAATTTTGATGTCTAGGTTATTTACAGATTATCCCACAAGTCATAATAATCATGTCTCATGATTACCATATTGTAAACACAAATTGAACAATAAAATGAACAAATGTAAATTTCAATCTAAAAATGGGGTTCTTTTATGTATTTTTAAAATGAAATCCTAGGAAATTAGGTTTGACAAAAAGGATCACTAGACCTTGAACGTGCTTTCATATTACCTAACAATGGAAGAGGAACCAGGGTATTAGTTAGCACGTGGGAAGATATTTATGACTAAAATGTCCTATAAATAGATAACTTGAAGAAATGTTTAAAAATATATAAAAAATCAATAAAATATATAAAATGGGATAAAAATTATATATCATCACCTATGATATGATATGTTATGAAAAAATAGATTATCATAAATACTGTATAAACCCCATTATATAATACAAAAATGTATGAAAAGGTATTCTACTCAATATTTTTAACTATAAAACATGATAAAATCTAAAATTCAAATATATATTGCAGCAATAAGATTGATAAAATATTTTACAATTTGTAATTACCCTTATCTTGATCATGGAATAAATTGACTACACATAACCCCTGAGATACATTTAGGATGTGAGTATGATATTAGTTGTAGACACTAACCACAATACACCACTAAACTATCCTAAATTCTAGTGAATTTGATCTGTAATTATTTTATATATTGAATGAAATTAATTTATATTGTTTTCTGATCACTTAGAATAAAAAAATGGGTATTATTTAAATTATTATTTTAATTTATTTATTTAGTATTAAAATGAGACATTTAGTTTTATGTGTGACGAAACATTTGTTTTGGTAATGAAATATTACATATATTTATTAATAGATTAAATATTATCTTGTTGTGATTAAAACTGAATTTCCCATTGCTATTATATATTTTATGTTTTTCATAAAATCAATGAATATTTTCTAATATTTCATAAAATTTATTGAGATAAAAATTATGAATTTTAATAATTTATTACTAGAATATTATATAAGAATTTTTCAATATATTATGTGTCACAAAATCCGAAGATTAATTTTTATTAAAATGAAACATTTATGGTATTTTTGGAAACTTATTATAAAATGTTTTAGAAAAAATGGTATTAGAAAAATATATTGAAAACTATTTGAAAAAATAGTAAGTTTTTTTAAATTTTATTTAAATGATAATTATAACATATATGTGTTTGAAATTATTTTTTAATAATATTTTATTATTATTAGAATATTGATTTTAATTTATTTATAAAATATTGTTTAGATATTTTTGGTGATATATATTAGTTTTGGCCAAATATGGATGTGTTTTAGTACTAAATGAGTAATAGTTTACCTATATAAACTTCTATGCTGATACCGGACAATTATATATGTTAACGAAGATAGGATTCTAATGTGTTGTACTTGATGAAAAGAATAGATGAAACATATTTTATTTGAGAATATTGTTTGAAAAATGTAATATAGAAAAATATTCTTTACTTTCCAGTATTAGAAAATTTTTCATCAGTGATCTATTAGGGTCTAGTGCTCTAGTATTTGAATGATGTTCAAGTGATAATGTTTCTAATTTTTATTGTTTTTTATTGAGTTTGTGCAGTGTTTCGATTTGTTCATATGATATTTATTGTCTTGTTATAAAGATACAAAACTTCATTATGTGTTTGTATTGTTGATGATATTGGTAATGGGTGACCTTGAGTGATCATTTATGATTTGAATTAGGTTAATAAATATGAGGAATCTTTTAAATAATGCTAATTAGGATTTTCCAATGGAAAATCTTGTAGTTTAAAATCTAATCTAGTGATATGATAGTAGAATTTTTTGATATGGCTCACCGGAATGATGAACTAGATCATTTAATTTATATAGGTTGATTTTTTTTTCTATTTTTTTATTTGGATGATATTGGTTCATTTGGGTTCATTGATTCATACCAGGCTATAGTGGAGTTTTTTGAATGATGTGGTTGATTATTTAGTATGAAAATTTATCTATTTGACTGTAAAAGTGATTTATATCAATGAATGATATGGATAATTCTTATTTTATTAATTTCTTCATTACAATGATTTAATATGTTTGGTTGGATCATTTAAATGCCAAAATGGTATTCAATAGAGGCTAGAATATGATAATAATTGATAAAGTTAGTAGTTTCAACTGGATAATAATAATTATTGGATATAATTTTTTTCACCTTCCTAGTGATGTGCCTTCACTGAATAAGTGTACTTTGAGTGTTTTTATATATGAGGTAATTTTGTTAATGTTTTTTAAATGGATACCTAGACCGTGAGAGCCAGGGCACTTGAAGGTCAAGGCATCATTGTTATGAAAATATATAAAGACGTAAAATTTTGTGATTATGTGGGATTATATAGTAGCATTATAAAATATGGTAGAGAGTATTATTAAACTAAACTCATGATTAATTGGTTAATATTTAATTATCTATATATCCATGATAGTTAGGTAAATTTAAATATTTTAGAGGAAGATATGGTTATGAAGTTAAATTTTTTTCTTCTGTTTTTAACTTGAATATTTCATTGATATATAATTATTAAGGATCATAATATTTATTAATTTATGTTTTTTATAATAATGTATTTAATTTGAGTAAGTGGGAGGAATGGTATTAAGCCTAAAAATCATTCTCGTTAATTGATATGCATTTATCTACACTAGATTAGTACATTTAATGTGATATTTTATATAATTTGTGATTATTTCCCTTAAATAGCCACCCAATTATATATAGGAGTAATAATTTTGAGAATTAATTACATCAAGGCTTGTCAAAATAAATAAGTTCTATTGGGATTTAATAATATATTTTAGGATATAAGGAAATGATTTCCAATATGATATTTCCCCGGAGTATTTGTTAGAAGAGATTTTAATCATTATTATATTCGAACCATTTTGATAGATATTGGATCAAAAGGTAAAATATAATATAAAGAACACATCTATAGAATATTTGAATACATTGAAAATATAAATCAAAATAGTGTAAGATTGATATATTTTCTGATATAAAGTTGATCTCATCATTGGTGGGATATTTATGTATTGTAAAATAAGAATTAGGCTTCATATCAAAATTATATGAAGATATTTTGAATTAAAATTTCAATTCTAATGCTCTATTATTTTAAAAGGATTAATAATTTTAAAAAAATCAGGGAAAGATTGTAGTTCTATAGTACACTACCTTACTCTATGATCTTGTTCATTTTACACCATTAATGGAAGGCGGTTTATTTGGTTGCTTATATGGGCCTCACACCACAAACAAATTGATCGATAGATAACTATACTATATTGTGAGTCGTGTTATATTAATAGAGGTATGATTTTATATTTCCCATAAATTTGAGTATACGAGTTTGGTTTATATTGGATAATAGAGAACTATTTTGTGTTTGTGCTTTTGAAAACATAGAAAATAATGTTTGAGATAAATTTTAAAATAGTGTTATCCCAAATGATATTACCTCTCTATAACTACTATATCACTATTTATTCAATTAGGCTCTTCTACCCACCTAATAATCAACTATCACCTCAATTGATTTCCCACATTTCATATTTATTAAATAGTGGTCTGAAATGAGCATTTCACTTCCTACTCTTACATATCCATGTGACTAGAGATATTTGATCACTTTAAAACCCAACGTTAGTCAACTCTATCATATTGAAAATTAATCAGTTATAAGGGGGATATGTGTAAAATTCAAAAATAAGATAAGGATGAATTTAAATATATTAAACTATGGAAATATTCTAATACTATAGAGAACAATAATTTCTAATATGATAAATCATGAAATAATTAAACAATTAAACCCCAAATTCATTTACAACATAGGTGAATTCATTTTTAGGACAAAAACTAGTTTATTGTTCCATAACTAGACAAATAAAAATGATTAACGATGTATGAACCCGGTTTTTGCTGTGAAAGACTTTGGAATATTCTTGATGATATTCCAGAGCAGCGCCTTCAGACGGCATGCAATTCCGAGCCCCGGAGTGGCCGGAATTAAATTTTCAGTGCGTTCACACTGGAAATGCTAAATAAATGAAATAACTCATAAACGGTGATCCGGATCAGGGATCGGAGTGTACCGATGGGTCCGGAACGGGGTGTTTACCCTATGAATGACATAAAACTTGTCGGCGCGGGATGTTTGGACCCCTCGCCCGCTTCTGGAATGTTAAACGAATTAAATAAATTAATTTATTCATTTGATGGAGAAATGCTAGTATCTCTTAAATGGTGGCTCGGATTGGAAAACCAAGAGCACGGTTGAGTTCGGAGTGTTCCGTTTACCCTAGGAGAGGTATAAGTTTCGCGGGCACGGGCCGTTTGTAAAATAATGGCCCCAGGGGCGTTTTCATAATTTAGCGGCTCCGGACGTTAAATTTTATAACTTTTGAACAGGGTCTCGGATTAAAATTCTGAGACCGCCGTTGTGCTCGGAGCATCGTGTTTACCCCAGGGGAGGCTTAACCTCGACCCTAGTGAGGGTTCGGGTTCGGGCCGACGGGCGGGTGGTTAATCGTTTTCTATTTAAACGCTTAACACACCCCTTCCTCTTCTTTTTCCCCACCTGGATAGCTGCAGGAGGAAGCCTCCCCTATCCTCCTCCATCTCTGGTGAGGCAGCTCTGACAAGGCGCGGCGCGGCGGAAGACTCCCCGTGAAGCTTCGGGCATCGCCCAAGAGGTAATAGTTTTATTTTGTCTCTGTTTTTAAATTCCCGCATTCTCTGATCCCGATTTATACCATCAAATTGCCGCCCGATCTTTGAACAAAGCCCATAGATTAGTGGAGCTCGATCCGAGCTTTCCGACACACCTTTTGGATGTGAAATCGAAGCTCCGAGGCGTCCGCAGAAGCCCGGCAAAGTTGGGGGGGTGGTTTTGCGGTTTCCGGCGGTCGGCAGGGCGGTCCGGCGAGTTGGCGCGGCGGAGGGGTTCGGCTCCGGGCAGGCGGCGCGGCGGTCGTGGCCTCGAAAGGTGGCGCGGTGGCTGCGGCCTCGGAAGGCGGCGCGATGCTTGGAGGGGCGGTGGCAGCCGGGGGCACCGGCATGGCGCCGGCGAGAGGGAGAGGGGCCGCGAGGCGGCGGCCCCGTGCGGCGCAACAACGACCCGCACTTTGCGGGTCGTTGTGTGGAACGCGCGACCGGCCCTTGTGGCCGGTCAGTGGAGAATCCCGTGCGGCGGGCGCACGGGTGTGAAGGGGAGCAGGCCGAGGAGCGGAGGCCCGCGGCACGGCTGGAACGGGACAAGCTGCTGGGCCGCGGTCCAGCGGGCCGGCAGGCGCGGGCCGGCCCAAGCAGGGCGGACAGGCCGGACCGGGCCGGTCCGGCCCAAGGGGCTTTGCCCCTCAGTCTTCGGACGCCCGTATTTCGGGCTACGGGCGTCCGTTTTGCGCAACGTCTGTGGCATCGCGGAGCTTGTTTCAAGGCGGAGTTTTTGAGATAGTTTTGGGATTTTTTAATTCCCGAAACGAGGGGTCTCGGAGACGCGACGCGTCTTTAAGTGGACGAGCGTTCTTCCGGAGAATCTTGCTTTGGACGGCGCTAACGCGTCCGACGTCCGTTTTGAGCGCCGTCAGTGGAGTTGGGACCCTAGCATCGAGGTGGAGGTTTCCAGGGCTGTTTCGAGCGCTGTGACTGGATTTCAGGTGTGGGCCCCACGACCCATCTTTTGAGCTGCGTGCAGCTTTTAGAGACTTTTTCCCCAGACGTCCGTTCGGGGCGTGCGAGCAGTTGATATTGGGTGTTTTTCTGAGGGGATTGCAATGGTGCAATCCGCCCGCTAAAATTCAGCACGATGGTGCGGGGCGCACAAGGGCTGTTTGGGGCGTCGACGGTGATTTTCCATCATTATCACCGGGCGACCGTTTTGGACAAGTGAGTAGTCGATCTTGTGTTCTTTTTCAAGAGAATCGCAACGGTGCGGTCCGCTCGTGGAGTTTCGGGACCGGGTTGCGGGTCCCACGTGCCACCGCTCATGTGCGGTGCACCGGGATGCACCTTTTTCTCCGGATATCTGTTGCACTCAAGTGAGTAGTGGTTTTGACGTGTTTTCTCGAGGGGATCACAATGGTGCGATGCGCACGACTGTTTTCGGGGCCGTGGCTCGGGATCACGGGAGGCCGTTCGGGCGTGAGGCGGTGTTGGGGACTTTTCCATCAGGTATCTGTTAGAGGTGAGTAAGTAGTCGATCTCACGTGTTTTTTCGTGAGGATTACCACGGTGTGATCCGTTCGGTTGTGTGGAGCCCTATACGTGATCTTGTTAAATGTGGAAGCATGGAAGGTGCTCCAATGGTGGTTCGCCCCTACCTTTTTTATGGTGGACCCTTGGCGTGTGATCGCGCACTCTTGGGAGAGTGATGTAATTGGTTCACAAGATGTGGTTGGCCGTGCCTGGGCCTTTGAGGTGGAGTTGTTATGTCATGCCTTCACGTTGATGTGGGGTGTCGTGTGCACGATAGCCTATGGGCTGGAACGAGGTATACTCTGGGTGTATACGGGAGCGCTTGGAGGTATGTGTGGTTTATACCTGAGATGTTTGTGAGCCTGGTTGGGGTTGACTTGGGGCCACACGTCGTGTGGGCCCCATGTGCGTGTCGTGTTCTGCCTTACGTACTTTGACCTCTCACGGCGTAGAAGGTCCCTCTCTGTGTTTGTTTGACCAGCAGGGTGGAGCTCTTCCCCTGGCTCTGTGCTTGTTTGTTGACCAGCAGAGTTGAGTGGTCTCCCCCTAGTTTCGTTCTCGATGGATTGGCCGGTTGCAGTGCTAGTGACACCCAATGCTAGAGCAGATGCTGAACCTCTTTTGGGAGAGAGTTGTTCTGGAGTTGAGTGGTTGTGTGATACCCACTCCGTGTTCGGTTGGCCAGTGTTGTACCCTCCTGTAGAGATGGTCAGAGCAGTTCTGAGTTTTACCCTCCAGCGGGGCTGGGCAGTGGGTTACTCATCGACTTCCTCAGGCTTACCCTCCAGTAGGGATGGGCAGTGGGTTTCTCACTGACTTCTAGGGTTTTCCCTCCAACAGAGACTGGGCAGTGGGTCGCCCGACGACCTATTAGGGTTTACCCTCCAGTAGAGACTAGGCAGTGGGTCACCCGACGATATTAGGGTCTACCCTCCAACAGAGACTGGGTAGTGGGTCACCCGGCGACCTCTTAGGGTCTACCCTCCAGCAGGGCTAGGCAGTGTTTCACCCTTCGTCTAGTTCCAGGTCTACCCACTAGCAAGGGTGGGCAGTGGGTCGCCTGTCGACTTATTTCAGGTCTACCCTCCAGCGGGGTTGGGCAGTGGGTCGCCTAATGATGTAATTTGGTTTACCCTCCAGCGGGGCTGGGCAGTGGGTCGCCTGATGATGTATTAGGGTTTACCCTCCAACAGGGCTGGGCAGTGGATCACCCGATATCTGGTTATGGTTTACCCTCCAGCGGGGTAGGGAAGTGGGTCGCCTGACGATGTATTATGGTTTACCCTCAAGCAGGGATGGGCAGTGGGTCACCTGATATCATATTATGAATTACCCTCCAGCAGGGATGGGCAGTGGGACACTCGTTGACATTCCAAGCTCAGTCCTTACGACTAGGCTACTCTGTGGCTTACCTCCGTGATTACCGTAGCGGGACCCTTGGTTATACGGGTCAGTGTTGTGACATCATGACTTTGAGGAGACCTCTCGACCGCAGGGTAGGGACGAGGTGTGGTTTGACTTTCCCTGGAACTCTCAAGTATGAGGGGCGCTTTCCCCACCGAGACGTGTTCTTGTGAAGCGATCTAAAACCGTGCGGGTGAGTCAGTTCCACCCAAAGAGGATAGTTTCAAGGTGCGGTGATTGATCCCCTTGGCTTGCGGTTCAGGGCAGACATTCGGGATGCTGGGCATCGATGATGGTGTTTCTTTTTGGACTGTTGGCGACTCATTTTCTTGGGCTGAGCTATGGGACAGAGATCCCCTTACGACATTGTTCGGGCTTATCGACAGAGCATATGTATTTGTATATACCATGTTTCGAGTACCCACTCCTTGGGTTTTGGCTACTCTCCTTCCAAGAGAGGCAAAGACGCGCGGGGTATGCCACGTGCTTTCCGCGTCTAGCTTCTCGTGGTTGGATGAGTCTACTCTCCGGCTATAGGTAGCGAATACTCGACGAGAAGTTCATCTTCTCACCGTTTCCAGCTTCTTGTGTCAGGACGAGTCTATTTCCTTTCTTTTGTTGGGTTGAGCTGGACTCTCTGTTGATCTGTTACTCTTTCTGCACCCTTGGTTGTACTCCTTTCTATTCCTTGTTCGCTCTACTGCTCACCCTTCGGTACCTCCTTTGTTGATCCCTCCAGCCTTTGGGGTATCCTACTGAGTATATTTATACTCGCCCCTGCTTGGGCTTTGCCCGCACTTAGTGTGCCCTTGAAGACGACGGATTGGTGGAGCGTGACTTCAGTGGAGCATAAGAGCTTGGGAGCTTGGACCGCGTGCGGTGGTCGTGGCCGGGTTCCAGGTGGGAGACCCGTCAGCTGTTTCTTTTGTTTACCTATTTCTGGGTTGTGGCACTTTTCTTTGGGTGCGTGTTTTTTCCCGTTTCTTTTCAGCTTGTACTTTTACTGTTTAGAGGTTGATGCACATCTGTGGTTTATTTATATAGCAGTTTTTCTTTTTACTCTGCACTTTTGCATTGAGTGTGCTGCGTGTGTGTGTACAGGTGCTTAGGCAACGGCCTCCCCGAGTTATTGTGCCTTTGGAGCTGGTCGCCAGCCCCTGGCCTATGGAGGCGGGCTTGGGGTAGTTGCGGATCGAGCCCGGGTAGGGTCGGGTCTTGACAAAGTGGTATCAAAGGTGGTTCGTTCCTTGGGGCGCTGTTCGGACGTCCCTAAAATAAATGGAACTAGTTGGGATTTAGGGCAACAGTTTTAACGTGTCTCGAGAGCGGCTCTCAGTCCAGGGAGTCTAGTGATGGTGCGACGGCCGACGTATCCATTCACCAGGACATTGATAACCCGCTTGTCGACTCGGCATGTTGAGACACTTGTTGCAGGGAAATTGGTTTGTGCATCACATAGGACGGAGTATTTGACTGTCCTTCTTGAGTCAGCTCTCCATCGTTGTTGTTGTGGTATATACATATATGCTAATCTGACCGCGACACTCCTTGATAATATTCAAGATGTCGCCGCGAAGACAGCCAGCCAGGGTACCATCTTTGGTTCATGATGACGACCCTGTGAGCTAAGAGGCCACAGTCTAGGACCCATCATGCGAGCCGCTTTCTCCGGGTGGGCCGGTACAACACCCCCACCTGTTGAGCAGCAGACAGTTTCAGCAGAGTAGGATGAGTTTGAGCGCAGGTTGAGTGGGCTCCGTGAGTTCCAGCGGCAGAGACCGCTGAGGTTTAGTGGTGAGCCAGACACATGGACAACAGAGGTTTGGCTAGTGGTAGTGGTTAGCCTTTTCAGGCTTGTGCAGACGCCGACAGATCAGAGAGTGGCTTTGGCATCCACCCTTTTTCGTGGAGCAGCTCGGCGTTGGTGGAGTCTGGTGACTCAGCTTCTTGATAAGTCGTTGCTTTCGTGGGGTGACTTCCAGTTGTTGTTTCGTGAGGAGTTTTTCCCCTCCTGCTTGCGCTCCGTTCAGATTCAGGTGCTCCTGCAGTTTCAGCAGGGAGGGATGACGGTGACCGAGTATGCGGCTAGTTTTGGAGACCAAGGAAAATTTTACATGGACTCGGTCCATGACGACAACTTCCGAGCACGGATGTTTAAGCAGGGTCTCCGCCAAGAGATTCATGCAGTCATAGTACCCTTGGGCATTTCCATATATGTCGGGGTTCTAGAGTAGGCGCTGGTGACAGAGAGCTTCCCGTCATGTTTTGACGTTGGTAGTGGCAGTGGCCGCAACGGAGCTGGGACGTCTGCCGTAGCTAGCAGGCGCCGGAGGACAGAGCCTCGATGCAGGTGGCCTTCCCACTGCCGGTTTCAGAGACGTGGTCGTATACCACTGTGGTGAAAAGGCGCAGGGCCTCAGCCATGGATTCCATTCCGTGAGTGGATCTCGGGCCGTGGTCGTACACCATAGTGGTGCCAGAGGGCAACAGGGCAGCCCAGAGAGCGCCGGTGCTATGCTTGTGACGGACGAGGTCACTTGGCATGATACTTCCTGACCCGAGTTACTGAGAGCTTCGGGCAGACAGCAGGCGCACCACCACGGCTGAGGCAGCGCCGTGATCGGAGTAGTACCTAGAGAGGTGGTGCTAGCAGAGGAGCGGGAGGAGCTGGGGGTGGGGACGACGTTATGAGATCTCCCCATCACCACTAGGCGGTCCACGTCAGGATCCGAGAGCTGACAGTTGGGACCGCGGGTAGCTGCGAGCTTTGGATGTCTACGATCCTGCAGAGCACGGGATGGTGAGAGGTACCCCTTGCGACTCTTCTAATTTTTTCAGTAGAATTGATGGGCTCTGCATGTGAAAGACGTTTCTCCCTGCTCCTTGTTTGAGGAGTTACCAGGGTGACGCAGGGCGTCGGGTGTAACCCTGTGTTGGTAAGGTAAAAGGCGTGAGACCTTTTCCGTTAGTCGATGGTGTTGGATCCTTCGCCTATTGAGCATCTAAGAGAGCATCGAATGTGGAATCTTGTGTGACCAGATATCCTTGGGTGTTTCACCATATCGATATTCTGAAGGAGGGAATCACCGGGCCATGTTTCAGGTGCGGGCGGTGATTCCAGTCGCAGCGTGCGACATAGAGGTTTGACCGGGGAAGTGAGCTACCCCCGAGGGCCTTCGGGCCATGTGAGACCGTGCAAAGGGATGGTGAGGTACCCTACCACCTTGCCCTAACCCCAAAGTCTGGAGTGGGTGCACGACATCGGCAAGGGCTGACCTAGCGTGAATAGACCAAACATTTGGTCTGTGTGCGGTGACACAGAGCTGTGCGTGGGTTCTTCTGGGTATGGGGAAGCCAGGTGTGAGCTTCGTACCATGTGTTGCTCCCTAGTTTTGATTTTTTGAGGATGAAAATCTTGAAGGAGGGAATGATGTAAGAACCCGGTTTTTTCTGTGAAATACATTGGAATATTCTTGATGATATTCCAGAGCAGTGCCTTCAGACGACGTGCAATTCCGAGCCCCGGAGTGGCCGGAATTAAATTTTCAGTGTGTTCACACTGGAAATGCTAAATAAATAAAATAACTCCTAAATAGTGATCCAGATCAGGGATCCGAGTGTACGGATGGGTCCGGAACAAGGTGTTTACCCTATGAACGACATAAAATTTGTCGGCGCGGGATGTTTGGACCCCTCGCCAGCTTCTGGAATGTTAAACGGATTAAATAAATTAATTTATTCGTTTGATGGAGAAACTCTATTATCTCATAAATGGTGGCTCGGATTGGAAAACAGAGAGCACCGTTGAGTTCAGAGCATGCCTTTTACCATAGCAGGGGTGTAATTTTCGCGGGCGCGGGCCGTTTGTAAAAAAATGGCCCCAGGGGCGTTTTCGTAATTTAGCGGCTGCAGACGTTAAATTTTATAACTTTTGAATGGGGTCTCAGATTAAAATTCGGAGACCACCGTTGCGCTCGGAGCATCGTGTTTACCCCATGGGAGGCTTAACCTCGACCCTGTTGAGGGTTCGGGTTCGGGCCGACGGGCGGGTGGTTAAGCGTTTTCTATTTAAACGCTTAACACACCCCTTCCTCTTCCTTTTCCCCACCTGTACAGCCGCAGGAGGCAGCCTCCCCTCTCCTCCTCCATCTCCGGAGAGGCAGCTCCAGCAAGGCGCGACGTGGCGGCGGACTCCCCGTGAAGCTCCGGGCATCGCCCAAGAGGTATGAGTTTTATTTTGTATGTGTTTTTAAATTCCAGCATTCTCTGAGCTCGATTTATACCATCGAATTGCCACCCGATCTTCGAACAAAGCCCATAGATTATTAGAGATCGATCCGAGCTTTCCGACGCACCTTTCGGATGTGAAATCGGAGCTCCGAGGTGTCCGCAGCGGCCCGGCGAAGTTGGGGGGTGGTTTTGCAGTTTCCGACGGTCGGCAGGGCGGTCTGGCGAGTTGGCGCGACGGAGGGGTTCGGCTCTGGGCAGGCGGCGCGGCGGCCGTGGCTTCGGAAGGCGGCACGGCGGCCGCGGATTCGGAAAGCGGCGCGGCGCTTGGAGCGGCGGCGGCAGCCGGCGGCACCGGCAGGGCGCCGGCGAGAGGGAGAGGGGCCGTGAGGCGGCGGCCCCGTGCGGCGCCACAACGACCCGCACTTTGCGGGTCGTTGTGGGGAACGCGCGACCGGCCCTCGTGGCCGGTCGGTGGAGAATCTTGCGCAGCGGGCGCGCGGGTGTGAAGTGGAACAGGCCGCAGAGCTGCGGCCCGCGGCTCGGCTGGACCGGGCCAAGCTGCGGGGCCGCGCTCCAGCGGGCCGGCCGGCGCGGGCCGGCCCAAGGGGCTTTGCCCCTCAGTCTTCGGACGCCCGTATTTCGGGCTACGGGCGTCCGTTTTGTGCACCATCTACGGCAGCGCGGAGCTTGCGTCAAGGAAGAGTTTTTTAGATGGTTTCAGGAATTTTTAATTCCCGAAACGAGGGGTCTCGGAGACGCGACGCGTCTTTAAGTGGACGAGCGTTCTTCCGGAGAATCTTGTTTTGGACGGCGCTGACGCGTCCGACGTCCGTTTTGAGCGTCGTCAGTGGCGTTGGGACCCTAGCATCAAGGCGGAGGTTTCCAAGGTGGTTTCGGGCCTTGTGACTGGATTTGAGGCATGGACCCCAGGACCCGTCTTTTGAGCTGCGTGCAGCTTTTAGTGACTTTTTCCTCGGACGTCTGTTCGGGGTGTGCGAGCAGTCGATGTTGGGTGTTTTTCTGAGGGGATTGCAATGGTGCAATCCACCTAATCAAATTAGGCATGATGGTGCGGGGCCCACAAGGGTTGTTTTGGGCGTCGACGATGATTTTCCATCTTTATCACCGGGCGACCGTTTTGGACAAATGAGTAGTCCATATTGTGTGCTTTTTCGAGAGGATCGCAACGGTGCAATCCGCTCGTGGAGTTTCGGGACCGGGTTGCGGGTCCCACGTTGCACCTCTCGTGTGTGGTGCGCCGGGATGCACCTTTTTCTTCGGATATCCGTTTCACTCAAGTGAGTAGTGCTTTTGACATGTTTTCCCGAGGGCATCGCAATGGTGCGATGCGCCCGACTATTTTCGGGGCCGAGGCTCGGGATCATGGGACGCCGTTCGGGCGTGAGGCGGTGTTGGTGACTTTTCTGTCGGGTATCCGTTGGAGGCGAGTAAGTAGTCGATCTTGCATGTTTTTCTGTGAGGATTACCACGGTGCGATCCGTTTGGTTGTGCGGAGCCTTATACGTGATCTTGTTAAATGTGGAAGCACGAAAGGTGCTCCAGTGGTGGTTCTCCCTACCTTGTTTATGGCGGACCCTTGGCGTGTGATCGCGCACTCTTGGGAGAGTGATGTAATTGGTTCACAATATGTGGTTGGCCATGCCTGGGCCTTTGAGGTGGAGTTGTTATGTCACGCCTTCGCGTTGACGTGGGGTGCCGTGTGCACGATAGCCTATGGTCTGGAACGAGGTATACTCTGGGAGTATACGGGAGCGCTTGGAGGTACGTGTGGTTTGTACCTGAGATGTTCGTGCGCCTGGTTGGGGTTGACTTGGGGCCACACATCGTGTGGGCCCCATGTACGTGCCGTGTTCTGCCTTACGTACTTTGACCTCTCGCGGCATAGAGGGTCCCTCTGTGTGTTTGTTTGACCAGCAGGGTGGAGCTCTTCTCCTGGCTCTGTTCTTGTTTATTGACCAGCAGGGTTGAGTGGTCTCCCCTAGTTTCGTTCTCAATGGATTGGCTGGTAGCGGTGCTAGTGACACCCAATGCTGGAGTAGACGCTGAACCTCTTTTTGGAGAGAGTTGTCTAGAGTTGAGTGGTTGTGTGATACCCACTCCGTGTTCGGTTGGCCAGTGTTGTACCCTATGGTAGAGACGGCCTGAGAATTTATGAGTTTTACCCTCTAGCGTGGCTAGGCAGTGGGTTACTCATCGACTTCCTCGGGCTTACCCTCAAGCAGGGTTGGGCTGTGGGTTACTCACTGACTTCTAGGGTTTACCCTCCAGCAGAGACTGGGTAGTGGGTTTCCCGACGACCTATTAGGATTTACCCTCCAGTAGAGACTGGGCAGTGGGTCACCCGACGGTATTAGGGTCTACCCTCCAGTAGAGACTAGGTAGTAGGTCACCCGATGACCTCTTAGGGTCTACCCTCCAGCAGGGCTGGGCAGTGGGTCACCCGTCGTCTAGTCCCAGGTCTACCCACCAGCAAGGCTGGGCTGTGGGTCGCCTGTCAACTTATTCCAGGTCTACCCTTCAGCGGGGCTGGGCAGTGGGTCGCCTAATGATGTAATTTGGTTTACCCTCCAGCAGGGCTAGGCAGTGGGTTGCTTGATGATGTATTAGGGTTTACCCTCCATCAGGGTTGGGCAGTTGGTCACCCGATATCTGGTTATGGTTTACCCTCTAGCGGGGCTGGGCAGTGGGTCGCCTGACGATGTATTATGGTTTACCCTCCAGCAGGGCTGGGCAGTGGGTCACCCGATATCATATTATGAATTACCCTCCTGTAGGGCTGGGTAGTGGGACACTCTTTGACATTCCAGGCTCAGTCCGTACGACTAGGCTAGTCTGTGGCTTACCTCTGTGATTACCAGAGCGAGACCCTTGGTTATACGGGTTAGTGTTGTGACATCTTGACTTTGAGGAGACCTCTCGACCGCAGGGCAGTGACGAGGTGTGGTTTGACTTTCCCTAGAACTCTCAAGTATGAGGGGCGCTTTCTCCACCGAGACGTGTTCTTGTGACGCGATCTAAAACCGTGTGGGCGAGTCAGTGCCACCCAAAGAGGATAGTGTCAAGGTGCGGTGATTGAGCCCTTTGGCTTGCGGTTCTGGGAAGACGTGCGGGATGCTGGGCATCGATGATGGTGTTTCTTTTTGGACTGTTGGCGACTCATTTTCTGGGGCTGAGCTACGGGTCGGAGATCCCCTTACGACGTTGTTCGAGATTCTCGACAGAGCATATGGATTTGTATATACCATGTTTCGAGTACCCACTCCTTGGGTTTTGCTTACTCTCCTTCCAGGAGAGGCGAAGACGCGCGGGGGTATGCCAGGTGCTTTCCGCGTCTAGCTTCTCGTGGTTGGATGAGTCTACTCTCCGGCTATAGGTAGCGAAGACTCGACGAGAAGTTCATCTTCTCACCATTTCCATCTTCTTGTGTCTGGACGAGTCTACTTCCATTCTTTTGTTGGGTTGAGCTGGACTCTCTGTTGAGCTTTTACTCTTTCTGCACCCATGGTTGTACTCCTTTATATTCCTTGTTCGCTCTACTGCTCACCCTTCGGTACCTCCTTTCTCGCTCCCTCAAGCCTTCGGGGTATCCTACTGAGTATTTTTATACTCACCCCTTCTTGGGCTTTTCCCGCACTTGGTGTGCCCTTGCAGACGCCAGACAGGTGGAGCGTGACTTCAGTGGAGCATAGGAGCTTGGGAGATTGGACCGCGTGCGGTGGTCGTGGTCGGGTTCCAGGTGGGAGACCTGTCAGCTGTTTCTTTTTTTTACCTGTTTCCGGGTTGTGGCACTTTTGGTTGGGCGCGTGTTTTGCCCCTTTTCTTTTCAGCTTGTACTTTGTACTATTTAGAGGTCGATGCACATCTGTGGTTTATTTATATAGCAGTTGTTCTTTTTTACTCTGCACTTTTGCATTGAGTGTGTTGTGTGTGTGTGTACAGGTGCTTAGGAAAAGTCCTCCCCGAGTTATTGTGCCTTCTGTGCTGGTCGCCAGCCCCTGGCCTATGGAGGCAGGTTTGGGGTAGTTACGGCTCGAGCCCGGGTAGGGTCGGCTCATGACAAACGATTAGTAAGAAATATATAAAATCTATCTACATCCAATATATAGTGATTTTCATCGCATTTAATAAGGGAAATATAAATATTCTAGAATGTATGAGGTTGGGATGGTCTTATCACACACTCTTCATCTCAATAATTCCACGTGGATGGAATGAACACTATTTTAATGCGTGAATGAATATTATTTTCTCTTGAGGAATCAGATTCATTCTTCCAGTTCTTGTAATATAGTAATGAGTTCCCTCTCACTTAATAACATTTGGTTAAACATAAATGTTACATTGATAAGTGTATAATGTTTTTTAGATGAGTAT
This sequence comes from Viscum album, assembly GCA_963277665.1. Classification (NCBI taxonomy): domain Eukaryota; kingdom Viridiplantae; phylum Streptophyta; class Magnoliopsida; order Santalales; family Viscaceae; genus Viscum; species Viscum album. The sequence goes on from OY728161.1 coordinate 633,460,004, forward strand.
ATCTCGACTTTTCTCCCTACATTAATCTATTCCCATAATTTTAACCAAACTTAATATTTTGAATGGGTAATATGTTGATTATTTAGAAGAACACATCCCTATTTGGTTGGAAAATAATGATGAACTGTTTTTTAGTCTTGACCAAAATCAATATTTTAGAATTTGAATTTTAAGGTCCACAAATTAAATTATTTGACCATAATATTTCACCAGGTCACCAGAAGCTCAATTAATTCTATGAAACATTCACTTTTAAATAATTTAGTTCTTATCTAATTTTTTACTATACCATAAAATTACTCATACACTAAAAACGTATCTCTTACATGTCCAAAAATATAGTAAAATTTACATATACTTGTCTAATGGACTCATATAATTTTTAATAATTACACATGTGAATTCATAATTTTCAAAATTTTCCAATTTAGAGTCAAATTGACAATAAGAAAACAAATAATAAATCGTACATTTTGACTGGAAAACCATATACCATTGACCACCCTTGCTACTGGGTAGGCTAAACCATAAAAAATTTAAAGAGACTCTATTATACTTTATGACTTAATTTAATTTCAAAATTTTGCCTCTAAATGAGTCTTGGGTTCCATAAAAGGACTTTTCTACCAATTTAAGATTCATTAAATTGAAATAATCTTCTTATATGCGACATCTAGAGAAAAAAAATTGGGATTATTTAGTTGAAATTTTAGTAAATTTAACATTCTATTATGGTTACATATATGTTTCTTTCAATTTACTTATAATAGTTTTGACTTGTGCATACTCACCTTTTGAAAACTCATCATTCTCATTCATACTTATTTCTTGAAATTATATGAAATACAGTGGGCAAATTTTTTTGTGTATTCATATTTTTCATGACATTCCTTCACACCCTCACTAACTTTCATTCAATGAGGACCTTCTATTCTAATTCATTAAATCATTTCACATTACTAGTGTCACCTTAGAAAACAAATTGGTTGAATGGATGGGATGTTGGGCTCACACTTAATTTTTTGGGGGGATTATTACCTACTTTGGGATTGTTTTCTAGAATATAGACTCGTTTATGAAACATACAATGTAATTTTATAAAGACTACCGGTTACCCTTAAGAATTATAATCAATTTATTACAAGATAATCTGTTATTTCAAGGAATCATTAATAAGCACTATAGATGTTAATGTCATAAAGGGTGATAGTTGGTACTTTATATTGTGATTGAGTGCATTAAATGGGACTCTATATACCCCATTTAAGGGAATCAGATGCCCAATTGTTTTTTCAGGAAACGAAGAACCTCATACACATTAATGCCTCATAAAAATGACCGATCCATATAGTTTAATGTCATACAGTAAGTGGAATTAGATGAGAGGTTCCCATAAATATCCAATGTAGTATTTTTTAGTAAGTGACACATTTTTTAGAAATAAAATGGAATACAAACCAATAAAGATCAGTCCCCAAGGTAATATGATTAGGTCAATAGAATGTGATGGGTAACCTATGGGGGGATACAATCATCTATAAAGGGTACAATTTTACCAAATATATAAATAGATGATGGGAAATACTTACGGGATATAGTCCCGGAGAAAATTTCACAAGATCGGGAGGGTTTTTATCGCCTCACGTGGGGAACATCATATTGAAATGTATATGAATGAAGAAAGATAATTATTAATCTATGATTAATGTAAAATGAGGTAATTTATGAAGTGATTAATTTATAAAGGATATGTGGATCAAACCAATAATAGGTATCTTATATTTATTGTTTTTTGTAAGAATTAGAGACCACAAAGTCCGAGTGATACACTTTATGTTAACATGATAGGGTCATAACATGTTGTTTATAATTATGTAGTAAGTATGTCTAGCATATAGTATAACATATTATTGTTGTAAAATCTATATCATAATGTTCTTAACAACATGGAATTGAATGGAGATTAGACATATGAGGGTACCCTTATTGGATATGGTTGGGACTTATACCTAGGATGGAATCCAAAAATGGGAAATTTTATCATTTTTATTTCATGATCAAATTAAGCCTGTAATCCCATGTGAGTTTGCATTAGTGTGAGAAACATAATATTTTCATAATATCAAGCATATTATACAAATATAATTTATTTGTATATAAACCTAGAGAGGAAACCCAAGACATATGTTGTGGACATTTTATATTTTTGGTCCTCAAAATTGATGGGTAATACTATGTATATGATAGAGACCCTTATTATCATTTGAATGCATAATTTTGAGTCCCTAAATGGTTCTACCCCTTTGGGATGACATTTCCTGAACCTCCATTTGTTAACAAAATTCACAGCAAAAGGGGTGTGTGCTAACATGCATGCCCTGATCACGCACATTTTTCATGTGAAGAATATGATTTAATATTTCTATTTAACGTATTTGACTATGTAGAATAATATCCATTGGGGTCCAATGGAAATCCTGAATTGGTAGTGGATATATTGTTTTAGAAGACCCCATAATGGGGGATGGAATATCATATAAAAGGAGTATCATGTGTAAGATGACCACAAAAAGAAAACCAAGGATGGGAAACAGTTCAAGGGAGTTTGTGAGTCAGAATATTAAAAAGCATATGTTCAAATATCCACATGATAAGGAAATCATATGACTTCATAATAGGATCATCACATGCTCCCTTGATTCACCCTTCTATCATCCACAAATGATGCTAGTACTAAAAAAACATGCTCACATGGATTGATTATAATGGGTATGGATCATGGGTTCATGCTGTGTGATAATGTTCATTCAATAGAGTTATTATTGTTTCATGCTTTAGTTTTAGATGCATAATTTTTTATAGTTTCTAGATATGGGTGGTTTTCCGTCGAATCACATATTCATCCAAAAAATCCCACTTAATTCAATTTTAATTATGTTTGAATGTTTCAACTCTATTTATTATTTCTAAAAATTAAAACTATGTATTTATAGGAAAATTTACGTGATGTGGAATGCGTAGTTGATTGAAGATGTAGCGGGAAAATGGAATTCTGTATATTAGAAACTTAAAAGAGAAAATTAATTTTACGTGTAAGATTTTCAGCTATAGAAGAGGCCAACCTTCAAATCATGGATCATATATGTTATATCATGGTCACATTAGTCTCATTTATATGTTGGTGGAATCTAGAAGCCACAAGATGTGTCCTCCTATGATAAACAACATGAATAGTACTAATCTTATGAAAACTAATTACATCATGTAATTACATTTTCAAGGGGTCACATTAATTTTTCTTGAGACAATTTTGTTACCTGATTTAGTAGATAAATCCTATAAATTTAATTGTCATGTGATGAAAATATAAAAAACATTATCTTTCATTAACCATGATTATGAAAAAGACATGATATTTTTTGAGTAGTGAACTTTATAAATATTTTGTTCATACTATTTTCATATATAATAGTTTTTAAAACATTATAATATTATATTTAGTAGTAGAGAATGTTTATATGAAAAATAAATTTAATAATGTATTGAATTCACTAATTTAATAACCTCCTTTTGAATTTCCTATGAAAATTAAGGTTTTTATTCAGGATGTGTCGAAGCCTAATTCTATTTGAAGATGATCAAATATTTGTTGTGTTTTGTAATCCTATTTATAAAAAATGTTTATTTTTGAATTTGTATTACGAAAATCAAAACACATAAATTAGAGAAAAAACGGGATTCCCACCCTTAATTAAAAATACTATTTAATTTTGATAAATCAAATTTTCCTTTATGTATTATATATTATTTTGGATGTAATGGAGGATAAACCATTTGGTTTTATATGTTATCATTAAGTAACCTCAATGAAAATAGTTGTTATAAATAACATGGACAATGATGGACATGCTCAAAATCCTATTATATCATTAATTGTTGTTTTTGATGACTTTGATGCAACATTATAGAGATATTTAGAAATTTATTAACCATTGAAACTACACTATACTCCATTTCCAGGTGAATTAATTTTTAATACATTAATTTAAATATTAAAATGTTCGTGTGAACCAATTTCATTTATACTATCAAGAGAAAATTCCACTCATTTCGTCCAAATACCATTAGTATTTAATATGGACCAATGATTATTTTAATTCATACAAGAATAAAATTTAAAAATAATTTTTGATCAATATATTTTTAGTTTTCTCACCGATTATAAACTATAACCCCAATCAGATTAGCAATAGAATTTTTGTAACGTATGGAATGAGAATATAAATTGAACACTAGATTGGAGGTGGCCAGGAAATTTTATGGACATAATAATTTAATTTAATTTAATTATTTTTATTTATTTAATTATTTTTCATATAAATATTACATGAAATAAAGTCATGAATCCATTTTATTTTATAATTATAACAGTCTCAATTGATTTTTTATATGAATGGAAATAATTAAATAAGGTATTTTATTAAATAATTTAACCAATCATAGTTGGTCCACTATATTAACATAAGTTTATTTTGATTTATATAAGGATATTTAACACTACAACAAAACAATATTACTCTAGTTTCCACTAAATCAATTATTTTACTGTAATCATGTTTTTATCTTATTAAAATTCAAAACATTTTCTAATGATTATTCTCTTTTTCAAGAATGTGATGAATTTGAAATAAATACTTTAACACAAGAAATTGATTATTTGGAATATGATTTTTTGATTGTGTATAAGGATGAATATTCTTATACATCAAATGTTTAATAATTATCTTAACTTTGTTGATTTTATCATCATTATATCATGAATATGATTCAAAGAATCTAACTACTCAATGATGAATATACTTTTAATTTATTAAGAAAATTGTATTATATTGTTTTATTGAGACTAATTATTTTTAGTATCAATGAAATTATACTTCTTTATTATTATAAAAATGATCTATTATCAGTTTTTTATGATTTAATTTTAAAACTTCAAACTATATATTTCCTTTTTAGTAGTTTCATGTATGTTGGACGAATAATAATATTTATGTTAATATCTTAATTAGTCCACCTAATTTGAATCAAATTGAAACCAAATTTTTATTATATTCAATATTATACGAACGCTTTATTTAATGATTCCCAATGTTTTCTTAAGGTGAACAAATATCCATACCCAAATCTAATTTTGTGTTTTATTAGTTTCATTCAGTATTCTTTTATATTTATGGTAATTAATTATATTTATTTCCAAACATTCTAAATTGTATAATTTTTTTAATATCTTTCTACATGAGTTTCTAGAACAATAAATTCTATATAAAATAGGTTTTTTCTATGTTGTGTAACATAGCATTTTACACATTGATCATTATTTTCAAAAAATTACTTTGATTATTAATGGTGAAACACAATTATAAAATGAATATACAATATTGGAATTAATAATGGGGATAATGTTGAATTTCAATTTTATGGGAAGGGTTAAATTATCTAATTTTATTTTGTCTCACTAAAATGTTAAGTGTTTCACTATAATTATTTATATACAAATAGAATTCATTAATTTTATTTCATAAATGATTTTATTTTGACATATGTTTTAAATGTAAAATGGGAATTAATTTATTTGATAAACGTTATTAATATTTTATTTTTTCAATAATTTTTTTGGTTACAATTTATTTGAGTACATATTTGTAAAATCTATTTTATAATATATTAAAAATAATTGATTTATTTTTGAATTATGTATTTCATTTCTAAATTATTAATAAATGTATCATTATGATGAAAAACGTGTTACAAAAATTTATTTTTATGAATTTTTAAGTATAAAATCCAATATTCAACATTGTGTGTGGGAGTAAATCATTTTGAAATGATGTTGAATGGATTATTTTGAATTACGAAGAACATTTCACTGTATTAGAAAATCATCCATCATATTATTTAACACAAATAATCTTGGGTTAATCTAACTAATCACCTATATTTATTTGTATTATAGTATACTGTCTATTCTTGACCATCATAGATATGAAACTAGTATTAGGTAATCAAAGTAAACTTTTAAAGAATTATTTATCTAGATAAAAAATAAATATGAAAATTCCACCTTTGAGGATTTTGAAATGACCATTTTTTACACCATAAATTCATACAAATAAGTTGTAATAATTATAAAAAACAAACAATATGGAAAAATAAAACTGATTAAAACATATAAAACCAAAAAAAACCTTAAATGAAAATGGAAATATATACCCAATTATATTTAATGAAAAAGGGTAAGGATGAATTGGAATGATAAACAAGATGAAGATATCACTAAAATAAAAACAAAAGAGATTATATACCCCAAAATCATCCAATATGTGATAAGAAAACAACTTCACCCAACACATTTATTACAACCAAAATATCCAACCCAAAGGAAAGTCATTATACCCAAGTAGAACTTATATAGAATCTATAACATAATAGTTGTGAGAATTAAATTCCCTATAGGATTATTTCTCATACACCAAAATAACTTTTAAATTAAAATCATTTTCATAATAGTTTTAAATATAGGTCAAAATGAATAAATGTCAATAAAATTTAAATCATGTAACATAATGTTTTCCTGTGAATCAGTTATTCATAATATTTATTTGTTACATACTTTAATATAATATTTTTGATCAATATCTTAAATTAAATAATTCAATGCAATGAAAATTATTTTAAAATTAAATATCAATAAAATATTATTTATAATGTACTATGAATATTAGAATTTAGTATACCATTAAAATTTAAAAATGAATAATATGATATTTTTAAAAAACAATTAGGTGGAAAAATCATTCATTACTACTATTTGAATAAAGCTAGAAGTAAAATTTTATTATAAAATATAAAATTGCATTTGTTTCCTCCTCTATAATGGGGGTTTATAAAAATTAGGTCACAATATTATGAATATAAAAACAATGTATTATTTTAGAATGAAATAAATTTTATTGAATTTTCTAATGTTAGAATACTTTGAAATAGTATTAAATCATTGAATTAATGATAAATATACCAAAAATATTACTCCCACAACATGGGGAACTACAATTCAATCACACCAGGACACTTTCACGGTTCTAGTGGTACGTAAAAGGGAACTTAAAATAATAGGTATAAAATAATTTACCTGGATTATATTCTTGTGAATGGTATTACCAATAATTAACATCATCATAAATTTTTAAAAACATTGATATAACTATGTAAAAATGAAAAAATATATAATGAGGATAACAGAATAACATATGATTATTGTAATAAATACAATATAATAAGATAATGTTTGATAATATAGAGACTCCACATAAACAAAATCACCCATATATAACTGTTGAAGTTCCATAATTTATGGTAGGTGGGTGTATTCTAAAAGGAAAAGAATTAAAAAAATTATTCTAAGTGAGACTTAATGATCCATAAATAATTTAAATTTTTTTAATAAATTCATAATTCCTACATTATTTTTATGAATCCATTTACAATATAATAGTTATGACACTTAAATATAAAAACATATTTAAAAAAACCAAATTATTCTACCAAATTCATCTTAATCACTATTTGAACATACATTATAATGTATAGGAAATAAATTTTTATCAATTTAAATATTTATCTAGAAGGTATTTTCAAATTTCTATTTGGATTATATCACAATAAACACTCAAAAAACATTTTAAGAGATTTTGTAAAAACACACACACAGACACACAAATACACAGACAAATATAAATATAAATATATATTGGATTAAGTACATTTCCAAATGATATATGTAGACCTACTGAGCATAGAATTCCTTACAAGTGATCACCTATGGAAACGCTTCCACATGTATTCATTGATACTATATCCCCCACCTATGTCTTTTTAATTCCAAATTTTTGGGACACATATATCCTTAACCACATCCATGCCACACATTGTCGTATTGTGTGAAGGAGAAAATGTCACTACTCCCATCCCAATGGGGGGGGGGGGTATATTAGGGGGCCATGGAAACAACAACATCCCGGTATCTATGGTGTCTTATAGATGAACCATTAATGTATGATACTTCTTAAAAACTACTTAAAATATTTCATTGTATTTAAATTCATCATTTAAAATTATTTAGATCAAAACCATTAAATAATAAAAAGAGAATTTCTAATAACCTATGTTGAAACCCCTAGAGACTTTTTTTCACAACATCTCATTCACAAGAATAATATTATTTATAAAACTGAACCTCACTTTAAATTTATAAAAGTTCATGAAGGGTTTCATAATAATACACTAAATTCAACCCTTCTAAATAATTCAACAAATCCCTAAAAAATATCATGTAAATTATTATTAAATAAACATTTGAAAACAATAGGAATAATATTTGAGGAAAATAAAAGTAATTTACAACTATGAATGATTTACCTGAATGGCCTATTAATCCTTATAATAACCAAGAAAACTCTTTTAAATTTTACCTAGAATGTGATACACTATAAATACATGAATTAAAAGACATTATATGTAAATAGTCAACAATTTCCTTCATCCAATTTTCAAACAAACATTGAAGTGTCATAAAAAATAAATAACTTTTAATGTAAAACATAAATTTTAAAAAAATGATGTATCATCCTAAAATTAATTGAGAAAAAAGAATGAATTTTAGACCTATATATCTAGAAGACCCATGGTAACATGTGGTTCAATATGAAAAATATTTTATATACACTTACAGATACCTATAAATTGTTTATTGATGATCCTATATTTAGTCCACAATGAATTTAAAAATAATAACTACTCTCATAGGCCATTTATTCATGAAAAAAACTCGTTCAACCACACACAACACCCAGTTCAGTCTGTGATAAGGCCTAATGCTTGTTCTATATAAATAGTGGCTGAAAACTAGTGGAAAAGAATCAAATCATACCTAAGAAAGAATGATTTCACTAGTTATAAATATTCTATGAAAATAATACCGATCTATTTTAAAATATAACCAATCATTACATCAATAACTCATTCAAATAAAATAATATATGATTAAAAATAATCTCTTAAAAAATCACACAACAAATTATAATTGAAAAGAAAGAAAACATAAAGCACATTATTTAAAAATATACACATATTACTATAATCAATATATTTTTTGAAGAGTATGGACAATATTGAATGATACAGAGGATAAAAAACCCCAAAATAGAAATTAAAGACCACATATACCCCCCCAAAATCCTATACTAGGTGACATGAAAAGTACTTTACTCACCTCCTCAATGACATCCAGACCATTCTATCAATTGAACATATAATATACCCTTAATGAAATAAATTATTTTATATGAAAGAGTTTAAAATACCTATTAGGTGTCCCAATGTTTCCTAGAACCACAATCACAGATCTGGTGATAAATGCAATTCCTCCAAAAATGGGATTGATAAAAAATTCAGATTACCCAAACTACCATATATTAATAATACATAATTTTTGTAATCTATTCATGTTTTATCAAAAATTAACAAATAATATCAATAATAAATAGTTTATTCTCTCTAGGTATTAGTTATTAAATAAACATATTTTCTGATACTTTTTCTTGTTCACTATACTCACTTCAAGGATTCTAATTATTTATAATAGTATTCTATACCTTGGTAAAAGAAATATATGGACTGGTGAGTTAAATTGATAAAAAAGGGAAAAATCAACAATATTTAATCATGGATTAGATAATTAAAATATAATATAATAAGATCATGTGGGAAGTATATTTTAAAAAATAACTTTTAAAAATATGATATACCTATAAGTAATGATAAAATTGAATGTAATCTAAAATTAGGAAACATATTTGATTGAAAAATAACATGGAATAATAAGATAATAAGAATGATCCATGGGGTATGATGATAAGTACAAGAATTATATATGTATGAAAACATAATAATGATCTATGTAATATACATAATTCTATTAAATAAACAAATAGAGGTTTACGTATAATTACATGTTGCAGATTATATAGTTTCTCCCATAGTACTTCATAAAATCCATCTATGTGCATTATATATCACCAATAATAATCCATTATTTAATCAAGTAGAAAAACCAGTGTCCCGTTATTATGATAAGTATCAAAAAAATTTAAAAATCATTCACTCCAATGTCACAAATAATGGGACATTTTTATCTCAAGATATAAAAAACCTTTACAAATTAGTTAGAGGGGGATATATATCTCCAAATAACAATATAAATCCATATATTTTCTTATATACATATCAATATTTTATAAAAAACCCATGAGAAAAAATGGTCTTCATTCAACACATCATAAAAAATCCATAAAAAAGGCTTCACTAGATTTTGAAATCCTATAATGTAAATTAGCATAAATAATATAAAAAGATGATAAAAATTTATTATTCGTCCCAAAATAATCAATCAAAATAAAATTGATAGGGTGGTTTTTAAAAAATAACATCCATGGAAATAATTTGTATATATATAAATTGTAAAATGGTAGTGAAAACAGAAAAGAGTTTTTTAGAAAATTATTTTATAATCGGAAAAATATAAGAAGATAAAATAACTTTTTAATTTCATTTTTTTAATATAATTTTTTTGATAAACTAATAAAAATTAAATTTTAATGTAAATAAATTTTTTACAAGTAAATTATTAAACATTTAAAATTAATTGGGGATCCAAAAAGGTGGATTGAAAACATTTCTAAAAATTCTAGTGTATAAGTTTTTAATAATGGAGAATTTAAATGATATAAATGTTTGAATGTGTTAAGGTGAATTTTTTGAAAAATTTTAATTTTTAAAATAATATTCAACAACGTATCCTTAAAAAATATATAAAGGCTTCAAATATAATTTTTTAGTGGAAGAGAATAAATTTTATTTTCAAATTATGATGAGTACTTTTTTCAAATATTTGGAGTAATCTTTATTAAAAACCTGCATTTTAAAAACATTAAAAAAATATTTTTGGAAAGTAGAATAGTTAAATATTAAGGTCACATGTTATAAAACAAATTTTCGTTTCAAAATATAAATTTTAAAACTTTATTGAATGGAAAACTTTGAAAAAATGGAAAACATACATGAAATATAATGAGAAATATTCATAAAAATAAAATAAATTTTATAGGGAAGAAATTGAAAGAGGATGAATATGGGAATAAATTTTTTTATTTCCAATAATAGAAATATATAATACCATGAATAAAAATATTACAGTGGAAGGAGAAAATGTTTTATGAAACAATATTAATAATAAGAGTTGTAACTCAATAATGGGAGTTGTGTTTACCAAAATGATTACAACATTGGTTTCATTTTAAATGTTGACCATTTAAATAAACAATGATATATGGATTTAAAAACCCATTTAATAAGATGAATATTTTAAAATACATAAGTTAAGAAATAATCAAGCCAACTCAATGATATCAAGGTTCAAAATATGATATATTACTTAAGAAAATAAATTTGAAAAAATAACCCTTTATGGTGACAGTAACATAAGAATCTAGAAAACATAAGAGGGATACCATGAGATGGGAATTATAATTGACACCTAAATATTTTATTTGAAATATTTATCTATAAATAATTTCATTTCTTCAATATCATGCATAACACTAAAAAAATGTTTAGACAAACCACATAACATTACTAAAATATTATGTTTCCATTGTCTCCTAGTTATTTGATTGTTTGATATTAATAGTAATAAATAAATTATAAAAATTATATAGTTTACACATTTATAAAATCAATTCATTTGTTATCAATGGATTATAATTATTTAAAATTATTTGAAAAAATTAGAAATTTTTTATGAATAAATTTTTATTATTTGGGAAATTTATTTTTATATTAATGAATGATGTTAATACTATTATTGAATGTTTTTAACAGAATTCATATATTATTCACTAGATAAAATGTTTTAAACATTTTTGGATTTGTTATTCTAGGAAAAGTATAAGAATAAATCTAATTTTATTCTTAAAATATATTTTTTTCTCTAAATTGTAGTTTTGTTCTATTTTATTTGAATATATGTAGATTTATTTTCATTCATTTGTAGGTATTAAATTAGATAAAACGAATTAAATATTTAAAATAAGGAGGTTTATGTTTAAAAATAAACCCCCTTTATATTTGGTCAAAAAGAATAATAATAGTGGTATGATTTATAACCATATTAAAGTGTAAATCAGTAATGACTTGGTGAAAAAGAAGTGGTAAGGCTATAATTTGCATTAAAATTATTATAATATGAACAAAAATTTACCATTATCAAAATTTCCTATAAATGTATTAGTTTTATATAATATTTTTAGTGCAAATGACTTATTTATAATTTAAATCGAAGAATCGTACAAAAATGTATGCCTCTTTATTTTTAATATCTTTTAAGAATTCAATTAGAGAAAAAAGATATGAATATATAATAAAATTAATTTTTTGTATAATTAATTTATATTCATGATGTTAAATTATTTTATTTTTTTAGGTATTATATAATTATAGAAAATGATTACAAAATGACAAATCAATTATTATTCAATTAATGAAAAATAAAATAAATGTTTTTGAAAATATTTAAATTTATATAATTTGAGAATGATATAGTGTTCCAAGAATTATGTATATAAATATGAATTTTTTTACAATATTATATTTGAATTCTGTCTTTTTATGTATGAATTTTAATTCAAGTTATATTAATAGAGTCAGAATTTAAAATAATGTTTTATTATATTATTTAAAAATCTGAAAATAAGAAAAATAAAAAAGGGTTTAAATTATATGGTTGAAAATTATAAACTTATTCCATTTTTCTGTCAATTTTATTTTTATAAGGAAATATAAAAACCCTTTAATATAAATAAATTTTTTACAATAGTTAAAAATAAATTTGGTTAACAAGAGGTTAATAAAATGATATTATTTAAAATGAAAACCTAAATATGATAAATTTCATTTTTTGGAGGGATTATAATACTACCCTAGAATATCTTATAAATTTTTCTTCATTTGGAGTCAATTTTTCTAAGAATGAATTAATTTGATTTAAATTTTTGGGAAATTCAAGAATCACAACTTACCTCAATTATAAAACTGAACCTCCTCAAGCACATATTTACACCACAATGAGTCCTCTATATCGACCAAAAATATTTCAATTATTTATATTTAATTTCATATACTCACTCTATATGTTCTAGTATTCCCAAATGTCTATCCATTTTCCCTATAGAGGAGATCTAAACTAGTCGTTTTGAAGAAGAGTTAAAGTCACCAACTAATAAATTAATTTTCTAATATTAATTTTCTACACAAATATATTGTATATATCACAAAATAATAAAATAAGTATCATAAATATTATATAATTTAATTTTTGCAATGAAAAAATAATTATACACCCTCTTTTACATCAAATGAATTGTTTAGGTATCGCTCATGTGGGTATATCGTATACCATCTCTACGTAGTGATTATTTTCATTTTTAATCCCCATATTTTATGGTTCAGTATTTTTATGGTTTTAAAATTTATTTATGATATTTATGACATAATTACAATTCTCTTATTATAATATATAATGTAATGACCCGGAATTTCCATGTAAATTCATTTTTAATTAAATGGTAATAATACGAGTCGGTGAAAACTGACGACATGTGATTCCAAGGCCCGATGTGCCCGGAATGAATTTATGAAAAAAAATTTAGGTACGTTCAGTAAACGTATGAGTAGGTTTTAGTAACTTTTGTACTGGTGCTCGGAATTGAAATATGAGGGCATTGTTGAACTCACAGCTCTAGTATTCACTTAAGGGGACCTTCACCTTTACTGTAGTAGGTCGAGGGTGAGAGATAAATTTTGGGATTTTCTTGGACGAATAAAATAAAATAAATTTTTTTAAAATTTTTATTTTTCTTGAAACCTTCCATGTAGGGCTATGGAGGTGGGGACCACCGAGCCCAAAACCTCCCAATTCTAATTTGAGTGTGGGGACCACCCAAAACCCCTATCATCCTCTTTAATGGGAGAAGCCTCTTAAACTCCCTCTCTAACGAGGGAGGTAACTTTTGGTATCCTCCCACTTTAATGGTTCCAACCACATCAATTAATTAATTACACCAATTTGAATTTATGCCAACAAACTAAGTAAGGAATATATTCTATTGTGTTGGGATTTCATTGTTTGTGGAATTGTGGAAAGGGAGAAGCGTTGGAGAATCGTGGAAAAACTTATCCTCCAAAGACGAATGCCAATGAAGAACTCTTCTCCTTAGACGAATCGTCCTCCAAACTATGTTAAAGGATCTCCAATAATGAACGAACCAATGATCGAGGAAACACCATCATCACCGATATCATCTTTTTCCTCTCCTCACCAACATCGTCGGAGGAGACTTGTTTCGGGATCAACAAATGCTAATCCGTCTCCACTACGGACAATCTTCAACAAACCGTCAAGGAAGGGGTGTAGTTGTGTATGATTATATATTACCATGTTCCTCCGTTCAAAATAAAAGAACACGGATAAACTATCTAATTAGTTGATTTTTGGATGTTTCCTTTATGGCTTTGGGAATAATTATTGTGGGAGGTTGTACGGTTTGACGTTCTTCATTCAAGATTTCGTTGAGCCACTTGCTAATACTCTAACGCAGAGGGTCTTGGACAAAAAAACATGGCATGAACCCTCCATCGTTCTTCGTTTTGGTGTGTTATTCATGATGGAGGAGGATGACATGTTTTCCTCGGTGTGGCACGAGAATAGCGACCGACACCACCACCGGACACGGCAGTGGCATCAGCGCATCGGCACCGCCCCACGGCCACTGCGCTGCTGCGACCTCTACCACCCCGTGGCCTCCGCCGCATGGCGCGCGCGGCTGCCCCCGTGAGCCGCTACCCGGGTCTGTCCGGTCGGGTCGGACCGGACCCGGACCTTCTACAACTCATTAATGCTCTTTCGTCCATAACTTTGGCACCACGCGTCCATTTGAAATACCTTCGATGATGTTGTAAACCATGGAGTGAGATAGTCCCTTCAGTACACCCCACTTGATATTTGGATAATGTTGGGATACAGTTCGGTTGGATTGAGCACGAATTCAACTAGGCCCTCAGTAACCTAGTAGCTGGCTGTGACTTGAAGAAGAGATCCTTCGTGGGTCTCTGATTGAGGATCCCACATTGAACCACTCTAGGATTACATGCAGAACTATCTGAGGAGTCCTTTGTGGGTCATCACTGAGAGATCCTAGGTGGGTCAAAACCTAGAGATCCTATGAGTGTTTGATGATGATTAGCGATCCTTTGTTGGTTTACCTTTTAACAGAGTATGAAGATTCAGTAGTAACATCTAATCATCTCTACTATTGTCCCTATGAAATACCTCCTGTGAGATTAGTTCGTACCTGAGCGGTACATTCCTTTGTGGTAATAGCTTGGTGGCATTTTTCTGTGTGGTGTACCTGTGTGGTACTTACCTTCGTGGCATTCCTTCTGTTGTGGAACAGCTGAGCTTTAGGGGTTTTTAGTTGGACTCCTTATTTCCTTATGATAGAGATTGGTATACTTGATAACTGAGGTATATGTAAGGGTATATACCTATGTTGGGTTTTCTATTGTTTTCATGATTTGTGGATTATCCTTTGTGGATTTTTTGATACCTTGAGGGTCTCGGGGTCCCTACTGAGTATTGTTATACTCACCCCTACACGGGCTATGCCAGCACCTTGTTGTGTTTGGTGTTGATAATGGACAAAACTGACTGAGAACGAGAGTACCAGGACTGGAGGTAGCTCAGAGGTGGACATTAGATGAGGCCTACCGGATAGAAGACTATTCGAGAGCTATACCTACCCTTCAGGTAGGATCCTTGGTAGGTGATCGCATGAGCTGTTCCAATTTACATATACATTTAGTTTCTTGTACTTTTGAGTTGGGCTTGCATTCTATCCCCTTTTACTTACTATACTCACTCTATTTACTATTTAGTTTACTTGAGTTCATATCCTATTGTGAGCTTGGTTGTGTATGATTACAGGTTATAAAGGCAATGCCTTCCTAGTTTTAGGGAATACGATTTCGGTGCTAGTCTCCAGCTCCTTGCCTATAAGAAGGCATTCTTGGGGTAGTCACGGCATGGGCCCTGGAGTACAGGACATGACAAATTGGTCTCAGAGGAGTTGGTTCTACCGTAGAACATAAGACTCTGATCGTTCTTTTTAACAGAAATAGTGTTTAGTGTAGTGAATTTGGTTATCAGTTTAGGGAATCCAGTGTTGGTGTGGTGGCCGATGTATCCATACACCAAGACCGTGACTTCTGATTTCTGACTCAGTGAATGAAAGCACTGATTGTGGGTGTTTTTTGAAGTATTTTCATTGTGATATCGTTGAGTCAGATCACCAGGAATATCTTATTAACAATGACACACCTATTTCTTTTTAGGACTCCTCCACACAAATAGCCAACTAGGGTTCCAGATGTAGTACACACTGATAGCCCACCAAGCGACGAGGCCTCAGTTCTGGGCCCTCTTCCAGTATAGGCAGTAGCAGAGGCACCAACTGTACTATTACCCATCGGGCCACTGATGCTACCAACCCCATTAGTAGTGGGTGCATGCCTCTTGAGCACGTTGAAAGAGTTCCAGTTCGTGAGGCCACCCATGTTCATGGAAAAAACAGACCCATAGGAATCTAAGGATTTCCTAGAGGCCATTGTGAGAGTCTTACGACTGGTAGGGACACTAGCTGATCTCATTATGATCTTTGCCTCAAGTATTATACAGGAAGTAGAAGGAAATGGTGGAGCTTGATGATCTAGGATCATGACGAGGAGATGCTTCGCTGGGTAGACTTTGAAAGCCTGTTTCGGGTAGAGTTTGTCCCAGTGACTCTTCATGCAGTGCACATACAAAAGCTACTTCATCTACAATAGGGTGTCATGATTTTGGCTCAGTTCAAAGTGAGGTTCACTGACCTCTCCCGCTGCTCCACAGATATGGTGCAAGACCCATTCTTCAAGGCCCGACCATTCAAGCGGGGACTCATGAGGGAGATCAGGGCTTCGATGATCTCACATAGCATCCCAACACAGGAGGGCGTTATAGAGAGACCCCCCTTAGTGTAGAGATTTCTTGTTGAGAAGTCACCAGTAGCGAGACCCACCATCGGACGTCACGTAGCAGAGTCTTCTGCAAGTGGTAGTAGACAGATTTCACAGGGGTCCAAAAGGACCATACCTACATGTGGACGACCACAGGATTCTGGGTCAGTTTTGCAAGGCACCCGAGGCAGAGCCTGTCATGCCAGGAGCGGGCAGGGTTACACATGTAGTGGGCAGGGTCACATGGCCCCTGACTCTTCGACCTTCCATAGAGATAATCAGTAGACGGTCAAGGGACCACCCATGCAGAGATACAGGTTTGACCAAGGAGGTCCGCAGGGAGTAGGAAGACATGGCAGAGGAGTAGGCCATGCAGCTGGTGGTCGGGGAAAATTCGAGATGTTACCACCACCAGCCCCAGGAGGTCCACCCCAACAAGAGGGAGTAGGAGGAAAAGGGTGAGATTAGCTCTAAGCAGCTGATGCCTACGATAACAGCGCTCTGGAGATGATATGAGTTACGATCTAGGTGTAATCCACCTTAGTTGTAGTACTTATAGACACAGGCTCCAGTCATTCTTTTATTTCCACTTCCCTCGTTCGGATCATGGAAATTTAAACGGAGCCGCTGGCATGATACATACACCTATATACCCCTACTAGATCAGATTTGATGATTATGCATTGGTGCCAGTAGTGTGAGCTTACTCTAGAGGGCGAGAGATTTGGCTGGGATCTCCTAATCATCGTGTCAAGGCCTTACGACGTCATCTAGGGTATAGACTGGTTATCTACATTTCATGCTCATGTTGACTGTATTAGGAACAAAGTACATTTTTTCCACACAGATGGGGCTCGATTTACCGTCACTGGCGAGAAGGGAGCCTTTGGAGAACATGATGGACTTAACTTGAGTAGAGTGGAGCCGATCACCAATTAGTTGGCTAGCCTTACTCTCAGAACAGTTCGTATGGGGAGTCTGAGTTATCCTATTGTTATGGACCGCTCTGAAGATATATTCCCTGATGATGTTTTAGGTCTACCTCCTCGGAAAGAGGTCGACTTTTACATTGACTTGTACACTGGAAGAACACTGAAATCTACACCAACGTATTAGATGGCTCCCACGGAGCTTCATGAGATGCTGATATAGTTGGAGGACTAGAAAGGGAAGGGATTAATTTGGCCCAGTGTATCTCTTTGGGCCACCCCGATTTTGATTGCTACGAAGGAAGATGGGAGCTTGAGATTTTGTGTCGACTATCGGAGCCTGAACCTATTGACCGTGAAGAACAAGTACACAATTTTTAGGATTGAAGGCCTCTTTGATCAGCTAAAGGGAGCACAATGGTTCTCAAAGTTAAACCTAAGATCAGGTTATCACCAACTTAGAGTACAAGACGAGGATGTGTAGAAGATGACTTTCAGATGTCGGTACTACAATTACGAGTTCATGGTTATGCCATTAAGTGTAACCAATGCTCTAAAAGTGTTAATGGGACTCATTAACAAGAGAATTCATCCATACCATGATTTCCTTGTAGTAATATTCATCGATGAAATTTTGATCTACTCGTCTACTGAGGAGGATCATGCCTATCATTTTTAGGTAGTACTAGACACGCTACGAGAGCACCATCTTTATAGTAATCTCTCTATGTGCCAATTTTGGATTCGAGAGGTTCTATTTCTAGAAAACATCATCTCAGTGGCTGGAGTTTCATTATATCCAACGATGATTGAGGCATTATTTTCTTGAGATCCACCCAGGAGTGTGACCAAGATACGATGTTTTATGGGTTTGGCTGGATACTACCAAAGGTTTAGGTTGGATTTATCTTGAGTTGTTGCACCTATATCAGCATGGGTGATGAAGGGGAAACCATTCCTGTGGCTGGAGAGATGCTAGTTGAGTTTTCAGGAGAAAAGGCAGAAGATGACTAGTTCCTCTATCTTGAGGCTACCAGAAGAGGGAATAGGGTACGTAGTCTACTGCGACGCATCAGGGACCAGACTCGGATGTGTCCTAATGCAGGAGAGAGCAGTGATTGCTTATGGTTCTCGACAGCTGAGACATCATGTGCCGAACTATGATACCCATGACTTGGAGTTAAAAGTAGTGGTATTCTACTTGAAGATGTGGAAACATTAATTGATGGGGGATTGTTTTATAGTCTACTCAGATCATAAGAGTCTCAGGTGTATCTTCTCGTAGAAGGAATTGAATGTGAGACAACGATATTGGCTTGAGTTCCTACAGGACTATGAATTCGAGATAGTCTATACTTCTGGGAAGGGGAATGTTGTAGCAGATGCACTTAGCAGGAGATCTGGTACACAACTGCTAGGTGGGGCAATGAAGCAGCTGGCCACTTGGAGATATCCATTGTAGATCAAGATGGAGAATCTTTCCTTCAGTCTCTTACAGTCACTCCACCACTTCTTCAACAAATCCGAGAGGCACATCGTGGGGACGCTGATTGCAAGGCTTGACGTGCTCAGATATCCACAGGGTAGGCACAAGATGGATTTTATGAAGGTGGGGAGAATGTCATCCTCTTCAGAGGAAATACCATTGTACCAATGTCACTTCATGAGGTTGTGATGAGGTAATTATACACATCCCTTCAAGCAGTACATCCAAGAGTGGTGACGTTCTACCAGGATCTCCGGTGACATCACTGGATGCCGGGAATGATGAAAGTAGATGCATAGTCTATCCCTCGCTGCCTCAATTTTCAGCAAGTGAATTTAGAGCATCAGGTACCAGCATGCTTGGATCATCCTTTTTAGGTCCTAGAGTGGAAGTGGGATGGGATATCCATGGACATAATGATAGGACAACCATGTACATCTAGGGGACATTACTCTATTTGGGTGATCATCGACTAACTCACCAAGTTGGCCTACTTCATACCGATCAGAGAGCAGGGTTCAGTAGAGTTATTAGGAAGCCTCTATGTGCAGGATATTGTGAATCTAGATGGATTACCGTCAACGATTGTCTCTGATCATGATGCATGTTTTACTTCCCGGCTATAGAAGGGGATTCATGAGGCTTTCGGGACATAGCTTTGTTAGAGCACCGCCTTCCATCCTCAGATGGATGGCCAGCCTGAGAGGACCATTCAGACCCTCGAGGACATGATGCGTGCTTGCCTCCTCAAATTCAGTCGCAGTTGGGAGGATCACTTGCCTTTGGTTGAGTTTTCATAAAAAAAACTATCACTCCACCATTGGGATGGAACATATTGAGGCATTATAAGGGTGACATTGCAGATCAACTTTGTACTGGACTGTGCCAGGGGAGTCATCACTAGTGGGACCAGAGATGGTATGGGCTACCACCGAGAAAGTGCAGATCATCCAGGACTGGATTAAGACTACATATAGAAGGAATAAGTCTTATACCAATAGGATACGAAGACCTATAGAGTTTGAGGATGGAGACCACATCTTTCTACGGGTCTCACCATGACAAGGTTTACATAGATTTGGCTGAGGTGGCTAGTTATCTATAAATTTCATCGGACCTTTTCAGGTCCTCAGAAGAGTTGGTGAGGTGTCATACCGCCTATCTCTTCCCCCTCAGTTTCAATGGTTGCACGATGTCTTCCACGTAGCCTAGTCGAGGAGGTAGGTGCACGACCCTTCTCACGTCATCGACTACAGCAAGTTGGACATTGACGATGGGGAGACGTTTTCAGTGGTTCAAGTTGAGATTGAGGATTGATAGGAGAAGGTCCTTTGTGGGTGGATGATAACTCTGGTATGCATTCACTGGCTTCACATGAACCTCTAAGAGAGCACATGGAAGCGGGAGGCTCAGATTCATGCTTAGTACCACAACTAGTTTTCCAATTTTTGTGACGTGGCTTTCGGGGACGCAAAGCACTATGGTGGGGAGATTGTAAAGACCCGGAATATCTATGTAATTTTTTTTAATTAAATAGAAATTTTAAAAGCCCACGAAAATTGAAGGCGTGTGATTTCGAGGGTTGGTGTGCCTGGAATGAATTTCTGAACATATTTTCAGGTACGTTCAGTAAATGTACAAGCGGGTTTTTTTTAACCTTTTAACTGGTGCTCAGAATTGAAATATGAGGGCACCGTTGAACTCACAATGCCGATATTCACTTAAAGAGACCATCACCTTGACCTTAGTTGGTTGAGGGTGAAATATCAATTTTGGGTCTTTCATGGATGAATAAAATAAAATAAAAAAGTTTAACATTTTTATTTTTGTTGAAACATTCCATGTGATGTTATGGAGGTGGGGACCAACGATCCCAAAACCTCCCCATTTTAAATTGAGGTTGGGGGCCACCCAACCCCCCTAACTCCTTCTTTAATGAGAGAATCCTATTGAAAATCTTATTTAATGTGGGAGGTTACATTTGGTATCCTCCAACATTAATGGTGCCAACCAAATCAATTAATTAATTAAGAAAATTTGAATTTATTCCAACAAACTAAATAGATAACATATTCTATTATATTGGGATTTCATTTTTGGAGGAATTTTGGAAAAGGAGATGCTTTGGAGAATCGTGGAGAAACTCATCCTCCATTGAAGAAATCCAAAGAAGAACTCTTTTCCTTTGACGAATCTATCTCAAAACATTGTCGTAGGATCTCCAATGATGAATGAACTGACGATCCAGGAAATGCCATCATCACCGACTACATCTTTTTCCTCTTCTCACCGATGACGTTGGAGGAGACTTGTTTCGGGATCAACATATAATGACCCATACTTTACATACATTGTTATCACTTCCGAATTGAAGCACACTTATTACAACATATAACAAAACCAAGAAAGGACCGTATAGGTATAGTGTCTTTAGAAACTGGGAAACATAGACAACTGGTTCATAAAGCATCTACTTTGCCTCCCATTTATTTCATCATATATAGAGTCCCTTTTTGGCATATTCTACGTAATAACCTTCTTCCTGACCTGGGGAAATAAAACATACAAAAGGGTGAGATCAAATGCTCAGTAAGGGTAAACAAAAGAAATATCAATCACATCATATACATAAGCACATAACTTTTGGAAATCTTAACCTGCAAAAGAGATCATAATTTCATAACATGGGATAAATCATAGTAGTGAAATGTAATCCCAATAATCATAACTTAAAACATGAAACTTTGTGGCATACACACATAATCATAGAGAATCATTTCTTATTAGTCAAGACTCATTGCCAAGACTATCTTAGTGGACAAAGTCCATTTCTGAACCGAGTTCACTCCTCGTTTCAGTCCTATTTCACTGAACTGGTATAACCTACCGTTCCAACCATGTATATCTTATGAGATATAAAATCATTACCCAATGCATTGGAGGGAGATATAGGTCCCACCCATCTCATAATGATACCATTCTTATGTGTGCCACAAAATCATAAACCATACATCATAGTATAACCCATGAAATAAAAATGGGACTCTTAAACATCATGAAATCATAAAACAATTAATATAAGATAATGGAATTAATAAAAATAATTCCATCACAAAATAATCAAATCAATGTAATAATAGGGATAGAAACAAAACCCTTTATTATCTTAGATGTAAAATAATTTTGATAAAACACTTGAACTCTATTCTTGAGGAAAATAACCTTTCTACTTCAAAAACATTTTCCTTTCTTAACATGTCATACAATTTTAAACTAAAAGAAGTTGATTAAAAATAAACTTGAAAACTTGTAAAGGAATCTTCTTGTAAATAATGTTTTAAAAATCCATTCATGCAGTATAAGTTAAAAAAACATTCTTCTCATACTTTTGTCGGAAAAGTCAAAAAGTACCTCGTATGAAAAACGACAAAAGATTCCTTTCATATCCTTTACTAAAAACTCACCGAAGGGTAAAATTGGATTTAAACAATTGTAGGAGGATGGAAATAATATTACATATTGAGGAAACATGGATGTGGATGATAAAATACACCCCAGTAAATACCAAAGTATAAATAATCTCGGATAAAAATGAGATTTTGATATTTCCCTTACCTTAGGTCCGATATGCTTTGTACGTGTCCAAACCACCTATATAATGATTTAAATAAGGTTATTGACTTATTACAGAATCATACTTATTTTTATGATATCATATATGGTCATATTATTAGCTTCTTAGTAGTAATATTTCATTGCTACTTGTTATTCGGGTGTTTATAACTTTTTGTTCTTATGCCTGTTTTGTCGAATAAATTCTTATTCTTCTCTTTAGGTTATAGATAACTAATTTCCAGAATGTTATTAGTGTAATATATATCATATTCAATCATTAAATTCATTTATATAATCATTATTCAATGAGGATCATGTAGAACGAGTCGCATCACATCGTGGAGACGGTATTCTGTACGTACGCACGAGTGATGATATCATTCCTATGATCGTGGAATTGTATTGGAGAGTATGTATACTATTTAAGAATCAATATAACTTTATAATAGTAATATATAGTCATTATTTACACCATTATACCCATCCAAGTAAGGTGTTGGTGGAAAATAGATTACACCACGGCGTGGAGACGGTATTCCGTACGTACGCACGCGCGGTGATTTCTTTTTCCGTAGAATGGATAGATTGTAAAATAGGGTTGTTTCATACATATAATAACATTTCAGTATATTAGTGATACTGATGTTATTACTTCAGAATGAAACAACAAAAGAAGAAGAAGTGGAAGAAGAAATAAAGATGAAAGAATCGGTAACGGGCATTACCTCTTCTTTGAAGTGCTTCTTTGAGACCTTCTTTTAGGGCACTAGAATAGGTCTTTGAAGAAGAACAGAACCTCTAGGATGTTTCTAGGGAAGTGGAGAGGATAAATTGACAGGGGTTGGATGAGCTTGAAAGCTCAATGTGGTGTGAGAAATAGGGGGAGGAGGTGCCCTTTTATAAGGGAGGAGAGGGGCACCTTTGGAATAACTAAAAATATTATTTTATTATAAAGTCAAATTCGGGTTGTAATAGATAAAAATTGATATATTTCGAAGATAAGGTGGTTAGGGGTCTAAATAATCTCATCCAATAGAATTTAGACAAGTTTAGTTATCAATTTTAACCTTATCATTTAGATTTAACTTGAAGTTAGATAATTTAACTTTTACCATGTCTTCTTGTTTTCTTACACTATAAGGTTAATTAACTTACTATATCAAGCCAAACGAACCCCAAGTTGTTTATTATTAAAATATATAACCTTATCTAAGTCATTTGGCCGAACTGTAGATTTTTATGACTTCAATAACAATTGATAATATAATATTTGTTTTAAAAACTATTTTATGTCAATTTTGACACTATTTAGTAATTGATTTTTGTGAAAATAATAACAGAATGATTAGTTCTGAAACAGTTACTTAAATCAATAATAACATGTCATATTAACCTATAAAATTATTTGAATTCATAAAAAGTCTCAAATTACATTTATTTTGGTATTTATAACATCAATTATGTCAATATTTCATTAATAAGATAATTACTGCATCATCATTGTGTCATAAATAAATTAACTTATTTAATGTCTAAATATTAAAAATGAAATATAATTATGTAGGAAATCTTTTTATCTTTCTAATTAATATTTATAGTCGAATTTATCTTATGTATAACCCCATATTAAAAATTATTTACTTATTAAACATTGATTTTAACTATTTTAAAGCTTCTTTAAATAAATTAATAATAAATGTCTTAATCTAATCCAAGTGGTCCTAAATGGACTTATTTTATTCCTAAGGTTGTTTGTGGTCGAATCAAAGTTGTCCAATAGAATTAGGACATGTTTTAGGGTAATAATAATATCATTTTTACCCTTAATTACCCTATTTACTTTTAACCGTGGTAAATAAAAGTAAAAAGTTACTATTCACCAACAATTATTTTCATATCATTGAACCACATTTTAGTCCATGATATTAACTTTGTCTCTCGGATTTTCAAAATTCAACTCACAGAAGCGGTAAAATTAAGTTTTATGAAAAATTCAGTTTTTTAACTACCACTTAGTGGTTTCACTATTCATCAAAAAATTGAAAGTTTTCAGAAAAATACCAAAATTTCACCTTAGGCTAATTTTGATATTCCGAATCCAAAAATGAGGTCCATTTTGAATAATAAAATTTATAAATTTTCAAAAAGTGTTTATTACTATTCATAATGGCTAGTTTTAATAATATTTTAATAGCATATCATTGTTTAGTGAAACTCGATATTGCGTACGATGCAAGCTATCGAGGAAGGTTGCGATTTCGTGTAAAGAAATCCAAGCAAGTGTTGTGTGTAGAAAAATATTCCTTTGATGATTTATATAACATAAAAGTCTCGGGTGTTACATTCTACCCCCCTTAAAATGAATTTCTCCCTCGAAATTCGTCACTTTGTAACAAACAGATGAGGATACCTCTCCCTCATCATATCCTCAAGCTCCCATGTAGCTTCTTATAATTGGTGGTTCCTCCATAAAACATTCACCAAGCGAGTGGTCTTGTTTCGTAGGACTTTTTCACTACGATCCAGAATCTCTATCGGTTTTTCTTCATAAGAAAGATCTTGCTCCAGCGGTACAACTTCTGAGCTGAGTACATGTGAAGGATCAGGTATGTACTTTCTCAGGAGAGATACATGGAACACATCATGAACTTGAGAGTGATTCGGTGGAAGTGCCAATCAGTAAGCTACCTTCCAAACACGATCCAGTATTTAGAAAGGACCGATATATCTAGGGCTCAACTTCCCCTTCTTTCCAAATCTCATGACCCTCTTCCAGGGAGATATTCGTAAGAACACTTTAACACCCACTTCAAACTCTAGGTATTTTCTTCGGTTGTCGGCATATCGTTTCTGTCGACTCTGAGCTTCTCTTATGCGTTGTTGAATAGATCTGACCTTTTCTTCCATTTCATCAATGAGATCGGGTCCTAATAGCTTTCTTTTCCCAACTTCATCCCAGCAAGTTGGAGTCCTTCATTTCTTTCCATAGAGAGATTCATAAGGAGCCATATGAATACTGGAGTGAAAGATATTATTATAAGAAAATTCCACCGAAGGTAGGTGTTGATCCCAACCACCTTTGAAATCCATAGAGCAGGCTCTCAACATATCTTCTAGAGTTTGAATTGTTCTCTCAGACTGACCGTCTATCTGAGGATGATAAGCAGTGCTGAAACTCAACTCTATATCCAGAGTATGCTGAAGACTTCGCCAGAACTTCGAGGTAAATCTCAGATCCCTATCAGATATAATAGAAAGTGGTACTCCATGAAATCTTACACTTCCTTTACATATATCCTGGCAAGCTGATCCAGAGAGAAATCCTTTCTAATAGAAATGAAGTGTGAAGACTTGGTAATACGATCAACTATGACCCAGATAGCATTATTGCCTTTGGATGTTTTAGGAAGTCCTGTGACAAAGTCCATAGTGATGTTTTCCCATTTCCATTCGAGTATGGGTAATGGTTGTAACATCCCCTTAGACTTTTTTCTCTCAGCTTTAACTTGCTAACAAACCAATCATAGAGAGACATATTCAGCAACATCTCTTTTCATGCCATCCCACCAGAAGTACTCGTTCAGGTCCATATACATCTTCGTGCTTCCAGGATGAATAGAGAATGAAGAATTATGAGCCTCATCCAGCATCTCCTTTAATTCGGGGATGGGAGGAACACAAACCCAATTCCTGAACTTTATTATCCCGTCACAATCAAGGTTGAATTCAGGAACATTTCTCACCTTCTTTTGTAGCTCGACATCTTCTTTCTGTGCCTCTTTAATCTCCACATGTATAGATATTTGAACATTCATTTGAGAATGATACGATTTTCCCCTTTCATTATAATTCCAAGATCCATCCTTTGAAAATCCATAAATATTGGATCTTTTGTGATCCTCATCATGGATAAACTAGCATGATCTTGTCGACTTAATGCATCTGCCACCTTGTTTGCTTTCCCAGGGTGGTAATGGATTGAGCAGTCGTAATCCTTAATCAGCTCCAACCATCTTCTTTGGCGCATATTCAGCTCATTTTGTGTGAAAATATACTTTAAACTTTTATGATCAGTATAATTATCACACCTTTCACCATAAAGGTAATTCCTCCAAAGCTTTAATGCAAAGATTACCGCCGCTAACTCCAAATCATGAGTTGGGTAATTTTGCTCATGTATTTTCAACTATCTTGATGCATAAGCTATCACCATATCATTTTGCATAAGAACACACCCCAATCCCTTCTTGGATGCGTCACTATAGATCACAAACCTTTCTCCACTACAAGGTAGTGTGAGCACAGGTGCACCGGATAACCTTCTTTTCGACTCCTTGAAATTCTCTTCACATTCTTCCGTCCAAACAAACTTAACTCCTTTCTGAGTCTACTTGGTGAGTGGATTAGATAATCGTGAAAAATCATTCAAAAAACGTCAATAATATCCAGCCAAACCAAGAAAACTTCGGATCTCAGTTACTTTTGTTGGTCTCGACCATCTTTCGATAGCCTCTGTTTTTGCGGGATCCACAGATATCCCCTCTTTTGAGATTATGTGACCCATAAATGCATCTTTTTGAAGCCAAAATTCACACTTGGTAAATTTGGCATAAATATTCTCCTTTCTCAGGGTCTTCAATATAATTCTCAATTGATCTTCATGTTCTTCCTTGCTCTTTGAATAGACAAGAATAGCATCTATAAAGACTACCACAAATTGATCAAGATAGTCTCTAAAGACTCTATTCATCAGATCCATGAAGATAGAAGGGGAATTAGTAAGACCAAATGGCATCACTATAAATTCATAGTGTCCATACCTTGTACGGAAAGCCATCTTTGGTATATCCTCACTTTTGACCCTTAATTGATGATACCCTGAACAAAGATCAATATTGGAAAAGTATTGAGCTCCTCGTAGTTGGTCAAATAAGTCATAAATGCGTGGGAGATGATATTTGTTCTTGACAGTGATCTTGTTAAGTTCTCGATAATCAATGCAGAGTCTCATTGATCCATCTTTCATCTTAACAAACAGAACAGGTGCTCCCCAAGGTGATGCACTAGGGTGTATGAACCCCTTATCAAGATTCTCTTGGAGTTGCTTCTTCAATTCCTCCAACTCAATTTGGGGCATTCTATAAGGTGTCTTTGAAATAGGAAAAGCACTCGGTACGAGTTCTATTGAAAACTCAACTTCACGATTTGGTGGAAGACCCGATAATTCATCCGGAAAGACATCATCAAACTCCTTTACAATGGGCATATTCATAATCATGAGTTTGTCACCAACTATTTGAGATAAATAACCTTCATTTAGTGGAATCAATACCCATAAAATGGAAGAAATTTCCACTGGAAGGTTATGTTCATCCTTGCATCGATAGATGATCATAGATTGATCTGGAATATGAAATGTGACTTCCCTTCTTTGGCAATTGATTTGAGATCCATGTAGAGAAATCCAATCCATGCCAAGAATCACATCAAATTCCACTATAGGAAGGATCAGAAGATTTGCAGGAAGAACTTTCCCACAAACTTCAATCGGAGAATAATTATAAACTTTTGATGCGACTGTTGTGCCATTAGGTGTTGTCATAGCTAACTCAACATCTAATTGTTGAGGTAATACGGTGATACCCTTAGAAAATTCTTCAGAAATAAAGGAGTGGGTGGATCCAGAATCAAATAAAACATTTTCTACTTTAGAGTAGATGGTAAGTGTACCTTTCACCACATCGTTATTGTACTCCACATCACTGATAGAAATTGCATGTGACTTTACTTTGTCTTTATCCTTAAGAGTTTTTTGACGTCGACCATCATCATCAACCCTTGGATTAGGTCATTTATTGGCATAATGTCCAATCTCCTTGCACATGAAACATTGAAGTGTAGTAGGGTCATTCTGTGTATCCCTTCCTTTGTTTTCATCATTAGACATCTTCTTCCCATCATTGCGGCATTCAAATGCCCGATGACCTTTCTTTCCACATTTGAAACATTTACATGTCCCTTTAAGAAAACTCCCTCCATATTTCTTTCCACACTTTGAGCATAAGGGAAATCTAATCTTCCTTTCAGTGTGCTCTTTATATTTTTCTTTGAATTCCATTTTCCTCTTCTTATCAAACCCATATGACTGATGGGTTACTCTAATATCCATCTAAACTTTGAGAGCACATCAAATGATTTCCTTGTAGCTATTGAAGTCCCTTATGGATAAGGCCCTTCGAAGACATGGTTTTAAGCCACTAAAGAATCGATCGATCTTACTCTCAGGTTGGATAATAATACTAGAAGTGTACCTTGCAAGTCTTGTAAAATTTGCTTCATAGTTACCAACAGATTCATCATCCTTTTGCTTCAGTTCAAGAAACTCTTTCTCCATCTTTTTTCGGAGAATACGAGGGAAGTACTTATTGAAAAATAAGTTCTTGAACTCGTCCCATTCCATGTACTCAATTTCATACCTTTGCCTCGTATTCCTAATAATATTCCACCATTGATCATCATCACCTTCCAAACGAAACACTGCTAAGATGACTTTATCATGCTCAGAACATTGAAGAACTGAAAATATCTTTTCAGTAGTACTAATCCATTTTTCAACAACTAATGGATCAGTAGACCCACTGAATGAAGGTGGACGCTGTCTCATGAAGGATTCAATAGAATGTTGCTCCTTCCTTTGATCGTTTGGAAGTACTGCATGATTCATAGCTTGAGAAAGTTGTGTGATCATTTCTACAAGATTTTTCATTCCAGCTCCCATAACGTTTGGTTGCTCAGGGGGAAAATCATTGCATTTCCCATCTCATTCCGCATTAACACAGTTCCTTCGGGATCCAGCCATTGACTAAAACCAAGAAGAATAGTGTGAGCAACACTATTTATAATAGGAAGACCACATAAGAATAAAGTTTCACACTTAAGGTCTTATCCTAGGTTATTCATGTCCATTTCTAAAACACTAAGACTGTTTTCTATGCTTAGAATTATCCTTAGGGTTCTTACTAAGGCTTTCACATCCTAGTTTCCAAAGGTTGACTATACCTTTCCTCTGATACCAACTATAATGACCCATACTTTACATACATTGTTATCACTTCAGAATTGAAGCACACTTATTACAACATATAACAAAACCAAGAAAGTACCGTATAGGTATAGTGTCTTTAGAAACTGGGAAACATAAACAACTGGTTCATAAAGCATCTACTTTGCCTCCCATTTATTTCATCATATCTAGAGTCCCTTTTTGGCATATTCTACTTAATAACCTTCTTCCTGACCTGGGGAAATAAAACATATAAAAGGGTGAGCTCAAATGCTCATTAAGGGTAAACAAAAAAAATATCAATCACTTCATATACATAAGCACATAACTTTTGAAAATCTTAACCTGCAAAAGAGATCATAATTTCATAACATGGGATAAATCAAAGTAGTGAAATGTAATCCCAATAATCATAAATTAAAACATGAATCTTTGTGGCATACACACATAATCATAGAGAATCATTTCTTATTAGTCAAGACTCATTGCCAAGAATATCTTAGTGGACAAAGTCCATTTCTGAACCGAGTTCACTCCTCCTTTCAGTCATGTTTCACTAAACCGGTATAACCTACCGTTCCAGCCATGTCTATCTCATGAGATATAAAATCTTTACCCAATTCATTGGAGGGAGATATAGGTCCCACCCATCTCATAATGATACCATTCTTATGTGTGCCACAAAATCATAAACCATACATCATAGCATAACCCATGAAATAAAAATGGGATTCTTAAACATCATGAAATCATAAAACAATTAATATAAGATAATGGAATTCATAAAAATAATTCTATCACAAAATAATCAAATCAATGTAATAATAGGGATAAAAACAGGACCCTTTATTATCTTAGATGGAAAATAATTTTGATAAAACACTTGAACTCTATTCTTGAGGAAAATATCCTTTCTACTTCAAAAACATTTTCCTTTCTTAACATGTCATAAAATTTTAAACTAAAATAAGATGATTAAAAATAAACATGAAAACTTGTAAAGGAATATTCTTGTAAATAATCTTTTAAAAATCCATTTAAGCAGTATTAGTTAAAAAACATTCTTCTCATACTTTTGTCGGAAAATTCAAAAAGTACTTCGTACGAAAAACAACAAAAGATTCCTTTCATATCCTTTACTAAAAACTCACTGATGGGTAAAATTGGATTTAAACAATTGTAGGTGGATGGAAATAATATTACATATTGAGGAAACATGGATGTGGATGATAAAATACACCCCAGTAAATACCAAAGTATAAACAATCTCGGATAAAAATGAGATTGTGATATTTCCCTTACCTTAGGTCCGATATGATTTGTACATGTACGAACCTCCTGTATAATGATTTAAATATTGTTATTCACTTATTCCAGAATCATACTTATTTTTATGATATCATATATGGTCATATTCTTAGCTTCTTAGTAGTAATATTTCATTGCTACTTGTTATTCGGGTGTATATAACTTTTTGTTCTTATGTGTGTTTTGTCGAATAAATTCTTATTCATCTCTTTAGGTTATAGAGACCTAATTTCCAGAATGGTATTAGTGTAATATATATCATATTCATTCATTTAATTCATTTATATAATCATTATGCAATGAAGATCATGTAGAACGAGTCGCATCACATCGTGGAGACGGTATTCCGTACGTACGCACGAGTGATGATATCGTTCCTATGATCGTGGAATTGTATTGGAGTTTATCTATACTATTTCAGAATCAATATCACTTTATAATAGTCATATATAGTCATTATTTACACCATTATACCCATCCAAGTAAGGTGGTGGTGGAAAATAGATTACACCACGGCGTGGAGACGGTATTCCGTACGTACGCACGCGAGATGATTTCTTTTTCCGTAGAATGGATAGATGTTGAAATAGGGTTGTTTAATACTTATAATAACATATCAGTAGATGAGTGATACTTATGTTATTACTTAATAATGAAACAACTAAAGAAGAAGAAGTGGAATAAGAAATAAAGATGAAAGAATCGGTAACGGACATTACCTCTTCTTTGAAGTGCTTCTTTGAGACCTCCTTTTAGGGAACTAAAATAGGTCTTTTAAGAAGACCAGAACCTCTAGGATGTTTCTAGGGAAGTGGAGAGGAGAAATTTGCAGGTTTTGACCGAGATTGAAGGCTCAAAGTGGTGTGAGAAAGAGGGGGAGGAGGTTCCCTTTTATAAGGTAGGAGAGGGGCACCTTTGGAATAACTAAAAATATTATTTTATTATAAAGTCAAATTCGGTTTTTAATAGCTTAAAATTGATATATTTCGAAGATAAGGTTGGTAGGGGTCTAAATCCTCTCATCCAATATAATTTAGACAAGTTTAGGTATCAATTTTAACCTTATCATTTAGATTTAACTTTAAGTTAGATAATTTAGCTTTTACCGTGTCTTCTTGTTTTCTTACACTATAAGGTTAATAAACTTACTATATGAAGCCAAAATAACCCCAAGTTGTTTATTATTAAAATATATATCCTTATCTAAGTCATTTGGACTAACCTTAGATTTTTAGGAATAAAATAACAATTGATAATATAATATTTGTTTTAAAGACTATTTTATGCCAATTTTGACACTATTTAGTAATTGATTTTTGTGAATATAATAATAGAATGATTAGTTCGAAAATGAAGTCCATTTTGAAAAATAAAATTTATAAATTTTCAAAATGTTGTTTTTACTATTCATAATGGCTAGTTTTAATAATATTTTAATAGAATATCATTGTTTGGTGAAACTCGGTATTGTGTACGACCCAAGCTATCGAGGAAGGTTGCGATTTCGTGTAAAGCAAGCCAAGAAAGTGTTGTGTGTAGAAAAAGATTAATTTGATGAGTTATATAACATGAAAGTCTCAGGTGTTGCACAACAACCACCAATCCATCTCAACCGTGGACAATCATCAACAAACCATAGAGATAGGGGTTTAGTTGTGTATGATTATATATATTTCCATGTTCTACCCTTAAAAAAAGAACGTGGATCAACTCGTTAATTAGTTTATCCTTGGATTTTACCTTTTTGGGGTATGGGAATAATCATTGTGGGAAGTTGTAGGGTTTGATGTTCTTTATTCCTGATTTTGTTGAGCCTCTTGCTATCACTCTAACGCGGAGGGTGTGGGCCAAAAAAACATGGCCTGAACCCTCCGCCATTGTTATTTTTGGTGTGTTATTCTTGATGGAGGAGGACAACAAGTTATCCTTAGTGAGGCATGAGAATGGAGGCCAGCACCACCACCGGCCGCGATGAAGGCGACGGTGCAATGGCGACGCCCTGTGGGCTCCGCTCCACCGTGGCCTCGACCGCCCAACGGCATGCACCGACCTGTGGCCCCTGCGCCACTGCGTGGCACCCGCGGTCTCTTTCCGCCCCACATAACTAGCAGCCTTGGCCCACCCCCGCGGCCCCTGCAGCCTCTGACTCCCCTGGTCTCTTTCTGTCTCGTGCCACCCCACGGCCCCCGCGGCCCCGCGGCCCCTGGGGCCTCGTGCCGCCCCGCGGAACCCATGGTCGTGCGCTGCCCTGCGGGCCGCAGCCCTCGCTGGGCTCCCCAGAGTAGACCGGACCGCCCAGCACAGTCCGGGACAAACCCATTAGGTCAGGCTAGACCAAGCGGGATGGGCCGGGCCTACCCAAACCGGGTCAGTCCGACCGAGTTGGACCAGACCGAGACCTACTTCGACTCATTTATGCTCTTTCGGTCATAAATTTGGCACCAGGAGTCCATTTGGAAAACCGTCAATGACACTGTAAACCCTAGAGAAAAAGGTCCCTTTGATATACTGCACTTGATATTTGGATTATATTGGGATATGGTCGGGTTGGATCGATCATGAATCCAAACAGGCCCTATGGACTAAAGGGAAAATAAATTATAGTCCGGGCATCTGACTGATGCACCGTCTTTTGTGTTGAGACACCTATGAAGTGGAGGTCCTTTGAGATATTTCTTCATGGGACTTCATGGCAGTTGGATTACCAACTATTATCTTGAGTAGCGGACCTTCTTGGAGAAGAGAAAGCATAGGGTGGAAACCTAGTAGCTAGCTGTGACTTTAGGAAGAGATCTTTTGTGGGTCTGCGATTGAGGTTCCCACATGGAACCACTCTAGTATTCCATGTGGGACTACCAGAGTGATACTATGTGGGTTAGTGCCTACCAATCATGTGTGGGTCAGCACCTTGTGATACTATGTGGGTCAACACCGAGTGATCCTGTTTGGGTCAGCACGGAGCAATCCTGTGTGGGTCAGCACTGAGCGATCCTGTGTGGGTCAGCACCGAGCGATCATGTGTGGGTCAGCACCTAAAGATCCTTTGTGGGTCTGATGATTATTAGAGATCCTTTTTGGGTTTTCCTCTTAACAGAGTAATATGATTCAATACTTAAATCTAATCATCTCTACTAATGTACCTAAGAAATACCTTATGTGATCTGAGTTCGTACCTGAGCGGTAAATTCCTTTGTGGTAGTACCTTGGTGGTATTCATTTGTGTGGTGTATCTGTGTGGTACTTACATTCGCGGTATTCCTTCCATTTTGGAACAGTTGAGATTTTGTATTTTGATTTGGACTTTGCGTTACCTCATGATTGAGATGGGTATACTTGATAACTTAGTTATATGTATGGGAACATACCTAAGTTGGGTTGTCAGTTGTTTTCATGCTTTATGGATTATCCTTTGTGGATTTTTTGAGACCTTGAGGGCCTTGGGGTCCCCTAATTAGTATCATTATACTCACCCCTGCACGGTCTGGGCATGTAACTCGTTGTGTTTGGTACATACGACAGACATCGCTAACTGAGAATGAGAGTACCAGGACTGGAGGTAGCTTGGAGGTGGACCTTAGACAAGGCATACCACAGAGACGACCAGTCAAGAGCTGTTCCTACCCTTCAGGTAGGATCTCCCACGGGTGATCGTGGGAGATGTTCCAATTTACATGTACTTTCAGTTTATTGTACTTTATAGTTGGGCTTGTATTCTTTCCCATTTTACATTCTTTACTCACTCTGTTTATTATTCAATTTACTTGAGTTCGTATCATGATGTGTGCTTGGTTGCGTGTGTTTACGGATTATAAAGGCAATGCCTTCCCAGTTTTATGGAATACACCTTCAGTGCAAGTCACTAGCCCCGAGCCTATGGAAGGTGGGCATGGGGTAGTCACGGCACAGGCCCCAGGGGATGGTTCATGACATAGAATTGACCTTCTCACCTTCTAATCTGTTGGTATACGATAAAATTTCTCTTGCGTACGTGTGAAGTACATCCGCCATGAAGCGATGTGCTTCATTTTTTATTTACATTTTACATAGACAGTAATATAGAGAGATTTAATGAATATATTTGATTTATGTAACATAATATTGATTCTTAAAATTTTAATTATTATGTATAATTTTTTTATTCCATCAACCATAAAATAAAAACAATGTTAATGTATATGTACAACCTACTATATTAATGAATGGTGTAATTAATTTTTCTATCTTTAAATTTTATGGCTGGCTCTAAATATGTATATAATGAATATATTATATATATATATATATCATGATTAAATTATGTATATTTTTTATCCAAGATAAATAAACAAGGACTGAAAATATTTAACTAAAATAATCATGACAAATGAAATAGTTTACACCTAGAAATAATGATTTTAATAAGGAATTATCGATAAAAGTGTGCGTATAAATGTTATTAAATCATCGTATATGATCTTAAAAGTATATAAATTTAACTTATACAAAATTAGATAAAATTTATCTTTATGATAAGGGAGGTTTCAATGCTTTTTAAGAAAGGACAACTCAATGAAATGGGTTTTATGTTACAATATCATTATTTACCAGGATTGTTTATTATTTAGATCAGATAATGGAATCTTATGATCAAAATAGCTAAATACTCATGAATTTTATTATCATATATTTATTTATATAAAATATATGTTTTTATTTCATTCTCTCCTTCCAATGTATCCACGATACAAAAAAATATTTATTTCATAAATTGACTTCATTTCTCTCTTAAGTAGAGAATTCCATTTCTTCAATATCTAGGTTTTCTGATATTTTTTAAAATAAGGTCATAAATATTCACCATTTTTAAATTATTTTTTATCAATTATTTTGTTTTTAAAAAATAGTATGAAAGGGATCATTCCATAATATTCCAAATGAAGTACTTTGTGATTTTTTCAACAAAATTGTCGACTGAATATTTTTCAACTTACACATTGTTGACAATTTATTCTGTCATAATGAATATTTTTTCAAAATAAAAATTTACATTTTTAAATGGATCCTTAAAAGATAAATTTATAATTACATTGTTCATAAATAATTGATTTCAAAATTGAAATCATATATTCATAAAGGATGTTTTAATGATCATTAAATGGTATTTTTAATCCCCAATGCCAAAATCACGTGATATAACTTATGATTATATAGGGATATGATCCATGGACACTATCCTAGTTATTATATGGGATGTTTTATTTATATTAGGACATTATTTTTATGAATCACACTTCTTTTCCATGGGATATGCTATGATGAAATTTTTATGAATCCCTTTTATCTCAAGGATTCAGATACTTTAAATTTTTTATGATCATTTGGAACAAATATATATCATTTTTGAAAATGTGATGGGTGGGACCAATATCTTTGTCAAATTCATTGGGTAAGATTAATATTTTATTAGATAAATTAGTTTGGAATGGGTAGTGAACTTGCATTATTAAGGGAATTTATCCACTATGTTAGTCTTTGGAGGGATCCTTGTGTGCTACGATGATTTAGGGAGTGAACCCATTATACAATTATAGACTTGAAAAATAGAATTTACTGCTATATAAATTATTTTCTTACCTAGTTGAATGCCATAATTCCATGTCTTATGATAATTTTGTGCTCTCAAGGTTTATGATAATTGAATATCTTATGATTCATGTCTTATGGAATTTAAATATGTTTGTAATGGATTTTGACAATGATATTTGGTATGTAGCGCATATTTTTAAATTGATATGATAATGTTATTATACCATTTTTATCATGTTTTTCTTATGTGATCATTAATATTTCATTTTTTACCCTAACTAGGCATCTGAGCTCAACCTTTCTTATTTACTACTCCACAAGTTATGAAGAATGGTATTATATATGATATGTATGAAATGAAATATATATATATCTAAAATATGAGTCATAATAGTTGGTATCAGATAAAGGTTTGGTTAGAACTTGGAAACCAGGATGAGAAGAGATTATTAAGAAAAATATAGAAAATTATATATATGGGATAAATTTTTTGATGTTTTGGTTGTGATCATGAATTATCCAGATCCAACAGAATATGTCATAGAAGAAGGTTCCAGAATTTAAAAATACTATAAATTATTTTAATGAATATCTTGTTTAAAAAAAAAATTATTGTTTCCCACACTATGCATTTTGGCTTTATTCAATGCATGAAAGCTAAATGAATCATGTTAACACTGAAGGTACAGGGAAATGAAATCATCTTCCTCAAGAGAAAATGAATCTTATGTGAGATGGAACAAGAAACAAGTTTCTATGCTCAGAAAAAGTTCACATGAAATGAATCACACTATGATTCCAAGAGAACAATAGAGGGGAAAATGTTATGTTGATTTCTATATGCTGAATTTTCCATCTTCTTTTAGTGGATCAACATATCCAATAGTATCTAGGAAATGCATTAGAACCTTTTAAATGATATTATCAATTATTTTTTATTAATAAGAAGAGAAACTTTTAATGTCTATTTATCATATATAATAAATAGAATATAATTGGTTGCCTCTAATAAAGAATTTACGATAATAAGATAAAATTGAAGCTATAGAATGGTATGAACATAAATGAATAATTTTCAAAATGTATATTCCTAAAAATACACATTTTAAAATGCAGAAATAATTAATTGTGTTAAAGTAGAGTGATGATGACATGTTTATTACCTATGAGGAAAATTTGACAAGATTCTCTGCTAGGGTTTTGTTTTTAACATCCATCCAACAAGTAAGTTTGATCGATTCTTTAGTTGGTTAAAAATAAGTATCCATGGGGATTTATCCAAAAGGGTGATTAGTCATTATAAATATAATGTTCTATGTGATATCATATTTGAGGTGAAGAATGTAGCTACCCATAAATCTCATGGGTTTGATATGAAAATTAAATTGAAATTTAAAAGAAATTCAAGAAATCAAATAGAGAAGAAGATGTTATTTCCATTAGGCTCAATGTGTGGAAAAAAACATTGGGGAAATTTTCTTAAGAATAATAGTAAATGATTTATTCATGGAAAGTAAATACATTGGGAAATCAAATTATAATGTTAAGGGAATATGTAATTTAGTGCTAAAAATAGATAGGAAGCTTTATACAATGCACCAACAAAACACCAGTGTTTTAAATGCAAGGTGTATGTGAATTATGATGACCAGTGTCCAAATCAAAAAGTCTGTGACAATGATCGAATTAAAAACCCCTTAAGACTGGAGACAAAGGGAAATATCTTTTGATCAATATTTCCAATGTGTGGTATGATAACAACATGTTGAAAGTTACACATACCATCCATTATATAATTTATATTGTCATTTTTTATTCTGGATCGAAACAAAATTTTATATATAAATAATTTTCTAATGTAACTAGATACCACTTGAAAATTTAGATTTTCTCCCAGTAGAAAAATTCCCTTATGGTATGATAATTTCATCCTATGTTTAGGATTCTTCCATGTTTTCAGTTTTGTAGAATGTTTTTCCTTCCAATATTATCATTCTTCTACTCGTTGAATTCGATGTTATTTTTTAAATAGATAGAATATCATTAAATAAAAAACCTATTAATTTATTAAGAAGGGTTACAATTGATATTCTAAATTAAATCAACAATCTCTCCAAGTTTGATGAAAAATAAACATCCAATGGATATTAAAACCATCATATGGGTCATGATTCTTATTAAAAATTTTATTTTAATTCATATGGTTGGGGAAACACTCAATATTGATGATATTCACTTTTAGTTTGATTTTATTGATATATTCCTTGAATAATTTCATAGCATACCCCCAAAATATGATGTCGATTTGTCAATATAACTTATAGATGGTGATACATATGTTTATAAAAATTTATATAGAATGCTTCCGATTAGGGTTCAGGTATAGAATAATAAAATCCTAGATAATATATAAAAGGTATTCATTTATCCAATTATGTCGCCTTGGGCTAAAAATGTTCTATTTTTTATGAAGAAAGATGGATCACTGAAACTACACATCGATTTTTGAGAATATAAAGGGGCTACTATCAAGAACAACTATCATATACCCTATATAAGTGATTTTTTCGATCATATGAATGGAGATAAATACTTTTACATGATTCAACTTTATTCTAGATATCATAAATTTAATGTTGTGAAGGATTATATTTCAATGTTAATATTCCATACAAGTTATGGACACTATAAATTTATCATGATACAAATTTTCATTAATAATTCCTCTCTTATATTTATGTATTTAATGGATAATATATTTATGGATTACCTTGATATGATTTTGGTAGTATTAACAGATGGTATTCTTATTTATTAAAAATTAAAGTAAGAACGTGAAGATCATATGAAATTTCTTCTAAAGAACACATGGAAGGTGAATCTTTATAAAAAATTAAACACGTGTGAATGTTGGATTCATATTGATTCATTCATTGGCCATATAATAAAATGTGAGTTTATATCAGTAGACAATCCAAAGGCTGAAGTTATTGAACATTGGAAAAGACTTACCAATTCGATTGAGATCCATTGTTTTCGTGTTCTGTCTTGATATTAGTGACTGCTCATGGAGAATTTATCATCAATATCATATCCACTCACCATGCTTACTAGGAAGGGTGAAAAGTTATTTTTGATGAATTCTTGTGGGGATTGTCATTTGGATTTGTATAAAACGCTAGTTAGTTAAATATTATTAATATTTCATATAGTGAATGAGGGTTTTGACTCTATAGTCATGCATCAAAGAAAAGACTTCAATTTTCCCTCATGTAAAAGGATATGGTTATTTCTTATGCCTCATAGAAATTGAGTTTCCAATGTAAAAATTACCAAACTCATTATTAGGAGTTATATGTGGTAATTTTTTCAATGTATTTGATCAATAATTATATATATAGATAATGGTTTGACATATATACCAGTAAAAACTACTTAATGTATATTTTCACTTAGAATGACCTGATTACGTGCTAATGTAGATGGTTTATTCTAATTGAATATAATTTATTTTGAAGACCTAAAATAATGTGAAATCCAATATAGTGGTAGATGATCTATGTAAAATGGATCATGCTTTATTACTAATAATTATGATCCATATAGATCTAATATTATTATACTATCAAAGAATGTGGATTGAATTTTTAATGGAATGGGAGAAATCATACCTCTCTCAAATGAGTGTTAACCATATATAAGTTTGATGAATAAATAGGTAAAAAAGATAGAGGTTTAGATAAAAAAGTATGTGATAAATGTTCATGAGTTTAAACACGTTTTTAATTGAATATTAAGGTTTAGGAACATTATATTTTTACTTTTAGTCCCAAATTTGATGTCGGATCTGATGGATGGAGCACATTGTTCTTCATTCTCTATTTATCCTAGATGTATGAAGATGTATATGGATAAGGAAGAGTATTTTTTCAGATGACATTCTTACATAAATTTTATTTTATTTTTCTTAGTTATTAGTATCACAATATATTAAGGATGGAATCAAAATTATTAGTGTATGTTATAAGAATTACCCATACCATAAGAGAAATGGGAAAACATCACCATAGATTTTTTCATCAGACTCCCCAAAACATCTAAATTGAATAATGCTATTTGGTTTGTGTTTAATAAATACAGAAAGTCTTAAAACATATTTACATTAGTTAATATGTCTTTATTGATAATATTAATCATTTATATATTATAAAAGTTTTACGATTTAATGGTGTACCACTGTCTATTGTATCTGATCAGGATCCAAGTTTTACCTTGATGTTTTGGAGACGTCTTCAAAAAATCTAGATACAACGTAAAGTTTCAACATTTATTATCATCCCCATACTCATTTTTGGTATAATATGACTATTAAAATGAAGTAATACATGTTTATATACTTATCTATTGATTTCAAAATTTGTTTGGGATCAACCCCTTCTTATGGTGGAATTTTCATACATTAATATATTTCACATTTGAATTTCAATAGATCATTATGAATCCATATAAGGTAGGATAATAATAACTCAAACATGTTAGAATAATTTAGGTGAAGGAATGTAATTAGGTCCTTATATTCGTAATGAAATTAAAGATAATTTCATATCCATTCAACATTATATACATGTAACACAGAGTTGAAAAAAAGTTATGTTGAAAATCATCAGAAATATCTAGAGTTTGTAGTTGGTGAATGGGAATTCCTATGAATATAAACAATGAAAGTGGTGATTATATTTTAACATAATGGTATGTTAATCCCAGTTATATGAACCCTTTCCAAATCATTGATCGTATTGGGACGGGGGATTATTGATTAGAACTTCAATCAAATCTCTATCAACTTCATGATGTATTCCATGTATCTTTCCAGAAGAAGTATATACTTGATCCTAAAAATGTTATGAACTCAGTGGCCATACCATTAGAGAAAGTTATTTTATATAGAGAATAACCTATATAGATTCTATATTATAGAGATAAAGAGCCATAAAACGTGAACACTCACATGGTCAATGTTTTTTTAGAATAACCACCAATTCGAGGATGCTACATGGGAACCTAAGGATGTGATGAAGTGGATGTATCCTTATCAATTTGTACAATGTGAAATATTTTCACTTATAAATTCATTTTATTGTGTTTAGAATCTAACACTATGATATTTTTATGAAATATTTCATAAATAATTTTATTTCTTTGACAGCTTATGTCACATGCAATAAAGAGTTTAGTTGAACCATCTAACATTATTTAAATATTTTTTCCATAATTTATTTAAAATTAGAATGGATTTTATGAATAGAAATAAATAAATTTTAAATAATAAATTATAAACATATTTATAAAATTACTCTATTAGTTATATTATTATTAAAAATAAATTAAAAAATATTTCAAAATTTAAGGTTTTTTTTGAAAATATATTTTCATCTGTGAAACCTAGTTTTTTATTAATAAAATCAATTTATAATCTTTAGTGAATTATTTTAATGAATTTTGTAAATAATATTTTAAACCAAATTTTCAAAACATTCAAAAAATATTTTTTCTAGTAATACGACAAGAATAAATCCAGTTTTATGAATAAAAATGTATTTTTTTTCTAAAAAAAGTTTTTATCTCATTCCATACACATAATTTGAAATTTTTATACCTTTTTGAGTTATTAAATTATATAAAATGAATTAAAAATTTATAATATGAGTTTCATATTTTTTAAATACTATTCATTTTATTTTAAATTTTAATTTTAATCGAGGTAAAATTTATCACCTTCGGAATGGGTAAATCATGTAAATAAATTTTAAAAATAATCGAGTTAAATAAAATGATTATGTATAGTTCTTATTTTCTGAAGGGAATTCAATACTTATATTCTTAGGATACAATATTATTAGTTTATTGGGCACTTGTCCTTAAAAAGGACTTATATATTTTTTAAATAAAATAACATTACAAAATGTCAATTTCAAACTATAAAATATAATTTATGTCATCAAATAAGTAAAACAAATTCTGAATTAATATTAATAGTAATTGTTTTAATAATGAAAATACATTAATGTGGGTATTTTATTTATAATTCATAGGTATTATATAATTACATTAAATGGTTACAGAATACCAAAATAACATATATTCCCTCAATGGAAAGAGAAAATAAGCGATTTTGAAAAAATAAATGGTGATATAATT
The DNA here is from genome assembly GCA_963277665.1 of Viscum album. Classification (NCBI taxonomy): domain Eukaryota; kingdom Viridiplantae; phylum Streptophyta; class Magnoliopsida; order Santalales; family Viscaceae; genus Viscum; species Viscum album. Next base: position 633,503,388 of record OY728161.1, read on the forward strand.
TGTGCCATTTATACTATAACAGAAATTAATTAGGTAAATATTAAATAATTGGGTCCTGATAAATGAATAATTTAGAATCATAGCTTCGTATTTATGTCTTTTAAATGAAATTAGTTTAATTGTAAAAAATTGAATATAATAATAATTTTTCAAAATAATATATTATTAAATTATGTAAAAAATATGAGAAACTCATGATATAATACAAGGATGATATCATATATTTTAAAAATTAATTTTTTGGCCCATTTTTTTGCCTTTATGTGTGCAAATTAAAACCATTTAATACTCAAAAGGTTTATACCATATTTAGAATAAAAATTTATTAACTAAGAGTTAATAAAAATGATATTGTTTAAAGTGACAAAGAAATTTAGTCAAATTATATTAGATGATGTTGTTAAAACATATCCCAAATTATATTATAACACCTATCAATTTTTATGTGTTTTTATTTATAATTAATTTCTTATTATTTATTCGTTTATGATATTGAAAAATCTCCCCTCACCTCAATTATAAAAGGGCACCACCGCATTCAATTATTTTCACGACATTGAGCCTTCTAGATTGAAAAATCAAAATATTTCTATTATAAAAATTCCTAGACACATTTTATTATCTATGATCATCCCAAAAAACCTTCCCTAATCCCTTTAGAGGATATATATAAAATCCTTCTAAAGATGATGTAATCACCATAACAGTTGGATTTATTTTCTACTCATCTTTAACTTGTCAAAATATAAAACAATTGGCTTTAAATAATATATTAATTATCACTAAAAATCAATAATTTTATTTTTATTATTAAACATCATTATACATCTTTTTTCTCATAAAGGTGAATTGAAAATATATCTTTTGTGTATGTACAACTTTTCTGCTCAATATTGCAATACTATTTATTCACCACCATATTTAATGGATGAGTATTAGGATCAATATAAGGTTCAAATATGATATTATGAACCTAGTTATACTTATATGATTATAATATCACATATAATTTCATATTTTTAAATCTGATGGAAAACGATAATGTCACTCAGGCATATGAGTGGACCACCACTTCCACGAGGTGTTGCAATTTGGTTTCCATTTCCATTTCGATTTTATTATAATAAAGATAGATTAAATAAATTGATAATATATAAATATAATAAATTATAATTATTATAGAAAGGTTAATTATTATTTTCCTTTATTTCATTCCATCTTTCAGTAAATAAATACATCATTCATGATTATGTTAGACCTACCATCTTCATGAACAATGTAATTCATTTTATTGTCTCAAATGATTTTGGATGACTCTAAAAAGGTATATAATGAATATAAATTATAATTCTATAATTATTAATAATTTCTAGATCATGGAATGAAGATAAATGTATAAGGACTAGAACTACAATACTCAAATAGTAATGTTAAATGAAACTATTAACACCAAAAAATAATGATTTTTATATGGAATTATTGATAAGAGGCAGTGTTGAAATGTAATAAAGGATAATATTTGTTATAATAAATAATACAATTACTCTACTATTTAGGAATAATAAATTAAATGTTTTTATACAGTAGTTTGCAGTTCCTTTGATGTAATACAAACACAAGGTATGATATTTTATATTAAAACCTCATTATTTCTGAAGATTGTTCTAAATTATGTTTTGATAAAGATATTTCATAATAAAAATCTCAAGATACACATTAATTTTATTACCCACTAGATATTTTTTTAAAATAAATGTTTTATTTCATTATCCACATCATGTGTACTCAATATACAAAAAATATGTTTTCAAGGAATACCAACATCATTCCTCTCTTTTATCAAAATATATTTTTCTCCCATATCGATGTTGTGGGATCCAATTTATTTATATAGTAATACATTTTGATTTATATAAATATTTATAAATAAGATATTATTTTACTGTAAATCAGATTCTTTTTCTAATAGCATACTCTACATGAAACAATGTGTTTCTCTAAAATATTAAGTGGCACGCATCTTCGAGTTACACAAATAAAATAAAATAATAATATTATTATTTTAAATTGTAGTTAATACCTAAAAGTTGAATTAGAAGGAAATAAAATAACTAACTTCAATATGATTATATATATATATTTTAAATTTCTTTACCTTAATAAAATAAATGATAGAGGATTAAAACAAGAATGAATCCGATTTTCATCATGAAAAACTCTTATATTTATAAAAGGTACTTTTACCGATTTTAGATGGGGATTCATTTTTAGGTATAGTTTTTATCACATTAACATGTTCTATTTTACAAGATAAGATTATTATTTAGAATAGGGACATCAAAGTTGACATTGGTTTAATTTTTTGTAATTTTCTGATAAAGTTCATTTTTTAATGACTAGTATAAATAATGCATTTTAATTCAAAAAATCATTTAAATCTGATTTGATTCTATAGATATATTGTCCTATTAATTTGTTATAATGTATAATTTTTTTTATTTAATATAATTTATTTCATGGGATTTAATTTCATTTTTAAATTGGATATAAACACATGTTAATCTTTTGATAGTTATTACTTTTCAAAACCCCTTGTTTTTGCTTTAGAAACAGGTATTAATTTTAAATTAATTACTCAAAATTTTGTGTTTTGAATTTGAAAAAACATATTCCTTATTTGGGATAATATGTTTTATAATGTGTGAATAGTTGCCATTTTTTTAGAACATTTTGAATACTAACATCAGTACTTTTTTTATTTTCCATGATTAAATGGGAAATATATTATATTATGGTGAATGATAATAATATAAAAATATTAAACTACCATGAAACATCTCATAATACTATTTTATTAGATATTTCTGAAAAAGGGCATCATTGGGACGATTTTGGGACCCCATTTATCCTCTTTTGAGTGATAATGACTTTTTATAATAACTAATTTAATGTAAAGTGAAAAATAACATAAACATTGGTATTTTTACTAAAAAAAATTATATGGTGTTATATAAAAAATATATTAGACTATAAATAGAAATTGTGTTGATAAATATATATTTATACATCATGGAATTTTATTTATATTTTTTAGACATTAATTAAATAAATTTATTTATGACATTATAATGTGGTTGTGATGGATTCATTAATAATGAATTCAAATAAATAATATGATAATTATTAAAATAAATGTTATTTGATTATTTTTATGCCAAAAAAATATTATGTATGATATTGAAATATTATATTCGTGTTAATGCCTTTTTTTATGCGTAATCAAGTTATTAGGACTTTAACAAAATTAAATTACTTTTTAGTGTCCAAATTGACCTAAATGAGTTTTTAAACCAAATAATATTTTATTAAATTATATAATAGTCCCCAAAATCTAATATTCATCCAAATAACTTATATAATTTTACAAATTTCATTAATTATCCAGTAATAGTCTTATTTTAATTTTATAGTAACTATAGTTAAAATATATTGTGAAAATGAAAGAAGACATGGTAAGAGTTAATGTTTTTAACTAAGGGTTCATGCTAAAATATAAGGTCACTTTTCTGACATAAGTGTACCTAAAACCTAATTGTTGAGATTTTTTCTACCCCAAATCATCTTATATTTTAAATAAATGGGTTTGGGACCATTTGAATCCGAAAATCATTTCATGATAAAATAATACATCAAAACATTCCTAAAGTGCTCCATCTCCTGCATATAAAATGGAATCACCTCTACCCATTTACTCACACCTCTAAAACCCACTGTCTCGTCCTTTTTATTCTCAAATAATATCCTAACATTCTTGCTTTCCTCCTAGAGGAATTACCTTGGGATGAAAGAAAACCAAGAAATCCTTTTATCTCAAATCAAAAGAAGTTACCTGATTTAGAGGTAACATATTCTCTCATGTTCATTTCATTTATATACCTTCTCCACTCCCTATGATCTTATTATTTTTTGAATACATAAAGACCAAAATATCATAAATATACTAAGTTGTATTTAATATAAGGATTTTAACTACACATACACACACCTTGATCTAATGAATATGAACATATTGTTTCTCTGGGCGATGAACTACTACCTCAAGAAACAATGATTTTTGAAATTTCCCATACGACCGTTCATGATGAACATTCTGAAGGAACTATATTTATATATTATATATATTATATATATATATTGTTTTTTTAGCATATTTATTTACAGAATACCTTTATACTTATCATAATGTGTAAATACGCTAATTTCTTTTGAGGAAGTGAGGACTACTGCCCCTTAGAGTGATATAACTCATTCATTCCTTACAAAGAACATATAATGGATGGAGATAATGAAATTATCTAAAATATATAACTTATGATATTATATTGTAATTATAATATACTTATGTATCATTTAGTTTTCATTCTATAATATGACAAATGAATGAAAATATCATTTATCCGTACGTACGACCTACTGTCTCCCTGAACAGGGAATTTAACTTAGTATATCAAAATGTAAGGGAATATTATAAATACATATTAATATTGGATATATATATATATATGATATTTATATCATGAAAAATATTCTGGATATAATGTAATTTTTACCACATTGACAATTTGAAATTATATCATGTTAATTTTCCACTAAAGAACCAAATAACAACAAAATGACTGATACGAACGTAAATAATTAATTAATTTTTATAACATGATAATAATTAGTAAAAAATGAATAATAAAGTAGAAATTTTTTCTGATGTATGTAGAAATTAACCTAAATTTATTATTCAGGAATATAAACAATGAAGGAGAGATGTCAGAGTCAAGGTAAAAGACTTTATATCAATATCCTTTCATTGAGGCATATTTTGGTTTATGCACGAACTTATTTTATACGGTGTATAAATACACCGTTTTTATTTTAATTTAATTAATTAATTTTCCAAAGTAATTTTCTTCTATGAAGTGTTTTACTAAATGAAAAAATGAATGTTTCTTTTTAATGTACATGGCGACAATTACCATTCTGCTACCACAATCATTATTTGATATTTTGCTTCCATAACAGGATGTAATGTCATTAAAAGGAAAATAAATATAATATACTCTTTTTATGTATTTTCTTATTGAGTATGGTTTTTATAAATCATTTATTATGTTAATATATTGAAATGATATATTTTTATTTCAATGTGGAAATGTAATCTTTCCTTTATAGTTGTTTTATGTGTTATGGTTATGTTATGGTTCCTGGGAATTGTTTATATATATAGGTGGTTTTGTGATAAAATGAGGGTGGGAGAGCCTAAGATATCTCTCTATTTAGTTTGGTAACATGAAGGTGGGAAAATGTTAAGGCTTCTCCTAAGATATTTAGGGAATATATTGTGATAGGTATTCCAAATGTAACTCCCTACATAGCTGTGAAACCTACAATGTATGTATGTTATGGATGCCAAAAGTTACCTTTTATGATTTATGATTTCTATGTGTTATTCATAAATCATGTTATTTCAAGGGGTATGTTAAAGGTAATATGTTTTATAATTTAAAAGTATGATTTTATTGATTTGTATATATTGATAGACTAGTTTTTTCTTTCCTTATTTTATAACCAATACTGAGATTTTAATGCTCATCCCATGTTTTTTAAATGTTTTTCATAGGGTGTAAGTAAATTTAAGAGAATAGAAGAATTCATGAAGATCTTTATCGAGAAATTAATTCTAGTTTTGTTTAAAGAGTTTTCTTTTTTTCGATGAAATTGGTTGTAGTAGAATTGTCTACTTTGTACTATTAGAGAAGTAATGTGATAGTTATGGAAAAATTCCCTATATCTCTAAACATGACAAGATCATCAATATAAATTCTTGACTAAACTCAAGATTCTGTAATGTTTATGGTTGGGTCCTTATAGTTGGAATCAAATGATGGTTTTGAAAACATTATGATTTAGGATATTCTTATATTAATATCCATAATCTATTTTTACATTATAGTATTATTGAAATGATATAGCTTTTGAATATTACTATGTTGTTTCAGATAATATATTTATGTGTTTAGAATGGTTTTCTATAGAGGAAACATGGAAGATATGTTGGGAAAACACAAAGAGAAAAACAACCAACCAAATTTGCAATTGTAAATGGTCATGTTCGAAACTGAAAAGATTGTTGTAGTAATGGAACAATTGAATCTTACTATAAATTGTTGTGTTATCCATGCACAAGAACATCCAAATCGACCACAAAGGAACATGTTAGTAGTTGATCATTTCATGATACAATATCCTCCAACATTCAGAGGATCATCTTACCTCGTGCTAGTAAAAAGGTGGATTAAATAAATGAATAAGATATTTGAAGTAATGAGGTGTTCAGAACATCAAAAGGTTAGTCACTCTCTTTTTTATTTGGAAGGTGAAGTCGATCAGTAGTGTTCGATAGTTAAAAATATCCTGGATAGTAAAGAGATAGATTCACTTGATTGGGTAGAATTGAAATGTATATTCCTTGAGAATTATTTTCCTAAGGTGATTCAACTTATTATGGAAGAAAAATTCATGGAATTGAGGTAGGATGATGACTGAGTGGCTGCTTGTGAAGAAAAATTCAACATAATGGAAATTTATGATCCAAATTTCATATTATATCTTGATAGTAAAATCTATCATTTTTACTCAGGAATAATGCCAATGTATCTAAGGGGTTTAGCTTCTTGTGAGCTCAAAATTTATGAAAAAAATGAATGATGTTCAAAGATGGTGGAAATAGAGTGTTCTGATTATCATTTGTTCTTTACAAATAAAAAAATAAGTGGTCTAGGTAGAAGAAGAAATAGAATGACTCTTCAAAAAGAAAATTAGTGGTTAGAATCTTAAGTATACAGTTCGTGAGAATTATTTAAAAAAGAACACTGGGGAATGCATTTTTAATTATATTAAGGGCTTCCTATGGGGTAAAACGGGATATAAGGATCATAATTGTACTGAAAATTATAAGGGTAATTGTAAGACAAAAATTGATTTACAATCAGTAAAAATCTTCAATTGAAATAAAATGGGTCATTATGAAAATGGGTGTCCAACAAAGAACACAAATGACGGAAGGTAGCTGGACTACAAGCAGAATGGGGTGGTGAAATCCTTTGTAATTACTTCTGTAGATAGTGGGACATCAAATGAATAAGTATCAAGTATTGAATATAATATTGTTGTGTTCTCCAATTTCGATGCTACCTTCCAAAAATAGTGAATTTTTTATCTATATTGATGCTTCATTGAAAGGAATTGGTTTTGTCTTAATGAAGAATGATCATGTAATTTTTTATGCTTTATTGAAACCTCATAAGTTAAATGACCGTACACATTATTTGGAATTAGCTGTTGTTTTTTTTTTATTTTAAAATTTAGAGGCATCAATTTTATTGAATAAGGTGTTAAATATATACTGATCACAGACGTTTTACGTATATATTTACTTAGATGTATTGAAAATTATACAAATAATATGGCTAGAATTAATCATGCACTATAATTGCACGATTCACTACAATCTAGGAAAAGAAAATATAGTGGTTGATGATTTGAGTTAGAAAAGTAATTCTACATTAATCCTGTTACATTTGGAACACAGTTATTTGGTTTTTGATTTGATAAGTATTGTATTGAATGTCACTGGTGTAGGGAATTCATCTGTTTTTTTCACATGGTAGTGAAATCATCTCGATCATACATAATTAAAAAAGTATTGAAAGATTATAGTGAGTTGCAAAAGAAGGTAGAATTGGTTCAGAAGGGTAATTTACCTAAATTTAACATTGATAAAGATTCTAGTTTTAGGATTAGAAAGAGATTAATGGTGCCTTGTGATACATAGTTGAAGAAAGATTTATTTTGTGAAGATCATAGTTCTCCATTCTCAGTTTATCATGTCAGTACTAAATTGTACAATGATTATCGGTAGTATTACTGGTGAGATGGAATGAAAAGAGATATTTTTATCTTTACCTCTAGTTTTTTGATTTGAAAATTGGTTAATGCAGAGAGAAAATTCATGAACGAGATGCGTCATAATCATCTAATGCCAGACTAGATATGGGAATAGGTGTCCATTTATTTCAAAGTGGGATTAACAAATACATATCGAGGTAATAATGTAATTTGGTGTATTTTTGATCAATTGAATAAATCATTTAATTTTCTTTTTATTCAAGAGACTCTATCTCTAGGTCAACTTTCTTGAGGGTATATTAATGATATATTCAAGTTACATAGAATTAACCTTTCCATTATATCTAATCATGATGAAAAATTGACTTCTAACTATTGTAAAGGCCTTCATTAGTCATTAGGTGCTGAATTAAATTTTGGTACAACTTTTCATCTAAAATCAGATGGGACGTCACAATAAACTATTTAGAAAATGGATGATATGATACATTATTTTTCATTGGATTATGAGTGATGTTGTCACCAAAATCATTCTTTTGTTGAGTTTCTTTTATAATAACAGTTTTTATTCAAGTATACATATGGAACCATTTGAATCATTTATATGGAAATATGTGTCAAACTTTATCTTTTTTATGATGAAGTAGGTGAAGTAAATTTAATTGGACCAGAATTAGTATCAGAGATGGAAGAAAAAGTTTAGGTGATTCAGAAAAACATGAGAATTAATCAGAGTAGGTAGAAAAGTTATGTAGAAACTCAATGGAAGGATCATTCATATGAGGTTGGTTATAATGTCTTTATCAAATTTTATCCATGTAATTGTGTGATGCATTTTGGTAAGAAGGGAAACCTGAGTCCGAGATTCATTGAACCCTATAAAATCCTAGAAAACGTTGGATCAGTTTCAATTATAGTAGATTTACCTACAAATTTATCGAAGGTACATAATGGTTTCCATGTTTTAATGTTGAGAAATTATATGTCGAATCCATCTCATGTTTTGATTCTAGAGGTAGTTCAGATGGGGAATAATATTTTTTATGGGGAACAATCAGTCCATATTTATGACCACAGAGAGAAAGTGTTATCGAATAAGTTAATTTATTAGGTAATAGTTTTTTGGAAAACCTATATGGTTAAAGAGGTAACATAGGAATATGAAAGTACTATGAGGGATAAATACCCCCACTAATATGATAGGAAACATGGAAATCTCAAATTACTGTGAGGGATAAATACCCCCAATAATTTGATAAGTGAATTGAATTGTGAGGCTCCAATTCCCCAAAATGGGGAATTATGTAGGATACGAGATATTTATAGAATAATACCTTTTAATTACTATTAATATTATATGAGTAAGATATTATTTTACATTTAAGGGAATTATTTTTCTAATAGTGTAATCAGAACACAACAATGGGTTTCTTTGAAATATTACATTTCACACATCTTTGAGTTATACCGAAAAATAATAATATATTATTATTATTTTATATGGTAGTCAACCCCTAGTTACTTTATAGGAAACAATAGACATAACTAAATACAATATGATTATATATATTTTTAAATTTATTTACATTTATCTAAAAAACATTAGAAGCCTAAAATAAGAATGAATATGATATTAAGCATGAAATACTAAAATATTTTTAAAAGGACATTTTATAGCATTTTGATGGAAAAACATTTTTAAATATAGTTTTTGTTACTAATATATGTTCTATTTTACAAAATAGGATTATTATTTATAATTGCTACATCAAAATTTAATTTGGATAATTTTATGGAAATTTGTTGATAATGAATGTATTTAATGAATAGTAAGCAATACTGTACTTTTTCATCAAAATAACATTTTCACCTAATTTATTAATATATTTTTATTATCTGTTTAATTTGTTTTAAAGTGTAATTGGATTATTATTTTATCATTTATTCGAGTATTTTTCATTGGAAGTAATTTCACTTTTAAATTGGACATAAACACATGTTAATCTTCTGATGTTATTAGTTCTAAGAAACCTGATTTTTGGTTTTGACCATGATAATTAATTTTAAATTAATTACTGAAACATCTATGTTTTGGATTTGGAAAAATTGATTTCATATTTTAAATAATAAGTTCCAAATTGTGTGAATAGGTACCTTTTATTTTTGGACATTATGAATAGTAACTTCAGTAAATATTTTTCTTACCATGGTTAAATGGAATATCTTGTAAGTTGGGGAAATAAACTAATAATATAATTATATAAAACTACCCTAACACATGTCCTAATATTATTTTTTGAGGTATTTTGGACCAAGGGAATCCTTGGGTTGATTTTGGGACCCCATGTATTCACTTTGGAGTGATAATGGAATTTTATAATAATTAAATTTAAATAATGAGAAAAATAACACAAACATGTATCGTTTTACAAAAACAAATTTTATATGGTTTTATATTAGTTATATATTCAAATATAAGTAAACATTAGAATGATAAATAGATTAACTATATCATGGTATTTTATTTATAGTTTTTAGACAACATATATATAAATTTATTTATGAAATAATGAGGATGAAGGGATTACTTCATTGATAAAGGATTCAAATAAATGATATTATAAATATTAAAATAAATATAATTCCATTATTTTGCAGCCATCCACAAATTTTATGGATGATATTGACATATTATATTTAATTTAATGCATTTTTTTTAAATTAATCATGTTTTTATGACTTTAACAAAAATCAATTACTTTATAGTGTCAAAATTGACATAAATTAGTTTTAAAAAAAATACTATTTTAATGAATACTATATTAGTCCTAAAAACTAAGATTCAGAAAAAAAACATTTAATGTTAAAAATGTCATTAATTATCCAATTATTGTTCTATAATAATTTTAGAGGAAATATAGTAACCATATATTGTGAAAATTCATTAAGACATGGTAAGTGTTAATGTTTTTAACTAAGGGTTTCAAATGAGCCTTAGCATAGTTGTTGAGGTATCCTTAAGTTCAACCACAAGACCTAGGTTCAAAACCAAGTAGAGACGTATTTTTGTGGGGTACTGTAGTAGTATTGTAGTAGATCTGTACACTTTACAGATACTATAGCAGAACTGTAAACTGCGCGGTACTATAGTCGGAACTGCAGCAAGTACTCTAGCATCTTATATTTGGTACTGTAGAAGCTGGAACTATTCCCCTTGGGAAATCGGTTAGGTCTTGAAGTCATTAAGGATTTCTGGCCATGCATTCCTTTGGGTCAGTAGGGCTTTCGGGTCACCATTAAAACCTTCGGTCCACCTCATGGCCTTCGGGCCACATGCAGTTTCCCCTAACACACTACAAAAAAAAGAGCAGCCCTAGAAGAGGATTCATAGAAGGTGAACTAACCAGAAAAGAGCCAAATGGATTTTTCTGAATGAGAGGGTATTGTTATGCCATCGGGACTAGACTATTCTTGCACATGAAGCCAATCTAGTCGGCCAATCGAAGGAGGAGAGCTACTTTCTTGATGTAGTTGCTGGGGAGGGGCAGTTCCTTGTAGACAGTCTGGTTGAATTCCTTAAGACCTTCAGGTCATGTAATCTCCTAATCCTACGTCCCATGTAATCTTTGATCCTACTGAACTTTTATGGGTTCCCCCTAATCCCCTAAAAGGGGGGTTATCAAAAAATCAGTAAAAATGAAGGCCTTCGGGCCATTCGGGAAACTAAGGGTTAAAGCTAAAAGATAAGGATAATTTTGTACCCTAAAATTTTCTAAAACTTATTGGTTGAGAGTTTTTCGACCCAAAGTCATCTTATATTTTAAATAAATGTAGTTGGTACCATTCTAATCAAAACATAATTTAATAATAAAATAATACTTCAAAATTTTCCTAAAGTGCCCCTCCACCACTTGTAAAAGGGCATCACCTCTATACATTTACTCACACCTATCAAGAGCCTTGGATCATCCATTTTCTTCTCAAATAATCTCCCAAAATATCTCTTTTACTCCTAGAAACTTTACCTTGGGTATATGTAAATTTAATAAATCCTTTTGGCTCAAATAAAATAAATATACACAATTTAGAGGTGACATATTCTCTCAAGTTCTTTTATTTTATTTTCATTATCCACTCCCTATGATATTATTATTCATTAATTACATAACCACACCAGTATCCTAAATATACCTTTTATTTTTTAAGATATATATTCTAAATAAACATACACACATGTCCATTTAAAAGATACAAGTATTCTGTTTCTGTGGACAATGAAGTACTGCCTCATGAAATGATGATTGTTTAATTCTCCTCTTCCACCTCTAATGGTGTCCATTATGATGACACTGTATTTATATATGAAATATATTATATTAATATTTCCTCTATTCTTCTATATTTTTCTTTTATGAAATACCTTTATAATTTCATTAATGTGTAAATTTTATAATTTAATTTGAGGACGTGTGGACTACCGCCCCTCAAAGTGATATGACTCGTTAATGCCATACAAGGAATGTATAAAGGATGTAGTTAATGAAAATATTTAAAATATATATCTTATGATATTATATTTTAATTACAATATACCTATGTATCATTTATTTTTCATTTCATTAATATTACAAATAAATGAAAGAAGTGTTCATGCAGACACACGACATACCATCTCCATGAACATTGCATTTAATTTATTATCTCCAAATGTTATGGAATATTATAAATACATATATAAATATATACATGATATAGATTATATTTAAATAATTAATAATATTTTTTAGATAATGAAATTTTTACCAAATGGACTATTTTTAATTTTATCATGTTCATTTTCGACTCACGTACCAAATATAGACAAAACAACCGACATGAACTTAAATAATTATGTTATTTTTATAACATGATGATAAGTAATATAAAATGAATATTAAACACTAAAAATGTTATGATGTATGTATAAATTAACTGAATTTTATTATTTTGTAATATAAAGTATGAACGAGGAAAGTCAGACTCAAGGTAAAGGACTTTTTCTCAATCTCGTTTCATTGAGGCATATTTTTTATTATAAATTACCTTATTTTATACAGTGTACAATTATAACCTTTTTAATTTAATTTAATTCAATGATTTTCAAAAGGAATATTTTTCTATAGAGTGTTTTACAAAACGACAAAATGAATATGTCTTTTTAACGTAGGTGACGACAATGGTCTTTCCACCGCCACGAGCATTATTTTATATTTGGATTCCTTAACAAGGTGTAATGTTTTTAGAAGAAAAATAAATACAATATAGTTTTTAGTTATTTTGGTATTGGAAATATTATTTTAAAATAATTTATTATGTCTATATCCTAAAATGATAAATTTTGATTGCAAAGTGGAAATGTTATCTTTCAATTATACATTTTTATGTGATATGATTAGGTTATTGTTCTTGGGAATTGTTTACGTATACAAGTTCTTCCATGATAAACCGAGGGTTGGTGTCCCTGAGGTAACTCTCCAATGCATTGGGTAATGTGACAGAGGTAAAGATTATTTTTTATCTTAAGAGATTTAGCTTCCAAAGGTAACTCCCTATACAGCTATGAAAGATACATTATAAGTATGTTCCTTATTCCAAAAGTTACCCTTATGATTTATTATTTCTATATGTTATTCATAAATCATTTGATTTCATATTGTATGTTAAAGAGATTGTATTTTTTGATCTAAATGTATGGTTTAATTGATTTGTATGTAATGATGGATTGATGTTTTATTTCATTATTTTATAACCCTTACTAAGCTTTTTATGTTTATCCTAATTTTTTGAAATGTTTTTCACATGCTATAAGGACAGGTATGAGAAATGAATAATTTAAGAAAATTTTTATCAAGAAAATAATTATTGTTTTCTTTAATTAGTATTATTTTTTTGGAAAATATTGGTTACATTAGAAGTGTAAATTGTAATATTTGAGATGTAATATAATAGTTGTTGCCTAATTCTCTAAAACTATAATCCTGACAAGATCCTCAATTTGAATTCTGGACATAACACTAGATTATGTAATGTTTAAGGCTGAGGCCTTATACTTGTTTTCAAAAAATGTTTTAAATAATATATTAATATTATGAAATGATAATTTAAATTCATTATTACATATGTTTGAAAATTTAAAAATTTTATTAAAATAATATTTTTATCACATTACAAATTTAGAAATTTTTGAATTTTCTATGAAATGTATTGATGAAGTGTTTTTTTAAATTATACATAAGGAAATAAATTTCCCACCATCATGAGTATTGTTTTCAATGAAGGGACCTCTACATATTTCATCGATTCTTTCAAATAAATTATATTCCCTTTATAATTTACCATTTTTTAAATGAATGATTTAAAAATAGAACTTTAATTTTTATCAAGAATGTTTTAATGATATTTTAATGGTATTTATATTAATCAAGGATTAAAACCTTTATTTTTCTAATGATTTAATTGGGATATGATCTGAGGATAAAATTTTTATTCTTTCTTTGGATTGTCTATGTTTATGATGAAAATATTTTCATGAAACCCATTTTGTTCCCATGGTTTATGATTTGATGAAATTTCCATGAAAGTAATTTTTTAAGGGTTGATATATGATGAATTTTTTATGATATTCTAGTACACATATGTATTATTCTCCTTTTATATATATGTGAATGATATCTATCTATAATGAGATGGGTAAATATTGAAAATGGATGAGATAAAAAAGACTAGAATGGGGTTAGAACTCTAGTAAGTAAGGTAATTTTTTAACATTCATAGTCTTGGGAGTAAACCATGACTAAAACGATGGTCTGGTGAGTGAAAACATTCAACTATAATTGTATTTTAATGATTCTATTATATTATGGGAATGATTTTTTAATTTTTGTACCACTATTCTGGGTATTATCTAAATGTTATACTCTTATGGATGATTTACATCCATTTCCTTGTGATTCATGTCTTATGAAAAACAACAACAAATTATAAAATTGATTTAGATTAACGAATAACATTTATGATAATTTATTTTTAACAATGTTTTTTCATAAAATACAATTTTTTTTAAAAAATATCTTTTTAGGAATCAGACCCATCCCATCGTAATGCTCTTGTTTTATGAACACAAGTTTCCAGACCTAGGTTTTTGTTTTTATCTTGATGAGATATTGAAGAAATTAGGTAGATGATGTCATTGATAAGACAATATCATATTCTACTCCGTCGGTATAACATTTAAAATCCATAAATTCAAAATAATAAAAGCTATAATATATTGTTTTTTGGAGTTTTTCCATTTCGTAATCACAAGAAGGATAAAGTTGATGAGTTATAAATAAATAATTTTTTAGACATAAGTTGTTACTTGAAGAAATCGAAATGTTGTTGTAATGTTTTGAAAGAATAATGCAATGTCAGGAGTTAGAATGTATTAATACTTTCTAAATTAATATCAGATGATTTTTCAATGATCATGAAGTTCTCACAAATATTTAATTATTTAATGATAAAAGGTTTTGAAGAATTGGTGGAGAGGTTTAAAGATATTCAAAATTAAAAAGTTGATAATTCCATCAAAATGGGAAAATCCATAGTAATGGGAATTCCATCATAATGGTAACTCCATCATAATATGAATTCAATTTTAATGGGAATACTATCATAATGGGAATACCCTCATAATGGGAATTCCATCGTAATGAGTGTTCCATCATAAGGGGAATTCCCTTAAAATTTGAAAATCCATCATAATGGGAATTCCATCTTAATTAGACGAGATAGAAATTGATTGTAATGGATAGGGAATAAAAGAGATCAAAATGAGAAGTGAATGAAATAGATCATAATGAGATGAGAAATAAATATATGATAATAAGTACATTAAAAATGAATCGTAATGAGTTGAGAAAGAAATAGGTCATAATGAGATAAGAAAGAAACATAACATAATGAACTGAGAAACAAACAGATAGAAATGCACTGACGATGAAACAAAATGTAGTGAGATGAGATAATTATAAAGAGTTGAAGAGGTAAACCATGAAATTACTTTTTTTTTAAATATATGATAAGTCTATAGAGGATTTAATAATTCAATGATGAATTTTATGTGCCAGATATTTTTGGAGTATCGATATTTGTGGACGTAGGGAATGTTTTCAATTTTACCACTTTTGTTTTCTATGCCACCTATAAATTTTTCATCAGATGGTTTGTCAATTTTAACTATTATTTTTGATCAAAAGGTTGAACTCTAGGGAATTAGATGTAAAAATTCCTATTGGATTGATGTATAATTGTATTGACCATTCTAGTAGAGTATGAGTTTTGATGATTGAAAATGGTTTCATAATATTGAGTTTATTATTTTAGTGAATCAGATCCAGAATCATCACTTTAGAGAATATGATCTAGGATCATATTTTTCATAGAATAAAATCTAGAATCATCATATTGATAAAATCAGATCCAACATCATCATATTGGAAAAACTAGATACAACATTATTATACTAAGATAATTTGTTCTTTCCAAATCAGACTGAGTATTTGAATGAATTAATTGTGTAATAGTTTCAAAAAAGAATTTTTTATTCTATTTTTCTAAAAATATTATAAAATGAAATAGTAAACTTATAGTATTCCGTATATTATTTTCTATCAGAATATATAAGGTTTCTAATGGAAATTGGTATAAGTTTTGTTCACTTATTCATAAAAATTGATTCTTATAGACCTATTAGAGTGGCTCTGGAAATGATGCAGGTTCTAATACTAAGGTCAGACCTTATAAGTATTGTGTCCTTTACATGAATTCATAATTTTTCATGAATGAGTTTTTAATAAAAGTGGATAAAAATATAAATCTTAATAGGTTGCATGGGTTGTGGTTTCAAAAGTATTGAAACCTATAAAAGGTGAAAATAGATTAAACCCACCTTCTCTATTGTTATTCGATCCTTTGAATCATAAATTAGTATCATAGTGATGGTTCCAATGTTGAATCCTCATTAGGGATAATATCATGTCTATCAACAGTAGAAAAATACATAACTGTTATGGAAAAAAATTAAGGATGAAAAAATATGATGATTCCTTATCCCCTATCTCTTGGCATGGAATTTAATGATGCTACTAATATTTAGTATCCACTAATTGAGAATTATTCCCCAATGAAATTTTCTAATAAGAGAAATATAAAATTTAATGGAAATTATTTAAAATCCATTCTTATTTCCATATTATAAATTTTTTATTATATGTTGATAGTTCGCAAAATGTTAAAAAGTATCAGGTTCAAGATGTAAAGTGTTTTCAAGGGAAATACAAATGTGAATGAAGTAAATATAAATATCATCTTTAGTAAATATGTTGAAATCATAATGAGAGATGATGAAATAATTGATAAATACATCACTTGTATCGCCCCAAGAATTTACCATATTTACCTTTATATTTTGTTGATATCATTGTAATACACAGAATACATGATTTAAACAAAACACCATTTACTCATTTATTGCACATTCAATTAAATTATTACACATTTAGAGAGTCTATATAGTTTTTTACATATTATATATCCAAAAAAATATTTTTAAACTCATATGAAATATTTTATAGGTATAATATAATAATTAACTCAATATTACACATATATTACAATATTTTTTGTAAAATTATATTTACCACCATTTAATGGAGAACATATTTTAAATCATAATTTTTACACATTTTTAATTTTAATTCGATAATATAAACTTAAATTTTGTATCTATAATGTCAAATATATATTAGGGTGATTTTTTGGAATTTTTCTGAGAAAATTCATTTTTTTATGAATTTTGAAAATACTACATTTTGGTTAAAAACTGACTTTTAATTTAAATAATTATTAATATTAAATTATATATTAATTTTTTATGACCAAATTATATCTATAATACACATATTAATACAATTTATTCTATTAGAATCATTTTTAATTGGAAAATAATGTGAAAACATAATAAGGATTTAAATCTCTTTTACTTTCAAAAACGTTATTTAGTCCCAACTGTGGGATTAACATTAATCTTAGTTTTCTTGCTTATTTGAACATAATTAAGAAAAAGGAAATACACCATCATAATCATTATTTATTTAGAGTAAAATGAGAAAACATAATTATTTAACCAAATCATTTGTGAATGTGAATAAAATTAATTATATTTATTAATAAAGAATTAAGGACCAAACCATTAAATTGAGGGACCAAATGACCTAGAAACTAGACCAAAACCATGTTTATGGAAATATCAAGGACATATAACTTCAAATATAGTATTTTTTGGTTTGGTATGTCTTTTTATTAGGTATGAACAAGGGTAAACTAATCATTTTTCTATAAATTCCATGTGAGTCCTTTTCCTTCCCAATAAAATTCCAATACCTCCCCCAATTCATAAAAACTACCATGCTACATGAGTTCAGACAAGATATACAGAAATATTCTCTGAACATACCTCCCCTATACCAATATTTCCTTTATTTGGAAGAATTAATTTCCAAATAATCCTTCTGGTATAAACAAAAATAAGTTACTCGATTAGGAGGCAACATCTTATCTCAAGCTTTTTAGTTTCATTTCCATTCCCCACGCCCTATAATATTTCTTATTATATTCATGCATAACCAGAATTTTATCCTCATTATACTAAGATGTCTTTAATCTATGTTATTTACATACACTTACACACCCCTCCATATAATTGGTAATGAAATTTTTGTTTTTATGTCGAGAGAACTACTACCTCACGAAACGTGGATTGTTCATTTTTTCTATACCACCTATCATGACAGCCATTATGATGGAAAAAATATTTCTATATGTTATATATGATATTTATAAATAATTAAGGATTATTTTTTATTTATATAATATCTTTATTCTTTCTATCTTATATGAATACGATAATTTGATTTGAGGATGTGTGGACTTCCACCCCTTAATGGGATATTAATCATTCACACCTTACATGGATCATATAAAAGATGATTTCAATAAAAATATTTAATATAAATAAAATATATAATCTAAAAGAATAATAATATACATACGTATCATTTATTTTTCATTCTTTTAATACAACAAAGAAATGAATGTATCGTTCATGCATAAGTATGACCTACTATCTCTATGAACGGTATAATCTATTTATAATCATTAAATATAATGGACTAATATAATTACGTATATAATGATTTTATATTATATAAATTCATGGTTTAAATACTGGATATTATGATCTAAATAATTATAAAAGTAAATAAGAAGTTAAAACTTACTTGATAAATTAGTCAATTAACACCCTAAATAGTGAAATTAATGAAAGAGTGTTAACCAAATTATAATGAAATTTTATATAGAATTATTATATGATATTTTAAAAATTAATATTATTATTTTATACATTATTAACACATTTTAAACTGCTATAAATCTTGATACAGACCACAAAATAGAATGTAAGGTTAAACTAAGGGAATTTCTTCTCAATTTACATTCTATTATGAAATATTAGTTAATATGTACCAATTCAAATATATTTGGTATATATACTACCTTGTAATGTTATATCATGAATCCAATTATTGTTATTATATTTTATGTTTCATTTAATTTCATATTTTTCTAAAAATTAGGATTTAAATGTTACAAATTGGTATTGGACACTATAGAATGTTTAGAGATTATTTATCCCCAATAATGTTTTAATGTCAACAACCCTTACTATTACTTATCATACATTGAGGTATTATTGATTAATACATATTATTTACTCACAATAGATATTTGATAAGACCCATTATTAAATTAATATATAAGAAACTATTTGGAAATGAAATACATGTGTTGGGGACCATTTAAAGAAAGACCTATTAGTTGGGGACCATTTAATGAAAGTGTCTTGATGCATAAATAGTCTAATGGGATGAATTTTTTTGCCAAACTAGAGATGTTTAAACTATAACATGAGAGTAAATATATCATGTTCATGGTAAACATGATGCCTAATATTTATAAATTTCCTTTAATGATAATAATAATAATTATTTATCCATGACATTTTGTATCGACAAATCTATAGATGAATTTCATTTTCAGATCATTGATTAAATGTTATGTGATTTCAGTTTCATATATTTCATCTTCATATTACATTATCCAATAATTTTAATGGCCTGTGTTATTTGTTATTTTCCTTTACATATTAATTTATTCAAATTTATTCGTTATTTCTTCCTCTTTATATACCCTTACATAGATATTGAGATCACCCTTATTATGTTTCGTTTCCCCATGTCATAAAGAAAAACTATTTGAATATGAATTCAAGGATTCATTTAATTTTATTTTTACCCATGTTGTTTTTATTTCCTATTTCCCAATTTATTAGGGGCATGATGTTTGTAATCTGGATTTCCAAGTCTGTTAAGATGATCTGTCATTTGGTATTTGATTCTCTTTAAAAATTTCATGGAATAAATTCTATTCACTAACTTACGGCTTTTGGGATTGGGTCGTTATATATGGTATCATAATAAGTTCATCAATAACCATGGAAACTAGATTTATAAAACATTTATTAGGTGGAACATTTATAAAATACACATTAAGGATAAGTATACAAGGATATATAATAATTTTTTAAGGTTAAGATTAGGTGTCTATTCCTATAACTACATCCATATTTAGATACTACAATTTGATGCGGTTCTGGCACAAATGCACTTAAGAGAAATAACTCTAATAATGTGTTCAATTAATCATTCATTTTAACAAGGTACATGAAAATAGTCTTTATTATGAATTATGATTAACCCTCATAAAATCTATTCTTATGATAATTCAAATATTGCTTAACTACCCTAATGAATGATTTTAAAGTAATGATTTCCCCAATGTAACCCGTGTTTTTTATTCTATGATTTAAAATGCCAAAAATTTTGTTATAGGATATAACATATTTGAAATGATTTAATATGATAAAATCAAGTGTATGCCATTGTTTATAAATGGAACACAAAAGAAAAAATAGTATCAATTCTCATTTGAAATGAAATGATTTCCATAATGAGGAAACCAATAAAAATGGAATTAGAATACAGAAAATCATGGAAATATTAGGATAACACAATCAGGTTATGAAAAATAACCATCCACGAATGAAGAAACCTATTCCAACGAGAGAATCTCTTATGTTGGATCTCATTATACTGTAGAAGCACCCATTGTTTAGTGTTACTACTGATCCAATTATAGTTGATAAATGAATTAAGTTTCTAGAGAATATATTTTGAACTAGTAATGCAGTAAAAACAATGCTACAATTGCAGTCTATTATGTCCAAGGAAATTCATATTAGTGATGGTCTATAATCCTAAATTAAGAGGAGGAATAAAATATTGAACTCATTGAATGTGTGAATTTTACAAAGGCATTATTTGATAAATACACCCCTCACGATCAAAATTTTTAGATGAACAGATTGTTCCTTAGCTTAATGTAGAAGGAAGATGTGTGCGTTTCTGATTATAATGATACCATTACAATTCTAGCTCGGTATGAAATTAATTATATATAGAACAAAAATTTCATTATTGAACCCTTCTTTGAATGACTTAAGCCACGTATCAGAAGGTGACTTCATTCAAATAATTTTACATCATATGAATAGATATTGTTATGTTCCATCGAGATGGAGAATGTATTTTCATGAATCAATATATTTATAAGAATTTAAGGGAATTATAGGTCTTCTAAACATCAGGAGAAATGGAATGTGTCAAATAATAATAATAGAGTCAATAAATTCCCACCTTATTGGAACATCCAAAAAAATCTCTATGGAAAATGCTTGAAGGGACTAGGAGATTATTTCATGTCTGGAGAAAATTATTGTCCTATTATATAATGGAAAGGGAAGACGGAAGAAAATGATTTTCAGTTTTTCACATGTAGGGAGATAGGTCACTAATAAAATGAGTTCCCACAACATCATGGAATTTTTTATAGAATAGGAATAGGGGATATGGGAAAGTGCATGTGATCACTAGGATAAAAGTTAAGAGCCAAATAATAAGGTGGAAGATTCACTAATACAATATTCATATTTGGACAACACTTTTTTTGATTCTGTATCATCACCCTCTTTTATATCTTCTGATTTACCAAAGAAAATTGGATATTTTAATTTAATTCTATAATAGTTTTGTTTCAAAACTCCTAAGGGAATATTTATTACATAAATGATGTATTGGTCAGTCTAAATTATGAAACATAAACACACATTAAGCACTGAACTTGTTAACATTACAATGATATAATTTGTTATTGTCCTCAGTATGGAATGGCTCACAAAATATTATGAAAATATTTGTTTCAAGAGAATGGAAGTTAGAATTTGTGAGGAAAATGTAGAATCCCTTATCTTTAGAGGTGAAACTTCCCCACCGGATTCTTCTCTAGATCCATCCATAGTAGCTATATAGA
Organism: Viscum album; assembly: GCA_963277665.1. Classification (NCBI taxonomy): domain Eukaryota; kingdom Viridiplantae; phylum Streptophyta; class Magnoliopsida; order Santalales; family Viscaceae; genus Viscum; species Viscum album. The sequence continues at coordinate 633,525,915 of OY728161.1, forward strand.
ATTAAATTCTTAGTTTAAAAGTGAAGGAAATATCTAATGATGAAAAATATAATCTTCATATTGAGGAAGTTCATATTATTAAGGAATACAATGATATATTTTTTGAGAATTTACCTAGAAATCCCCTAGAATGGGGAGTTAAATTATCCATTGATTTAATCAGTAAATAAATTCTAATATCAGGTAATTATTATATAATATAAACTATTTAATTATTTTAATTGTTGAAAAACTAGAGGATTTGGTAATAATGGATTTATTCTCCATGGTTCTACACAATGGAGAGCCCCTATTCTCTTTGTAAAAAGAAATATGGATCTATTGGGTAATATGTTTATTATAGGGAAATCATTGAAATTAATATAAATAAAAAGTATCCTATAACCGACATATATTACTTTTTTGATCAACTTCATGGAGCCCAATATTTTTCATATATTTATCTATATTCTGGGTATCACTAATTAAAATTGATGAAGGAAGTACTTTTGATGAAATATTTTTAAGTAATTTCTATACAATATAATTTTATATTAATTACATTTGGATTGACTAATGAACCCTCTATTTTTTAGATGTAATATACAAAGTATTAAATGAATATCTTGATTATTTTTTGTGGTTTTCATTGATGATATTATAGTGTATTATTATAGAAATGAGTACCATATATATCACTTGTGCATTATTCTTAAGACTCATATAAGGGAAGAGTTATATTAAAATTTTATGTAGTGTGATTTCTAGCTAAACAAAGTTAATTTTTTTGACATTTTTCTCAAATGATTAAATATTAGCTGATCATGTTATGAAAAAGGTAGTCAAAGAATGTCCAATTCCAATAAACACAACTGAGGTATGTAATTTCATTGATTTAGCACATTACTATAGAATAAATCTCCGAATTTTTCCTGATTGGAAAACCTGTTAACCCAAATTACATAAAAAGGGGTAAAATTTGTTTAGATAAAGGAATGTTAAAAAAAATCGATGAGCTAAAGTGGATATCAGTTAATACTCTGATTTTAACTCTACGATGTGGAAGTGATGGGTTGGACATATCTACTGATGCATAAAATAAGTTACTTGGTTGTGTCCTAATGGGAAATGAAAAACTCAGGGAATATTAATCAAGGAAATTAAAAACTCATGAACTGAACTATACAGCCTATGAATTTCAGTTAGAGGTGGTAATTGTTTCTTTGATGATATGAAAACATTTTTTCATTTGTGAAAGAGTTGAGATATACACAGATCATAAGATCCTAAAATAACTCTTCTAACATAAAATGATAAACATGACCCCAAGGAGATAGATTGAGCTACTAAAATATTATGATTTCACAATAAACTACCACTCAGTGAATGAGAATAAGGGGGTATATAATCATGATTTGAATGATTCATGGTATTATGAGAAAAATGAGGATCATCAAGGATCCTATGTGTATGGATCTATAAAATTTTGATATGTGAATCACTAAGGAATGGGATACATAAATAATTTATCAAATGAATTCAAACCATATTTTTTTAAAAAGTATTAACAATTCTCAATCTAGTGATGTGGACTTTCAGATAAAAAATATTGGGTTGAATGATGGAACATTAGAAGAATTTTTTTGTAAAGATGGTGCTCTAAAAGATGGTAAAAGACATTGTGTTCCATATATACCAGAGTTAAAAAGAGAAATACTAGATGATTCCCATATCTCAAATCCCTCTAAACATCAAGATTTCACAAAGATGTATAGGGACTTGTAGGAAGACTTTTGGTGGGATAACATAAAGAGGGAAATTACAAATTATGTGGAAATCGTATGAAATTATTATTTAATTTATCATGGTGCTTCAGAATACCCATAAAAATAATGATGCAATATCTGTTATCATTGATTGACGTTCCAAATCAACACATTTTATTTCTATAAGAGAAGACCTTCCTCTTGGGGGCCACTCAAAGCTCTATATTAATTATGTTGTAAAACATAATGTCCCACCATTATAAATTTTCTTTGATCAAGTCCCCCACATTACAAAAAAAATTACGAAAGAGTCTTCAAAAGGATCTAGAAAATGATCTTCATTTGTGCACTACCTACCATCTTCAAAGTGATGGATGTTCTAAAAGATCAACAAAAAAATTGGTGTAATTTTCCTATATTAATATTTTCCATTATTGTATTCAAATTATGTCATATAAATCATTATAAAGAATGTGATTTCATACTCCAACTTCTTGGAATGAAGTTGTTGAAAGAAAACTCATAGACCCATATCTTTTTGAAGATACCCCGAAAAAGTTAAATGATAATCATTCTCATACTAAATCACCTTATTGTGGGTAAATGATTTATGATGATATTTTGAGAAACAATTTGGAATTTCTAGTAGGAGATCATCTTTTCCTGAAGGTATATCAATGTAAGGGTTTTATAAAGTTTTGTAATAAGGGAAAACTAAGTCACAGGTATGTCATACCCATTGAAATTCTTGAAATAGTTGGAGTCATTTATTACTGTTTTGAATTGCCTAAAAATCACTCAAAGGTAGACTATTTGTTCCATATATCTATGCTAAATATGTGCATGCCAGACCTAATGTGTGTTCTTATATTTGATGAAATAGAATTTGAACCTAAAATATCTTATTTTGAAGAACCCATCTTGATTATTGATACCATAGAGAATTTATTGAGGAATCACATGTCTCATCTGGTAAAAGATCTTCAGAGAAACCAAAAAATAGAAGAATAAACAAGGGAAACATTGAATTCTATGAAGGATAAAAACCGAATTTTTTTAAGGTAATAACCATTAAATTTCAGGAAAAATGTTTTTTAGGAGGGAATAATGTAGCACCCCATGACATATCCATATTTACCTTTATATTTTGTTGGTATCCCTGCAATACACACAATACGTGATTTAAACAAAACATGATTTCGTCATGTTCTACACAATAAGATAAATTATAATAGGTTTAGTGAGTTTAAATAGTATATTTATATATTATATACCAAAAAAGATAATTTTACACTCATCTAATATATTTGATAGCTATAATATATGATGAAACACAATATTACACATAAAATACTATATATTTATAAAAGTATTTTTGCTGCATTAAGAGTATACCATTTATAAATATTAGTTTTGAAACTCTTATAAACTTAATTTTAAAAAATAAAATTCATTTTGGAAATCATAATTCCAAAATTATCTAGTTTTTATTTTTTGGTATTTTTCTGTGATAATTCATTTTTTGATGAGTAGTGAAAATTCCATATTTTAGTTAAAAACATTCTTTTCATTAAAGTAATATTAATTTCAAATTATATATTAAATTTATTATATGACCAAATTATATGAATTATACTCCAATTTATATAATTTAGTTCATTATAATCTATTTTAATTTGAAAGTGAATATGAAACCATAATAATATTTTGAAAATTTTTCTACATTAAAACCCTGTTATTTCATCACATCTCTTTGAATAGAATTACTCTTAATTTTCCCTCATATATAAATTTAATTTAGAAAAACCTAAATACACCATTTTATTCATGATTATATTTATAGTCTTTCAAGATAAACTTAATTTTTTACCAAAATCATTAGCGTAAGTTGTAAAAATTAAGTAGATTGACTAAGCCAAATTCAGGGACAAAACCTTTATCTTAAGGGATCAAATGACAGAGAAACTTTTACAACACAAATTTTATGGAAATATCTCAGCCATAAACCTTTTATTATTTTGTTTTTTGGCATTGGTATGACTTTTCTTAGGTAAAAACATGTGTACACCTAACTTGTTTCCAAATAATCCATGTGAGCCCTTTTCCTCCCCCATAATGGACACCACCTCTCCCCCTTCTCCAGACCTCCCACACCACATGATATGATCCATTATATACCCTAATATACTTCCAATATTCGTAAAATCATCCTAGAGGATTCTATTTGGATATAAATATTTCCAAGGAAGCCTTTTTTTATAAACCAAAAGAAGTTACCTAATTAAGAGGTATCATCTTCTCTCAAGCATTTTAGTTTCTATTACCTTTTCCACTACCTATATTCTTCTTATTTGATTCATGTATAAAACCCAAGTATCCCTAATATACTTTTATGTTATTATTATTAGGGTTATACCTAATCTTACACACACGTCTATATAATGGGTATCAAACATACTGTTTCTATGTACAGTGATATTCTACCTCACGTAACAATGACTATTCAGTTTTCCTTTACTAGCTATCCTGGTGGACATTGTGATGGAAACTCAATTTATATATGTTATATGTTATATATATAATTTCTTTATGATTCTATAATTTTAATTTAGAACATACCTTTATGTGTTACATCTTTTGTAAATACGGTCGAGGAAGTGTGGACTACCGCCGCCTCAAAAAGAGATGACATGTTCATACTATTCATAGAACATATAAATGATGGGTTTAAAAAAAATATATAAAATATATAACATAAATATTCTTATGGAATTATAATATACATATTAATAATTTATTTTTCATTCCTATAATGAAACAACGAAATGAATGTATCTTTTATGCGTATGTACGACCTACTGTCTCCTTGAACATCTCACTTCTTTCATTATCTCCAAATAATATGGAATTATATAAATACATATGTACCTATTATTTATGATAATTAATCCATGGTTTAAATTATATTGATGATGAAACCATGATCTAATTAATGATAATACCATATAAAATGTTAAAACGTACTCGGTGAAACATGGAAATTAACCCATGAAATTGTGAAATTAATGAATGAGTGTAAAAAATAGGTAATATAACGAATTAATATATGATATTAAAACATGAATATAGTTATTGTATAAAATATTTAAATATTTCAAACCACTATAAATGTGATAAATACAAAAAAATATAAAGGAACCTTAAGGTAAGGTAATTTCATCTCAATTTACATTCAATTGAGACATATTTTTTATTATAAACCAATTCAATTTTATTTGGTATATATACTGATATTTTAATGTTATCTCCTGAATCCTTTTATTATCATGATATTTTATGTTTAATTTTATGTCATTAGTTTTGGTAAATTATTATTTAAATGGTTTAATTGTGGGACACTTTGAATGTTTAAAGAATAGTTATCTTGAAGAATGTTTTAATTTTAACAAAAATTGTTGTTACTTATTCTCCATCGATGAAATGTTACTAAATACATATTATTTATTCAATAAGTATATTGGATATGGAAATTTTTTTATTTAATATATAAGTAATTCCTTGTAAATGAAATACATTGGATGGACACCATTTGAGGCATGCCTTATGGGTTGGGTACCGGTTAATGAAATCCCCTCGATGCATCTGTAGTGTCATGGGATGAAATCGTTGTCAAAAATAGAAATGTTTAAAATGTTTCTTGAAATTAATGTTATCATGGGACTGGGAAATATGAGGTTTTATAACTAAAAATTACCATTGTAGATAATTTGATTAATATTATTTATCCATGTGATTTTATATCAAAATACCTATAGATTCATTTCTTTTTCAGAACATTAATTAAATGGAATTTCTTTTAGGTTTCTTACATTTATATGCTTATATTTTATTGTCTAGATATTTTAATGGACTGAATTATAAATTATTTACCATGTCATGTCAATTAATTCCTATTTATTCATTATTACTTCCATATTAAAAACACTTACTAATCATTTGAGCTCACACGTATTATGTTTCATTTCCCCAGGATATGAAGGAGAACTATTTGAGTATGCATTCAAGGATAATATTTATATATTTGTAATAAATTTTTTTATTTCCCATATCATAATGTCTTATGGGAATAATGTATGTAATATGGGTTTTCAATACCACTAAACTGATCGTCCCTTTAGGATTTGATTCCCTATAAACATGTCAATTTATTAAAGTAATTCACTTGCTCCAAGATTCTAGTGTCTAGGTGTTATATCTCTAGAGAAGATGAAATTGTATTCAATATATGAATATTCAGAGATCTCCTAGAATATTCAACAACTATAAGGAAATTGATGAGGAACATTCAAAACAAGATTGATTCTAGAATTTCATCATTTGAAGATATGGATGCATTATCTCTTGAATAATTACATATATTTTTAGTTTTTTTTCAAAATTGGAAATCTCAAATGATTAAAAATAAGATTAAAGATGAACTGAATCTAGAATCTATATAACAGATGTAAATCCATGATGTTAAGAAAGTTGATCTTTATGTGTCCTAAAATAAATATGATAATGAGTAGAATGAATAAAATATATTCTCTTATATCAAATGACTATCGAAGAGAAATGAGATATTATGGAGGTAAAAATCGTCTCAAATTAATTCAGTGTGGTGGAATTAAAAAAATTTCTATGAATTTCCCGATAAAGAATGTTGGATAATATTAAGATGATTCCAATTAAAAATATCGATAAAAGAAGTGGAACAAAAATTTTAATGAATTAATGTCTTCCAATAGATACCAAAGAAGTTTACAAAAAAAAGAAGAATGTTGATTAAGAAATATTAATCAAAATCAACTGAAAATAATTCTTCTAAAGTTGAATGTTCTGAAATTTTTTTAACCGTCATTGAAAAATTTAATAAAACAAAATATTCTTTAAGTAGTGATGAATTTATTGAAGAGTCTTACATTGAGTGTCAGCTTCGAACTGAAATTCTTGTATTTCATGATAAAAATAATAGTCAAGAAATAAATTAGATTAATGAAGAAATATTGTGATGAATTTGATAAATAATGTAAATATTTCAACAAGTAGGAGTATGGATACATTCTTGATATTTTATGTTACAAAAATATAATTTTTGAACATGGAGAAATGATTGCAGATCATTTGTTAGAAGACGGAAGATTAGGAAGAATATGTCAAAAATATTCAATAAAAACATATTGAGTCCAAAATTACATTGATGATGATGAATGATAACTTCAAAAAAGCATCAGAATCAATTTTTGAGACTTTTAAAGGTGTTGGGAAGGCTTAATATGAGAATCAGGTGAAATTATCTTTTAATGAAAATAAGGTTTAATCTTATTCTTTAAACCTTTTATTTTATAGAAAAATGATTGGAAATTATTTACTGGAGAAATGATATGGGAAACCTATAAAATATAAAATAATATATCTGTTACTCAAATGAAAATTGGTCCATGTGTTGAGTATTTTATAGATGTATGAAGTTACCAACCTTAATAATATTTCAATTCAGAATGATCTTATTTCAATATAAAATAATAATTTGATAGTTATTGTTAGTTTTTTAGAATCTATAATAAAAGGGAATATAACTATTGGAATAAATTATCCTTACGTATACAATGGATTGAGAAAAGTGGAAGAAAGATTGAAATTATAATGAGAAACTTTCCTTACCAAAATTTTAAAATGTAATTTATCAAGATGTTAAAAAAATTCAATAGGAAATCAACTTGAATGTATAGAAGATGTGTTTGGAAGATGTGATCATGCTGGGCATCATGGCGAATGATGTATGAAATTCATTTCAAAACATGTTTCTTATAATACAAATGAAAAGGAATATGAAAGGACGTATGTTGTGGAAAGATATTTTGTTCATGTGAAAAATTTGAAAGAAATTAAAATAAACGAACAATGGATTCTTGATAGTATTTGTTCTCCACAAAAGATAGGTGATATAAAAATCTGGAAACATGTTTAAAGTCATGGTAGAGGACCATTTACCTTTGGTAAAGATGGTTCTATAAAAATTAGTGGAATCAAAATACCTGAGATTGATGCTAAATTGGAAATCAATGGATGTTTTATTTACATATGGGATAAAACATAACATAATTTTTACAAGTTGAAACTATGACAAGGGAATACAAGTTTATTTTAGAAATGATTATTTTAACATCAAAAGTGTGAAAAATGGAAAAGCTATTACAAAAGGAGATTGATCCAATGGGAATATCATTTAAATAGGATAATTCAACATCTACTGTTACTTGAGTGATGAAAATTAAAAACAATTTGTCGCATTGATGAAAAAATCACCTTGGATAAGAAATCATGATTAAACATCCTATAGTCGAGGTATTTTGAAACATTACAAAACTGGAAGGAAGAGAAAAATATGGTTCAATGACTTTTCAAAATGAGAATATGACTAAAAAAATTCAAAAAAGCATTGAGATTAAATCTACCAAAACACATGATATTATTCATTCTGATTTTGGTGGACCGATGATACATCAATCAGAAATATTGAATTATACTTTATCTCTTTTATTGATGATTTCACTTGACTGAAAAACATCATATTTATGAATCACAAGTCAATGGATATTGAAAAGTTTAAATTATTCAGAAAAAATGTAGAGAATGAAATGAAGGTTTCCACAAAGAAGTTGATAATAGATAACAATATTGAATTTTCAAACAACACTTTTGAAAATTATCTAATAAATAATATTATAAAAAATCAATGTAATGGTCCTTATACTCTTAACAAAATGGAGTATCATAATGAATGAATACATGTTTTATGGAAACGGGAAGATATATGTTAGTATAATACAAAATTTCAAATTTCTATTGGAGAGAAGCTATTGGTACTACTATACATGTAAAAAATAGAATATTAGTGAGAATAGAAACTATAATAAGTCCTTCTAAAATTTGGTATAATAAAAACCATAATAGAAATACTTAAAAGTTTATAGATCTAAATGTTTTCAAATAATAAAGAATCAAGATTTGGAAATGATCGATGAGAATGATGAGGAAGGAACCTTTATGAGTTATTCACAAAATATAAGAGGTTATATAATTTGGAAAATATGTTTACTAATTTTAGTGGACACATATTACTTCAAGGTAATTAAAAATAAAATTACCTTACAAAAAGTTTTTTCAAAATGATGACTTATATATAATAGTGATTTCAAAAAATTGTGAAAGTAATTCAAATAATATTTATCAATATTTATATGATATGTATGTTGAATAAATTTCAGCATGGAAAGAAACATTGAAATATTCTATATTACAAATACATGTTTAATCCAAATCCATTATTGGGAATCAGAAGGCTCAAGTCAAGATAAAAAGAATGTTGAGATTATATAACCAAAATTTACTTATATCAAGAGGTGAACCAGAATTATTCTCATATGCAATTCAATACTGTCACATTAATAGCTTATTTTAAATTTATTTTAATTTTAATTTTCCATTAATGCTTTGTTTTGGTGGTTTCCAAAGGTTTTATTGAGAATATGTGAGTTTTCATGAATTGGGCCAAACTGCGAGCCCAATTCCAGATTTAAAAATAAATTTTGTTTCATTTATAACTTTTTCAATTTTTAATATTTTTGACTCATTCCAACTCCTAATTGTTCTACCCTAATATAGTAACCCCACATTTAAATTTGGGGCCTTTATAAATCCATAAGCATGGGGGATTTTTGTTTTTATTTGAGAATTTGGCCAACCCGAAGGCCCATTTTCCAGTTTTAAATTGTTTCATTAATTTATTAATATCTTATTCATTAAATTGGATTTTCCGATGATTCCACCTCCCTCTAGACCCTAACAAGCCCAGTCGCGCTCCCATTTCCTTTACCCCCCACTTTGGAGATCTATTTCATCGCGATTCGGTGCTGACATGCTTGGGGTTTCTAAAATCGGGCAGATTTGAGGAGGTAAGTTCAATCCATCATAACTCTCTCAATTCTTACTCTTTTCCCACCATTCCAATTCCTACATTATCTAATAATCCCTATTCAAACATCCCTTTAATGGTTGGATATTTTTAAATTCGTATTCTGGTGGAGTTTAGGTCGTTTTCTTCAAGATTATTTTGGGTAATGTTTCTCTTTTCAATTCTTCTCTTCTCCTTAGAGTTTCCACCCTATCTCAAGAGTTTATTGAATTTCTAGAACATAGGGTTCGAACATATGGTCTTATTTGGTATCTTTTGGGTCAATTTTTGGTGGTCTAGGTCTAGATTTATATTCCTTGATGTGCGGCGGTGGTGCGGTTGATGTTTCGCACCATATTTTGAGGGTTTCGACATAAAAGGTAGGTGATTCCATGTGTAATCATTTCTAGATGAGTTAGTTTTCTTGAATTACTTATTATGAATTTACTAATATGTTGTGTGTTGTGCGGGAACTGTTTATTTTGTATTTGGTAAAGCATTTTTTTTACAGTTTCATTTTAGTTTAAAAAATTGGGTGTTTTACATGTGCAACCCTTTGGGTATTGTTTGGGTGTGTTTTATAACATATGAAATTGGTTTAATAAATCTTGTTTGGGCTGACAATTCTGATTTGGTAGGGTATTGGTGTGCCATTAGGTTTTAAATAGGTTTCTTTTAATGGGTTTAAGGTGTAAAGCCTTATTGTACTTCTTGAAAGTGATTTTGAAAATGTGTGCTTTTCATGTGGATCTTTTGTGGTATTGTTTGAGGTGTTTTTATAACACATGGGGGTAGTTTAATAAATGTTTTTGGGGATGAAAATTCTGTTTTGAATTTGTATTGGTGTTATTTTGTCCTTGAAATATGGTTTTTCAATGAGTTTTTTTGTGAAAAGATTTGGTACACTCTTTAGAATTGTTTTATGAAAGTTTTGAATGGTTTAATGATTTATGTAAGATGTGAAACCATATTGGAAAACTGTTTTGATTGTTTATACTTTCAAATGGACCATTTTAAATGTTAATAGTTCTGTTATGTTATGTGTATCCTCTTTGAAATGTTTTATTAAAATGTTTAATGGATTTACTAAAATGTGAAAGAGGTGTGAACGTTATACGGGCTGTTTGTGTGAGTGCGATGTGAAAAGTGTATTTTGTTTATAAAAAGGGTTTTAGGAAACATGTGAGTGGGCTATTATGTGATGTTTAGTATATTTGTAGGTATTTTATAAAATTGTTAAAGGATGTGTTGGATTGTGAAAGTTATGCAAAAAGTGTTGTGGGCTATTTTGGTGTGGGTTTGATTTCAAAATGCATTTGAATGAAAAGTGGACTTTTGTGACTTGTGTTGTATACATGTGGGCTGTTTGGTGAATTTATGATATGGAAATGATATTTTCATGTGAAATGTATATTCATTTACTTGTTGAAATTGTTTGAGCACAACGGGAAAACCCGGGTATCTAGGTGGGTGGACGTGTACTAGTATGCTAGTGATCCCGTGGGGTTTGGCCTCAGTTTCACTTAGAAAGATTGACACTTAAAACTCTAACTAAACTAAGATGATGATGATTGGGGACCACTAGGTTATGGGTATGTTCCCTACTACTGGCTCGTGCACGAGAATGAATATTTGTGATGGTTACTCTCACCGAGATACGAGGTACCTGGGACCCACAACTAGCTAGTGCCTAGGGGTTATTTCCCATTGCTTGTGCTCACTGGATATTTTGTGCTTATCGTCGGCATATGGTACATTTTTCTGGAAAATTCAGTAGCTTTGGTGTTTAATTTAAAAAGTGTTAATCCTTTAAAATAGCCCACTTGAAAACAGTTCTTATTCAAATTTGGAGCTTTTAGAAATTGTAACTAGCTTTTCATGTTTTTAAAAACTTGCATGCTTTTCGTCTTTAAATGCTTATTATATGGAATCTCTTAGTGGTGGTATCCTATTTGGATATGTCTCACACCCTACTTACACCCTTGGGTGTAAGTAGACTTGGTCATTTTTTTGTCGTAGGTTTGGGTATAACTTTTGTGCCAACAGTTCGGGTTTCCACCGGTCATTCATGATGCGGTGTTGTGGAGATGGCTTGAGGAAGATGCCTCTTGCCATGTTGAGGTTCTTGGGCTGTCTTTTCCTCGGTTTGTACCTTTGTAATGATCTTCAAACATTGTTTAAAATTGTGCCATGCAGTTCTGAATTTATTAAAAAGATGTTTCCGTTTGAAAAATCCAGATTTGGTTTCTTGGATTCATTTGATGTTTCAAGTATAAAAACTCGGGTAAATCGTTCCCAATTTTCAGTTTTTGATACCCGGGCACTTGTGCCAGCCCGTGGGGATTGGGAACGCCCTTCGGGACTTGCCACGGGTCGAGTCGGGTGCCGGTTTCTGCGGCGACCAGATTCGGTTCGTGACAAAATGGTATCAGAGGAGGTTCATGTTAACTCTTTGGGTCATGTTATTTCGGGAAGAGTCAGCATATCATGGAGTTAGGATTGTAGGGACTTGGTATTATAGTTATGGGTTGTGTTCCTGATCACCACACCTCATGGAAGGATTCAAGTTTCCTAGGGAAGTCAGGATTTATCTAAGTCCTTTGGTTTTCTTGTTTTAATGATGGTTAGGGGAAATGAAAAGAGAGTTGGGTTAATGGTTTCAGTAAGCTCGCACGGCCTGGCAAGCCATGTGGAGCTGGGGATATTCCCTAGAACACTCTCTGTGATAGTGAAGTGATTGTAATATGGTCGCCAACCATATGTCCAAGTCACCCACTGAAACTAGTTTCCTCTCACATTGTCTTGTGTTCTTTAATTTTGAAATCATGGATCTTTGGTTTTAAACTGACATGGTTTTAAGAATTGTAAAGTTTTTGTGAAATGATTTTCAAATAAATATGGAATGTTTTGATTTATAAAATGGTGGAACTGAATTTTCAGAATTGTTTTGAAATGGAAAATAGTATTCTTACACCTCTTTTGAAAGCCGAAACCATATTGACGTTGGTTTTCAAAAGTGTTTCCAATATAGTTTTCTAAACGATTAAAGGGTGTTTTAATGGGATGAAATGTTTCGAAATTGATGTGAATAACTTGAAAGTGAGTTCTTTTTTAAATGTTTGTGTCCTTATGAAAAGTTTTATAAGATGTGAATTGGTATTTTGATCTCATTGTTAGCATTTTTGAGAAAAAGGTTGGGTTGGTTGAGCATTTTGTTTTTGAAAAGTGGAAGGAATTTTTGTTTTAACCTTTGGTATTTCCATGAGTGACCACATGCATGGGGTTATATGGGATGATGGATGGTTGATGGAATGACTGGACAAGTGCTGGGATGGTTATGAGGAGGGTGCCCGGTGTGACACAAAAACATGCATGTGTGAGGCCCATGGGGTACCATTGGTGGATACGCTTACGGAAAAACCGTTTGTTTTCAAAGAAATAGTTTTAAAGAAAAACATGATGTATTGATGAATAGTTTGGTATAGTTTTTATTATGGGTTTTTGATAATGTTGATTTTGTGGGATGTTTTGAGTCCAAGAACCCCTCATGTTTGAACAGTGTTTTGGGTTTGTGTTTGGTCGGTGAGCTGTGTTGTAGGGACGATTAGTGGTCTCTTTTGAAAAATGTTTTGGGATGACTTTGTGGTGGTTCCCTTCATGTGTTTGGATCTGGATTGTGGTATATTGTGACCAATAGACCATCTTGGTTGGGTCCTTTGGTTCAATCTTTGGATAAGGTACACCCCATTAATGGTTAGTGCACAAATAAAGTGCAACCCGGATTGTTTTTCCTTTTGAAGACCCTCCAGTTGATCGATATAAGGAATATTTTTTCTTGAGATTTTTAGATTGAGTCTACACCCTTTCCTTTCTTTGATTTTTAGATCCTCTTGTAACGGGAGAGTGCTCAGGGAAGGTTGACATAGACCTTAGTTTCTTATGTTTCCTGATATGTCGAAGGTGGATGTGTTCTAGGGTTGTAAGTGTGGATGAGTGTCTCGATGGTGTCTAAGAGGACCTTTTGGTTCTTCAAAGTTTCTTTGATGCATTAATTCATGTTAAACCACCGGTGTGGGAAATATGGTCACGATAGGATGTTGTGGACACTTTCTAGAATTGTGTGTTGTTTGGGGATGTTGTATAAGGTATCTCTCTATGAATTGTTTATATCAGTCACAATGGTCATGTTCGGTGATGCCTTATGATGTCATGTGCTCGATTGACCATATAGGTGAATGTCTTGAAATCCTATGAGAGTCCCTCTTATGTTGGGAGAATGTATCCCTTGGAAAAACTTCAAAATCTTCAATTTTAGACGAAGGTGAGTGTTGGTGTTCTTTACTTCTATTGTTTCTCACCTAAAGAAACAAGGTGTGATGTGTGTGTATCTTCTTAGCCCTTGTTTCAGTGAAATATCGGGATCGGTTAAAGTGAGTTTGGAATGTGTTATGTCTGGAAAACTTGTCTGGGATTGCGTTGTAGTTGCTGGTTTCATAGAAAGAAGAATTATCGTTCATGGTGTTTCCAAAGCCTAACTGCGAGGCCGAAGATGCTTCAATCATTTGAGCTCCAGCCATAGGTCTCGGAGAGAAGCTGGATCGTAGTCAGGGGAAATCACAGGGTCATTTAAACCCTTGTACAAAGTCATTTCCTCAGTATGAATGTTAGGAAGATTTTAAACCTATGGTGTCATAATCATTCTTCTGTTTTCCATGCTCGGTGGAAATAGGTGGAGGGCCGTGTGCCCATGTCATCACCCAATGTTATTTCCTCCCCCTTTTCGTTTCCACTGAGTTTTTAGAGAAAGGTTTGAAGTTTTTCTACACTGTTTGTGAACACATTTTTCACTTGGATAATAGTGACCATGCCACAGAAAACCATGCGGAAAGAAGGATCCCAACTATTAGTGTATGGCTTCCCAAACTGTGCAAACTAACCATGTGGTCTCCCCAACTCTTTAAATTTTGGGGTCTTTCATTACCAGCCAGTGTTGGTTGGTTAAGATGATTGGTTCTTATGGTGGGGAGACCCACTATGAGTCTTATATAATTTCTTTTGTAAATTTCTGATGGAATTATATCCTTTGTACCGGTCATTCCATTTAGTCCTCCCCCTATTAGTCTCTTGATTATGTCTCAAAAAAAATTTGGTTGTCTCTTATGGTGGGGAGCATATTTGTGTCCCCCCGTACCAGTAACTTAGATTTTTTCATGGTCTTGGCTTGGTGTAGATAGTATTTTTCAGATCTATCTAGCTACCAACATCATTCTTGAGTAAACATTGGGACTGGAGAGCACCCAATGGTTTAGTTAAAGTAAGGTAAGTGTAACCTTGTTCAAAGTTGTTGTTCGTTTGGGTGAATTGCTTGAGTATTGTTCAGATTGTGTTTGAGGAGTTATTATTTGGGATAAAGCCTGAATGTTCTTGATGGTTTTAGGAAAGTGGTGTAAGTTTGATTTTTGAGAGTATTCCTTCCTTCATTGATCAGTGGAGGTGTTTTGGCCTTTGGGGAAGAAACCTGGCAAAGGAGTACTTCTTGGTTTCTCAGTTGGGTTTGGTTGTTGATTTGGTCTTGCTGTGAATTTCTGGGGTGGAATGTTTTTATGGTGGGGATAATTTTCACATACATAGATTATTTTAAATTTTTTTATTTTAATTTTCCATTAATGCTTTGTTTTGGTGGTTTCCAAAGGTTTTATTGAGAATATGTGAGTTTTCATGAATTGGGCCAAACTGCAAGCCCAATTCCAGATTTAAAAATAAATTTTGTTTCATTTATAACATTTTCAATTTTTAATATTTTTGACTCATTCCAACTCCTAATTGTTCTACCCTGATATAGTAACCCCACATTTAAATTTTGGGCCTTTATAAATCCATAATCATGGGGTATTGTTGTTTTTATTTGAGAATTGGGCCAACCCGATGGCCCATTTTCCAGTTTTACATTGTTTCATTAATTTATTAATATCTTATTCATTAAAATGTATTTTTAGGAGATTCCACCTCCCTCTCGACCCTAAGAAGCCCAGGCGCGCTCCCATTGCCTTTACCCCCACTTTGGAGATCTATTTCATCGCGATATGGTGCTGACATTCTTGGGGTTTCTAAAATCGGGCAGATTTGAGGAGGTAAGTTCATTCCATCATAACTCTCTCAATTCTTACTCTTTTCCCCCCATTACAATTCCTACATTATCTAATTATCCCTGTTCGAACTTCCCTTGAATGGTTGGATATTTTTAAATTCATATTCTGGTGGAGTTTAGATAGTTTTCTTCAAGATTATTTTGGGTAATGTTTCTGTTTTCAATTCTTCTATTCTCCTTAGGGTTTCCACCCTATCTCAAGAGTTTATAGAATGTCCAGAACATAGGGTTTAAACATATGGTCTTATTTGGTATATTTTGGGTCAATTTTTGGTGGTCTAGTTCTGGATTTATATTCCTTGATGTGCGGCGGTGGTGCGGTTGATGTTTCGCACCATATTTTGAGGGTTTCGGCATAAAAGGTAGATGATTCCACGTGTAATCATTTCTAGATGAGTTAGTTTGCTTGAATTACTTATTATGCATTTACTAAAATGTTGTGTGTTGTGCGGGAACTGTTTATTTTTTATTTGGTAAAGCATTTGTTTTTACAGTTTCATTTTAGTTTAAAAAATTGGGTGTTTTACATGTGCAACCCTTTGGGTATTGTTTGGGTGTGTTTTATAACATATGAAATTGGTTTAATAAATCTTGTTTGGGCTGACAATTCTGATTTGGTAGGGTATTGGTGTGACATTAGGTTTTAAATAGGTTTCTTTTAATGGGTTCAAGGTGTAAAGCCTTATTGTACTTCTTGAAAGTGTTTTTGAAAATGTGTGCTTTTCATGTGGATCTTTTGTGGTATTGTTTGAGGTGTTTTTATAACACATGGGGGTAGTTTAATAAATGTTTTTGGGGATGAAAATTCTGTTTTGAATTTGTATTGGTGTGATTTTTTCCTTGAAATGTGGTTTTCAAATGAGTTTTTTTGTGAGAAGATTTGGTACACTCTTTAGAATTGTTTTATGAAAGTTTTGAATGGTTTAATGATTTATGTAAGATGTGAAACCATATTGGAAAACCGTTTTGGATTGTTTATACTTTCAAATGGACCATTTTAAATGTTAATAGTTCTGTTATGTTATGTGTATCCTCTTTGAAATGTTTTATAAAAATGTTTAATGGATTTACTAAAATGTGAAAGAGGTGTGAACGTTATATGGGCTGTTTGTGTGAGTGCGATGTGAAAAGTGGATTTTGTTTATAAAAAGGGTTTTAGGAAACATGTGAGTGGGATGTTATGTGATGTTTAGTATATTTTTAGGTATTTTATAAAATTTTAAAAGGATGTGTTGGATTGTGAAAGTTATGCAAAAAGTGTTGTGGGCTATTTTGGTGTGGGTTTGATTTCAAAATGCGTTTGAATGAAAAGTGGACTTTTGTGACTTGTGTTGTATACATGTGGGCTATTTGGTGAATTTATGATATGGAAATTAAATTTTCATGTGAAATTTATATTCATCGACTTGTTGAAATTGTTTGAGCAGAAAGGGAAAACCCGGGTATCTAGGTGGGTGGACGTGTACTAGTATTCTAGTGATCCCGCGGGGTTTGGCCTCAGTTTCACTTAGCAAGATTGACACTTACAACTCTAACTAAACTAATATGATGATTATTGGGGACCACTAGGTTATGGGTATGTTCCCTACTAGTGGCTCGTGCACGAGAATGAATATTTGTGATGGTTACTCTCACCGAGATACGAGGTACCTGGGACCCACAGCTAGCTAGTGCCTAGGGGTTATTTCCCATTGCTTGTGCTCACTGGATATTTTGTGCTTATCATCGGCATACGGTACATTTTTCTGGAAAATTCAGTATCTTTGGTGTTTATTTTAAAAAGTGTTAATCCTTTAAAATAGCCCACTTGAAAACTGTTCTTATTCAAATTTGCAGCTTTTAGAAATTGTAACTAGCTTTTCATGTTTTGGAAAAATTGCATGCTTTTCATCTTTAAATGCTTATTATATGGAATCTCTTAGTGGTGGTATCCTATTGGGCTTTGTCTCACACCCTACTTACACCCTTGGGTGTAAGTAGACTTGGTTATTTTGTTGTCGCAGGTTTGGGTATAACTTTTGTGCCAACAGTTCGGGTTTCCACCGGTCAATCATGATGCGGTGTTGTGGAGATGGCTTGAGGAAGATGACTCTTGCCATGTTGAGGTTATTGGGCTGTCTTTTCTTGGGTTTGTACCTTTGTAATGATGTTCAAACATTGTTTAAAATTGTGCAATTCAGTTCGGAATTTATTAAAAAGATGTTTCGGTTTGAAAAATCCAGATTTGGTTTCTTGGATTCATTTGAAGTTTCAAGTATAAAAACTCAGGTAAAACGTTCCCAATTTTCAGTTTTTGATACCCGGGCACTTGTGCCAGCCCGTGGGGATCGGGAACGCCCTTCGGGAATTTCCACGGGTCGGGTCGAGTGTCGGTTTTTGCGGCGACCAGATTTGGTTCGTGATAAATACAACGAATCGGTGGATTTTATGATTGAAGAGTTAAACCAGATTGAGAATAATGAAACATGGGAACTTGGTTCAGAAATTGAAAATAAAAATTTTATCGAAACTATGTGGGTTTAAAAAAAGAAGTTAAATAAATATGAAGATCTTTAAAGAAAAAAAGAAATGCTTGTTTGTAAGGGCTATGAATATGTGGAATTTGTGGATTTTGAAGAACATTTGTATCCAGTTTCAATTTTATAAATTATTACAATGACTATTTTAGTGGCCTCACATCAAAATTAAATATTTTACATGATATATATAGAGTAATATATCATCAATTATGATATTTATGAATAAGATTACACTGAACACCCTTATGGGTTTCTACTTGATGAGGATGAAGAAATGTTTAAAAATTGAAGAAAGCATTGTGTGGGATGAAACTAGATCCACATTCTTGGTATTATAAAATAAACAATTTTTTTGAGAATATTGAATGTCTCTAAAAAATATATGATAAAATATTATATGTGAAAGATGTTGAATATGGAGCTATAATTGTAATTATTAATGAGTATGATATAATTTTTTTTGGATAGAGAAGATAATTGTAAAACATTTTCATAGGAAATTAGTATTATTTTTGAAATTTCTATGTGTAGAGGATTAAATTCCCTCCATTAATTAATAGTTCTATAAAAGGGGAAATACAATTTATTATATCAATAAATGTACTACAGGGGATTGTTAATGAATTTTGGGATGTCAAAATCTAAATAAGATTCAACTACTATTTTAGGGAGCCCAATGTTGATTTTAGAAGTATCCATAAGATGTGTGAACCATAAATACTGTTAGAAGATGATAGGAGGTATTATTTAAGTTATAACCTCAAGGACAAATATTGTATATGCAGTGACTTTGTGTGCCAAATATCAATATTATCTGAAATAATCTCATATGTTGTTAGGAACGAGGATTATGAGACATGTCAAAGGAAGAAATTCACATTTGTTTTTATATAAAAGAAATAGTGAGAAGAAGTTTAATGGATATATTAATTCTTATTTTGCAAGAGATTTTAATGATAGAAAATAAAAATATGTGGGAACATTTTTCATGGTTGAATGGTGTGTGAGTTTTCATAGTATTAATAAATTTTCAGTAAATTTGATCAAAACATAGTTCAAATATATTTTTGGTACTCCTGCTTGTACTCAAATTTTATGGATGAATGTTTAGTCAGATTGTTTTAAAGTAAATGTTTCATAAATATATAAGATATTTTGTGATAATTCATCTGCAATTGATCTTTATAAGAATCATTTCCAATATTCAAGATAAAAAACATGGATATAACGTTTCAATTCAGAAAAGATAATGTTCCTTCAGAAAAAATTTTAATGTATTAAATTTTAAAAAATTATCATATTACGAATATATTTACAAAATAAATGCATAAATCATGGTTTGTGGAATGGAGGATCCAACATCATGCTTATATTCATCCCATTTATTACTAAACCTCGTAACGGATAAACCCCCAAAGTGCATAAGATTATGTTGGCAATGTTTGAGAGAAAAAAACATTATTCTTTGGAAATGGTTTTGTACTTATATTTCATAAATGAATTTGAAACAATGGTCATAATAAAATGGTGGATAAAAAATTGAAAGATAAAAAAAAGATAGAAATGAGGGGGATATATAATTATATGGATTCAATTTTTTATTTCAATCAAGGGATGGAATTCCTTAAAAATATTAATTTATCTATTATTGATGTGTCAGGACACACTCTTTTGAGAAAATATATGTTTTTATAAATGTCAAGAAATCATCAGTTGTTTACAAAAGTATAGTTTTGAAAAATTATTAGAGTTGGAAAAAAAGTTAACATAGGTTCTCATAAAATTCAATGGGGGAGATTGAATAAGCTTAATGATAAAATTTTTTTAATAATTTTTTTTATTTTTTGAAAAAAACCCATTTTGTTGAAAAACGGTTTCATTTTTACGGAATTAGACCTAGCCCATAGAAATGTGGTTGTTTTCCACAAACATGTTTTAGGGCCTAGGTTTTTATATTAAGCTGCTCCGAACAATGAAGAAGTCAGGAATATGGAGTAGTTTCTTAGAAACTTTATTTTATTTTGGTATATCATAATGTAATTTAAACTCTTTAGATTCAAAATAATCAGAGGTATAAATTATAATTTGCTAGAAGCTTGTCCTTTACGTAATTAAAGAAAGAATGAGGTTATTATGTTTGAAATAGAAATTTTTTTGAGAGTATATTTTCTATTTTAAGAAGTGGAATTGCTGCTAAATAGTTTTGAATGAATAATTGAATGTTAGAAAAACGAATGTTTTCATACATTCTGAAACAAAATCAAACTAATAGTTCCTAATCATGAAGTTCTCACAAATAATGAGTACTCCTATTATAAAATCTTCTAATTAAATGAGGGACAGGTGTAAATAAATTCAATGTTACTGAGTGGAGAATTCCATCATAATGGAAATATCCATCTAAATGGGACTTCCATATTAATTGGAAAACCATTATAATGTTAATTACAACATAATGGGAATTCCATCATATTGATAATTCCATTATAATGAAAAAATAAATCATAATGGGAGTTCCACCATAATGCGATGAGAAATAAATAGATCGTAATGAGATGAGAACTAAATTATTGTAATTAGATATGAAATAAATATTTCATAATTTCCTGAAAATAAATAGATTTTAATGAGCTAAGTAAGAAATAGACCATAATGAGATACAAAATAAAAAAATCATAATACTATGAGAAAGAAACATATTGTATTAAACTGAGAAGAAACATATCGTAATGAGATGAGAATGGAATGAATCATAATGAGTTGATAAAGATATAAATATTGGAAGAGGTCAATATTGAAATTCATTTTTGATGTAAATCTTAGAGAAATATAAGGAGTATTGAATAAGACAATGTTAAAGTTTAAATGTGATAGATCTTCTGAGTTTAAATATGTTATAAAGTATGGACTATTTTAATGTTTCAAGAATTTTTTCCGACTCACCTTTAAATACATGTTGATATCATTCATATATTTTTTGATTTTATATATGCTAAAAAGTCTGAGCACTAAATAATTCTAAATAGATGTTTATTTATGATTGAACATTAATTTTATCGAGAGTACTAGAAGTGTTTGAGTTTTGTAGATTGATAATGAGTTCATCGTATTAACTCTATCATTTCATAAAATGAGATCCTTGGTCATTATTTTAGATAATCATATCCAAGAATATCATATTCATATAATTTTATCCATATTCATCATATTGAGAAAATCAGATATGACATCATCGTGAAGAGAAAATCGGACCAAACAATATGGTATTAAAAATATCAGATCTAACCAAATCAGACTGAATATTCTGATGTATTAATTGTGGAGAAGTTTTATCAAAGTGAATTTTATTTTTTTAGCTAAATATAATTATATTAAAATAATTAAAAACTATTGAGATTTAGTATAATCATTAATATTGAGATATATAAGGTGTCTAATGGCAGTAGATACAAGTTTTATTCAGTTATTTATAACAGTGGATTTCAATTGACTTAGGGAAGTGGCTATGCTTTGGATGTTGGTTCTCACACCAAGGAAAAACCTTGTAAATGATGTGTAATTTAATTTATTTCTTACTTTTTCATGCATGAGTATTTACTAAATGTTGATAAGTTAATAAAAATTAATATGTTGCAAGGGCTATGTTTTGAAAAGAATTAAAACATAAAAAAAGTAAAAATATGATTTAACCCCCTTCAAAATTTATATTCTATCCTTTATAACTACATGTATGATATTTGATATGCGGGTTATGGGTTTAAAATTTTAAGGTATTGTTCTTATAAACATATTACCATGTTTTCTTATGTGATCATTGATATCTCCCTTATTTTTCCTTTCTAATAATCAGATCCCATTATTTTCTAATTTATCCTTTACTAATTCTATAAATAAAGGTATTATGTATTCTATGTATATAAATGGAGATAGTTATGATGAAATAAGTGTGGCATGATGTCAATATTTTATGCACAGATTTTTTATATTTCCATGATTCACAAGATATAAGAAAAAAACAATTCTGGAGTAGAGCGATGCGTTATGTCCTGAATATCCATATATTATGATTTAATATATATTTTTAAATAATATGTGTAGATATATTCATTTATCATGAATCTATATACATTCATTATACATGAATGAAATGGGTAGGTTAATACACAATATATAATAATTAATGGTGTCAAATATTAAACACCTATTATGGGTTTGGAAATCAGACAACTAATATGTTAGATTAATTCCATATATACACCAAAGCACTGAATCTACTTCTTAAAATACAAAAATTTTAATCACCAATTTTAGAACAATATTCATATCTATATCATTTTTTAACTTTTACTTATAATTATTCTCTACTTTTTTATTTGATAGTTAATTTATATTTTCAACTTTGAGTATGAGTATTCTTGATAGTTTTGAACTAGTTTCATAATAAAGTTATTTTCTTATACTATTCATTCAATGTTCAACATTATAAGATTATAGAATTGACTAGAATTAATTATATATAATTATTAATAAGTTTTTAATTTAATTCTTGGTAATTTTTTCATTGGAGCTTTTAATGTGAAAATGATGGTGAATGTGTTTAAGTGTTTTTAATGATCGACAATTTATATCTATATTAATGGTTTTAAAATTTATTTTATTATTGAATAATTAAAATAATTTAATTATTTAATTATTTTATTATTTATATCATATATTTTAATCTATTATGTTCCCATAGTCATGATTGATATTAATTTAAACCAATTTTCTAGTTTGTGGTTAGATCAACCAAAACCTGAACACGCCATAACAAATGGATGAGTATGGTTATGAAAGTGGATTCTTTTGGAATTATATATGTTTTATTGAATAATAATGATATTATATAGATTATTCTATATTTTTTAATTATATTTTGAGAATGTTTAGTAAAAATTAATGAAACTATATGAGAAATGGGATATGTTACTTTGTAGAGATGGTCTCAGCACATTCACAAATGGTGTTTTTTTCATAATCTAAAAAGGGATTTAGTTAATTGTTCTTAAATTATTATAATAAAATATAATATAATAAAAATATTGATTTATTTATATAGTAATGTGATAATTATATTTGAAAAATTATGATAGAATGGAAAAGATGTTAGGGAAAACTAGTACTCACGTAGAGGATATAGGCTATCCCGTGGAGGAATCATATGAAATAAAAGTATAAGTTTAAATTCATGTGATAATATGATAAATTAAGTTAAATATAATTATTGGACATGTATAGTGGGTATATTTTCCTTGGGATACTGAAATATGAAAATGTTATTGAATGGATGGTGAAACGTCCTTAATATAAATGGTGATAATGATATTTTTATAAATAGTTAAACATAATATAATGGGAAGACATGTTCACATGTAGAGAAGACTCCACAACATAATATAATCGAGTGTAAAAACATTTAATCAATAAAATCATAAAATACATAGTAATAAATGTTTTTTTAACTTGTAATGAAATTTACTAAATGGGTTAATCATTTTGTCAAAAAAAATTATAGTGGAAAATCATTTTTACCTATGTATTTAAATTTTTATAGATAAAATAATATGAACCTTATTATAGAATTTTCGATTAATAATTAAAAATATGAAATAAATTTTATCATATAAATATTATACGTCTAAGGAATATTAATTTTATAACTATAATATGTAACAAATAAAAACACATTTTTTCGGAAAAATGTATTTTTATTCTTAAAAGTTATCTATTACTTAAAATATTTAATGCATTGTTTTTTAAGGATATATATTTTTTTGTAATAAGATAAATAAAATATTTCTTTCTTTTAAATAATTATAAAACTCAATTTTTTTAAATAACATTTTTTTATTAAAAGAAGGGAAAAACAATTTCTTGAATTGGAAAATACTAATTATGTTCATAAAATGTTAAAAAATGGTTTTAAGAATTTAGTAGATTATTTTGAAATGTATAAATTTCCTAAAAAAATAAATATTTGATGAATAAAAATGTTTTTTATGATTTTTTATTTTATACACACTTGTTGATATAGTCATAAATGAAATTAGTTTAATAAAAATTATAATTTTCACTAATCACAAAAAAAATGATTATTTCATAAAAATCCAAAACATAATTCCCAATATATTATTAACAACATTAATCAAAAAATATTGTAAAATATTTCATATTTAATTTCAAATAATTATTAATTTTTCTTTTTTATTATGATATATAAAGGAAAACAATTTGTTTTGAAAAAATGTCTTTGAAAACATTAAGTGTTCTTAAAAATATTTTATATGAATTTATTGTATATTTCAATATATTTATCTATTATAGGATTTATATTGTTATAATTTTATTATATCATATGGTGAAGCTTTATTATCTTTGAAACAAGACATTGAACAATGTTTTAATTTAGAGGAAAATATTTTACTATAATATAAAGAAGGTATATTATCCCCTAAAGTAAAATGCATCATCATAATTTTAAAAATAATTAAAAAAAATCTAAATTTCATATATGAATCTCAAGATATATCACATACTGATATGTTAACAATAAAACCAAAGATACGAGGAGACGGATAAATTTCATCTAAATAAGGATGAGTTTAGAATCTTCATTTATTATAACAATTTATACGTAACATACTTCCATAGATGGCTATAAATATTTTTTCATTATTACATTTATAGGATAATTTCCCTGATATTATTCCCAACACAAAACATAAATTAAAATGTTTATGGTAATATCTAATATAATTAATTTAAATATTCATATTTAGATGATAACCATATCATTATATGACTTCCCCCATTAACATCACCATTTCAAACTATAATTATTTCAGTTCATCTATGTCACAAATGGTTGACCCTATAACTCTCTCTATTTAACCTATTTTACCCATGATAAATTCCTTATTAGATTCTCTAATAAAAATCATAAAATAATTTCAACATATTTAAATCCATCATATTGATTCCTATATAATTTTTGTTACTATAGAATATCCCCAAGAGTGTCCAGCTTGGTGTACATTTTGAGGCCAAGTCGTCATGAAATATATTGAAGATCAATTCAATGCTCAACAAACCATTTATATGCTGAATTCAAATTTAATAGATGTGAAAAAATCCCATATAATTTCTAACTTCAATATAATGACATATTTTATAGTAGAACTGCACAATATACATTCCACAAAACATTCATTATGTTATCCAATATATTGAAGTATCCCATAGAATTAAACCAAGGATTTTTACTAGAGTTCTCCCATCAAATGACAAAAATTAAAATAATAATACCCATATATAACTAAACCCACCTTTTATACCAAATGATTTTCCACAAATCCACACTCCCATATCAACAGTTACAACACCTTACTTAAACACAATATATTATTCAATGTGAGACTACCCAAGCTAAACATATCATTATTTAACGTGATTTATGCAATATAACTATCTAATTTATTAAATGAACACATATTATTAATAATATAATTCATAAGGTCATTAAGGATCAAATACATAATCAAAAAATCCTATGATTTTTGTTAACGGTTCACAATAGCTAAATGACACTAGAAACCCTTATAGACATCCCAGAAGGTTTTCCACACATATTATGTTGGGAACGCAAATAGATGATGTGTATGGGATAAAATTCCCAATAATGGAAAAAATATAAACATTATATTATTGGATAGATAATTAGAATATGATAAAATGGGAAGGGGATAAATATTTTAACAAAAATAAAATGGAAAAAATTTTAGTTATCAATATCTCATGAATGGAGGACATATAAACTTAAATGAACAAATGTATATCATGGAAAATGATCACGAAAAATTATTACAACAAACATTAACAATTGGTAATGATAATAAAAATATTCAAAAAATTGTATAAAATCAAAATAAAGAACTATGTCAAAAAACTAATCATATATAATTATTACGTAGTGGTTCATGTGTGAAAATAGATTTACCCATTAAATAGTGGATTATGAATTACTTCATATTATTCATCATTTAATAAATCATTATAAGCCCTGTCCCATCAGTGAATCGAGTATTATAAATTATTTATCATTATTATCCAATGTATCATATATAGTGGTCCATTATTGAAATGAGTTTAATTACAAAAAAACCATTATTGACTCCAGTATTTCAAGTTGTGGTCCAATATTAAATGAGGTATCAAAAATCATGTCCCAATTCCTTTCATTATATATAAATCATTAACTAATGTATTGAAGGTAAATATAGAACCTCACCCAAAATAGTCCATATATATATATGTGTGTAAAATTTGATATCAATTTTTTTAAAACCCCATGGGAAGAAAATGTGTTTCATTAGTCACAATATAAAGAACCAATGGAAAAAAAATGTTATTTTCAGTACTTTAAGATAGTATCACAAAAAATTTCCTTAAGAATATGAATCGTTGATTACAAAAAAATTTCATCCATAATGATTTTCTAAAAGTATTATTTAGATGGTGGTTTATGTAGGATAACATATATGGAAATAATTCATCCATTAACTAAAAGAAAATGGTTGAAAAAGAGAAAAAAATATTTAGAAAACACTGTTTATTTGGTGTAAAAAAAGAATTTGTAACACTATAAGAATTAATTTTCATAAATCTAACCATTAACAAAATGAAAATAACTCATTATAAAAATTTTATTTTTCTTAATAAGTCTAATGAACTAATCCATGAAATTTTATAATGTTTAAAAAAACGGTATGTGAAAACATTTTATATTTTATTACATTTTCATAAAAAATCATCAATAAAATAGCCATAAAAACACACAACAGATTCAAGAAGGTGAATTGAAAAAGTTTTTAATTATCTTACTATTAAAAAAGAATATTCAACAATGCATCATTTAAAATAACACATATATTTTAAAAATAAAAGTGGAGTTGAAAATAAAACATTTTATTTTTCCTGGATGGAAAACACTTTTTTAATATTTTAAAATAGTTTTATTGAAATTCAATGTTGTAAAAATATTAAAAATAAATTAATTTTAAATTTAGATATTGGAAATATTAATATCCCATGAGATAACATGTAATTTGGTTTCCAAATATAATGAAGAATATTGGTGGGTGTGGACAATGTTGACAAGGAGCTGAAACAACCATTAATGAGAATAATAGTTATTATTAATAATGATATAATTTTTAAGGGTATGATATTAATTATAGAGTAGTATTTGAATAAAAATTCTCATTTCCAATACATATATGTAATAATATTTAGGGACATAAAAACCATGGATGGAAGGATCAAATCGCAGAAATAATAAGTTCATGAAAAAGAATTATAACTCAAAGAAGGGAGTTGTGATATCAAATACCTTTATAAAATTTTTCGACATTTCAATGAAAGTGCATTTGAATATGGAAAATTATAGAGATCTTAAAATATAATTAATTAAATGGATATGGTGAAATAAATCCTTCAGGAAGTAAAGAAGTCATTTATATGATATCATGGTGCACAATATGAAATATGTCTCAACATATTAAATTTCAGACAGATATCACCATACGGTAATTGTAACGTAATAATTAAAAATAACAATAGTAATACCATTACATTGGAATTAAATTATCATTAAATGGAATATATTTCATATAATGGATGTAAATGATGTAGTGAAACCATATAAAATAAATTACTAAGTATAATATAAAACATGTTTCAACAATTTTAAAATGAAATAATAAAACCCATACCTTAAATCATTACATCAACAAAAATACTTCAATATTATCTATAAAAATAGAAATTCTAACAAAACATTTTATAAATATATTAATTTATATGTATCCATGTATATACATCAATTATAATTATTCCTTATATTTATATTAGTTAGAAATTATTTATTTTCTAAATCCAATGTTTGTAATATGGATCATTTTGAACATTCTTAATAATTAATTATTAATTAATTCAATTAACAAAGGTAATAATTAGTATATCATAGCTGATGTTATATTTAATTTTCTCTAAATATGTTTAATTTTTTAATTTCAATTTAAAGGAGTTACAATTTTAGTCATTAAAGATGAAATTGATAGTGAGCATGTTTTAGTGTTTTTAATGAAAGCACATTGGAATCATGATGAGTTTAATATAAGTGTTACTGTCACGACCCGTCCTCGGGGCCCGTGCCGTGACTACCCCAAGCCCGCCTTCCATAGGCCAGGGGCTGGAGACTAGCACCAAGGCGTAAATACCGGTAAAAAGGGAAGGCATTGCCTTTGTAAAGTAAAAAATCACACAGAGTACAAGCGGAAGAAGTAAACACTAAGTAAAAACTGAGTACAACAGTAAGTGTGGAAAGTAAAAAGGGGCCGGAAATAAAAGCCCAACTGTAAAGTACAACTCGAAGGGGAAACAACAACTGAAAAGTAAAGCTGCTACGCCGAGCTGTCCACTGGAAATCCCACCTGAAGGGTGGGTACAGATAGCTACTCTGCTCCTCGGGTCTCGTCGTCCGCTCCGAGTATGTCCGCCCAGTGGTCCACCTTCGGGTACCGCCTCGTCGTCACGTCCACCTCTGGGTACCGTCTCGTCGTGAGGTCCTCCTCCAGGTACCATCTCGTCGTATAGTCCACCTCCAGGTACCGTCCAGTCCTTGAACACTCGGCCTCTGTCAGCACTGCCCGTCGTCTGCAACCAACACAACGAGGTGTGGGCATAGCCCGTGCAGGGGTGAGTATAATGATACTCAATAGGGACCCCGAGACCTTCAAGGTCTCACTAAACCAACAAGGATAACCACAATGAAGATCTCAACAGATAACCTCTACTTAGGTATATGCCCATACATATACCTAAGTTATCAAGTAACCCATCTCAATCATGAGAAAAACACAATGATTGTGAAATCAATGGATAACGACTACCAGGGTATATGCCCATACATATACCTAAGTTAGCAAGTGACCCATCTCAATCATGAGGTAAACACATGGTCAAAAGTCTCAGCTCAACCAGGATTTTCATTATCGAAACCGTAACTGCTGAAGAGCTCCGTCTCTAGAGTTTACAGTGGTCCTGTCACGACTCTGAGGTACTGCTCACTAACCTAAGACTGCTGAAGAACTCCACCCATTGAGTACTGCGGGCCAGCTGCTACAACCAAGAGCTCCCATGTGCCGCTACAACCAAGCGCACCTCTGTCGTGGGTCTGTCGCTACAACCAAGCGCTCCCATGTGCCGCTACAACCAAGCGCACCTCTGTCGTGGGTCTGCCGCTACAACCAAGCGGTCCCATGTGCCGCTACAACCAAGCGCACCTCTGTAACACACCGAGTCGTTCGATCAGCAGTCGTCGGGTCTCAGCCAGCTACACGGTCTCCGTACTCCGCACGCTCGTCACTGGGAGGGTCCACTCCACGAGCTACAGGTCGATACTCCAAGTATCTCAAAGTCCCATGAGTAAGTATCTCAAAGGACCGCCACGTCATAGGGGTATCAACGCAACAGACGGCGCGTCAATCGGACGCCCGGTCTGTGAGTTATTAGCCTTTTCGTCCCAGGGGCCCGGTTGGTTTCGTGAGGGAACCAAACCCGGCCATATCTCAACTGTACCCCGAACTCTCATAGGGTAAACTCATAGGGACCGTTTCTCAACGCGATCACCAACGCCGCTGACGGTTCTTCAAACGGACGTTCTGTCAGAATGATATCAGCTTTTCCGTTCCAGGGTCCCGGTTGGATTTTGGTGCGATCCAACCCGGCCACTATCCATCTTTATCCAAAACTCGGGCAGAAGGTGCCAAAAGTTCCGTATCATCAATAGGACGCAACGCAACAGACGGCGCGTCAATCGGACGCCTGGTCTAGAAGTTATTGGCTTTTCCGTCTCACACCCACCCTGGGAAACTTCCCAGGAGGTCACCCATCCTGATCACTACTCTAGGCCAAGCACGCTTAACTACGGAGTTTTAACCACGTAGCCTCCCGAAAAGGAAGATGTACCTTGAGTATAGTATACTGAAACGACCGTCTCGATCCAAGGATCGTGTTGCCGCTGACGGCGAGTTGTTTGGAGGCCCGTAGCCCAAGATACGGGCATTTGACCAAAAGTGGTCCGAAACTGGGGGTTTGGGCCCGGGCCGACCCGGCCCGACCCCCCCTGGTCCGACCCGAATTGGGTCGGCCCGAACCGGGTCGACCCGACCCGGTCCGGCTGGACCCGGCCCGGCCGGCGGCGCGAACCGGCCGGCGGTGCGGCCAGCGCGTCGTTCGGGTGCCGCGCGCGGGGGGCAAAGCCCCCCCCCCCTTGTGAAACCGCGGCCCCTTAATTGGGGCCGCTTGAAGACCCGGCCGTGGGAATTAATTCCCCCGGTCTCCACTGCCCGGTCGGCCCGCACTGGCCGGCCGGTTTCGCCACCAAGGACCGGCGACGGCCGGTCCTTCCTTCGCCGACACCGGCGGCCCGGTGCCGGCCGACGGTCATCTTGCTCCGCCGCGGACCTGAACCGGCCGCGGCCTATGCCATTCGGCGCGATGCGACGACATCGCTTCCCTCCGCCGCGGCCCCGCTCCGGCCGCGGCGCCATTGACTCTCTTCGACGCGACGCGACGACATCGCGTTCTTGGATTTCTTTCCACGGCGCAGCGCGACGGCGCCGCGCCTATCTTCCGCAATAAATCTTGTGGTGCAACGGCACCACGTTTTCTCGTATCATCCTCAAGATACCATCACGAAAAACAAAGGAGGTGGGTCGGCCATGTTTGTGCGGTCTGACCCCCTCGCGTTATTCAATAACAAAAAGGGTTTTAATCCACGTTTATCCCCAAGTTTGTATTCACGAACAATTAAATAAATAAACCCCTACCTCCATTCAGATACGGTGCACGTCAACAACCCGCGGAAGACGAGCGTCATGGAGGTCGGGCGTCGCGGGGAAAGAACGTCGACTCCGTTGTCATCGAGGTGCGTTCGAAGGGGAAACGTCGTTGGAAGAAGACGTCGCGTTCTTCGGTGGAGATGTTCTTCGTTGGAGGTGTTCTTCGCGTTCTTCGTCGATGTTGAAGAAGAAGAAGACTTAGCCTTTTCTCTCCCAAGTCTCCACCACAAGAACAACTAACCCCAAAATAAAATAATCCTCCCACTTATTTTATTAACCCAATATAGGTTTTGAATTTCAAGAGTTTGAAAATTCATAACCCATATTTAACTCACTTAAGTTATTAACATAAGATGTTATAAAATTAAGGAGGTGTTAAGTTATCAAAACTTAAATGGGGGGTTTAGAGGGGTTAGGAAAGTTAAGGAATTTGAAGAGGTGGGGAGGGGTTTGTGTGGGCCCCACTCTTTCAAATATCCACACATGGGAAGTTGGATGGATGTGGGCCCACCACCAACTTCCCATGGGAGAAGTTAACAACTTAACATGAAATAAAATTGATTTAACAATTTTATTCACTTTTTTAATAAAACCCCAAAAAATTAACTTCTTCTCCCGCACAAACGCAACTACGGTAAAGGTTTCCTTAAGAGATTACCGGCGTTGCGAGTTCATCGGTGCAATCATATTTCAATTCCGAGCACCGGTTCAAAAGATAGAAATTCCCGCTCGCTCGTTTAGTGAACGTACCCGAGCCAAACTTCGGATATTAATTCCGGGCACACCGGGCCTCGGAATCAGGCGCCGTCAGAAACTGAGTTCTTGTAAAATTTCAAAGAAAATTAAGAAAAAAAATTCCTTGAAATTTCCGGGTCTTTACATTACTCCCACCTCAGGGATTTACGTCCCCGTAAAGTTTCAATACAAACTAGGGTCACAAAAGCGGTACAGATCACGCATCTGAGACTTCCGCTCCCATGTGCTTACCTGGAGGTTCCGTACTACCAAAGAAAGTGCACCCGAGGAATCGATCGTCCTCGTAGGATCTGCTCCTATCGATCCTCGATCCCCATTGGAACCTCCGTGAAAGACACCCCATCGCCATCGTCCGGCTCCTCATGGTCGATGATATGCGCAGGGTCGAGCACGTATCTCCTCAGTTGAGATACGTGGAAGTCATCGTGCACCTAGTGCAACTGCGGTGAATGGGTCAAGTGGTAAACCTCCCCGCCTACCCAGATGGGGACCTAAGAAGGTCCGCTGAATCCTGGAGATAACTTGTCGCCTTGGCCACATCTCCGTAAACCTTGTCGAGGTGAGACCCGTATAAGAACGTGGTCTCCATCCTCAAACTCTAGATGTTTCCAATTACTGTTAGAACTGGAACTCAAACGACTGCTGCCACGAGGATAAGGTTGCCGATTCAAGAGTGATCGGTCACACCCTCCCGTGAAAGAGTTTATCCCGTGCTGCCTGGGGTTTCCTTTTCACCGACCAAGGAAAACCCATCCTGACGTTTGCCTAAAACCGTCAATTTGAGTATGAACAGTTATTTCCCATTCCATACTCAAACTAACGTCGTAAGGCCTCGACGCTGTCACCAAGAGATTCCAACCGAAACTCTTGCCTCGAGGGTCTGACCACACCGTCGGCGTAAGTGTGATTATCAAGTCTCCTACCAAGGTATCTCCAGACGTGAGGGTCAAGTCCACGGCTTACCAGAAACTCTAGGTCTGGAACAAGATTTTTGAATGCAGGAAATGATTCACATCGACGTCTGTTACTACAACATCTAGTAGTGGACACAGACTGTCCCTTGAATCATTTCTAGAGCCATTGGGTCACACTCCTTGACCGCATGCAGGCGCACTCTTCCTCCGCCCTCCAGCTCCCTGAGCCTGGCAGGAATAACTAAGGCGGGTGGTTGTACCATGTTAGGATGTACACCACCTCATGATGCTCTCCTAGCTCTGCCTCCACGTCTACTGCTTCGTAGAGTCATCTCTCCTTTAAGCTTCCTCTTCTTAACACACCCGAGTCTCTATGACTGGCACCGGTTTCCTGTTTCGTACTGCACTGAGCAGTCTTCATCCTCTCTTGGATGTCCTGGACCTCCTTTAGTCTCACAAGAGCTGCTATGATTTCTTCTTTACCGATAAGAGAAACCCGGTCTCATCCCTTGGATGAACCACATTCGTTGCCTAATACAGTCAATCCTGACATGAATGATGCATCCATGCCATGGATGACGTCGTAAGGCCTCGACGTATCTACTAAGGGATCCAACTATCACTCTCACCTCCAAGGGTCGAGTCACACTTTCGGCATTAGTGTGAGGTCACTGGGTCCCCTCAAGTAGAAATCTCGAAAGTGAGGGTCAAGTCAACAGTTTAACCGGGACCACTCAGTATCAACCAAACAAAAGGACAGGAAAGCAACAAAGATAAGTGTCTTTTTATTATTGCATCTCATAGTACAAAGACATGAATACAAATCAACATGGTACTAGATGTACAAAGGACGTATCCACTAGTTCCTCTCCTGCCCACCTGCTCTCAGAGCTCTACTGCCTTGTCCACTGCTCGGATGTTACTCAAGAACTCGCCACTGATTCTGTCTCGGTGGCTCCTCCAACACCCGCTGATCAATCGTACGAGGAGTCAGACAGTCACGTGCCAGGTTACACTTTCCGCCGCAGGAGTAACATTTTCCGTTTCTGGCACGCCTGGCTCTGACCCCACCTCGGGTTCCCCGCACCACCGGTCCTAAAACCCGAGATCGTCCAACTGCTAGTCCGGTCCTCCTGGACCTCTGCATCATCTGTCTACTGCCCACAGATGACTCAGATACTGATCAAAAAGCACGCGACAAAGGAAGAATCTCATGTACACGCTCGGGGTGTAGAGATACTGGCAGAAAATCCACCCTGAAGAAGGTCTCAAAGTCTTCCCATGCGAAGTTCATCTCATCGCAAAACTGGAACAAGTGGCTCCACCACCTGCCTGCTGCTTCCTGAAGGAGGCTGGTAGCAAAGATCACCATGAAGTCTGCCGACGTCCCCACTAGCCTGAAGACTCTCACCACAGCCTCCAACCAAACCTCAGCCGCCTGCGGGTCCGTCTCTCCCCGGAACCTGGGTGGCCTCTGGCGCTGGAACTCGTGCAGCGCGCTCAAGCGTCGTGCATCGCCTACTGCTGGGGCTGGTGGCATCGGTGGCCCAACGGGTAGAAGTACTGCTGGTGCCTCAACTGGGATAGGGCCATGTACTGAGGCCTCGTCGCTCGGCGGGCTGTCAGTACGTACCACTCTCGGGGCTCTAGCTGGTCGTCCGTGAAATGGCATTCTGAAAGAAACATCGTGACATAGTCAAACGTTTATACCTGGTGAGATGACCTGGTTTGAGCTGTTTTAAGGGAAAACCTTAGAAAACACACACGCAGTTAGTGTTTTCGTGCACAAAGTCAGAAATCAGTTGTCAGGGTCCTGGTGTATGGATACGTCGGCCGCCCGCACCAACACTGGACTCCCTGAACTGAAAACCACACTCGGTACTCTCAACACTATTGCTTCACAGAAAGAAACATCATAGTTATAAGTTCTGCGGTAGAATCGAACTCCTCTGATACCAATTTGTCACGACCCTTCCTCGGGGCCCATGCCGTGACTACCCCAAGCCCGCCTTCCATAGGCTAGGGGCTGGCGACTACCACCAAGGCGTAAATCCCGGTAAAAAGGGAAGGCATTGCCTTTGTAAAGTAAACAATCACACAGAGTACAAGCGGAAGAAGTAAACACTAAGTAAAAACTGAGTACAACAGTAAGTGCGGAAAGTAAAAAGGGGCCGGAAATAAAGCCCAACTGTAAAGTACAACTCGAAGGGAAAACAACAATTGAAAAGTAAAGCTGCTACGCCGATCTGTCCATTGAAAATCCCACCTGAAGGGTGGGTACAGATAGCTCCTCTGCTCCTTGGGTCTCGCCGTCCGCTCCGAGTATGTCCGCCCAGTGGTCCACCTTCGGGTACCACCTCGTCGTCACGTCCACCTCTGGGTACCGTCTCGTCGTGAGGTCCTCCTCCAGGTACCATCTCGTCGTATAGTCCACCTCTAGGTACCGTCCAGTCCTCGAACACTCGGCCTCTGTCAGCACTGTCCGTCGTCTACAACCAACACAACGAGGTGTGGGCATAGCCCGTGCAGGGGTGAGTATAATAATACTCAGTAGGGACCCCGAGACCTTCAAGGTCTCACTAAACCAACAAGGATAACCACAAAGAAGATCTCAACAGATAACCTCTACTTAGGTATATGCCCATACATATACCTAAGTTATCAAGTAACTCATCTCAATCATGAGGAAACACAATGATTGTGAAATCAATGGATAACGACTACCCGGGTATATGCCCATACATATACCTAAGTTAGCAAGTGACCCATCTCAATCATGAGGTAAACACAAGGTCAAAAGTCTCAGCTCAACCAGGATTTTCATTATCGAAACCGTAACTACTAAAGAGCTCCGTCTCTATAGTGTACAGTGGTCCTGTCACGACTCTGAGGTACTGCTCACTAACCTAAGACTACTGATGAACTCCACCCATCGAGTACTGCGGGCCAGCTGCTACAACCAAGCGCTCCCATGTGCCGCTACAACCAAGCGCACCTCTGTCGTGGGTCTGCCGCTACAACCAAGCGCTCCAATGTGCCGCTACAACCAAGCACACCTCTGTCGTGGGTCTGCCGCTACAACCAAGCGCTCCCATGTGCCGCTACAACCAAGCGCACCTCTGTAACACACCGAGTCGTTCGATCAGTAGTCGTCGGGTCTCGGCCAGCTACACGGTCTCCGTACTCCGCACGCTCGTCACTGGGAGGGTCCACTCCACGAGCTACAGGTCGATACTCCAAGTATCTCAAAGTCCCACGAGGAAGTATCTCAAAGGACCGCCACGTCATAGGGGTCTCAACGCAACAGACGGCGCGTCAATCAGAAGCCCGGTCTGTGAGTTATTAGCCTTTTCGTCCCAGGGGCCCGGTTGGTTTCGTGAGCAAACCAAACCCGGCCGTATCTCAACTGTACCCCGAACTCTCATAGGGTAAACTCATAGGGACCGTTTCTCAACGCGATCACCAACGCTGCTGACGGTTCGTCAAACAGACGTTCTGTCAGAATGATATCAGCTTTTCCGTTCCAGGGTCCCGGTTGGATTTTGGTGCGATCCAACCCGGCCACTATCCATCTGCATCCAAAACTCGGGCGGAAGGTGCCAAAAGTTCCGTATCATCAATAGGAACGCAACGCAACAGACGGCGCGTCAATCGGACGCCTGGTCTGGAAGTTATTGGCTTTTCCGTCTCACACCCACCTTGGGAAACTTCCCAGGAGGTCACCCATCCCGATCACTACTCTAGGCCAAGCACGCTTAACTATGGAGTTTTAACCACGTAGCCTCCCGAAAAAAAAAGATGTACCTTGAGTATAGTATACCGAAACGACCGTCTCGATCCAAGGATCGTGTTGCCGCTGACGGCGAGTTGTTTGGAGGACCGTAGCCCAAGATACGGGCATTTGACCAAAAGTGGTCCGAAACTGGGGGTTTGGGCCCTGGCCGACCCGGCCCGACCCCCCCTGGTCCGACCCGAATCGGGTCGGCCCGAACCGGGTCGACCAGACCCGGTCCGGCTGGACCCGGCCCGGCCGGCGGCGCGACCCGGCCGGCGGTGCGGCCAGCGCGTCGTTCGGGTGCCGCGCGCGGGGGGCAAAGCCCCCCCCCCTTTGTGAAACCGCGGCCCCTTAATTGGGGCCGCTTGAAGACCCGGCCGTGGGAATTAATTCCCCCGGTCTCCACTGCCCGGCCGGCCCGCACTGGCCGGCCGGTTTCGCCACTAAGGACCGGCGATGGCCGGTCCTTCCTTCGCCGACACCGGCGGCCCGGTGCCGGCCGCCGGTCATCTTGCTCCGCCGCGGCCTATACCATTCGGCGCGATGCGACGGCATCGCTTCCCTCCGCCGCGGCCCCGCTCCGGCCGCGGCGCCTTTGACTCTCTTCGACGCGACGCGACAACATCGCGTTCTTGGATTTCTTTCCACGGCGCGGCGCGACGGCGCCGCACGTATCTTCCGCAATAAATCTTGTGGTGCAACGGCACCACGTTTTCTCGTATCATCCTCAAGATACCATCACGAAAAACAAAGGAGGTGGGTCGGCCGTGTTTGTGCGGTCTGACCCCCTCGCGTTATTCAATAACAAAAAGGGTTTTAATCCACGATTATCACCAAGTTTGTATTCACGAACAATTAAATAAATAAACCCCTACCTCGATTCAGATACGGTGCACGTCAACAACCTGCGGAAGACGAGCGTCGCGGAGGTCGGGCGTCGCGGGGAAAGAACGTCGACTCCGTTCTCATCGAGGTGAATTCGAAGGGGAAACGTCGTTGGAAGAAGACGTCGCGTTCTTCGGTGGAGGTGTTCTTCATTGGAGGTGTTCTTCGCGTTCTTCGTCGATGTTGAAGAAGAAGAAGACTTAGCCTTTTCTCTCCCAAGTCTCCACCACAAGAACAACTAACCCCAAAATAAAATAATCCTCCCACTTATTTTATTAACCCAATATAGGTTTTGAATTTCAAGAGTTTGAAAATTCAAAACCCATATTTAACTCACTTAAGTTATTAACATAAGATGTTATAAAATTAAGGAGGTGTTAAGTTATCAAAACTTAAATGGGGGGTTTAGAGGGGTTAGGAAAGTTAAGGAATTTGAAGAGGTGGGGAGGGGTTTGTGTGGGCCCCACCCTTTCAAATATCCACACATGGGAAGTTGGATGGATGTGGGCCCACCACCAACTTCCCATGGGAGAAGTTAACAACTTAACATGAAATAAAATTGATTTAACAAATTTATTCACTTTTTTAATAAAACCCCAAAAAATTAACTTCTTCTCCCGCACAAACGCAACTATGGTAAAGGTTCCCTTAAGCGATTACCGGCGTTGCGAGTTCATCGGTGCAATCAGATTTCAATTCCGAGCACCGGTTCAAAAGATAGAAATTCCCGCTCGCTCGTTCAGTGAACGTACCCGAGCCAAACTTCGGAAATTAATTCCGGGCACACCGGGACTCGGAATCAGGCGCCGTCAGAAACTGCGTTCTTGGATATTACTTTATAGCATTGTTCAAGTAGGCGGTTAGCCTAACTCAAATATGAATATACAAATATTTATTGATTTGTTTTGTTGTGTATGGGATTTATTTTGAACAATATAATTATTAATAAAATATAATGATATTATTAAGATATATTTATGTTAGTGAATAATATGTTATAAAAGTTTAACATAAGATATTTAAATTAGACAAAAGGTAATATATGTTACATTGTGGAGGCGGTGGTCCACCCACACACTAATAATGTTTTTGTTTTTCATAATGGAAAAAGGGAACGATTGTTAAAATTTATTACCTTCGAAAAATTATATTTAGT
Source organism: Viscum album (assembly GCA_963277665.1). Classification (NCBI taxonomy): domain Eukaryota; kingdom Viridiplantae; phylum Streptophyta; class Magnoliopsida; order Santalales; family Viscaceae; genus Viscum; species Viscum album. The sequence continues at coordinate 633,564,750 of OY728161.1, forward strand.
AAAAAGTAAATAATTATTTCACTATATAGGAATTATGAAATTATATTTGGGAAAGTAACATTGAAAAGAAAATATGTTATAGAAAATTTTTACTCCTGTTGAGTACATAGAGTTTCCCTTGAAGGACTCCATTGAAATAGGGGGATTGGGATACATTCATTTAACCTGAATATAAAGTATGTAAAATTATGTTCTTTGTATCATAAAAAAGGAATATATTCAAGAGGATATATAAATTTTGTAGTGTTATTGAATGGGTGGTGAGAGGCTCGTTTTATGAGTGGCATGAATGGATTTTTTTTCCATTATTTCAACATCATATAATGATGGAACTTGTTTCACATGTCTTAAAGACTAAAATATATTTTGTAATAGTTTGTAGAAATTATTTTTTTAGGGAACTCTAAAAAACTAAACTATAAATTTTTTTAATGTGTTAGTCTTTTTACTCATTTGGAGGTCCCTTTTTATCATTTTAGGCTTTTACTATAGTGACTAGTTTTTACCTATGTAATATATTTTTAATCGTAAAACTAAATTGGAAGTTATTAAAAAATTTGTACATACTATTTATTAATATGAAATCTATTTTATATATATCATTTATATGTTACAAAAATTTAATTTTTATCATTACCACTTGTTACATATTTAACTTAGTTTTTGAAAAACTATGTTATTGGGTTTATATTTTATGTCTAAGATAAAATTATAAAGTCCCATTATTATCATGCTATAAAATTTTTATTATTTAATATAAAAATAAATAAATATATATATATATATATAATGTTGATTTTATATGAACCCAAAATAGAATTAAAAAATTAATATTTACCTAAAAGAAAACACCAAAAAAATTATTTTACATAAAATGAAACATAATTTGATGAAATGATAAACATATGATTTATAAATTAAAATTTAGAATAGAAGTGTATTATTTTACTTTAAAAATACATATTTGAACAAAAAAAATTTGATTTATTTTTTTAATTCTATATTTACTTCTATTTATATTATTGAATGTTAATATTTTTGTAAAAACTCTATTCTTCAAAATTTAGAAAATAATATATACAACTTGAAAAATATGAAAAAAAAATAATACTAAGGTAATTTTGAAATGACTATTATAAAAAAAGATTTTTTTCAAATAAAAATTATCAAAATTATTAATTTCTAATTAAATTGAGTATATATTTAGAAAAACATTATTTCTAGAATCAAATAACTTTAAAAACATGTTGCCTTCTTAATACTATATTATAAGAAGTTAGAATTGATTACAATATTTTCATCTACCATGTGATTAATTATAGTTATATTTAATAAAATGAAATATATCATTTTAGTTTAATTTTTTGTATGAAATAAGATATGAAACATGGTATTAATTTATTGAATAATATATCTGAAATTTCATGGTGTTGCATCTCCTCCCCACACAAAAAACATAAAATTTGAATATAAATTTATTTAGTTATACTTATAAATAAATCTATAATTGTAACATTTGTATTTATATTTATATAGTGTAAAATATTGAAATCATTTTAGTCCATTCTTCTAAATATATAAAATATATAAAATTTAATATAACAAAAAATATTATCCCCTCTTTGAAGAAAAAGATTTTGATGTGATCAAAAATTTTTAAAACCAAACTTTCAAATAATAAATTATCATGATTTAGGGAAAATATAATATATTTTCTATACAATTATAGATTTACATTGAATGTAAATTTTATTTGTATCTAATAATTTTGAAAGAAAAAACCTTTCATTAATATAAATTAAATGAGTAAATAAGGATATGTTTTTATTAAAGTACTTAATTACATTTTCTTAAGGTAATTTCTAGTATCCATCTCCTCCCCATTAGATTTATAAGTGACATGTGTTCTTCTAGGACATAAGTGATATCCCGAAGATTGTTAATAAATTCTATGTTCCTAGAGAACATTTGGGGGATGATTTTCCCTTTCAAGGATAAAAAATCTGAATTACATAAAAAATAATGAACCAAAAATATGTATGATGAATGTGTTAAAAATACAACTCATAAAAAACCAAACCAATATATGACATTAGAGTACAAGTGGAAAAAAATACATATGTTAATAAAACCATAATACAACAGTTCTAAAAACAACAGAGTGACTTAAACCACGAAAAAACAATTTTCTCTAAGATCCAAAACCAATTTTAATTCCCACGTTATCACGAAACATCTATAAGGAACTAAAATACAATTCATATATATGTGTTTTGAAATATGACATCAGAAAACACACAATATTCCCATGAAGCATGTGAGCCTAAAATTATTTATATTTCCCCAATATCTTCCAAACTCACATGGAATAGATGAAACCAGGAAGCATGATTTATATAAAATATTTCAAAAAGGAGTATATAGAATTTATATAAAAATCATAAACAAACTGTAAAGAAATTAGTTTCAAGAAGTAACAAATTCTCATTTATTTGGCATAGCTGTTCCATGTTTTAACACACACACACACACACACAATGAGAAATCATGGTGTCACCATTGATGTTTTAACATCCTGTCAACATTTTATGCCTTCTTTAATGGTGATACAACACAAAAATGATCTATCATACTCCAAACATTTCAAAAGGGATATTCCAAAATCAGGGCAACACAACTACCAAACAACATCCATAAAAACCTATTATATATAAAATCATTTCCATCTTAAAATAATTTCAAAAAAAAATTATAAGTATTATATAATGATTATAAATTTTAATACATCATTTTAAAATTACACATAAATGGTTTTTTTAAAGCAATAAACCATACATACATTTCAAAGACATATAGAAAATTTTATTTCCAAAAATAATAACAGAATGATTTCACACTATTGAAGTCAAATAATTTATTGGATATAATTACATCATGTTCTATATCAATTAGATATTATTGGGAATCAAACTACCTCACAATAGTATAAGAAATATATAATGGGACTATGAAACATAATGATCCTATCACAATATACATTCCAATTCATAGATTAAAAATGATCTCTTATGTACTTACATAAAACAATATAGGTATATGGACAATGTAATGATTTAGTGATTGGATGTGAAGAAGAAGAGTGGATTTAGGAAGATCAAGGAACAACAAGTACTTATGATGAATCCAGACCTTTAGTACACATTGATTCTTCTAATAATATCTTTCTTGTTGAAGTGAAAAGTATCTAATTCCATGGGAGAAAAAGGAAATCATGTAATAAATATAATTGGGAATTAATTAGTCCTAAATTGGTTAATTAATATTATATGCACATTTTAAAATGTGAAAACTGTATGCCACACAGTTTGGAAAACCATTTTCCAACCATGCCATGCTACAATTTTATACCAAGTCCTCACATAGTTGGTTCACATAGATAAAAAACCATGCATGAACCATAAATTTATATCTATTTCTAGAATCATGGATTTTATTAGTTTTCCGCATGGTTTGGACTAAAAAAATTCCTACCATTCACCAGCAGAGTGCCCACTTCCTTCCATGGCATGGTTTCTTGGAGATGGTGCATGGTTTCTACTAACCGTTCTAAATCTGTGTACCACAAAAAAAATCCTCCAAAACAAATCAAAAACCATGTTAACATCCTAAAACATATCATGAGAATTATATATACTAAAAATTCCTGAAAATATGGGTGATTAATTATCCTTTCCATTGGCCTTTCTGTCCAAAAAAAGTATAAAACTAGAGTTGGCTTGAAAGAGTTTGGGACAATGCTCAATCACTTCCTTTTCATAACCCCACATTTCATCATAAATCTTAACATGATTAATAAAAACAATTATTTTACTAATGATTATCAGATTATAGATAGTATACATATTATCCTCAATATTTATTGTTACATTAACCAACAACGAACTTATATCTTAGTCATCGTGATACCTATCATTAACATGGTCATGATCAAGTGGGAACACATTTAATTGGGATACATGAAACACATTGTACCAGAACCTATTCATCATTTGGAAGAAAACATATAATCCATCTTACATATTCATTCACATATCTATAAAGATCCGACGTACCAATGTGAAATCATTCCCTGATTTCCAGAATGATGATGGCCAAGACATGAAGGGATTCTAAAAAACACATATTCTCTCACCTAAAATGAAATCACTAAATGATGATGATCCAAGTATAATTTTTGATGACTATGATAAATATTTATTATCTTTTAGATCAACTAAATATTTTCTATTTTCCCTTTCATAAGGTTGGGTTCAATTAGTATAATCTCATCTCATTCCGACTAAAAATGATGATAATGTCATGAATGCTTGTACCATTATTTAAAATGAAATTATGATTCAAGTCATGATTATTTATATTGTATTAGATCTCCCCTAAAGTTATATGCTTCACCTAAGATCCACTAATATCCAATACACAATACCTAATCACATCCTCTAATGATAGGAATGTATAAACAAACTGTCGTTATTTCTGAGGCTGAAAAGACATACTTGTAGCCAACTATGTTCTAAGGTCATGTGGTAAGGATTTTCAAAAAAAAATACAAAAGCCTAGGTCTTTGGTCAAATAATATTTAGTTTGGAATTCCATTCCAATTTAAATTTTCCCTAGTAAATAATTTGGATACTTCCCCAATCATACTAGTTTAATGAATAGGGTTGAACTGAGCAAACTTTTTGAGTCGATCCACTATAAAAAATATAGAATCATGTATCATAATGATCCTCAGATGAACTATAACAAAATACATGTACATATTATCCCATTCAATGCTAGAATCGATAAAGCCTGCAACATTCTAGTTGGCCATTGATTCCATGTCTTGACCTGATGTCATATGAGGTATTAAAAAGCATGCCCCATTTAATCTGTTTCCTTTGAAAAAACTAAAATGATTCTTTAGATGATATATACATTTTCTTAATCCCATGGCGAATAAACCATATTAAATGGTCGTAGGAATTACATTGATGTTCCTAATTATTCAAATATGAAAATGTATGATATCTAACCCACAACATAGAAATCCTATACAATATCAACCCTTAATTGTCTGCCCGACAATCTTTTTTTACCTAAAAGTTAAAAATTCATTATTATATATATGAACTGGTCTAATTATCTCAATAAATTAAGAAACTAATGAAAATATAATGAAAACTACAATTTCAGCTTGGTTTGAGAAATGTAAATTAATTTCCATAATGTCTTTTAGTAGTTTCTAATCTCATGAAGCCTCTTTAGCCAATAGATTATGTGAATTCTTGCTCAATGCATGCACCACATAGATCTATTTACCTAATTTATACATAATGTATATGTCAAACATATATAGATACTCCATCCATCTTTGATTCCTTAAATTCAAAACCGATTGTGGGATATTGTTTTCCAAACTCTTATGATATAAAAAATATATAAATTTTTCACAAAAAAAGACATAATTATTGGAGGATTAAAAAAATGGACAACATCAACTAATTCCATGTCATACATTAGCTATTTTTTCTTATACACCCATAACTGCGGTGATCCATAAGAAACCACATGAACACCCTTAATGGGACCACATCCCAAACCTAATCTTGGTGAACCAAAAATAGACTACATATCCCCTTCTAGACTCATGAAATGTGAGAATATGATCAATTGTAAATCTAAAAAAAATTATGGAAAGGATTTACGGAATTTATTATTACCTTGTAAATTAATTACCTTCATTATCAAAGTTATAATTAGTTATTCCAAACATGAAAAATCATGTATAAAATATCTGAAGTATGCCACTAATTTGAGGACACTATTTATTTGAAAGGCTTTATCGTGTGGTTTCCAAGAGATAAAATATTCTATCATTTCAGGTTCTATAAAACACCATTTACAGGAACAAAATTTCTATGAAAACATACCTCTTGTTTTTAGAAGTCACACATTGATAACCTGGAATATATATGATTACACTACAGGATACCCTACACTGTAGTAAAATGTTAATCATGAATCACTTTTGTCTTATAATGCACCAAAATATCATCCAAAAAACCACTAAAAAGAAGTCCATATACAACTAAAATATTCGAGTCATAAGATTAATAAAATGTCAAGTTTATTAAAAAGAACAAATAGTATATCCCAGCACACATAATTGATATATCTGTATTTAAAAGATACATTTAGAATATCCTCTATCTAATATCATAGTTTTTGATATCTAGAATGTATGTAAAGTATGGGTAACAATTGATATCCCCTAAATTGATCAATTATATCATCAATCCATTCAATAGGATACCAATTCATTATTATAACATGGTAAATCATATCATAATCTATTGAATGATTAAGATTTTCATCCTCCTTTTTACAAAAAATAACCAATTCTTCTCATAGTGGAATTCTTATTCAAATGAAATATTTTATTTCCAATGATTTCAAAATAAATCTAGAGAAAATAAATTACATTAGATAGATTTAATAATATAAAAATGAAATTGTTCTAGTCTATAAAAGGATATAAATCATAATATCCACTTCACTATTCAGTTATAGACATGAGAAATTTTTTTAGAAACTATATTCAAATTAGGTAAAAATAGAAGGGAATTATCTATTCCTATTATAATCAACATTTCCCTATATTAATTATTATAACTGATATTATATGTTTCTAATAATATGTTACAAAATTCATACTCTACTTTCCTTTTCTTCCTATTATTCTCCAAAGAGGGACTCAATGCCATCTAGGGATGTGAAACTATCATTAATGTATAAAATTTGATGTGCTCCATAGATGATGACAACCAATCCCTTCGAAAAATACAGTCATGGAAATCCAAAGCTAGCACAATGAACACCCAAAAAATCTCAGCCCCAAAAAATTTATAGAAAAATATTTCCACATAATGGATTAACAATAACTTTGGAATAGTGTCGTTTGATTTTTAAAAATAGAAGGAATAATATTGACATTAAAAACCATATGAATAAAAACACAAGAATAAATAATTGATTGGGTTGATCCCACATCAAATAAAGATCTCATAACTGTTGAATTCAAAATATTTACACCCCTCACCATCAAAGGACTTGATTAATCATCTGTGACTATTTACTCAGTTCCATACAATTTCATACTCACTCCACTTTTTTCTTTATTAACCTAGTGAGATCTCACTCATTGAGGAGTCATGGTGTTTCTAAAATCACCATAGATTCTTATATTTTGATAAAGAGTGTTATTTAATAGTAATGTTACCATGGAATCATAAGAATGGTGTGAAACATGAGATGTGTAACCAGCAATATAACATGGGGAATTGAGAAATTTGAACCAAATATGTCCAATATTCTTGGAAATGTTACTTAGTCTATGTGGTGCTATAAAATATCACATTATGTGACCCATTAAACTTCACTGAAAAATAAAGGCATATTTTTGAGTTGTGGAGGAATATTTAATAATCTTCTTTTTTGATTTTTAGGTGTCCTAAAACTATAGAAAGTGGTTTCCTTCTTCTACTTATTTTGATAATTAAACATGTCACCCATTCCCATCATAATTAACAAAATTCATCCAACAATATTTCTTGGGATAACCTTTTATTCCATAGTTTATCTATTAACCAATTTTATATAATATGTTACACCAGTAAATAAAATAATTGAATGAATATTTGGACTTAACCTAGATTAAAAAATTCAATACTTTAAGGATTCACAATCAAAATACTTTTTAAAAAATAGGTCTCAATTTAAAATTTATCCTCATAATACATCACTACGAGGATATATTTCTATAAATTGAAGAAGTCTATTGTTCTAGATATGTTAATATTGAGAGCATTGAAATTGTTTTTAAATATTTTTTTAAAATCATACCACGTCATTCCTTGGTAAATTTTATCTGGATCTCCTAATTCCCATAATAAACAAGAAAAACCATCTAGCATATATGTTTTCAATGTTACATTCAATTATTCTTATATACCAAGAAAATAAAATGCATAATTTACCATATTATAGTAGAATTATTTTGGATGAAAGTCAGGTCAAAAAAATTTTGGATTCTACATTTCTAACTGAACAAAATATTATAATTTTCATGTATAATTATCCATATAACCATTGTCCACTACCTGAAAATCCCTAAAAATACATTGAACCAGATGTTTTTTCACCTATTTTATAGGTGTTACCATATTTTCAGCAGCTTCTACTAGTTGAATTATATGAAAACAACACGATTCCATCCACTATAACATGAGAAAACTAAATTTACTACCAATAAGTTTAAATTGAAGGATTATGATGTTCAATATTACACATCAACATATATTACAAACATACATCACCCCAATTCAACAATCACCAAAATTTTAACCATTTTTTTGAAATACTACAACGAAGCATAATAAACCCCATTTTCAGAATTTTCCAAAAATAAAAATGTTATTTTTATTTGGAAAACCATTAAAATAGGAATGAAAAATATATTAATTGTTTTAATTATTAATATTAATGAATTCTATAGATGACTATATAATAAAATGTGTTTATGAACCCTTGTGTTTCTAATAACACTGGTAACATGAATATCATCATAAAAACGATAGATACCTATTTTTATGAAATAATTCTAAATTTTATATGATACTATATGCATGATAATATCCCAACTAAAGGAATGTGGAATAATGATACCATTATTTGAAAATATAGAGATGAACTGAGAAAGACTAAAAGCATTTCTAATTGAAGGACCAAATAATGTTGATACCCTTTATCCCAAAATAAAAGATAGAACATCCTTGTTTGATACAATTTAAAAAATCCAACAAATCCTAATTGTCATGATATGTGATTGGTGTTATATCAAAACTTAGGGGACATCCACAACACACCAATGTCAAGAAATGGTTACAATGATCCTCTAGATCATTTAGGGGATAACTGTCCCATTAAATGATAAAACATCTAAACTACATAAACAATAATCATCCAAACCTATATATTCTTCATTAGTAAAAAATATAAATGAAAAAAAATATGAAACAAATATATCATAATAGAGTATAAGTGAAAAAGAAAATGAATAATAGAAGCATACTGAATTCCCAAAATACCAAAAAAACCTCTAAGTGAAATCAATGTGAAAAAACAAAACCACTTCAAGCTCTAAGTCCACATGGAATGGGTTCATTATCAATAAAAAACATTAATGATATAATATACATTGAATTTACCTATGTATTAAGATAATACATTAGAAAACTCCAAATAGTTCTTGTGAAAAGTGTGATTATAAGCTCCAAAAATTTCAAAAATGACTTTCCAACTCATGAAAGTAAGAAAGACCTTGCTGGAATAATCTATATATTATAGTTTAATGGATCTATGAATAATTTATATAAAATCCATAAGAAATTCAAGGGGAAATAATATTCATCCATAAAACCTCAATCATTTATTTGGAAGGCTCATTCTCTATTTCCACACACACACACATTCTTGGTGTCACCATTGAATGTGGAACTTCAACTCAACAATTTATCACTCTAATTATAGTGGTACTTCAAAACCATTATCTATCTCAATACTCACATTCCAAATTAGAAATGAGAAAATAGTGAAAATACCTTTACCAAAAAATAATTTCCATACCAATTCATTCCACATAAAACCATTTCATATCATTATAGAATTTCAAGAATAACTTTACATGAATCAAAACTGATCCATAATTTTAAAATTGTCATTTTAAAATAATATAAGATGTTATTTTTTATAAACATACCATCTTTAAATAATTTACTTTACATACCCAAAATAATATTTATAATACGAATACCACAAGTATTTATTAGTATTTCCATAAAATCATTCAATAAAAATTAATAATTTTTGTAATAAGTTGAGTTAAGATAAGGTAAAATCCGAATACCTAACAAAAGATGGTGACTGAAATGAAAAACACTATGAAAAATCAAGATATGATCACAACCCAAATTCCATTAAATATATCTAACAAGATATCATCAAGGATTATATATGGAAAGATAGATATATCCCTAAAATATTAGTTCTATTCTTATAATATGGAGAAAAATAATTTATCAAGGAATAATGTGTACTTACTGTTGAATCCAAACCTCTTCAACACTTTGATTCACCTAATAATTTCTTTCAAATTGATGTTAAATGCATCACAATCCTTTAGAAAAAAACTAATTCATTTTCTGAAGAGAAATAGGGATTAATAAGGCATAAAGTAGGCAATTAATATTTGATCCATATTTTAAGGGGTTCCAACAATATTTTTTATTATTAGACAATAGTTTTTGGAAAATCATGCACCAATAGTGTGGTGATACAGTCTAAAGACAACCCCTTACATGGTTGTATCACATGGCTAGAAAAACAGTACACCAACCATTATTTTCCAACTATTTCATGAAATATGGTTTCCCCCAACTATTTCATGAAATATGGTTTCGCCTAATAACATACTTGGTTTGGACAAACCATGAACTAACCATATGCCTTCATCATTCTCACAGTGTTCCCTTGCATAGTTTCTAAGAGATGGTGCATGATTTCTAATAACCGGAAACAAATTGTGATCATCTATAAAGTCACCCAAAACATTCCAAAAAACACTTATAACCTCTTAAATCATAACTACGACAAAATATGTAATCCAAATATATGAATTAAGGGTCTTGTACATGAAATTGGCGGTGCTATAGAATATTTTTTATAAATAAAATATAAGATGGAATGAACAAAACTGGGATTTTCCAAAATTATAGCTAGTATATATATCATATATATAAATATATGGTAAACCATCATTAAAATAAAAACCCTTGGGATATATAAATTCAAATAATCACAGTGAATACTGGGATATATATAGATAATATTGGACGAGACAAAAATTAAAACAATCTAATTAGATCCAAATTCTATGTATGTTAAAAAACAATCAGTTTTATCCAAACTAGATTGGAAGAGAAGTATAATGAACTAATTTGGTAATAATATTTACTTGGGGTTAATCTCTATATATGAATCACTTTTGAGTGTATTTCTCAATCCCCGATTTACCACTAAGCCCCCAAAGGATTCCCAGGACAAACAAAAATATTTGAGAAATCAAAATGTAACATCTTATAATATATATGTTAAAAAATAATCCTAACACACACTCTACTCTAATCACAAATCTCATAAGGGGACCAATGTTTCATGAATATTAATAGAATAATAAAATATGTTTAATAAGATTGCAGTACTTCTCCAAATGTTGTAGTTGGAGAGGGTGTTGTAAAGAAGGGTATACATGTTGGTCACAAGTTTTTGGAACACCCACAGTATCATGTCATGATGGAAAGTAGCAATCAGGCTCAACAGGAACGAGGAGTGAATGAGGGTTACTAAGAGGTTCACATCTCTGGAAAATGGGGGGACTGTTCAAATAGTGATAAGGAAAATTATGGTTCCATGGTCCGTCCTTCCTACATTGATGTTGTTCTAGGTGGAAAAAAGAAGCTGTTTGAGAATGAGGAATCGATAATTTCCTCACCACAAAGAATTCCAATGATAGATTATTTCTATCTTCCAAATCCAATGTCTACCAGGTCTTCTATTGGGAAGGATGGCTAGGTTTTGCAGTCTTCTATAGAGTTTCTTTCATTCAAGAAGTAGAATCTTAGAAGGAAGCATGCCATGATTCTAAAGCACTATGAAAGTTCAGAGTGGGAATCGTCTACTCTAGATAAAGCAATCTATCATGGATGTGGTGACAAGTTTGATTTTTTTTGATATATAGTTGTCTTATTCACCTTGTAGTACTCTCTTGTTGTAAATTTTTTTTCTTCTAATAAATGGTTGGAGGCTTCCCTCTGACTGAGCTTTTATGGTATATCAAATCAAGGGTATCAAGAAATCTTGTTGAAGTGTCATCACAGTGACATAAAACTATCAAAATATAATCCAACTCACCAGTAATCATAGTGTAAAACAAATAAAAATATCTTTATTTATTTAATAGAAGAAAATTCATGTATAATTCACTAATATAAACATTATTCTAAAGAGTCAAAACAAGGTATGGTTTTTTAGATAACAATAATAAAATATCATTATAATTCCTTTAAATTAAAAAAAATATCTCAGAAAAATAAATTTCATTTTATGAAATGAGAAATTATGCTGGAATTTAAAAAACCCTTACTGTTCAACGTTTTTATGAAAACATTTTTTTAGAATTTAAGCATGAGAAATCTTTTTTATAATAAATATATATATAGAAACCAAATCACTTTTTAAAAATATCGATGTATACAATGAATATAAATTTACAAACGTTAATATAATTGATTATATATAAATAAGAACTAATTTTTTTAAACTAAAGTGACTGTTCACGAATTAACCCACATAAAATCTATAATTCCACTAGAAACAATGATATTACCCCCCCAAAAGTAAATATAAACCTATAACGTAATATTTCAATACCTTGATCAAGATGTCCAAAAAAAGTTCATGGAACACCCAATCATAAGTCATTATACCCAGTTTTTTAGGTAAATATATAAATAGATTGAGAAGTAGAAGATAATACACCCACTAGAGTAACATATCATGAAGAACCAAGCTCAATGGTAAGAGAATATCCTTGAGGGAGAAAATTAAGAAGTGGAAATATGTGGGATATGAATCCTCTTGGATTGGAATAATCTTGTGGTGAAAGAGAGTGGAAGTGGAGTCTTACAAAATGTATAAAAATTTATAGAAATACACTATTTTGAAAAATTCAGAAGGTCACCCAGTTTAGCAAAATGTTGTAGCAAACTGTGTTCCAATAATTAAATAACCACTAGGTTTTAGCTATGCATCGAAAATGATTTAAATCCTTGATTAGTTATACCTATGGAAAAACATTGAAACATCCCATTAGATAACAATCTATTCATGGTGTAGTTACATGGTTACATCTAAACATGTTCACTCAATACACCAACACTGATCTAGGTACCCGACATGTAATATTAAACAACTTGGTTTCTAAAAATAATATTTATTAATTTAATCAACACGATTACATATAGTAATGGATGAAATTTGGGGATCCATTAAATAGAAATCTATTTGTATATGAGTAAGTTTAATAGTTACACTTAATTATTTCATAACTATGTGATTATTTTTAGACATAAAAAATCATAATCATTGAAAATGTCAAACATGGTCCCATTTATGATAATCAAATTCATCAAATAAATGACAGAAATAGGAAAATGTGACATAGTGGTAATACACTATTAATTTGTAATTATGAATAAATAATTTTATGATTTTTTAATGGTAATTTTTGTGATGTGGATTGTCCTCACAAATGTTAATAGAGATCATTATAATTATGAAAAACCCAGTTTGAGTTATACCAATTTTTTTCATTATTTATTCTTTGTTTCGATTGATTAAGTTTATGTAAATTTATAATTGAAGAAGAATATATCTCGTAATCTAGAAACTAAATAGATGATCTAGATCACATCAAGAATATTTATTCAATAGGTGAATGGGTTTTAGGTGGATTCCATGAATTTCATTCATGCAATGAATAATTTATAAAGAAGATTCATTGGGATGTTCTCAAGGAAATTAAATATGTGAAATGTTATTCAGGGAATGAATTATTTTATCTGATTTTAAATATTAGTTGACTTTAAATTCTGGGTATGATTATATTAATGATATAAACTCAAATGATGTAATGGTACTGTTGTCATTTTCATCCAATTTATTAATTTAATCACTATTTCATCCATAACCACTCATTCCTTTAGAGACATGGGAATATCACAATGTTTTTCAGAAATTTCTCAACTTCAAGACACTATATTTGATGAATCTCTTAGTGTTAGACATTAGAAGTAGGTAAAAAATTGATAGAGGAGTCTAAAATTATGATTCAGTGTTAATATTGTTGATAGAGTGCATTTTGTAGGTTGGTGTATTCCCCACTTTTCCACATTCTCTATAATATGAATTATTTTATGTTATTAAATAAATTTCATTTTTATTATAATGAACAACGCATGTTGAATTGTTTCTGAAATTATTCTCTTTCAAGTTGATCCTAAAATCTTAAATTTTGGAATATTTCCAATGCATGGTCGATAAAATGATTTAATTGTTTATCAATTAAAAATTAAATTTTAAGGGTGTGATTATTTCGAATAATCTTGAACATGGAATGTCATAATATTTTCAATTTATGGGGTGTTTTTGTTATATACTTTGTGTTGGGTTCCAAACTAGAGGCACATGAGGATATATCACCAAGAGGTGACTTGGTGATGTACCAATTACTACTCACGTGTATAAGGATTATAATTCTCTATGCATGGGTGTGTTTGTGTGAGAAATTTAATGGTGGACACCATGTGGATTTAATAACATTTTGGTTACTATTTATTAAATCCTTTTTTGATATACAGATCTGTTATTCTTCAATTTGATTTGGAAAATTTTATTATTTTTAAATACTTTAATATAAGTACAAATATTTCATAAAATGGAGTGTTGTCATAATTCTTATTTCAGTGCACTATATGGGTAAGTGTTAGGGTTTTTACACAATGTATGATTACTCACCCCCTTCGTATGAACTGTGGTTTCTAAAAAAATAGTTGAATATCATAGAAGAATATAGATGATTTTTTATTTAAATTATTACGATTATTGATGTTGATATCATGGATGGTGGAGATAGATCATGGGAATGTGTAATGGCTAGGTAGTCAAGTGTGGTAGTACCTCAGTTATAATATCTTACATTATTTTAGATTATATGTTATTCTGGATTATTATTCCCTATTCACTCCAATTATTTGGGTTTCTAGATTTTTATATGTATTGATTAATTACATGAATCATATTGAATTCATTTGGTTAACTTTTATTATTTTTTATTAGTTTGTGTATTTTTAGATGAAAAATCTAAACCCAAAGTGTTATAAATCTTTTATAAATTTTCCTTTTATTTAGTGTCTGGGGGATATCAACAATGGTTAGTAGATCCATTCTAATATTAAAGACTATCATTAAGTTTATGATTTTATAAGTGTTATATTTTAATCTAAATCAATCAGTCCCTATGAAATAAATAAGATAGGATGAGTACAGACATGAAATATATAGCATAAAAAATATAGAAAAATGAAATATTCAACACATAATGTTACGATGGTGGATTAAGTATAAATATTTTTCAAAAATAAATCAAATTGTGTTGTCATATCATAATTACGTGATTAGGTTAAGAGATTTTTCTATCATCAATTATAAAAGAGTCTCCCCACTTGTGCTTCATTATAATGATAATTTGATTTTATTATTATTATACATTGATTCTAGTCATTCTGATATGATATATGATGTAAACAGATTTATGCATATTGTAAAATAATTAATTGGTAATATTTGGTATATATATATAGAATTATGATACCAAAGGTTAAGATAATAAGAAATAAAAAATATGCTTTAACAAATAATGTTATTACCCCCAAGAAAGGTGACATGTAGTTCGTTCATAGTATTTTCAAAGAGATCGAGTCTGTTGATATCGGAACATTGGTCTTGAAAACTCATCGAGGTAATCACTCAAAATAATTGCATAAGAATCCACTAACATTTTCAGGTGATTTAGGGATTGAGAAAATTTATCCAAGGATGAATTATATAAAAAATATTTTTCATCCATGAGATAAGAATTTTGATGATAGTCATGCTTGAAACATATAGTCTTCATTACATAGTACAACAACAACTGTAATATATTGTTTATGAAAATCTACATTATAAAATAACTGGGGAGGGGTTTGATGATTTTTTCAATATAGAAATTAATATGGAAATAAATATAGTCAGTGTACATTTGAAAACATAATTTAGATTACATAATGAAGTATTCCAGTGAGTGATTATCTTACCTAATTCACACATAAGGTTCACATTGCATAGGAGGTAGTGGATCTCATTAAAGTATGAAGGTGTGAATATTCATGGCAGAACTACATCATGATATTTTATCTAAATTATTCATGTTATGCATTAATTACTATAAAAATATGTGGAAAAATTTTCTGTTGGGATAGAGGTCATAAAGGTAAACCATGTGGATGGTACACCATCATCTATGTCGGTTCAGAAAGGAACAATATCATATGGAATAAGAAAAAGGGGAGAGTTATTCATCGGGAAGGAGGGAACCATAGAATTAGTCTACTACACCATTATCATATCATCCAAATCAAAAAAAATATACTGGGCTATTATCATTTTCTCTATCACCAACAAATGAATGAGTGTGTTACACTGCCATGAGATTTTCAAAATTTTGAAAAATTGGAAATCTTATGCAATACTACTTTAGATTTTTAATTTTAGTAGAATTAGATAGATTAAATCAATGTCATGCTTATAATAATCAACTATTATTATATTGTATCCCCCAATGTTGTACAATCTAAGATCTCACCAGGATCACCTTTATTTTCTAGATGGCACCACATCAATAGAGAAATGACTATACTATGGGAGTTTATTTGAAATTTATGTGGAGAAAAGCATGTGATTTAGACTGAGCAACAAGGTCCCCCAACTGTGTGAGGTAAATTTATTATGAACTCGAACTTTATTAGTGTCTTATATAATACCATTTTATCAAATTTTATTATTACTAATTTTTTGGTTAAAAATTTTGTATTTCACATGGAGATGTTACATTATATCATAATCATCAAGTCACCCTTGGTTAGTATGACTAAAAAGATTCAAATCCCTATATTGTAACACTACCATTTATGTAGTAAAATTTCTCAAGGAATTTAATATATCAGACATTTATTTTTTCATGTAAAATTTAGAGTATAATAGTTATAGAAATTTGAATACCATATTTATATCTATTCCCCACTAGTAACTTCCATGTCCCAAAATGGTGCTACTCATATATTTAATGCTGGTTTTGACATGAATGATAGAATAGTAGGAGCTATAGTGAAAGTGGATGAGTGATTTTCTAGTAAGCTTGGAAAAAAAATATTTTGATGATTTATATGAAATTTAATATAATACCCTTCCTATAATAGTGAAGATATACCCAAATGTCTTTATGAATGATTTCCCTAGGATATACCTCGAAAAATAAATAAAAATTTTGTCATTGAAATTCTAGGAACAAATTATTTTTGATTCATTCATATAAAATTTATCTAAATTTCTTATAGGAATTAAATATCAATCTTCAATAATTGGAGATAATGTGATTCATTAGGGAATGTATATGAAATTTTTTAGCTCCATATCCAAATATAAATAAGTTAGAGAGTTCTCTTAAATTTATTGTCAACTATCCTAAACTAAACCAAAATATGATCGAGAATTAGTATCATCTTCTTTGAATGGATGCTCAATTATATAAATTTATTGGTTACAAGTACTTCTATTACAATTATCTATGATCAAGATTTCATAATCATAGATTTATGAAATTGTGAATCCCATAAATATCAATTTACTATTGTAAGGCCCCAGCCTTAAACCATACTTAATATTGAGTTATTACAAGATTATACATTGAGGATCTTTTCAGGTTTTGAGTTTTAAAGAATTAGATCATAAAACTTTCATTACATTCCACATTTAAACAAAGTGGTTACATAAAGATAGTATTCATTTTTTTCCATCAACGGAAACATTTTAAAAATAAAACATGGATTCTTTATTGACACTTCTTGACACTATCATCATATCATGTACCTTTCCCTTGACCTGTGAAAAACTTTTCAAAAAACGTGGGATGAGTATAAAAAGCTCAGTAAGGGTTATAAAAAAATATAGAAAGGAAACATGAGTTCATATATACATAAGAATGAAATCATACTTTACCCATAAAACATAGGCACTTTAACATACCGCATCAAATCATGAATAAATCATAGAAATCATAAGACATAAAAGGTAACTTGAGGCATTCATAACATTCTTATGTAGGGAGTAACCCTCTTGGTTACATTTGGAATACCCACCACAGTATATTCCCTAAATCTCTTCGGAGAAACCTTAATGTTTCACTCCTTCGCGTTACCCAATGCATTGGAGGGCTATATCGGGCTCACCCACCCTTAGTTTATCACGGAACCACCCGTCTTCATAATAATTCCCAATAACCAAACATAATCATATCACATAAAACACGCATAAAGGAAACATAAAATTTCCACCATTCAATCACAAGATATCAATACAACACATTGACATAAAAACATTATGAAAACCATTTTCAATACCAAAATAAAATAAAATTAAAACATTGTAATTATATTTCTTTTAAAAAAAAATTATTTCTTGTAGAGGAAGCCGAAACTCAAATAATGGTCACAACGGCGGAGAAGTCGATGTCGCCGCATACGTATGACAAAAACATTCCCTTTTGTCATTTAGTAAACGCTTCGTATAAAAAAAGATTCCTTTTGAATAAATGTTAAAGTAAAAGGGGTTTATACACCATATAAAATAAGGTTGTGTATAAAACAAAATATGCCTCAATGAAAGGAGATTGAGACGAAGTCCCATACAAAGACGGTATCCTTGGATTAAGGATAAATCAATTACATAATTATGTGTGACAAACTAATACTCAAAATATAAGTGGATATTAAGTGTAAGAAAATAAGAGGTTATTCACACATATTCATAGAATGACATATTCAAGGAGTACAAGTTTATCTCAAAGAATCGAAATTGGGTTAAGAAGTTCCCTTGCAAAAATTTGACAGCTTAAGGACGTCACTACAAAATTCAGAAAATGAGTTGATGAGAAATAAAAAGGGAATCTCATCACTTGGAAATAAAATTTAAATCAATAAGGATATAGGAGAACATATCCCAAAATAATAGTATGTGAATTAAAAGACATAACAAAATTAGTCTTTTAAAAAGAGGAGGGTGAAAGGTTCCCTTACCGACATGGGTATCTTTCAAGACATGCACCCCGTGAAAGAAGGACAATACAACATTGATGTAAATAATAATAAATGAAAGTATATTACACAATGAGTAAAATAATTGGCAGTACATACACCACTCAATGGAAACTGTGTCAAATGTAGCATAAATCTCATGGGAATAAAAGTGAGATTAAAAATCCCTTACGAAAACTCGGCAGCCTAATGGCGCCATATAAAACATTCAAAAATGGTTAGATGAGATCAAATAGGGTCTCTCATCATATTAACATATTTTTTACAGCATAATTAATATAAAAAAACATCCCCTAACATAACAAATAGGAGCTTAAAATAAGTGACATAAATGAGAGTACATAAAAAGAAAGAGAGAGGTTAGATCTCTTACGAAAATTCGGCAGCCTAACGGCGCCACACAAAACTTCCAAAATGGATTGATGAGAAAGAATAGGGTCTTTCATCATATGAACATAAAAATTACAGTATTAGTAATATAATAGAAAATCCCGATCACAAGAAAGATGAGCTTAAAAGGAATGACATAAAATAGTGTACTTAAAAAGAAAGAGAGGGGTAGGGTCCCTTACCTCAAGTCCAACTTATCTTGTTCGTTTCTTTATATTCCTGAATAATAAACTTTGGTCAATTTATAATTTCTTAAGGACCTCATATAAAGATTATTATTCAGTTAATATCACCTATTTTAATGTTATAATAATTGGTTAATAATATGACTTCACATCAGACGTTTTTGTCAATGTTTGGTACATGGGTCAAAAATTTAACTTGTTGGAAAATAATTTTCCATGTAGTTATAGGTACATCATATCCAGAATAGTATTGATGTTTTAAATATCATATATATCCATTATATATTCATTTTATACTATTTCATAGAATTTGGAGATAGAAATTAAAAGCACCGTTCATGGAGACGGTAGGTCGTACGTACGCATGGACGCTACTTTAAAATTTTTGTCATATTAATGAAATTAAAACAAAATGAGAGTTATATATATGTTATAATTCTAGAATTATATCCATAATTTATATGTAATATATTACATATATATCCATTATATATATGTACTTATAATAATATATGACATTTTGAGATAAGAAATGAAATGTACCGTTCATGGAGACGGTAAGCCGTACGTACGCATGAACGCTACTTCCATTTCTATTTCATATTTAATGGAATTAAAACATAATGATACATAATAGTATTTTAATTACAGTATGGTATCATATATAATATCATTAAATATATCCTTTATACATACCACATATGGTATTAACGAATCAAATCACTTTGAGGGGGCGGTAGTCTGCAGTTCCTTAAATGAAGATATCACGTTTAACCATAATGGAAACCATAAAGGTATGACATAAATGAAAAACACAGAAGCTTAAGTAAAACATAAACATATTATATATCATATATAAATATATTGTCATCTTAATGGCCACCTTTGAAGGTGTTAGAATAATGTTGAACAATCATCGTTTCGTGAGGCAGAAATTCGCCATCCACAGAAACAATATGTTCTTTAACCATTAGATGTAGGTGTCTGTATGTTTAGCTCGAATACTTCTTATTAAAACATCCTAGTATATTGAAGATACTGTATTTGTTACAAAATAAATTAATAAAAATATTTTAGGGGGTTGGAGAAGCAAAATAAAACAAAAGGACACAAGTGAAGACATTACCTTAAAATCGGGTAACTCCCTTTGGTTTGAGCTCAAAAGCTTCCTTGGGAAGACTTCTGCCCAATGTGAGGCTCCTAAGAGTTAGGGAGGGATTTGGAGAGACAAAATGGCCCAGGGTTGGCTGAGCCAAAGGCTTTGGAAGTGTGGGTATGGAGGTAGAGTTGGGGGCCTTTTATAAGAGGAGAGGAGGGGCACTCTAGGAAAGTAAAGAAATGTTACTTTATATTATAATGAGTTTCGGATTTTAATGGTTCCACATTGATTTTTGTCGAGGATAAGGTGATAAGGGTTCGAAATCCACCCATCCAATAGGGTTTGGACATATTTAGGTCTTAAATTTTACATTATCTTTCCATTTTATTTAAATCATTAAATAATGAGGTCATCGCTGCATCATCATGATGTCATAACTAATTTAATTTATTTAATGTCTAAAAATTAAAAATCAAATACTATTATGTAGGAAATCTTTTTATATTTCCAATCATTATTTATAGTCAAAAATCTGACTTCTATAACCCCATGTAAAAATTGTTTTTGTAAAACATTTCATGTTTGTGTCATTTTTACTTTAACATTAAATAAAAAGGTATTTATGTCATTTTCCATCCAAAGTGGCTCCATGGGGTCCCCAAGTTGTCCCATGGACTGTCTTGGTCGGCCATGACACATCCAATGAGGGTAGGACATATTTCTAGGTCATTTAAGTTTATTAAAACATTATTCTTACCTTAAACTACACTAATTAACTCTAATCGCGTTTAAAAACTTAATAAGTTACTATTCAACAAAAATTTATTCTAATCCCATTGAACCACATTTTACTTCTTAATGACAACCATGTATGTAGGATTTTTGAAATTCAAAACACAAAGATGGAAAATTTTCATTTAAACGGAAAAATCAGTTTTTATAAGTACCACTTAGTGGTTTCACTATTCATCAAAAATTGATGTTTTTCAGAAAATTTCCAAAAAATCACCCTAAGCTATATTTGATATTCCTAATTCAAAAACGATGTCTATTTTACAAAAATAAAATCATATAATTTGCATTAATTAATTTAATAATTAATTCCCGCTGTCAAAACAAATAGCGTGTTTTTATGAAACAAAATGTATCAAAAGATTGACAATAGTTCAAGTCTGATTTCAAAGTGAAATTAATTCCAACGAACACTATTGGATTAAATGGTAAAAATATATTCTAATTTTACTTTAAAACCAATTCGAAAGATAATCTAATCATATAAATAAATTATTTTAAAAAGAGGTTTTGAATTAAAATACAACATTTTTACCTATTCATTAAAAATTGAACTTTTTCGGAAAAATACCAAAAGTATACACAAAGTAAATTTTGATGTCCCGATTCTAAAGAATAATTTTATTTTGTCAAATATAACACATAAAATTGTCAAAAAGTTGATTTAAAAGTGGTTTTCCATCAAAAGGCGGTTAATCGACCTTTTAAAGAATATTGGAATGTTTGCGCTTAAAATTGGATTCATTCGCATTTTTAATCCAATAACATTTATTGTAAAGAGTAAAAATATTTGACAAACATATATAATAATTTTTTAGTTAGTTCTGTTCATTCCTGCCATTACAACGGCTAGGCGTTAACTACCATTTAAAATAATATTATTAGAGTGCAACGTAAGATTCCCAAGAAACTCGTTGTTGCGTGTTGGGTATGCCATCGAGCATAACATCACATTTAAATTAATATTAATATTTTATTCACAAATGTGGATAAATATAAAAATGTCATATTCGTTATTTACCTGGGTGTTACATCCTTCCCCCCTTTTGGGAATTGCGTCCTCGCAATTTCAAAATTGATCTTGGAAACATCCTTGAAAGTCTCACATCGGAACAAGAGTCGGTAAAACAATCACTTTAAAAAGAAATAAAGATAAGTACAAAGGCCACCCGAGTTAACCCATAATAGGATTCCAAGTATGAAAATAGGGACATGGAGGAGAAAACATAGGGTCATGTTCGGATGGAGAGTGATAGAAAACATGTTTAGGAGAAAGTTAACCACAAGAAAATCACAAACTTGTGATGGGTTAAACGGTATTCGATTCCTTAGTAGGAAAAGTTAATAGACAACATTTTTGTTTTAAGTTAATTTTTATTGAGGAATTTATTCATATGTAAACAAAATCACTTATCATGTTGAATTTCATCTTTTATTAGATTCCTTACACAAACTCATATTTTCTCCAAAAGACAAGTATTTAGGAATACTTGTTCACATTAAGAGTACTATAATCAAATTCTAGAGAATCACCTAATCCACAAAAGAGAACTATATACATACCATGTCTTTAGACTTTAACCAAAACCAAATATGTTATTATGAGGTCAGAGAATCCACAAAAGTATAATCCTTTATAAAAAGAAAATCTATTCTTAATCTCCAAAATTTGTCCAAAAAAAAAGAAAATTTCAACGAAGACCATTCGATAAACAATTTTCCACAAAAATATTCAATGTAAACCAAACTAAGATTGAAACCCCAATATTTGAAGGATTTAATCACATAGTATTCTAAGGTACAAATTAATTTTATTTCCAAATAACATCAGTTTCTCTTCAATTCTCATATTGAAAAGTAATTAACCTAATCACATATCCTCCATGATAGGTTAATCATTTCCATAGATAACCCAAAATAAACTTACTCTTGATTCATAAAATCATCTATCTAAAAAGAATTAGTCACAATAACTAGGTACTTCACATAGTCCTGTGGTAGGCGATAAATACCAGCCAGACTTTGGTTGTGGGTTCGATTCCCGCAGCTTTGTCTGACGCGACGAGTTGTCGCACGGTCTGCGTGTTGTCCTTTTTCCTAAACTAAATAATTCATAAAACATTCCCCAAAACGAGATAAAATCTTCAAAAATAATCATAAAATATTTTAACCTCAAGTTTATCTCATGCCTTTCACTTTCCATCATAATATATAGCAACCCACAATTAACTCAAAAGTAAGGATCATATAAACCCAAATGGTTCTTTATAACTATGTCCACAAGAGAACAGATAACTATTCCTTGAATAAAATATTCTTATATCAAACATCATGGTTACACATACTATAAAAAAGTCTTCTAATGTAACCCTATCATCAAAAGAGACTTAATACTCTTGAGAATTTCACCATAACTGTTGAAGCCCTTATATGATGACTTCTTACTCATTCAACATTCTTCATGATCCATTAACCATTACTTTCCAACTTATTCTGAATTACTTCATTCCTAAAAACAAAATCATGAATCATATCCCAAGATTCCAAAATAGGAAAAAAAAAGTTAAGAAATAATCCATACCTTTGATTGGTCATTGTCAGTTTCTTCATCCTCAATCGGAATGGAATTATGAATTGGTAAACGAATATTTGTACGATCTTGGTGATCCCATTCCCGAAACTTCTTCATAGGAAATGTGTTTGCATAATGAACATGCACACAACATTTAAAACATTCAATTGATCCCTCAGAAAGAACTTCTTTCCCTTTCCTAGAGTCAATTGGATGCTTCTTTTTTCCATGGAAGGTTCTTGCTTTATGACCTTCATTTCCACATCTATAGAATATTTCTGTCCCTTTGAAAAATTTTCCTATGAGTTTCTTTCCACATCTTTGACACATAGGTTTTTGAACACACTTACCTTTATTATTATTACCTATAGTTATGTATGGATTTGTTTCTCGGATATATGATACCTTATGGAAATCACCAAGGTTTAGGTGGTCAATCCTGACTCCAGATAGTTGGTTGAGGATAAACACAAGAGTTATCATTGCAGCTCCCATATCATTCAGTTGCTCACTCAGAAAACTGTCACAGTTTCCTTCACATCCACCGTTACATTGGTGCCTGCTAGATCCATCCATTTACTAAAACCAACAAGGTCAGTGTGAGAATATCAAAGAAACCATCATGTACTAAAGAGGAAGATAAACACTAAGATATACTGACTCATTCACTTTATCTAAAACTAGGACTCTTTCGGAAATCCTAACCATTATGGTAATGTCACTTATGCTTAAAGAATACCCTAACCTCTAAAGTTATCTAAACCGACCTTTGATACCAACTATAAGGCCCAAGCCTTAAACCTTACTTAATCTTGAGTTATTACAAGATTACACATTGAGGATCTTTTCAGTTTTAGAGTTTTGAGAATTAGATCATAAAACTTGCATTACATTCCACATTTAAACAAAGTGGTTACATAACGATAATATTCATTTTTTTTCCATCAACGGAAACATTTTTAAAATAAAACATGGATTATTTCTTGACACTTCTTGACACTATCATCATATCATTTACATTTCCCTTGACCTATGAAAAACATTTCAAAAAACATGGGATGATCATAAAAAGCTCAGTAAGGGTTATAAAAAAAATATGTAAAGGAAACATGAGTTCATATATACATAAGAATGAAATCATACTTTACCCATAAAACATAGGCACTTTAACATACCTCATCAAATCATGAATAAATCATAGAAATCTTAAGACATAAAAGGTAAAATGAGTCATTCATAACATTCTTATGTAGGGAGTAAACCTCTTGGTTACGTTTGGAATACCCACCACAGTATATTCCCTAAATCTCTTCGGAGAAACCTTAATGTTTCACTCCTTCACATTACGCAATGAATTGGAGAGCTATATTGGGCTCACCCTCCCTTAGTTTATCATGGAACCACCCGTCTTCATAATAATTCCCAAGAACCTCAACATAATTGTATCACATTAAACATGCATAAAGGAAACATAACATTTCCACCTTTCAATCACAAGATATCAACACAACACATTGACATAAAAACATTATGAAAACCATTTTCAATACCAAAATAAAAGAAAAGTAAAACATGGTATTTATTTTTCTTTTTAAAAAAAGGTATGGCTTATTGAGGAAGCCGAAACTCAAATAATGGTCACAGCGGAGGAGAAGTCATTGTCACTGCATACGTACGACAAAAACATTCTCTTTTGTCATTTAGTAAACACTTCGTATAAAAAACATTCCTTTTGAATAAATGTAAAAGTAAAAGGGGTTTATACACCGTATAAAAGGAGGTTGTGTATAAAACAAAATATACCTCAATGAAAGGAGATTGAGACAAAGTCCCATATAAAGACGACATCTTTTGATTAAGGATAAATCAATTACATAATTATGTGTGAAAAAAGAATACACAAAATATAAGTGGATATTAACTGTAAAAAAATCAGAGGTTATTCATACATATTCATAGAATGACATATTCAAGGAGTATAAGTTTATCCCAAAGAATCGAAATTGGGTTAAGAAGTTCCCTTGCAAATATTTGACAGCCTAACTGCGTCACTACAAAATTCAGAAAATGAGTTGATGCGAGATAAAAAGGGTATCTCATCACATAGACATAAAATTTAAATCAATAAGGATATAGAAGAAAATATCCCAACATAATAGTATGTTAATTAAAAGACATAACAAAATAAGTCTTTTAAAAAGAGGAGGGTGAAAGATTCCCTTACCGACATGGGTATCTTTCAAGACATGCACCCCATGAAAGAAGGACAATACAACATCGATGTAAATAATCATAAATGAAAGTATATTACACAATGAGTAAAATAATGGGCAGTACATACACCACTCATAGGAAATTATGGAAAATGTAGCATAAATATCACGGGAAAAAAAGTGAGATGAAAAATATCTTACGAAAACTCGGCAGCCTAATGGCGCCACTTAAAACTTACAAAAATGGATCGAGGAGATCAAATAGTGTCTCTAATCATATTAAAATAATGTTTAAAGCAAGAGGAATATAAAATAACATCCCCCAACATAACAAATAGGTGTTTAAAATAATTGACATAAAGGAGACTACTTAAAAAGAAAGAGAGAGGTTAGATCTCTTACGAAAATTCGGCAGCCTAACGGTGCCACTCAAAACATCCAAAATGGATTGATGAGAGAGAATAGGGTCTATCATCATATGAATATAAAAATTACAGCAGTAGTAATATAAAAGAACATCCTGATCAAAAGAAAGATGAGATTAAAAGGAATGACTTAAAAGAGTGTACTTAAAAAGAAAGAGAGGGGTAGGGTCCCTTACCTCAAGTCCAACTTGTCTTGTTCGTTTCTTTATGTTCCTGAATAATAAACTTTGGTCAATTTATAATTGCTTAAGTACCTCCTATAAAGATTATTATTCTCTTCATATCAAATATTTTAATTTTATAATAATTGGTTAATAATATGAGTTCATATCAGACGTTTTTGTCGATGTTTGGTACATGTGTCAAAAATTGAACTTGTTGGAAAATAATTTTCCATGTAGTTATAGGTACATCATATCCAGAATAGTATTGATGTTTTAAATATCATATATATTCAGTATATTTTAATTTTATACTATTCAATAGAATTTGGAGATAAAAATTAAAAGCACCGTTCATGGAGACGGTAGGTCGTACGTATGCATGGACACTACTTTCAATTTTTTGTCATATTAATGGAATTAAAACAAAATGATAGAGATATATATATATATGTTATAATTCCAGAATTATATCCACAATTTAGATGTAATATATTACATATAAATCCATTATATATATGTACTTATAATAGTACATAACATTTTGAGATAAGAAATGATACATAATAGTATTTCATATTTAATTGAATTAAAATATAATGATACATAATAGTATTTTAATTCTAGTATGGTATCATATATAATATCATTAAATATATCCTTTATACGTACCACATATTGGTTTAACGAATCAAATCACTTTGAGGGGGCGGTAGTCCGCACTTCCTTAAATGAAGATATCGCGTTTACCCATAATGGAAACCATAAAGGTATGCCATAAATGAAAAATACAGAAGCTTAAGTAAAACATAAACATATTATATATCATATATAAATATAGTGTCATCTTAATGGCCACCTTTGAAGGTGTTAGAAGAATGTTTAACAATCATCGTTTCGTGAGGCAGGAATTCTCCATCCACAGAAACAGTATGTTCTTTAACCATTAGATGTAGGTGTGTGTAAGTTTAGCTCGAATAATTATTATAAAAACATCCTAGTATATTTAATATATGGGATTTGTTACAAAATAAATGAATAAAAAGAGATTAGGGGGTTAGAGAAGAAAAATAAAACAAAAGGACACAAGTGAAGACATTACCTTAAAATCAGGTAACTCCCTTTGGTTTGAGCTCAAAGGCTTCCTTGGGAAGACTTCTGCCCAAAGTGAGGCTTCTAAGAGTTAGGGAGGGATGTGGAGAGACAAAATGGGCAGGGGTTAGCTGAGCCAAAGTCTTTGGAAGTGTGGGTATGGAGGTAGATGTGGGGGCCTTTTATAAGAGGAGAGGAGGGGCACTCTTGGAAAGTAAAGAAATGTTACTTTATTTTAGAATGAGTTTCGGATTTTAATGGTCCCACATTGATTTTTTTCGAGGATAAGGTGATAAGGGTTCGAAATCCACCCATCCAATAGGTTTTGGACATGTTTAGGTCTTATAATTTACATTATCATTCCATTTTATTTAAATCGTTAAATAATGAGGTCATCGCTGCATCATCATGATGTCATAAATAATTTAATATATTTAATGTCTAAAAATTATAAAACAAATACTATGATGTAGGAAATCTTTTTATCTTTCCAATTACTGATTATGGTCAAACATATGACTTGTATAACCCCATGTAAAAATTGTTTTAGTAAAACATCTTATGTTTGTGTCATTTTTACTTTAACATTAAATAAAAAGGTAT
Source organism: Viscum album (assembly GCA_963277665.1). NCBI lineage: Eukaryota > Viridiplantae > Streptophyta > Magnoliopsida > Santalales > Viscaceae > Viscum > Viscum album. The sequence goes on from OY728161.1 coordinate 633,593,409, forward strand.
TTGTGTCATTTTCCAACCAAAGTGGCTCCATGGGGTCCCCATGTTGACCGATGGACTGTCTTGGTCGGCCATGACACATAAAATGAGGGTAGGACATGTGTCTAGGTCATTTCATTTTATTAAAACATTATTCTTACCTTAAACTACACTAATTACCTCTAATCGCGTTTAAAAACTTAATAAGTTACTATTCACCAAAAATTATTCTAGTCCCATTGAACCACATTTTACATCTTAATGAAAACCATGTATGTCGGATTTTTGAAATTCAAAACACAAAGAAGGAAAATTTTCATTTAAACGGAAAAATCAGTTTTTATAAGTACCACTTAGTGGTTTCACTATTCATCAAAAATTGAAGTTTTTCAGAAAATTACCAAAAATTCACCCTAAGATATATTTGATATTATTAATTCAAAAATGATGTATATTTTACAAAATTCAAAACATATAAGTTTCATGAATTAATTTAATAATTAATTCCCGCTGTCAAAACAAATAGCGTGTTTTTATGAAACAAAATGTATCAAAAGATTAACACTAGTTTAAGTCCGATTTCAAAGTGAAATTAATTCCAACAAACAATATTGGACAAAATGGTAAAAATATATTCTAATTTTACTTTAAAACCAATTCAAAAGATAACATAATCATATAAATAAATTATATTAAAAAGAGGTTTTGAATTAAAATACAACATTTTTCACTATTCATTAAAAAAATGAACTTTTTCAGAAAAATACCAAAAATTTACACAACGTAAACTTTGATTTCCCGATTCTAAAGAAGAATTTTATTTTGTCAAATATAACACATAAAATTTTCAAAAAGTGGATTTAAAAGAGGTTCTCCATCAAAAGGCGGTTAATCGACCTTTTAAAGAATATTGGAATGTTTACGCTTAAAATTGGATTCATTTGCATTTTTAATCCTATAAAATTTATTGTAAAGAGTAAAAATATTTGACAAACATATATAATCATTTTTTAGATAGTTCTGCTCATTCCCGCCATTACAACGGTTAGGCGTAAACTACCATTTAAAATAATATTATTAGAGTGCAACGTAAGATTCCCAAGAAACTCGTTGTTGCGTGTTGGGTACGTCATCGAGCATAGCATCCCCTTTAAAGTAATATTAATATTTTATTCACAAATATGGATAAATATAGAAATTTCATATTCTTTATTTACCTGAGGTGTTAAAACTATTGATATGAAAATTATGAATATTTTCTCATCTCATTTGGTTTGATTAATTTACCAATGGTTTTCATGAACTTGATAAACCGTATCATTCAAAAATACCTTGATTTATTTTTCAAGGATATTTTTTATGATTTTATGGTTTAATCTCAAAATATGAATTACCATAATGATAGACGGGAAATTGTGTTGATCACATTTCTTGGTCATAAGAATAATGATAAATTTTGTGAATGAGATATCTTAATATAAGAACTCTATTTCCTCATGAATTTGATTATTAAAAACCCATACCAATTGACCCTTGGATGATCTTTTGAAGTCATTTCTTGTAATCCACCCATAAATTACTTTGAGATAGAATGTTTTCTATGATTATAATGACTTTATTGAACATTTTTACCTATAATATTCCTTCAAATACCTTCTTTGGGCTATGTGGTATATTATGATCCATAATGGTTGAGAGTAGTTCATGTTATTATGTTGTAAGATCATTTTGTATCATATAGATTGACGCAATTGTGAAAAAATGAAATGAATTATCCAACAGAGGACCTACAGTTAACTTAAATTGTGAATTCATTGCAAACATTACTCCAATATCTATTTTGGTAAATGTACATGATCATCACTAAAATCAAAATCTATAAATATATTTTATATCTATGAGAAGGATAATTTATGAACATGTATTTGGATGTATTATCTCTACATATTTGACATAAACATGGTATATACACATGAGAAAGTGAATTTTTTAGATGATAAATTAAATAAAAATTAATAGAATGAAGTTATCAGAGGAGAATGTGACCATTCGATGTTGATGTGAATTATTATTAATATGGATTTATAATTTTCTGAACATATCATACCAGTTACCCTTGTTAATGATTTTATGTATTTGGTTAGATAGAGACAATTAATTATTTGTCAACACATCACCACTAGGTCATACCTAAATAGGGGAGAGACCATGGATGGTTGGATAGAAGAGGAAAAGTTAGATTTGTGTTTCTAGATCTGAATTATAGTACCCAAATCATCTATAAGAACCTGGATAATATTTTTAGGTGTCTATCTCTGTTTCGGTTGTTTTTAAGAAAAAAAATGAAATTCTAGAATTTTTAGGAATACAGTTCATGTACTTATAACCACACACAATGTACTCAGTTTCTGTGGGTAGTTATGTGTTGGCTGTCTAATGGCCAAGCACATGGCCTTGTGGGGTGACCTGGAGATCGCCTAAAGTGGAGTTTAGTAAATGCTAGTACACACTGTGTATTTTTAAAGAACATGTCATGTAATTTTTTTATTTCATTAAACAGACTGGGGTCGTGTCAAATCAACAGAACCTCCTTCTTATTTGTATTTCTCATCTAGAACCAACTAAAGCTGATTGATCTTCTCTAAGCCCCCAATTATTCATCTGTTATCCAATTCAACTGTCATTGATTGCGTTGGAATCGACACAGTAATCTCTTCCTTCATTTAGAGCCTCGATTCATAATTCATCTTCTTGAATGAGTTATCCTTGGTTGAACATTTTAGATTTTTTTTAAATCTACGACATTATAGATTGAGTCAGAGGTTAGGATTCAACTACAATGAATGTACAACACTGAGGTGTGTTGTTGCATCCATTTTGTATTTGGTCTTTGAGTTATTTTTGAAAAATTTCCCAATACCCTTGTTCGGGGTATTGTGTGTTTATGGTTGTTAGCCTTGTTTCTCCCTGTTATTCCTTTCCTTCATGAGTAGATGATTTATGACTGTATATAGGGTTATTTCACATTTATATGGATATGTTTCCCATGTTTTATTAGTTTTGAACATTCAATATAACATTTCATGTTAGGTTGTTTTGTTTTCCATGCATTGTTCAATTAGGATGGAGTGAAATTATATGACATGTTGTGATATGTTGTAGACTATTTATCCAATTCGTTCTTGAGTTTTAGTTTGTTTTCTTTCATAATGTTGTGCATGATTCCCTTACATAAGTCCATGAGAACATGGTGAAGTAGACCATAGGTAAAATGCACGATGATGGCTTCTCCAGAGTTTCTGTTCACATTAGGTTGTGAGACGATAGGGGAAATGGAATTTGTGCTCCCTCAGAGTGTATGTAGATTCATCGTTATGAGACTAGAGGGGGAATTAGATGTTGATTGAGTACCCAGAGTGTATGTATATACCGATACAATAACACAGGTGGAATTTACAGTGAGTTCTTCCTTAGAGAGTGTTTTCTAAAGCTTAACTAGAGGGGTTAGACAGTGAGTATTTCCCATAGGGTTGCTTGTGATTGATTTTTTGAACCAGAGGGGTTAGGATGTCAGTACTTCCCTGAGGGTTACTTATGTTTGTTGTTTTCTTAAGTAATAAATAAAAATGGATGTAATTGAAATTGTATGATTGGTTACTTTTGAGTACTTCCTTGTTTACTACTTCATTTTTCATATTGCCTCTCATAAATATTAACTGAGTATTAGGAGAAGATCATTGACTAGTTGCCTACTAGGATTTCTTCTCACACCCTGTTTGAGTCAAGATTTTGGGCCCAACCTGATTATATTGTTCTCAGTCAAGATAAGGGCAAGAACCCTTCTACTTCATTAACTTGATTATTGTGGAGTTAGAGAGAATGGGACCAATGGGGCTTGCGATGCTGTAGGAGTTTATTTGTCTTCTATGTACATTGGTTTAGTACAGTATTCCAGCATTGTGACTTTTTTGGCTGCATTCCAAGACATATGTATCATGCATCATTTATATATGAGTACTCAAGTTTTTCATTACTTCTGTTGTTTACTTATTTCATGTTATTACTTATTTTTCTATTGTTATCTATTTATACCTGTCATGTTACTCTCCCAAAGAAGGAATAGTTCCCCGCTATTAAATCCAAGGCCCTCACTACTAGTCAGTAGCCTTTGGCATTTGGGGAAATGCGCTTGAGGCCATGTGACCAATTCGGTACAGGGCAGCTCTGGGCGGCTGTCGGAACCGGGATGTTACAATGTGGAATCAGAGGGTTTCCTTTATTCTTCAATTAAATTTTGGAGACTATAGCCAGTGATATGATAGAATAGGTAATTAGTAATGAGTTGTGTCTGGGAGTAGCTAATCTGTGTATAGGGAAAATCTAATTTACCTCATTTATTGCAAATTTCCTGGTTTTTCAATTATTATGGTTGATTTGATTTTACTGTTGGGTGATTCACATGTTTTGTGCTATTATTATTGATATTATTTCTGTTTTATTTCAGTTTCATCCCGATGAGAGGAGGGTATTCCATCTCGTGCATCATATAGAAATTTTCTAGAGATCACATGTCATGCATTCTTGCCATGCATTTAGGGTGCATTACTAATTGCTTGTTGTTTTGATAGATGTTTTTCTAGATAAGCAGGCTGTTATGATAGATGGATTGATTGGATACCTTTTGTTTGATAGGGTATTATTTGTGAATGGTTTAGTTTCAATGAACATGAAGCTTTGTTTATTGAGGTGTTTTGGGCCCTCATGGATCTAATTTTTTTAGATCATTTCTTTTTTATTCTTGTATATGATGTGTATAAGATGGCACGCTTTGATTCGTGGGAATTATGGGCCCTCACAGATCGTAATTTAGCACTTTATTGTTCATTTTATTGGTTTTATGGGTTTCATAGTAGTTTCTAAGGTTTACTGTCTGAAAAACCCAGAGTATGTGGAGTGTAATTATAAATACAAGCCACATAACCTTATTTTCGGAAGGAATTGTTTTTCTTAAGAAGTCATCGTGTACATTATGTACACACCATGTAGTTTCTAACCATGTCACTGGCTGTGTTGACAAAGACACGGGGTTGGGAAATCCTTGGTGGGACACACCGTGTACCAGATGTATACGACGTGTTGTCTAGACAATGTGTCCACCCGTGTGACTAAGGACAAAGATGGATAAAACATAGTTTATAAATGTTGTGTCAAGAATTCACATGTCGTGTAAAATAACACTTGTATCCGACCATGTAAAAAACAACACAAGACGGTTTAAATCATTATAGTAAAAGTAGTGTCTGAAATAACCACACCATGTAGAGTTAGCCGTGTGACTAAAAACACGGGCAGTTAAAACCTAAGAAGTACACCCCGTGTCTAGAAAAAACACGCCATGTAGTCTTGTTCTAAGAGAACCGTGTGGGATAGTTGTGTAGAAGAACAGAGGAAGTGGAACATGATTCAAGTAAACATTGTGTCTTAGTGAAAGATGTCATGTGTATGGGGTGTTACACAACATGTTTGGGTTGAAGTACACACCCATTTGCAATCTTAAAGGAACACGTCGTGTAAGATTTATACAGGCCGTGTGCCCATGTTTTGAAAAACATGAATTATTACATTTTCCTTTCCATTCATGCACTTATCTGTTTCATTCCCTGATAATCCTAATCCAAAGGTGTTCTCTTGACATTATAACTTCATGTCACTAAGAATTTATCCGGTTGTACGCCAGACACATGGCAGTGATCAAACCCCAAACATGGATGTACATGTTGAAAAATGGTTTTTAACATCATCAATTTGACGTCGGTTTCTTATAAATTGACATAAAATATGTTTTCATATACTTTTTGGCATTGGTTTTTTAAAAACCGAGGCCAATAACTTAAAAAAATGTTTTGGCATCGGTTTTTTAAAAAACCATCCCAAAAAAATAACAAAAATGTTTTATCATTGTATTTTATGCAATCTGACACCTGAATTTTAAAAAACAATTAATGTGTGTTCGTAAATTCCATAATCTATGATTTGACTGGTTGTGGAGAAAAAATGGAGTTACGGATTAAAAGTTACAGATGTTGGTAGCTGATCTTCTCTAAGAGAAGTCTTAAAGATGTACAACATTCAAAGGCCAAAACTTTTTATCTGCAACTCCATTTTAGCTCCACGACCAGTCAAATCGAATCCGAAGAAATTTTCAAAAACATGGTATTTTTTTATCTTTAAGAATTTTTTTTCATAAAAACTAACGCCAAAACATTTATTTTTATTATTTCACATCTGTTTTTAAAAACACGATGCGAAATGGTTGTTTTTAAATTTTTGGCATCAGTTTATTTAAAAACCAACATCCAAAAATAACTTTTACCTTTAATTTTCCCATCGATTTTAAAAAAAACCAACAAGAAAAGTTTTTTTATGTTTTAGCGCCCGTTTATTTAAAAAACAACAAAAAAATGATATCAATTGTCATTTTGGCATCAATTTTATAAAAAAACTTCTGCCCAAAAACCAATGTAAATCCCCTTTCGTGTCAGTTTTAAACAAAACCAATGCCAAAGAGTATTTTTCAATAATCACGATCAAAATTTCAATTTTTTTCACAACACTTGTCATAATTTCTAAAATACAGCCTCAATTTTCAATCAAATAAATTGGAAATATTTTCAATTACTATATATAAATTAATTTCTCCTTCATTCTTCATTTTCTACTTCTTTGATTCAATCATGTTTCAACGCGGCTAAAATGATAATTTGATCACGGTACATATTCGATTAATTTATTTTAATTATTATTATTGTCCTTGATATCAAATAAACTTGGTTATATTTATTATAATGATTACTTACTTATATTATCAATTTACAAATATAGAACATTGGGATGAGATTTACCAACCGTGGTGTAAATTTAATTATCGATCACCATTTTAATTATCGCATGAGTTCTACACTAAATATAAGAGATGTGATGATAAAATACACATCATTTCAATTGAAGCTAAAAAAACCAATGAAATATGTTTGAAGTATTGTGGGTTTTTTATAAAATTTTGTGTATGTGATATTTATTTATGTTTATCATGTTTTCCTTATAATGAGTTGTATCAATCAAAACTTTGATAGGTTCAACTTCTGATGGACATTACTTTTAATCCATAACTCTATTTTATCTCCACGACTAGAAAAATCATAGCATAGGAAATTCTCTAAAACATAGAAGAAAAATTACATTTTGGGGACGTTTTTTTTGAAAACTGATGCCATAAATAAATTTCATCCATTCCTGGTGTTGGGTCTTTTAAAGAACCAGTGCCGATACGCTATTTTCAAATTTTTGGAATTGGTTTTTAAATAAACTGATGCAAAAAATGATGAAGATGAGTTTTTTGTCCTTGATTTTTACAAAATAAATGCTAAAAAAGAAATAAAATTCGTTTTCAGCATCGATTTATAATAACCGACGTAAAAATACATACTTTTTATGTCAGTGACTTCAACATCAATTAAAAATCAACTTCTAAAATAAAAAACGATGTTAAAGACATTTTTTCTACTATTGATGATCAGGGAAAACAAGCATATCCTCATGTTGTTCCATTCTTGGCACCAATAATTATTCTGGATGCTGGTTTTGATGCACAGTTCTAAGAGAGCTTTATGAGGTTCATGTCGATCTTCTAGGGAGCACAACATCCTACCCCGTCAATTCTTGAATTGACATGGGTTTTCCTACAACTGCATCCTCCCAACATCATAGTGGAAGAAGGACTATAGGGTTCATTTTCATGACTAGAATCCTTGATTTCTATATTCGAGAATATAGAAACGCCTCCCGATATGAGGGTCAATCTCACTACGTATATGCTTCGGGACTCCACCAAGAGTTGGTGGGATGTTATCTCACAGGCGGAACACCAGTAGGTCATATCTTGGGATGAGTACCAACATTACATCAATGAATAATTCTACCTAGAAAAATTGAGGGACGATCGAGCATGGGAGTTCATGATTTTGGAGCATAGTAATTATTCAGTTATGGATTATTCCTCTCGCTTCACAACTGCAGTGCTTCAAACCCATTCCAAGAGGTGATGAGTAATTTATAGAAAGGATGTTTGAGGATGGTCTCACGCACGACATCTGATCTATGGTGAACATCTTCAGGTTGACTTCTATCACCTCTACACTCAACCAGGTGCTGATCTCAGAGTGCAATATGAGGGATTCTTTAGTTTTGAGGTAGGAGGGTTTAGCATCCAGAGTTAGTACCCCACTTGCTGACAGCAGGAAGTGACGTTGGGAGTCTACACATGGAGATCATAGTAGGCAAGATACTTTTTCTGGTGGCTAGGTGGTGTGCTACCATTGCAGGAAGAGAGGGCATATGATGCCACATTTCATGAGAGACCCAGTCGAGTGGTGATATTAAAGCAATAGGGTCCATATTCTACAGTTCTATCAGTTCTTCTCACCAGTAGCTGATTATTTGAGTTATTCTATGACTACGCGTTCAAGAGAAGAACTCCCAGTTTCTCATCATTCTAGAAACTGGAGTTCTTTAGGCCGTTCAAGATGACATGTAGGTCACAGTCGTGGTACCTAGTCATCAGGATTTTAGAGACAACAAGGTTGATCAGGTCAGGGTGGTCATGTAGGGTCACAGGGCCGCACTACCGGCCTAGATTTTGTAGTGGAGCATACCCAGCAGAAGAAATATCCTAGACCCTCTATATGTTGAGGTACGATTCTATGTTCATTAGTTTTTTCCTCTACAATTTTCCATACATGGGCTTCCCATAGTTTCTATGAAAACTCTACTCTTTTTTACTCACATAACATAATTTATTATATAAAACCGTCACATGATACAACATAGAAAATAGAGAGGTCTAGTCTCTTTGGGGCTTATGAACATCACTTAAAATCTTAAAACATAGAACACAATATCTTATTGAAATCTTCCATTACTTGACCACTACATTCCCTCATACATAGCATTGCATAGGATAACTTGAGGACATGTATAAGAAAAGGGTGAGCTATAAAGACCAGTAAGGTAATAAAAATGAAATAACATGAGAAATACAATACATGTTAAAAAATAGGCATAACAGTGGAGCACAAGTGAAACATGAACATAAATCCATGATAAAGAATGAAAATAATAACATGGAAATGTGGCAACAACACTTAAAATGGAATTAGGATGAGACAAGGCTCATTGCACATGGAGCATGAGTAATCCCTCATTGCACATGAAGCAGGAGTAAACCCTCATTGAACATGAATTATATTTATTCAACACTCATTGCACAAGATTTATCATGATAGAATACTTTACCTAATGAATTGCAGCGCTATTGGGGTGCATCTTTCTTAAACAATTCATTTCATGCATAAGTGTTCCCCATGGATCATAAATCATATATTTGTTAAACATCATCATTTATTCCATGATAAATAATTTTGGAATTCATACATGAAACTCTTTAAACAATCAGTAAATGTTCATAAAGGTGAATACCCATGATAATGAAGTGGGCATGGTATTCACTAGACAATGACATTGGATTGGAAAATCGTTTTGAAATTTCTGTAGCCTAACGATGTGACATAAGAACTCATAAAAATGGTTGATGAGATAGAAATGGGTGGCTCATCATATGTACATAAAATGGGTAGTAAGGGGGTCATATAGATACATGTCCCAAAAAATGTAATGGAATTTTGATACATAATAAAAAAATAATTTCTTTAATGAAAATGAGGAGAGTGAAAGTCCTTATGAAATTTCGGCATGGTAACAGGTGGACATGGGAGGCATTAATGAGAGAGAAATGGGATATCTCATTAATAAAACATTAAGAGGGTAGTATGGCAGAGGTTCAAAATCATACCCCAACATTTATAATTTAAAATAAAAGGGAATAACAATATATGTGAACATGGACATAAATAAGGAAAGTGAGAATCCCTTACTTGGAAGTGTGATCCCAATGGCTTTGGAGGTGCTTGAGAGAGACTTATTGGGAGATTGGGGCACATTGGGAAGATTCTATAGAAAGGAGTTCATGGGTTGGTCTAACTCAAAATGCTTTTAGTGAAGAGTAAGTGGGATCTTGGATGGGATTATGTTGGGATGGAAAGGGAATTCTTTATTCTTTAGGTTTGGGACACCTCACAACAAACTAATCAAAAACACAAAAAAACCCCTGGATTTTTCCCATGTTTTTTACAAAAGTGGAAAAAATATTTTATAAGGCCAATGTCTGACCTTCTTAAAATAATATGGTTTCTTATATGGAGGTGAGTCACACTCTCTAGGAAAACAATTTAAAAAAACAAAATGTTTTATTAGCCTTTAAGGGTCCACTAAAGATTTGTAAAATAAATCAAAGCAACCTGAAATCACATAATTTTAATGGTAAATCATATATTTTTTCAACATAATGTTTATATTATTTTATTATACCACTATTGGGTCATTATGATTTTATCTAACACTTTATATATTAAAACAATATTTAATGTTTACCCAAAAATTTGGCTATCTCAAAAAATTATGAAAAATTCACCATTAGATAATTTCGACGTCCTCATTCAAAAAATAATATTAATTTTATCTAAATAATTTTCTTTATATTTGAATATTATCTTTTAAAATAAAAACTACATTTATCGAAAATTCATTGGTTTTAAAAAAAATGACTTTCAAAACATAATAAAAATTTCAATTTCATTCATAAAATTATACAATAATTTATATGTAATAAAATGAAATTTAATCTTAATAATAATATTTTATAAAAATCTTATTTATTTCAAAAATAAATTAATTCAGAAAAATAGATTTCATAGTTGAATATTAACTAAAAATACAATTTGTTCTTTAAAAACTATTTACAAAGTAACAATAATAAAAAGAATATATATTCTCAATACAAGAATTATGTGAATAATCATAGTACTAGGGTCTTGTAACATAACCCCTTAAAACACCCACATAAGACTTTATGGTAAGGTGTACGATGGTGACAAACTCTTGGGGTGGCTCAGATAACATTTTCTTGAGTGGTAATCTCTATTAACATCCACTTCTCCTGTAGTTGGGTCCACTCAAGATTGACATGTTCAAGCTCAGATTGGGCTTGGTCAATAGAAAAGCCCAATGATTCCACCTCATTTTTGAGCTCCGACAAATGGGATTCGTATGAAGTAAGTCTATTGGATGATGCTATCGCTACCTTTGTCTGAGAAAATTGGATTTTTAATGCCCTATAGTTATACTAATCATGTGATCAATGTTCAATGACTATATTTGAAAAGATCACAATTCTGAATGGTATATTAAAATTCAATTCATAGAACCAAATAAGTGCATTCAATTTCCAAAACCATAAGAAGACATTTAAATAGACCAAGAAGAATTTTCATTAATAAAGTTTTGGGATGTTACAATCATTCCCCCTTAAGAAATTTCACCCTAAAAATTTCCTTTTCCCACACTAAAGAAATGTTTATTACTCTACTTCATCACTTCCTCTGATTCCCACATCACTTCTCCGAACTTGTGGTTTTTCCACCACACCTTGACGAGGGGCATTGTATTATTTCGTAGAATTGTTTCTCTATGATATATGATCTTCACTGGTTGCTCCTTGTAAGAAAGATAATCCTACAGCCGTATTACCTCTAAAGAGAGTACATGTGAAGATTCTAGTTTGTACATCATTAACAGAAATACATGAATGACATCAAGTACTTTGTCCTTGGTAGGTGGAAGTTCAAGTCGATAGGCCATAGCCCCAACACGATCCAGAATCTCGAAGGGGCCGATGTACCTTGGAATTAACGTCCCTTTTTTCATAACCTCGTGACCTTCTTCGTTGGAGATATGCATAGAAATACAATGTCTCCAACATTAATCTCAAGGTCTCATTGATAGTTATCTGCATAACTCTTCTGTCGATTCTAGGTTGCCATGAAATGTTACTGAATGGTTTTTACATTCTCCACCATTTCTTCGACCATTTCATGTCCTCGTAGCTTACACTCACCGACTTCATCCCAACATGTTGGTGTTCTTCACCTCTTTCCATACAGGGCTTTATAAGGTTCCATTTAGATGCTCGAGTGTAAACTATTATTATAAGGGAATTCAACAAGAGGAATATGTTGATCCAAACCACCTTTAAATTCCACTGAACATGATCTTAACATATCATCCAGTGTTCGAATAGATCGCTCAGATTGGCCAGCAGTTTATAGATGATAGGCTATACTTATGTTCTGTTCAGTATCCATATCATGTTGAAGACTCTTCAAAAACCTAGAGGTTAATCATGGTTCTTTATCATACATAATAGATAGTGGTACTCCATGCAACCTTACCAATTCTCAAATGAAAATCTGTGTCAATTGATCCAATTAGAAATACCCCTGAATTGAAATAAAGTGTGCACACTTTATAAGATGATCCACAACAACCCTAATTGCATTATTGACTTTGGATGTATTCAGAAGTCCTGTGATAAAGTCCAAGCTGATGTTCTCCCATTTACATGCAGGTATGGGCAATGGTTGCATCATCCCCTTAGACATCTTCCTCTCTACCTTCACTTGCTGACACACTAAGAATTTTGATGTATACTCAGTGATCACATTTTTCATATTATTTCACCAATAACGCTCTCGATGAACTGGATACATCCTTTTGTTTACTAGGTAAATAGAGAAATTTGATCTTTGTGCATCATTAAAAAGTTTTTTCTTCATCTCTGAAGATGGTGGAACACATATTCTTTTCCCAAATCTCACAATTACTTCTTCATTAACACTGAAATCTGAAATTTTCCTTTTATGATAGCTTCCACTTTCTTCTGAATTCCCACATAATTATTTTGATCATCCTTTATCTTTTCCAAATGAGACGATGAGCTATAATTTGTGAAAGGATTGATGATGTTCCCTTTTTTATGATTCCCAGGTCCATCTACATCAAATCTAAAAATATTGTATCGTTTTTAATTTTCATCAACGATAGAATCATTGGGTCCTTTCTACTTAGAGGATCCTCCACCTTTTTGACTTTCTAGGGGTGGTAATGGATTAAGCAGTCATATTATTTGATCATATCTAACCAACTTTGTTGGAGCATGTTCAACTATTTCTGAGTGAATGTATACTTGAGGGTTTTGTGGTCCGTATATATTTCACACTTCTACCCAAAGAGATAATGCCACCATATTTTTAAAGAAAATATCACCACAGCCAACTCCAGATCATGTGTTGGATAATTCTACTCACGAGAATTCAATTGACATGAAGAATAGGTAAGGACTTTGTCATTTTGAATCAACACATAGCCTATGACCTTCTTCAAAGAATAAATGAATACCCAAAAATGTTCTCCAATTTTTGATAAAGTGAGCATGGGCTCAGTGATAAGCCTCCTTTTCAACTCCATGAGGATTTCTTCAGATTCATCACTCCAAGAAAACATTACTCCCTTTCGAGTTATCTCGGTAAGATGGATGGGCAATCATGAGAAATTTCTCACAAATCGTCAATAATATCCAGTTGACGCCTAGAATCTATGGATATCTATTACCGATGTTGGCCTCATCCATCCCTCTATTACATATGTCTTGGGGAGATCCATAGATATCCCATTGCTTGTGATTATATGGCTCAAGAATGATATCTCCCTCTACCAGAACTCAAACTTGTTATACTTTTCATAGAGCTTATCCTTTCACAAGGTCTCCAGTATAGTTCTTAGATTCTCCTCATGATCCTCCATAATTTTTGAGTATATTAGAATATCATCTATAAAGAATATCACAAGTTTATCGAGGTAATATCTGAAGACACTATTCATTATGACCATGAAGATTTTTGAAGCATTAGTGAGTCTGAAAGGAATTACTTTGAATTTATTGTGCCTGTATCTTTTTTGAAAATTAGTATTGGGGATATCTTCCTTCTTCACTCATACATGATAATATAAAGACCAAAAATCTACCTTGTAAAAGTATTTTGCCTCATGTAGTTGATCAAACATGTCATCAATTTGTGGGGGATGATACTTGTTCTTTATCCTGATTTTGTTAAGCTCACGATAATCGATGAAAAAAAGTATTGACCCATCCTTCGCATTGATGAAGTGGACTGGTGCACCCCATGGTAAAGAAGATGGGTGTATAAACCCTTTATCTAGATTCTCCTATAGTTGTTTCATAAACTCCTTAAGCTATACAACAACCATTATATACGGAGTCATTGATATTGGTAACTCCCTAAGTATACGGTTAATTGATAATTCAATATATCTTTTAAAATAAAGGCCAGTCAATTCCTCAGGAAACAGTTCAGCGAATTCCCTCATAATAGATATGTCTTCAAGGATGGTTTCCTCCTTAGAATCAATCATCTGAACTAGATACGCATACTCATAGGGTAGTACGATCCACGCTTGAGATGATGCCACTAAGGAAATTCATCTTCCTTCTTGCACTTGTACAAAATCGGGGGTTGATTGTCCACATAGAGACTGATTTCCCTCTCACAACAATTTATGTTGGCTCTATATAGGGAATGCCAATCCATGTGAATAATTGCATCAAATTCCACCAGAGGGAGTATAATGAGGTTCACTGGGATGTTCAATCCCCAAATTATGATAGGGGAGGCATTATATTCATGGGATGAAATTACTTTCCCATTTTTCATACTCACCAATATATTCACTATGATGATTTATGGTGGTGTTGGGATTCTTCTTCTAAAATTTCATGATAAAAAAGAATGTGTAGAAATATTGTCGACAACCCTACCTTTCACTTTTTGATTCTTGTTCTACTCTATCCGATATATACATATGGATGAGTATCTTATATTATTAACACATAAAAGGGAATCCAAGGAAAAGAGTAGATGACTTATAAATTACTTTTATTTCTTTAACTTATGAATATATAAGCTTTAATCTATGTAATCCATGATCTACATTCTGACATGTATTATTAGAGGTATTTTTTTAAATTCCATTAATAATGGTTCTTACTAAACATGTTAATTTACCAAAGTGTATCCCAACGTAGTTTCATAAGATAGAGTGCAGCAAGGCTCGTTTTCATGTACCTAGATACATCGGGTCAAGCCAGAAACTCTTTGTCGGAGTTTTAACTCCTCGGTACATCTGTTCCAGAGCCGCCTCTACCCGCTCGTGTCGAGACAGGTATGTATTTTTTTGATAGACCACTTACTCAACAACCACCACATCATAGAGATATTCTTATTATACTTAGTCTTGTCTGTAAATCTTCACAAGGGTTTTCTAATCGAAACCCAATAAAATAACAAACCTTCCTCTGATTCCAACTATTACAACCCTGCTCTTTGTTACACACTTAACCAATTTTATTACATAATACCTTCACTTGATACAACATGGAAGATCGATATGTTTGGTGTATTTGGGGATTAAGAACATTACATAACAACATAAAAGATAGAACACAACATCTTATTGAAAACTTCTTTTACATTACCACTACATTCCCTCGTACTTATTATTGCATGGGATAACATGAGGACATGCATAAGAAAATGGTGAGATATAATGTCCAGTAAGGGAATAAAAATGGAATAACATGAGGAATGCTATAAATTTTAGTCAATATCCATATCAATAGAGAACAAGAGGAATATGAACCTAAAGTAATGACAAAGAATGAAATTCATAACATTGAAGTGTGGAAACCAAACTTAGCATGGAATTATCATGATCACATGCTCATTGCACATGGAGCACAAGTAAAAACTCATTGAACATGAAGCATGAGTAAACCCTCATTGAAATTTAATTAGCATGAGTCTACACTCATTGAAAATGATGTATCATGATTCTATACTTTACCCAATGCATTGGAGCGCTCTTAGGGCGCACCCTTCTTAAACATTTCATTTCATGCATAAGTGTGCCACATGGGTCATAAAATATGGATTCATTAAACATAATCATTTATACCATGTTAATTAGTGAGATATTTATTCATGAAACTATTCAAAAAAAAATTAAATATTCATAAATTTGAATACCCTTGATAGATATGTGGGCATGGTATTCACTACACAATGACTTTGGCTTGGAAAATCACGGTGAAATTTTGGCAGCGTAACGATGTGACATAAGAACTCTTAAAAATGGTTAATGAGAGAGAAATGGGTGTCCCATAATATTTACATGAAATGGGAAGTAAGGGGGTAATATAGATACATGTCTAAACCAATGTAATGGAATTTAGATACGTAATACCAAATAATTTCATGAATGAAAATGAAGAGAGAGAAATTACTTATAGAGTTTAGGTATGGTAACAAGTGTACATGGGAGGAATTAATAAGAGAAAAAGGGGATATCTCATTATTAAAATTTGAATAGGGTTGTCTTTGGGAGCTGTGAAATCATAACCAAACATTTATAATTGAAAAAAGGGCATAAATATATATGGATACATGTACATAAATAAGGAAAGTGAGAATCCCTTACTTGGAAGTGTGATCCCAAAGGCTTGGGAGGGGATTGAGAGAGGCTTATTGGGAGATTACGGAACCATGGGAGGATTATAGAGATAGGATAGAAGGTTTTGTTCAAACTCCAATGGCTTTGAGTGAAGAGGATGTGGGATTTTGGGTGGGATTATATAGGAATGGAGAGGGAAATCATATTTATTTAGGTTTGGGACACCTCACATTAAACTATTCAAAACCACAAACCAACCCATGGTTTTTTCCCATGGTTCATACCAACGGGGAGTGAAAAATAATATTTTATATGGGAAATGGACGAAATTATCAAAATAATATGGTTGCATATGTGTAGGTGAGTCACCTCTCAAGGAAAACAATTTAAAAAGACAGAATGTTTTACAAGCATTGAAAGGTCCACCAAAGCTTTGTAAAATAAATCTAACAAACACGAAATAACATTATATTAATTGAAAAGGATATATTTGCAGAAAATAATGTTTATAGTATTTTATTACATCACTATATGGTCATTATGATGTCCTAAAACACATTACATATTTAAACAATATTTAATTTTTACCCAAACATTCAACTATCTTGGAAAATTATCAAAATTTCCCCATTGGAAAATTTTGACGTCCTAATTCAAAAAATAATATTCATTTTATCTAAATAATTTTCAAAAAAATTGTATTTTTTCTATGAAAATAAATAATCCCATTTATCGAAAATTCATGGGTTTTGACAAAAACAGCTTTCAAAACATAATAAAAATTTCAATTGCATTCATAATATTATACGATAATTTATTTGTAATAAAAAATTAATTTAATAATAATAATAATAATATCTTACTAAAATATTTTTTAATTCAATAATCCATTAATTCATCAAAATATATTTCTTCGTTTAATATTAACTGAAAATACTATTTGTGCTTTAAAAACTATTTACAAAGTAACAATAATAAAAAATGATTATTTTGTATACAATAATAATGTACATATTCTTAGTACTAGGTTCATATTACATAACCCCTTAAAACACCCCCATAATACATTAGGGTAAGGTGTATGATGGTGACATACTCTTTGGGAGGCTCAGATAACATTGCTCAAGTGCTAATATCTATCAACTTCCAGTTCTCTCATAGATGATTTCGATCAAGCAGAACATGTTAAATTTTAGCTTGGGCTTGGTCAAGAGGGAATCCCAATGATGCCACCTCCTTTCTGAGCACCGAAAAATGGGATTCATATGGGATATGTCTACTGGATGATGTTGTCACTTCCTTTACCTGAGTAAATTGGATTTCGTAAAGAACTATGTTTATACGAATCGGGTGATCACTATTCAAAGATTATATTAGTAATGGTCCCAATTCATAATGGTATTTTAAAATTAAAAACATATAACCAAATATGTACATATTTTTTACATAACCCTAAGAAGACATTAAAATAGGCCAAGAGAAATTTGAATTAATAAATTTTTGGGCTATTATAGTTTCATTAATGTGGCTGTTGTGGAGAGCATTGTGCTATGTATCTTTACTTATTCTATGGACTTGATGTTAGAAACTCTATTGGGGACAAGAATGGGTAGTGTACGTCGGTGCAAGGAGTTCCCTCTCGAGGTTGGTGGCTGTCACTTCTTATGGGACTTCAATGACTTAGAGATGACATGCTATGATTTCATTCTAAGAATGGGCTGGTTAGTTTCCTTCCAAGAATCCATCGATTCATATCTCCAAAAGGTGAGTTTTATGTCACTAGAGGGTGGTAAATTTCTACATAAAGCAGAATTGGATGTCCTGGTGAGCAGAGCAGGACCCGAGCATCATGGGTTTGGAGGATTTACAGCCTATATAGATAGTCAATATCTTGATGACCAGGGGACTTCGCATTTGAACATTCCTCCAGTAGTGGATATTTTTAGATATGTCATTATAGAGAACTTTTCATTTT
This sequence comes from Viscum album, assembly GCA_963277665.1. Lineage (NCBI taxonomy): Eukaryota > Viridiplantae > Streptophyta > Magnoliopsida > Santalales > Viscaceae > Viscum > Viscum album. Next base: position 633,611,896 of record OY728161.1, read on the forward strand.
TTCTTCTAGAGTGAGAGGTGTACATTTCTATTGTGCTCATGATTAGAGTGGCACTGGTGTCCACTTCTCATTATTGGATGACTACACCAGATTTATAGGAGCTCAGAAAGAAGTTATAGGAGTTTCATGCTAAGGGTTTCATCCACCCCAATACTTCTCCTTGGGTTCATCTTCCTTTTAATGATGAAGGAGGACCGTACCCTCAGATTTTGTGTGGATTATCGGAAGTTCAGCTAGTTGACATCCACAAACTGGTATCCCTTTAAGATGATTGATGATTTCTTTGATCAGCTTCGAGGACACTGGGTGTTCTCAAAGACTGACATGAGATCCAGTTATCATCTGTTTCACGTTAGACCATCAGATATACCTTTTACAGACATCTAGATCATGTATGGTATATATGAATATGTGGTTATGCCATTAGGTCTCATGAACACGCCTGTAGTTTTCATGGCTCAATTGAACTAGGAGTTCCATCAGTACTTGGATTCTTTCATGGTTGTATTTGTGGATGATATCATTGTGTATAGTTACACTCAACATGACCATTCCACACATCTTGATATTGTTCTAAGTACACTGAGGGAGCATTATTTATATGATAATCTCTCAAAATGTCACTTTTGGATGGACCAGATTCACATCATGGGTCATGTTATCTCAGAGATAGGAGAATTAGTAGACCTATAGAAAGTGAGAGTAGTAGTTTCCAGGGATCATCCAAATAACATCATTTAGGTGAGGGATTTTCTGGATATGGTAACTACAGATGCTTCATACGATACTTTTCATGCATAGCAGTGCCACTAAAGATCTCGACTAAGAAGGGTGAAATGTTTTTGTGGACATATTCTTGTGAGTCAACCTTTCAGGACCTAAGAGGGAGGTTGACATTAGCACCGATAATAGTATTTATAGAGATGGGAAAGTCCTATATTGTGAACTATTATGTGTCAGGTATCGAGCTGGGTGTTATTCTTAAGCAGGGGGAAGGAGTCGTTGTGTATTGGTCTTGACCACTGAGACCACATGATATGAATTACCCGACACACGATCTTTAGTTGGCTGTAGTTATTCATTTTGTATGTTGCTGGAGACATTATCATCTAGTATATCATATTGTGGTTTTTACATACCAAAAAAGTCTCAAGTATATATTCACCCAGTGCAGTCTAAATCTGTGATAGTGAAGGTGGGTTGAGTACCTTTAGTCCTTGGATTTTTACCTGGCATACACATTTGGGAAAGGCAATGAAGTAGCTGATGTGTTGAGTAGGAGGACTCTGATACTTGATGTTCAGGAGGCAAGCAGTGAGTGGAAACATATGGATCTGTTATGTAAGATGAATTTGGATGTGGAAGAACAATAGGGGTAGATGTTCTTTTCATTTATTTCATCCACCTATACTCTACTTGATCGAGTTCGAAAGAGGAAACTATCAGATTCTGACGGAATAGTCCTACGGTAGAGTGTGTCAGGGGAGGAACCTATTACTGGATAGACCATTGGTGAGGTTGATATATTTTTCTATTCATGGGATCATATGGGTGTCAGTAGACATACATGATGAGCTGATGTGGGACATTCAATCCTTGTTTTGGGCAGTTCATCCAAGGGTCAACAAGATGTATCATGATCTTCACCGTCAGTATTGGTGGCCATGTATGAAGAGAGATGTTGATGTTTTCATCATGAGGTGTTCAACCTATTAGCAGGTGAAGTGTATAATCATCGATCATAAGGGATTTTTTAGTATTTACCCATCCCCACGTGGATGTGGAATGATGTCACCATAGACATTGTTATAGGTTCGCTGAGGTCTCCTTGAGGGATTGATGATATTTGGGTTTTCATTGAGAGACTCACGAAAGATGCTTACTTCTTACGAATTAAGGAGACCTTAAGTGTGGATGAGAAGGTGAAGATGTACATATGAGATATTTTATGTCAACAAGGGGTTCCATAATCAATTATTTCAGATAGGGACACATGTTTTACTTCTCAGGTTTAGAAGTGATTACATAGGGCTTTTGGTACTCAGGTACTTTTGAGTGCAACATACCATCCCTAGGCAGATGTCCAATATGAATGTATGATTCAAGTGCTTGAGGACATGATGAGGGCAGGGGTCCGTGATTTTTGAGGTTCTTGGGATAAGCACATAAATCTTCAGGAGTTATCCTACTATAATAGATTTGAAGCCACAATTCAGATGGTACTTTAGGAGGATTTGTACGGTAGGCCAAGACGATCACCCATATATTGGATGGAGGTAGGAGATGAAGCTATGTTGGGACCTCGTCTTGTCTAGGAGCCCATAGAGTGGATAGAGTTTATTCAGAAGAGGATGGTGATGGCACAGTCACAACAGAAGTCTTATGCTGATTGACAGAGATAACCCCTGGAGTTCGAGGTTTGAGATCATGTTTTTCGTCATGTCACACTGAGGTTTGGACACATGAGGATAAAGATACATGGTAATATTTCACTAAGTTATGTATAATTGTTCGATGTTTTAGAAAGGGTTGGGCTGGTTACATATCTGTTTCATTTACCTAAGAGGTATTGGGCTATGCACGATGTCTTTCATGTTTCTCAGGTATGGAGTTATTTCTCAGACTTGTCTTGCATCTTTAAACCCGTAGAGGATGAGGTGGAGGTGGATGCATCATTCGAGGATCATCCTATCCAGATATTTGATCGCAGTGTGATGGTTCTCAATGGCCAGTTTTTTCATCCGGTATGAGTACTATGGTAGCATGAGTGATTATAGGATGAGACTTGAGAGAGGGAGGCCAATGTATGGTTGTAGTGGCTAGATCTATTCAAGGATTCTTCTTCTATACCACCATGTTAGGGAAATTCATGGAAGAATTTCGTTAATGGGGATGTTTTTAAGAACCTAGATCTTCTTTTTAGGTATCTCTTTCATTTCTAATTGTTTTTGAGAGAAACTAGAAATTCTGGAAATTTCAGGGGAACAAATCCTATACTTATAAGTACACGCTCTGTACTCAGTTTCCGCTGGTAGTTGTGTGCTGGTCATGTAACAGCCAAACACAAGGCTCTATGGGGTGACCTGGAGATGGCCTAATGTGGAGCTCGTAAAGGAAGATAAACATTGTGTACTTTTAATGAATTCACCATGTACTTTCATTTTATCTCATTCAACAGACTGGGGTCACATCTAATAGACAGAACCTTCTTATTCTTCATATGTCTCATCAAGGAATGACTAAAGCTGATAGATATTCTATGAGACCCTAATCAATCGTCCGTTATCTGATTCAACTGCCGTCAATTGGGTTGGAATCGCCATAATATCTCTTCCTTCTTCAAGAGGCTTGTTTCCTATTTCCTCTTCTTGCGTGAGTTATCCTTGGTAGAACAGTTTAGACATTTTTATAGATCTACTAAATTCTAGGTCGAATCAAAGGCTAATATTCAACTATATATATCTTACAATGCTGGTGTAGGTGGTTTGTGATTTTCCGTAGTTATTCTTTGAGTAATATGGTCAAAAGTGTCTGATACCCTTGTTTGGGGTATTGCGTGTTTATGGTTGTTAACCCTTTTTTCTGCTATTCCTCGGGTGATTGAGTCGAGGATATATAATTGTAAATAGGGTTATTTTACCTCTATATGGATATGTTTCCCATGATTTATTGGTTTTGAACGTTTTTTCTTACATTTCCTGTTAGGCTGTTTTGATTTCCATGCCTAATTATTTGAGGATGGAGTGAATTTATCTTACATTCTGTGATATGATATAGATTGTTTAACGAAGTAGTTCTTGAGGTTTACTTTGGTCACATTCATATTGTTGTGCATGATTCACTTACATAGGTCCGTGAGAACATGGAGTAGTAGACCATAGGGAGAATGGATATTTAGGTCTGTTCCAGTGTGTCTCTTTAATTTACGTTGCGATACCATAGGGGGGGATGGATTCGGTGCACCATCATAGTGTCTGTAGTTTCCTCATTACAAGACCACAGGGGGAATTGGATGTTTTTTTCATCCCTATAATGTCTAATGTTTTTGACATGAGACCACATGGGGAATTGACGGTGAGTGCTTCCTCAGAGAGTCTTTGCTAAAGCTGAACCAGAGGGTTTAGACTGTGTGAACTTTCTAGAAGGTTGATTGTGTCTGATTGATTGAACCATATGGGTTAGGATGTGAGTACATCCCAGATGGTTAATTATGCTGGTTGGTTTATTAACTAGTAAATGAAAATGGATGTAATTGAATTTGAATGATTGTTTAATACTTCATTTTTCTTATTTCATTCTCTATAAATTCACTAACTGTTAGGCATAGATCTTTCGGTGGTTTCCTACTAAGATTCCATCTCATGCCCTATTTGGGACAGGCTTTTGGGCCCAAATAGATTATATTGATGTAGGTCTGGATAAGGGCAAGAGCCCTTATACTTTAAGTACTTGATTGTTGTGGAGATGGAGATCATGGGACCAAGAAGAGGCCTGCGATGATTCTAGATTTTATTTTTCATCTTTGTACTTTGGTTTAGTACTGTATTCTAGCACTGTGACTTAGTTGGTTTCATTTCTAGAAATATGTATCTGGCGTCATCATTATATGTGTGCTCCAGTTGTTCATTACTTCCGTTTTTTACTTATTTAATGTTATTATTTCTTTTTCTATTGTTATATTTTTATATCTACACCGTCACTCTACCAATAAGGGAATAGTTTCCCCCCTGTCAGACCCAAGTCCCTCGCTGCTAGTCGGAAGCCTCTAGCATTAGGGGAAATGTGCTTGACTCCATCAAACCGAGTTAGTAAGGGGCACACATCTGGAAGATCATGGAACTAGGATGTAACATCATCAAGGGTGTATATCCATTTTTCATACCACAAATAAAAATGGGATATTCACCATGTTACTCTAAAAATGTATGATGAAGTAAATTCTAATTTTTTGTGGTTGGTTATTAAAACAAATACATTAAATCGTGTTATAAATTGTCTCACTTTTCAGTATGTAGAGGATATCAATTAATTCCTAGATGGTATGATGTGATCGAGGATTATACCTCTATTGACATTAGATAATATTTCTATAGACAATTTCAATGGCCATCCATGGAAATATTAGAAACATGATTCTATTTTTTTAATTGTGTATTTACTCAAAATGTTGGTACACATTATCCCAATTTGAGTGTCTTATAAGTATGAAGATCTAAAAAAAACAATATTTTTTTGAAGTGGTAATGTTTCATAGTGTACCAATATTTATTTTCTTTGGTAGAGATCTTAATTTTACTTATCGATTTTGGAATTCATTAGAACAACATCTGGGAACACAAAAGACCATTAACACGGAATTTCTTCCGTATATGGATGGGAATTCAAAATGTACAATTAATACATTTGAAGATACTCTTAAATCACGAGTCATGGAATTTAGTGGTTTTTTGGAATATCTTATTCCATTATTTTAATTTTTTATAATAAAAATTAAAAGGACACAATATGTATGGATCCATTCCAAGCATTAAATAGACACCCTTTTCACATTCCAATTATTTCGGTTGAAATAGAAGAAATAAGACTAATTTAACCACTAATTTTAAATAATAATATCAAAAAGATTTTGATAATTGGGATGTGGATAGATAGGAACCATATCTCATATAAATGAAATTAAAATCGTTATCATTAACCACTATCCTTTGATATTGGTGGACATATATTCCTCAAGGTGTGACCAAAATAATGCCATCATCATTTGGGGAAAACATCCAAACTACATCCATGATACATAGAACCATATGATGATCTAAAATGTACTAGTCATCATCCATATCATTTAGAAATAACCCTAGATATATTTTTGTTCATGAATTTTTCCATGTCTCTCAACTAAAGATACACCAGCAAGATCATGGTCATGTGATTTTCTAGGATCATATTTCTCTTTATACTAATAAAATGTTTTCACATAAACCAACTGATATTCTATGTATACTGTGAATGAAAATGAGATGGAGAACTATTTCATTATACACGGTTTATGGAATCATGTTTGTATTTAATAAGGTATATGAGAAATAGAGTAGTTAATTCTTGTGAAATGGATGGATTTTTTAAATATTATGTAAATATATCACATTTTGATGATGGAAAAGAATTGTTGGAGATAATTGGAAATCATTTGTTTTAGGAAAACCATTTTTTTGTGTTTCTTATTTCATGATTTTAGTGCGTGGTTGAATTAAAGGTGGTGTTTGATGTTAAAATAATCTCATTAAGTAGAACCTGAATGTTAGAGACTATTCAAATATTGAAGGGTCATTCATGATGTGAATGATTTCAGGGTTGATTCCAAGAATTTCATTCCAAATGTGAATTATTTTAATACAATTTTATAGTTTTGTTGTCTGAGTCCATTCATAGTGAGATATTTTATCTATGGTGTGAACATTTTTTATAGGATTTTAATTTTGTAGTAATTTTTTTTCAATGTAAGTATAATATTTTAGATTCACAATGTGAGAACATATGACACATGATTAATTATTTTAGTTTCAAAAAGTTCATTAATATCATCACACTTTCTCCCTCATTTATTTTCCAGTCATTACCCTCTAACCCATCACTCCTTTTAGAAATTTTGGGAAGTCTTCAACTTCCAGAATCCTTCTTCAATGAATCATTGAGTGTTGAGTTTTCAGAAAAAGATGAAATATAGTAAACAGTTTATATCTTTGAGATTATATTAATATTACTCTTCAAAGTCATTTTCAATGTAGATTTCTTGTCAATTTTTAAAACTTCTTTATAAAGCATAGTCGAAAATAATTATATAAAAATTATTTATACATTATATTGGATTACTCATGATAAAAGGTTAATGAATTTTTTATGTTATTTGTTGATATAAAAATACTTGGTTGTTGATTTTTCCAACAACATGTTTGATAAAATGATTTTTACATTTTCATTAAAATTAAAAAATGAATTTGGGTGTAGGAACAAGGAAAAAATACGGATGTGGTGTGTGTTTACATATAAATTTCCCGAGGACTTTTTAGTAATAACATGGTGCTAGATGCTAGTCGATAGGCTTGGGACGATCTATTTTCATGAGGATACTTGGTGAAGGATGGATTATCAAATTTGATTATATAGAATATTATTTAGCATGAATGGGTGTGTTTTTGGGTGTGTCAATTTGATATATAGGTTCCAAGTGGGTTTTTTGATATGTTTATAAAAAACTATATTTTCTAAAACAACATTGTTATACTTCATTATATTTTATTAAATTATATTTTATTAAAAAACATTTTTATTCCTCATCCTGTTATATAAATCTATGAGATGAATTATTTTATTGTGTCATGCGTCTGGATGTATTGGGGTTTTCATACGATGTATGATTACTCAATACCTTCATATAATTTTTTGTTAATCTCTAGAATATATATTTCTTGATATAAAAAATGGGAATAATTCTTATTTCAATATAATTTATTCATGATGTTGCATTCATGGATTGTGGATATAGGACTTCATAGTTATTCATATTTTTGGAGTCGGGATATGTACCACCTTGGTGACACTATATTTCATTATTTTCATGTCTTAGTAATTTTGGAATATTATTGTGATGTCACTTTTATTTTTTTAGTTGTTGGATTCTTGGTTGTGTTTATTTTCTATACATGAATCATATAATATTATGTTGTTTTTTATTATATCTTTACTAGGTTGGGTATTTTTAAATAAAAATCATCCCAGAAAATTTTATATATCCCTTGGAATTTATTATTATCCATTATTGTTTTTGGGATTCAACCAATAGTTAGTGGGACCGGGACTCATTCCAAGACAAATATTAGTTTTTGGATGTTATAAAAAATCAAATTCATATAACATGAATTTTAAACATTTCAATCCATGTTACAAAATCAAATTTGATTATCATTTTCATTTTGACCTCTAATTTTATACCAAGATATTATTTATCGTTAAATATGATAATTTATTATATTAATAATTCAATTTCATGGTAGAAAATATTTTGATAGTTATACCTAGATTTGAAGTGATTTGATTCGGAATTTTTTACTATTTCTGTTGATGAGTTTATTTATTTTAATTCTTAAGGATATAATGTTATCTACTTATGGGGGAATTTTATGTGTAATTTTATTATATAATCAACACATATTTTTTATTTTAAATTGTAATCACTTTATTTTGTTAATTTTTAATCATTTGTCTTAGAATACTAGTATTTTAATTTTGAATTAGAATGAGGTATCCATAAATAAAATTCCTTCCTTATTATAAAACATATCAGGTAATGACTAATCTACATAATATGAGATTTTTTTATTCAAATGACATTTATTTTATCTATCAAATTTATTTTTCTAATATAAAATCATGAATATTCACTAAAAAATCTTTATAATGTCCTCATATTAAAATTCATATGTTGTGTCATCATTGAATGAAATATTATTTTGTAAATTTTTTAATATATTGGTTTTATTACAATTGAAATTAAATTTCAATTAAAATTTAATATTTATATGAATTATTGTAATCAATTTGTAAATTTTTTGAAAAATGTAAATGAAATAATATATTTAATATTAATGTTGAAAAAAGAAATTTAATTTAAATTATATTTAAATGCGCATAATTGATAACATAGGTTTGAATTAATTTACATTATATTTTTAGTAATACAAAATTTATTAAATTTAATATTAAATACAATTTATAAAAGTATTTGATTTTGTTATAATCCATGGACTTGATTCGGAGAAGGTATAAATTTAACCAACATAGTTTTATTCATTTTATCATCAATATGGATGAATATCCATTGAATTTGGCTATGGATATGTGGTTAGTATACAATATAATCTATGGAAAGTATAGAAGAAATTTTTTGTCAAGGATTCAATGTTAGAAGGGAAGATTTGAAATATCTTTCATGATCATTCTTGCTTATATGAAACTACATTGGTGAGTTGTGTATATTACTTTAAGTCATGATTAGTGTTTTAGAGCTGAAGATACCTTGTTGTCAATTTTTTCTGTATTCAAAAACTTCATCTAGGATGTCATATGATATTCATTAGTTATTTGGAAGGAAACTAAACCTATTGTGGATATTTATATTGATGTGAACCTAGACCGTATAATATATGTGGTGATATTGGATGATTCAGTTATAGTTTAAGATATTCAGGAGAAGATTAATTAATGTTTATTTGAAACACATGCGAATAATTCTGATAATAAAAAATTCAAACCTATGATAAGGTAGTAGTGAATTTATGATAAAGTTCACAGCAATGTTGAAAAATTTCATTAAATATATTAAAATATGTTATTTGAAGTTTAATTAACTTCAAAATTCAATATAATGATTCAATAATCATTATTTTCTTCATATAATAATTTCATATATCAATAAGTTGTTATCTAGGTAGTTTGTTATTTAATATAACATTCTATTTGTTCAATTAAAGAATAATTTTTTATTTCTGAAGTATCTAAAATAAGTTTATATTCAAAATATTTTAATTACATCAAATAAATGAATTTAAATTTATAAATTTGGATAAAATATTGATATATAATATAGGGAAGAAAAAAATATTTTTTTTGTATTCGTTTGTGATCATTTTTATGTAAATAGTAATTGGAGTTTGACAATTGGTTTTTATTGGTGATCTTAACATAATAAACAAGAGGATTTCAGATACTATTATAACTAATGATAATTTAATTAGTGTTTTTAAGGGATACCAATAGTTTGAGAGTCACAAATACAAGATACCGTGAGAATAAAACTAGTACAGATATCCAAGAGATCCAAAGAGTAAAATATTGTATAAAAAATTAGTTGTCTCATTTTTTTGTTATAATATACCTTCTAGTAATTTCCTTGATGATTCATGTGGGATGGACTATGAGAAAAGAGAAAGAGGGAGACCATAAGGGATGAGATTTTGTTTTGATACTTGACCAAGTGTGAAATGAAATTATAGAGAATTAGATTTATAAATGAGAGAATATTAATATCTTATTAATTAATTACATTATTTCTATAAAATTTCATTATGGTAATCTGATCTGAATTTTTTTATCGATTTAATTGACCTGAAATAAATTTGATGAAGTATGAATTGAATTACATCATTATCTAACTAATTTAGTTTTTTTTGAATTATTTTCCACTATCTATGATAATATTTATTATATATATTACATCAACTTTTATATTTTTTATATTATTATTGATAATAAATTAGTAAATCCTATAAATAAATCTAGTTATGTTTACTATAAAATTTTAAATATTATTCACCTTTAAATATTTTTATAGATGCTTTAGTTATATACATTTTAGTGAATATAATGAAAATAAAATATAACAATCATGATGTGGAAGTGATTAAAAAATGTGTCAATATAATAATTTATACTTGAAAAGTTGACATGATAAGGTGAACTAAAACTTGTTTATAAGAATTACTCAATATATAACGTGAAAATATTATTTAATATTGAATATGATGATTTAGTGTTCATGTGTGATATAATTTTAGGGGTTCGATATCTAATTTTATTTATAAATCAGACATTCAATTCTTATTTCTCATCATGGATTTGATAAACATTGTTTTTTTCAATACTAATTTAAAGATGTTTAATGTTAATTTTTAGTAACTTTTATAATTCCCATGTTACCATTGAAACGAAAATTTTACAATGATCACAATTGCTTCGGTGTTGAATAGTTTTTATTAAAAACATTATTTTTTATTTTATTGAATTTAAAACAAATATTTATATGAATTTTATAATTTAATTAATATAAAACCACATTCTCAAGGGTTTGAACTTTAACCACTACAATAACTTTTATATTATTCTTGGTATATATATATTTTTTCTTGAATCCATTATTGATTAATGTTGGTAGAATGTACACTGTAAGCAAAAAATAGTTACATATTTGGGAAAATAAATTATATTTTTTGGCATTATTTTAGAGAATAATTAAGTACTTTTAACATTGGTATCTGTACCCACATTCTAAACGTTCAACACGGGAAATAACATTTCATTTCCTAGAGCTTTTCTCATAATACAAATAGAATGATTTTAACATGATTAATAGGTATGTCATAAGGGAATGATACTATCAATAAATCCCCAAGGGAAATTCTTTTAGGTAAAAGATTCATATATAATAATATAACCCTATATCTCACATGATTACCAAAATATATGAAATTACATAACACATAAATGATTAAATAAATAATCATCAATGTCGATACAATATTTTAAAAAACGTTATAAGAAAAAAATAATTATATCAAGACATCCAGTTACCTTTTTTTTCATCATCATAGTAAAAAACTTATAAATATTAAAAAATTATCATTTATAAAAAATATCATGAATCCCATTTAGATATCATAAAAAAAGCTTAATATTTTAATGTTATTATTATTAAAATAAATATTTTTGATAAGATTATTCATAATAAATTCTGACATTTAGTTACATATCACAAATCCCATTTACTACAATCATAATTAGTATAAAATTAATTGAAATAGGTAGGATAACCAACCATACTGAAAATATTTTTTTATATTAATTGAAGAAAACAAATTACATTGAATAGAAGATTCAGGATAAGATTATAAAAAATAAGTATTTATGAATTTCTTTTGGTGAATGATGTTTTTTTATAAATCATGGATGAAAGTGGTAGAATTATTTTATACCTTCCACAAGTGTGGTAATTTAATATGTTGACATCAAATTAGATATTGAATTTACGTGGGTTTAATGAAAACATAAAGAGGAAGAATAAAATTCCAAGGGAGAGAACTCTTAAGTTTTTGGCCAAAAAATACAAAGGAAACAATTTATAAAACTTAAAAATTAAATTAAATATAAAAATTTTCCCTGATATTTTAACACATAATCAAATAATCTTATGAGAAACTAATATTGGATCACAGACTAATCAATAAATAATAGGGACTTAGATTTGGCCCGGTTTGAGTGGATGGAGATTTTATTCACCTATGTAGAGTCCATGAGGTTCCCAGTGGTTACCCAATAACTTCTCAGAAATCCTTATTGAATACCCTAACTACCTCATCCCTCTAAATCCATAAATTCTAATAAAAATTCAATATTACCAATAAATTCTATAATTTAGTAGTTAAATAATATATGGTGGAATACAATTAATCTCCCAAATAACATTGTATATTAAAAATAGAAAAATAATTCAATGATTCATGATACATATGATCTGTACAAATAATTCACGGCATCTATTTATAAATGGTTCATTAATATAGTTCATTAATAACTCAAGGATTATTATTATATATTTATAAAAAAAAATTAATTAATTTTTCATTAATTTATTGTACACATGTCATAGTTAGAATTAATTTTATTTAATTAAATTTACTTTTGATTATATCATGATTATTGGATGTCAAATTCATGAATGTTTTTTTCTTAATGGTCACAAATATCACAAGAATTTTTAACATAAATTATCCAAACTATATAAACCCATGTTATTTATTATTTTTATCATCAGCTGGACTTTTATAATTAAAATATATTTCTATTCCAAAAAAAAATTGGTGATATAAACAACCTTACATATCAGAATCATGTGTGGTATATTTTGGATATTAAAAAATAAGTGAAGTACAATTACCTTAAAATATGATGGAGAACAAATTAATTTTTTATCAATCAATGAATTATTGCAAATATGTAACGAATTTTAATTTACTAATGGAATTTCATACCATTTAGAGCATATAACAGGTCAGTTTTATTGCTGATTGGTTCTTATATGTCAAAAAAGATTTGTATAAAAAATACTAGAATTTCATGAAGAAAAAATGTGTAGTAATTTTAATGGAATTATTAATGTTTAAATTTTAATAATTAATTCTAATTTTGATATGCTATGTTTTATAGGCGAGTTCTATTATTATATTTTTTTCCTTTGGAATAAAATTAAGAACATTTTCAAATGTAAGGTGATAATTACAATTAGTTAACTAGATAACCAAACTAAGAATAATGAAAATGAATATCTATTTCTTTATATTGTTAGACACAAGGTGTGGAAATTCATACTAGGGTTTTAGGGATTATATCACTAAGGGAAATGAAAGCACATTTTTATTGTTGAAATTTGGCCTTGGGCTTGGATCTTCTCAAATATTTCGCCAAATGATACTGTCACATATTAATTTTTTGATAGACTATAATTTATTTAAATGGTATTGATGTTCATATAGGTTATTAATACATATTATATATTTATTAAATTTATATTTTAACTCGTTTGATAAAATTATATTTCTAATATTTGAAAAATATTTAGAAAATAATCGTTTTTTCATAAATCATGGGAATAGGTTTTGTAGTAGATTTTTTTAAAAACATAATATTAGGGAATAATAAATTGATTTTATTAATTAAAAATTGGTAATATATAATTTAAGGAAACTCTTTTCTAGAATTAAAATAGATTTTAAATTTAATGGTTTCGTATTTAAAATTGGCTATGATGTTTCATAGGTAAAGGGTTGGTTTGATAAATTATGATAGATAAGAAGTTTGATATTATAAATAATATAAATTTAATGGGATATGATATTTTTCATATAGTCATGTGGTTGGAGATCATTAGTTAATTTTTTGTGCATATATTCATGAATGTCTGTTAAATTATTTTTTATTGGACATATATCCCTAGGTTATACTAAAGATCTCATAGCTGATTATTTCGATGGAACCTATAAAATTTTCAATATTTATTTAAAAAATAATTGTTTTCATTAATTTCATCAACGAATTTTCAAATATTCTTCTAATAATAGAAAATATATCTTTATATAATATGATAAATATATTTTGATTAGAAATAAATATGTGTCTCCATATATAGGTCATTAACGAGATTACATGACAGCCTTATGGAATCTTTTTTGGTATTTGTATACAAAATCCAATAACACATCTCATTGTCTAGGTAGATATGTTGTTTAATAATGTAGGAAAATGAAAAAACTGGTATTATTTTGGCATGTATCATAGTATTTTTGTTCACATTGTGTATTTGAGTGTTTTTATCTATATTGAAAAATGTTTTACGTCATCCAGAATTGGTGGAATTAAATTTTATTTGTTTTCACGTCATGTCAGTGTGGTGGCTATTTTATATCTACTATAATAAATATGGTATTCTATTTTTTAAAATTGAATAATATTATGTATTTCTTCATATATGTTTGAATGTTTATTTTTGTAAAAAAAATAAATCCCTAATAATAATACTTTTCCCTTGAAAATATTCTATAGCCTTTGTAGATTAATGAATTCACTTGTACGAATATAGAGAGCCATACTTGAGATAGGGATTTAGTTTCTCCAGTAGTGGTTGTCAAACAATTGTATTAAAGTAGGTATTTAAAGGTTATGTCTTGGGAAGTTTACTAAAATTGAGACTAGAATTGTCAAAACTCTAGTGTTTCCCAAATAAGGTGCAACTAACAAATTTAATATTATAAAACCATGAAAATTTGTAAATTATTTTTTTCAATGTAATAAATTTTTTTATATTTTTCATTTCACACAACACTGAATATATGTTTTATTATATTAAAGAATGAACTTTGGATTTAATTATAAAAAACACAAAGTAAATATTGTGCTATATACTACACCTATGTTAGATCTCGATATACCCATCACCTTTTGTCTGGTTTTTGAATGAATTCCAGGTCCCAGCGATAGCATATGTTACACGTAAGGTCGATTTTTACCGAACATCAAGATATAATTAATATTATATTTAAATATTCCACTTAGCCATTGGAATGGAAGTTATGAAGAATTTTAAATGAATTTTAAAAGTATTATTTTCACATGTTTATAAAATGAATTATTTGGTTATCAATTCATATAAGTGAATGTAAGAACTATTTGAAAATTAAGAAATTGCTTTTTGAAGAAAACTATTTTTCCATATACAAATATAAATTTACCTCAATAAATTAAAGAAACAACAATTGATTAATGTTAGATATAAAATTAAACTATTATATATTGAAATATTGTTTTTTATACTCCATAAATATATTTTATTGGTATAAATAAGAACCAATACAATTTTATAAATTAATGGATGTATTTTTCTCAAATGTAATTTTACTTCCCTTTAATGGATAACCCATTTTAAATATGATTTTTTACAATTTTATAATTTTTATTTAAAAAAAATACACTTAGTTTTTTGTATATGAATATCCATATTTACGTTTGGTGAATTTTCGTAAATTTTCAGAATTTCTTATTTTATGAATAGTTAAAAAAATAATTTTAATTTTAATTTTTTTCTATAATTTATTTATAACGTAAAGTTATATAGTAGTTAGGTATTAATCTTTATTTATAAAAAAATTCAATAAATTAGAATATTTTCATTACTTGGAAAAAAAATTCATATTGAAATTTAAAATAAAAAATTTTCAAACTGTTGAAAATTTTTACTTTAAAACAATATTTGTCATCCATGCGCGGGATTATGTTTAGGTTAATTTCTACCAAAAAAATAATTTGAATTTATAATAATATATTAAATATTTTAAATAAGTTTAATTTATATTCTATAATCAGTTATACTTCGTTTTTCACCTAAACGTTTTGTAAAAGTTATTAAAATTAATTATAGATATCTTGAGAAAAAACAGTTTAACTATGAACTAAACCATAATCATAAGGGATGAAATGACTATAAATTTCTCATAAATCCAGTTTATAGACATATTTACACACCATAATCCCATTTCATGAATTTTTACTGTTATAGGATCCACTATATATGGGAAAAATATAGGTAGAATTCCCTTTTATGAAATTTTACAAGAATACCAATCCTCCTTCACTATAAAATTGTACTCTCCCCTCCATGTGATATAAAACAATGAGTAAATTTTATTCAATGAAACACTACTCTAATATCCCCCCCAAATAACTTCATTAATTAGAGAAGAATCTATTTTTTTAGAAATACATCAAACTAATCCCTTTGGTGAAAACCAAGTGGAGTTACCTAAAGAAGAGGTAGCATGCCTCCTTAAGCTCCTTTGTTTTATTTTTACTCACTACCCTCTAAAAATTCTTACTCATTTATTATATAAAAAAATTATCATCAAAAAAACGTGATTTTTTAAATTCTATGGGTTATAACTTAACATTAACACACTTCCATCTAATTGGTAATGATCTTACTATTCTTGTATAGGAAGAATTACCACACCACACATGGATATTGTTCATTTTACCATTATCACCTCATGTGGATAATAATTATGAAGGAATATATATTTTATGTTATATATATATTGTTTATTATATATTTAATCTCCATTAATTATTATATAAGACATTTCTTCATGCATTAAATTTTATGTAAATATGAAAACATTGATTGTTGATGTATGGACTAATGCATCCTCAAAGTGATGTGATTCATTCACATTCTACTAGGAATGTATTAAAGAATTTTTTAGTTAACATTTATGATATATTTTACATTATAATTTTAATGTAATTATAATTTATATATATATATATCATTAACATTCTTTCTTCAAATAAGATAATAAAAATGGAATCAATATTCATACATACGTATAGTTTATCATATCCCCGAACGGTGTATTCAATTTCATGTTTCAATATTTTATATATTATTATAAATTCATATAAAATGATTATATATATGATATTTTTAACATTATTTATATTTTATAAAAATTTAAATCGTGATATATATAGTAGGATTAAAAATAACAAGCCAAGCACGATACGAAAAACACAGATGATGTTACTGGAAATTTATCATTAATATGTTATAGTTAAAAAAAGTGTAATATAGACTCATAAACAAATAATAAATCGTTTTATATATAGTAACACAGTTCTATTATATATTTATAATAAACATATATTTACTATAAAATATGTTTGAACACGAATGTATAAATTTAATACTTAAAGCTGGGGAATTTTTTATCATTTTTTATTTTCAAGAGATACATGCCATATTCACAACCCAATTATTTTTTTGTAGCTTATATCCTATACAATGTAATTTTATATCATTAATTTTCTGTATTTAATAAAATTAAATCTTTTAATTGGTTTTTTTCATGGGGATCATGATTCTAAAATTACACATGTAGTAGGGGTTTTCTCATATCACATTTATTTCTGTGAGACTTTTTCATTATTAAACACTCAATAAATTTTTAGGCAGTTTATAATTCCTATGAATTTATAATAGGATTATTATGAATATTTTTAATTTAATTTACATATCTATTTTATGATATTTCATTCATGGGTTTTCTAGATGAAAAATTACCAAATTTGTAAAGCTATTTTGTCTCAATTTTCCTAAATTGAGATACATGACATATCATTATGGGGTGTATAAAAATCTAATTAACATTTTATATCATGAATATAATTATTCTCATGATATTTTTGGCTTCATATATTTTTACTTTCACATGGGGATTATGATTTAAAGTTACCTATGTGGTAACAGTTTATTGTTACAATCTCATCATTTATCAGTATTGTTTATGATTATTCATCCATTGATGAAATAATATGACTCATATATCATTAACACCCATTAATTTTTCTGTAATTTATTTATTTATGCTACATATATGAAATGTTTTAATTTTTCCACTCATGGGTACTTAAGATAATTATGATATTGTTCTCATAAAACTCAATTTCATTTCTAATTTCATTCAAAAATATTTGTTATTTAAAACCCATGTTTTCTAAAAAATATTATTTTTTTTACAATTATCATTTTATGATTAATATAAATTTATACCCATGTGTTAACTTTTAAAAAAAATAGATATAAAAAGAAAGATTATTTTTATTTTCTTAATGAGTCACTTTTCTAAATCTTTTACTAAAAATTTAGGGTTCTGATTGAAAATATTTATCTTCCATCATGAAGATCTTCCAATTGAAACATAAATTTCAAGTAAAAATTATTTATTTTTATAAAAAAATTGTTTTCTTAATATTCTGGACATTCATTGTTTTCAAAGTAATTTTCAAAGGATAGTTTTTTTAAAAAATGATTCATATTTTAATAATTGTTTTAAGTGATCTTAAAATATACCTTTAAATGTTTTCAAAGATATTTTCAATTAAAAATGTATTCAAAGATGTTTTTACTTTAAATTTTTTTTTAAATGTTTTCAATATTTCTTTATATGTTTTCAAAGAATTTTTTTTCAAAATGATTTCTATATTTCATTATATTTTTTTAAGTTTATTGGCAATAAAAATAGTCTTAAAATGGTTCTATTTTTTAAAAATAATTTTTTCAAAGATTATAGGATATTTTAATCATGATATTTTTTAAATTAAATTGTAATTTAGACTTCAAAAAAATATTTTAGGAAATTTTATATGAAATATTCTTTCAATGAACGCCTATTTTCCTTATGAAATGTATAGTGTGATCTTTGAAAATCATTCCCCATCTACGATGCCATAATTTTTTATTGTTTAATATTCAGTAGGTATATTACCCAAAAATACCATTCATATTTTTTATTGAATTATTTATTTGTTGTTGGAATGATGTTTATGATGCCTTTTTATTTGAATGGTTTGATGCTATTGAAACTCAACTCATTTGAAGGGTTATGATTTGATGAAATAATTATCAAACCTATATATTTCCCCTTATTAGTGATATGATAAAAATTTTATCATAACAATTTAATTTCAAGGGTTATGGTATGATGTTTTTGAAACCCATTAGTATTTATGAGTCAACATATGATGCATGTATTATCATCTTGTGGAACAAGAATATGTGTTTTTATTATCTGATGGGTGGGAGATATATTTCTATTCAATTAATTGGGTAAATATTTATATCTAATGATATTATTATTGCAAACAAGTGGAATAGATTGGTCCATAATGAGAAAAAATTGCATCTTGATCCACTCTAAGTAGATGGGGAATCTGATCCACAATTAGAAGAGTGGGAAACCCAACCCACTATAGAAGATGGTAAAACCCGATCCAATATAGGAATATGGGGAAACCTGATCCATTATTGGGAAAATAATTCAATGGGGGTGTTTGTGTGTCCATCCTAGAAATTTTAGTTCCTATGAAGTTCATTGATAATTTTTTGGAATATACCATGAATTAGAGGAAATGTTGTTATATGTTTATGCCTATGCCGCAAAATTTACGTCTAATGCCTTGATATGATCAAATAGTATATGTTCTTGATTATCATATGATTCATTTTTTGAAAACAATCAGTCATTAGTCCACATCTCACGAATATGATCTTTTTATGAAGGGTATGATCTTCAAATGTTATGCACATTTTCTCATACCTTTATATTGATGTTTCGCATAAATATTTCCTTTTTTAGCATTACTAAGCATTTTATGTAACCCTTATCATATTTTTTCTTTTTACCTAGGTTATGAATAAATGTTTCATATAGGTATACTAAATATTAATATCATTCAATAATATTTCGAAGATCATTAATTAAACAAGAAAACTATTTTAGAAGTTTCCACACACTGAAATCTTTTTTCCTCTACCATTTAATTTGGTAATGTGAAAAATATTTATCTAAATAGATGTGATCACCATGTAAGATAAGATATGGTCTCTATAGTTGAAATTAGAAGAATTATTTTGTAAACATTTTAAACTAGTTTTATGAATCATAGGTGAGATCCTTATGGTTATTTATAAGGATATGTCTTTGGATGTATCTAAGGATGAGTCTATGGATGAGTAAATGTTTAGGTAAATTTCATGGAATTTTGGTAAAGAATAATATATTGATTTCATAAAAAAAATAGATGTCTTGATTATTTACGTGTATGACACTCTGAAACATATGTATATTGGGGTAACAATCCCATAATCACCATATTATGCTAGACTTAATATAGAACTAGTACATGACAATAGGCCATACTGCACACTTGGTTTGACACTCCTGGGTGATATTCATTGAGAATTCACAAACTATTTATGAACCATGTTGACTGATTTATATAATATATGACAATTAATAACCAATTATAAACATAATTTGTCATAAATTTAAGTACTAGGTTATAGGATTTAGAAATCCTATAGGTGATTTTCATGATTTTGAGGTTTTTTGATATGATATATGTTTCTCACACTTTGATTTTACGTTTTTTGTCAATTAGAAGAACCTAAAAGAACTATGTAATCATTTATCGTGATGAATTTATTTTTGAGTAGTCATATGAGATATCCCTTATATAATAGTTGGTTGTTTTCATGTGTAATCCGTTATCACAAAAAATGATTACCATTTTATACCATAATCGACTATCTGACTCTCCATGTAAGAGATGGAAAGTGTTTACTAATAATACTTGTAATGGAGACCCTATAGGATAGATGATTTGGTTTATCAAAATTCAATAATTTGGGATGAAATTCAAAAGGGAATGTCTCAAAAGAACAAGAAGAATTTTTTACTATAGAAATCATGGACACAATGAAAGTAACTATAAAGGGAAAATCAAAAGTTCAGTTAATAAAATGGATTAAAAATATCAGACACCATAATTTATTATCAATATTTGAATGCTTTAAACATGAAATAAATGAGAATTAAAAAAATTTATGTCTTATATGGAAAGATGTCAAAGGGAATCAAAATGAAGGTATGAGTAACTGTTTTTTATTTATTATGATGAGACAAAAAATGAAACTTTAGAGGAAATAGGTATTATGTAATGGGATGAGTTAGCATCATTAATGTATTAAGGGCGATGTTTAATAATCAATTTGATTGTATTGGGATTCAAGGATTTTGAATTCAAAAATATATAAGGATAGTTTAGTGTATATTTTTTCTAGAGTATTTCCAAGAATATATTCAATGGTATGGAGGGACTACGAATCCAATTTATTGGAACAGTTACATTTTAACTAATGGAATGTACCCGTTAATATTATTCTTATATTTAGATAATGAATTTTGGATAAATATATGCTGGACATGAAAATGTAATTTTGACGGAACCTATTACCTTGGAACTAATTAATGATTTGTTGAAATTTTTTAATTCTATAGATGATGAATTTTATGACTTTATTTGACTTAAGTAATATATCCAATAAATATTGGAATATGTAAAAAATCATGATTATGATAAGTATTTGGGGTAATTCATGTTTTTACAAGGTTTCAAGAGAATACATGATGAAGTTATTCACATGTATGGTTTGTGACAAATATGAAAAAACATATGAGGAATATGATATCAATGCCAACTAGATTTTGATAAAATCATTCTAAAGATTTTGATTATCATGTTTCAGAATGAATATATGGTTGACCATTTATGGAATGGTTTATTCTAAAATTAGTATAGGGTTTAAAGATTAAAATATTATAAAACATTATAATGATTTATGCATATTGACTAACATGTGATAACGTTTTTATTGTGAGGTTAACTAAAGGGACATGGAATGACCTATCATTTTATTTTATGGATAATATGTTCTAATAATTATTCTTGATAGAAAAAATAGCCTCATTTAATAGAATAAAATAAGATGTGTAAAATATTCAAGACACAAAAAATGGTGAGGATATCTTGAAATAATGTATGTATATCTTCTCATAAAAATTGCTCAACTTTATGAAAAAATTATATTGATCCAAAATATTTTCGTTATACCATCATTTTTTATGATATCAATGATCATTTTCAAGACACTTTGGGTTATGGCTATTTGATAATTAAATTTCTAATAACCATGTTCTTTATCACTCGCCATCAAAACAACATAGTTAGAGTTATCTTCCATGTTCACATTTTCACTTCCCACATTTTTAATTCTATGTGGAAACTTTTTTATGATTAGATTTTTGTAACAATCATCTTTTCAACATTCAATTTTCATAGGATGTCTTAGATTCATTTTTATGATGTCAGATTCTATGAAACAGAATTTAAAGTCTCAATATTTTAATATAACAGATGAAATTTTAGCACAAAATTCATTTTAAGGGGGGTAGAATGTAACATCCTAATGTTTTGTGAATTATTTTGTGTAAATTAATATAGCCATTAATTTTTTACATTTAACAAAGCATGAAATATAAATTTCTTATACGATAGAACTAAATGTGGTGTCAATGATACAGAAAATATAATTCACAATTCCTCTGCAATAAAAATGAATATCTTCCTTTATTACATGAAAAACTATTATTGTCATGTATTACACACAATACTACGTCTTTTTGAAATCTTTTCATAGAAGTAAGGTCAAATTTTACAGAACATCATGATATTATTCATATAATTTTTAAATCTACCACTTATCTGTTGTAATGAATAATATGAATATGATTAACTAAATTGTGAAAAGATGATTTAATCATGTATATAAAATTAAAATTGTTTATCAATTAGTAGAAGTAAATGAAATAACTATTTGTAAATAAACAAATTAATTTTATAAGAAAATTATTTTTCTATGTTCAAATAGAATTTTATCTCACTAAATTGAAAAAACCAATTTTAACAAAAATTTTAAATAAATTTTTTACTATTTAATCAATTAACATTTTTTACCTCATCCAATATATATTAATGGTATAAGATAATAATAAATCCAATTATTGAATAAAATGATGTATCTATCTAAAAGGAAATTTTACTTCCATTTAATGGGAAACCAATTTTAAATATGATTTTTACACTTTCATAATTTTTATTTGAAAAAATTGACTTAATTTTTTGAAGTGAAATAACATATTTTACTTGGGGTGAATTTTTGGTATTTTTTTTAAATGTTTCATTTTTTGATGAATGGTGAAAAACCCAACATTTTAATTCAAAACTACATTCCTACCTAATTTTTTTATATAGTTATATTATGTTAGAGTTTGGTTTTAACGTTTAATTAGAAAAACTTTAAATAAATTAATAAAATTTAGGACATTTAATCACTTTAAAAATGAAATTGTGTACAAGAATATCATTATATTTTGATCATATTTACATAAAGACATGCATTGTCGTCCCATCCGTGGGACTAAATTTAAATTAATTATTACGATTTATGAAATTATAAGTTGTGAAAATGGGTTCCATATTTTTAATCATAGTAATTTATAATGTCTAATAATGATGAATTAGTTTTGGACCAACAATATTATTGAATGTGGTTAAAATCCATTATAGTGATTAAGAGAACAATTAGTTTACCAGTAGACATAACCATAAACTTTAGGAAACAAATGACCTATAAACTTGTTAAAAATACATTGGATAGACAAATATAGACAATGTATTAAAATTTATAGAATTTGGATCAATATTTGTTCAACATGACATAGTATAAATATAGGAGGAATATAATTTTTAAAAATGTACAAGAATGCCAGTCCTCTTCCACTATAAAAAAGGAACTCCCCTCCCACTTATTCAAAACTATAAAGACATTTTATGTTCCTAACGACTAATAAAATATTTTCCCAAAATCCCAAAAAATAATCCTAGATGAAACCCTCTTAGAATAAAACCATCCAGGGAAAACCTTTTGTGCAAACCAAGAGGAGTTACACAGAGAATAGGTAAAATAGTTCCTCAAGCCCCTTGGTTTTATTTTCACTCTACACCCCATCAAATATTATTATTAAAATATTATATACTATAATAATTATCCTAAATATACTGATATGTTTTTAATCCAATTAGTTTACATACACTTATAGACACATCCATTGATTGGTTAACGAACTTACAGTTATTGTGAACAATGCACTACAGCCTCACAAAATTATGTTGTTAATTTTCCATTACCAACTCTCATGGTTGGGAATTAGTATAGAAAGTAGTTTTTCATATGATATATAAGATATTATTTTTTATTTATCCTTATTTAATTATAATATAAAACAAAAACTCATGAATTCCATTTGGTATAAATATGATAAATTTCATTATGGACGTGGGGAAAACTGCAACCTCCAAGAGATTTGATTCATTCACACTATACATAGATTATATTAAAAATGGTTTTCGTAAAAATATATGATATATATGAAAAAATTATTCCCTTGTAATAACATTATATATATATATATTGTTTTTTCTTTTTCAATCAATGTGGCAATAAAATAGAAACAACATTAATACATACGTATATCCTACTGTATTCATGATTAAGTAAGAGTATCATGAATAACAACTAAAAAAGTATATTAAAAATGAAGCTGATATTGCCTAAAACATAAAATTAGCATAGAGTTGTCAACAAACAGGTATTATAAAGTCCTAAAAAATAACATATTATAATTTATAATAATATTATTATTCTATGGCAGATTTATAATAGAATTATATATATTATAAAAGAGGTTTTAGTGTTTAAAAATAATGTCAATACATAAGGTAAGGGAAATCCATATCATATTTTATTTTATTGAGATGAATTCCATATTCACCACTCACTTATTTATAATAGTGTATTTAATGAACACTAAAATTGTATGTTATTAATTTGATTTATTTAATTTTATTAAAATATTTAATTGATGTTATTATTTTATGGGTGTCATTATATTAAAGTTACTCAATTAGTAAGGGCTCACTCGTCTCACTTATATTTCTGCGAGACTTATTCCTTTTTCACCACTAATTTATTTTGTATGATTTATATACTAACAATGATTGTATCCTATGATTTTTATAATTATATTAATTGATATTTACATATCCTTTTTATGATATTTCTTTCATGAGGATTATAGTTCATATGTTACCAAATCAATAATATAATTTTGTCTCAATTGTATGAATTTGAGATACATGACAAAATATTTTTCTATGGGGTGTATATACAGCCCATTGAATTATTATATCATGAATATCCATCTTTTAATGACAGGTTATGCATATGGAGTTTTTTTCTTTCATTGGGATTGAAATTCAAAAATAACAATGTGCTAATTGTATATTCCAATAATCTTATTGTTTTAGTGATTGTTCATAATTATGCTTCGATTAATGAAATAATATAACCCATCTATAAATTAACACCAAATATTTTCTCAAAATGTGGTTATTATGGTTATATCCATGTAATGTTATCATTTTAGTACTCTTTTATACAAAATATTATTAATAAAATGTTTTTTTAAATATCTGAATTTATTTATCATTTCGGATAGAAATTTACATTCATTCAAATACATGTTTTCTAAAAAAACATTTTCAAAAAGGTTTGATATTATAGTAAAATTTTAAAGAAATGTTGAAAAATGTTTTATATTTATTAAAATTGTTTTAAAACGAATATCCTTACTTTTTTTTGATCGACACACTTTTCAAAACATTTATTATATTAATGTTTGGTATGTATGGATTTATCTAAACTCATTACAATTCATCTTTTGAATATTCCTTTCAATGTTTATAACATATTTTTTATGAAAAATTATTTGAAAATATTCATGAAATTCATTTTTTAAGTATTTTTCATAGAAAATGGATTCTAATAATAATTTGTGATTCAAGAAGTGATTTCATTGATTTTTAAAGAATCATTTAAATTCTTTATAATATATTTTAAAATAAAATTATTTTTATAGATTTATCCATTTAAATATTATTTTAATTGGGTTCAATATTTATATATAAATTTTCATAAATAAAGGTTTTCAAAATGTTTTCTAGTTTCATTTGTATGTTTTGATGACTATTTTTCAGTAAAGTGGGTTTGAAATGTTTTTTAAAAAAAAATAATTTTTCCAAATAAAAAATAATATTTCCTTGTGAATGTTTTAAATTAAATGGTAATTATTTATTTATAATCATATAATATTCGAAATGGTTTTATAAAAATCATTTTCAAAGAATGGATTTCCCTTAAAAATGTTATATGTGACCCTTAAAAATAATATTGCACCTATGATGACATAATATGTTTTAGATTTTTTTGTATTGTGGATATTATCCCATAATAGAATTTATATTATTTTAGGAATGGTTCCTATTTTATGGAATGATGTTTATAACACCAATTTGTCTTTGACAGTTTATATTCATTTGAACAACTATTCTTTTAATGGTTAATGAATTGTGGAAATGATTATTAAGCTAAATTTTTTAATAGGTAATTATACGATGAAATTTTATAATACCCATTTTAATTATAGGGTTTTGATGTGAATTTTTTGAAACATATCTATTTTAATGGGTCATGAAATGATAAAAGTAGTATTAACTAGAGCACTTGTATATATGCTTTTATTTTCTAACCTGTGGGACCTATTTCTACTTCAAACACATTGGGTAGATATTTATATATCATGAAATTACGATGGTAAACAAGTCGATGAGCTTGACCCAAATGGGAATCATGTGTGTCTTGATTAACTCTAGGAAGATGGGGAATCCTAATTCACTATGGGATGATGGGGAATCATAGTCCACTATGAGACGATGGGGAAACTCAATCCACTATGGGAGTATGGGTAATCCTGATCCCTTATAAATAATGAACTGTGATTGGATGTGGTCATGTCTCCCACCCAATAGGTGTAGTCCTCACAAAGTTTCTTTCATATGTTTTTGGAAATGATCCATATCTTATAGGTAACTCTTCTACATGTTTATGTGTCCCCCATACATGCTAGGACTTATTTCTCGATAATCTATCATGGTTCATGTTATTAATTATCATATGATTAATTTCTTATGAACTGTGAATATTTATTCAATATCTAATTATTATAATCTTTTTATGAAGGGTATCATCTTCAAATATTCTGGTCATGTTCCCATAACATTATATTCATGTTATTCTTGTGTATTTCCTTTATAAACCCTTACCGAGCATTCAATATCACCAATTTATTTTGTTTCCTTTCCCCATTTTATGAATAATGGTTAGATGTAGGTTTATATACATGAAATATTTTTAAAATATAAATTTAATATATTTCACCAAAATATAACAATATATTAAATATTTCAAAAAAAACTAAGCTATTACGGTCTTTAGGCATGTATTTTTGTAATTTTTTGAATATTATTTAAAAATGATGTAATATCAAGGTATTGAATGAATGTGTCACTAAATAATGATTTTTGGGTCACTATGTATTATAAGTATGATATGCAGTAATAATGAACCCTTGTAGAATATTGGCCAATTATTCCCATTAGGAATCTTCACCCATAATGGGATAGTATAGGTGGTGTGTTCATGAATCATAGTAGGAATGCATAGGGATTTAATACATGTGAATTGGATTCCATAAATAGTTACTAAAATTAATTGTTTTTTCATATTGGGTTTCAGAAATAATTCATGTTTTCATATGATATTATGTGGATATGTTTAACTACCTCTAAAAACATGATTGGGGAAGGAAGGAATAAAAATATGGTGAATATATACACTAAGATCTAGGTCCACAAAACCATATTTCAATCCATGTTAATTGAGTAGAGAATGTTTTTATGTAGTGATTTGTATATTATATGGTTCATGATGTAATAGAGAAACCTCTATGGAGAGATATTTTTTGTGGGAAAGAGGAAAGGAATAGGAGTAGAGAGAATATTTTTAAAGAACCATCTAGGTTAGTGGTAATTGTATATCAAAATTTTAAAATATTATATTAAATATTCATGTTTGTGGGAAAAGGATATAGCCATTGTAAAATAAGGATTTTTATGGTTCTTTGAAATTTTAGAAGAAATATTATACAATCTTTAGGGGTGATGGATTTATCTTAGAAGATGATTGTTGGTCAGAAAGAAAAATATAATATTTAATATTCTTATCACAACAAAGACATTGAATATGATGTTTACTAATTTAATTATTAAATGACCAACTCATAAGTGGTGGAGGATGGAAATGAAATTAAATATAGATGAGAATTTAATACTGGTTGGATTATATAATCGGCTAAGTCAAACGTTCTACAAAAAAATGGTAATGCTAATAAAGTATTAGTATTTGTTTGAGTTATATTAAAGAAAAATGATAGTTTAAAATTACACAACTTTATTTGTAGATAAAGTTCATATTTTATAGGAGTTACTAACAAATGATAGCTTCATGTAATTATGATTCATGATGAAACCACAAACTAATAACTAATTGGGGGTGATTGTTTATAATTTACCATTATATGATGTGTGGGTAATTAGGATGACTAGGTCTAAGATTGATACTATAGGTGATGCAGGTATTTATTATTTCATTTACAATCATGCAAAAGGTAACAGTTTATCCAGTTTGTAGATGTGGATATGAGATTATCCTTAGCAGCGAGGAAGTCATAGGTAGTGTTTTATCTTTGGTTTTTCTCAATGGAGGGGATTTCATTGATATTATAGATTTATAAGCAATTTATAACAAACAAAACAATGTTTTTACAGTCCTAGATAATTACACAAGCCGATGAAGATAATAATTCAAAGGTAGTTTTATAATGATACCTCTTGACAAATTATAATTTTATCTTCTAGCCATATTTAATTAACTATGATGTCTAAAAATATAATGACTACAATTGGGGTTGAGTTTTAAAAATCAATTGGACGTAATTATCAATAGTGTCTTGCTTATAGAAATCAAATGTAACTCTTTTACATGAGGCACGACATTATATAATTTGATGCAATATTAGTAAAAAAGAGAGGAAATCATCTTATTTATTGAACTATGGTATCTTTTATGTGTGATATGGTTGTTTGTTATTAATTTATATCATCATGATTTGTAGATCTTCTAAATTTTCATTTTATTTGATATGTTATTCATTGAAGATCTTTATATAGTTGGAGAATGGGTAGATCTTTATTGTATATGTCTTACATTACATCCTCTTAATATTTCTATTAATATTTCAATTGGGTGTTCACAAAACTTTATTATTTCTATGAATTCCATGGGAAACATGATAATAAAAATATAAATTCGAAATTTTATAATATTAGCTCATTCATATGGGTGATACAGGATCTGTGTTGTCTCTTATAAGGATCAAAATATAGAAATTTAATCTCCACATTTTTTCTATGTATTTTTATATTTATCTTGGTGTACAATAATATATTTTCTGGTATCAAAAAATAGATCATAAAAGTTTCATGTCTTCAAAACAACAGGATATCCCTTGGACTATAAATACCTCACTAAAAACTCAAATAAAAGATCATACACCATTAAAAAAACAAGGCGGTCTACAGGATTAGATCCATTAATTAATGAGATAATGAAATTGATTGGAGGAATTTCATATCATCGAGTGATGATAAACCACTTAAATTCAACGATTTATTTTATTTTTAATCATTTATTCGTTAAATTTTATATTTACCTTTTAATTACTTTTGATACATTAAACAATGAGAATTTATTATTATATTTTTTTTTGTTATGGTATTTGATCATTATTCATCATATGAATTGAATCAATGGAGATAGTCGATGTTTATACCATTCTTGGCTGTAACCCTCAACTTACCTCAATCCATATGCCCTCACATTGTATAATCCATTATATGTAGCTAAAGATGTAATTCAACTGGATACTAATCCACCTCAAACATTACCCTCTCACCCTCCCAAACTCTTTATCTCTCTTTATTTCCTTGTATCTCTTTCTTCTAATTAGTTATTTTTGAGGTCCCTTCAACCTTAATAATAGCCACCAATGGAATTGGGAGGTGGATCAGGTGTAGATAATTTTTTAGATGTATGAATGAGTTAAGATGGAGGAATTTTTGGGTGATTGGACAATATATTGGGGTTTCATAACATTGGAATAAGGTAGTTGTGGGTTGGTTGTGGGATTGGTGACTTGTGTGGATGATGCAGTTGAGCATGGTGACACAGTTCAATATGGATACTCTTTTTACTCCTAAATATGACATTAGGGTGAACCACAACATAAATAATGTGAAACAATTTAGTTTCAATAATGAATAAAAAATAGTCTTTAGGTCTTACTGTGGGACTTGAAAGATGTGGGAATCAGTAACATATAGTATAAATATAATAATCAATTTCTTTGATGAATGGTATCAAATGACCATGAGAGTAAAAACACGAATCCCTCTCCTGTATGTATAGAATATACTTGATAATATCAAAAAAAATTATGTGAAATTGAATTATTAGGTTAATAGAAGTATATGTATAGCTACATCTGAGATTAATAGTGGTTTCAACTGATAGTGACAAAACCAGGCTTCTAGATAGAAATATTATGAAATCAAATCAATTACCTAGTTACCCCATCAAATAAATATGGATTTCAGATTAAATGAAATTTCCATCAATGTTTAGTAACCCATTTTTTTAATGACATGATAGACATGGCTTGTCCTCGGTGTAAAAAAATTATGTAAACTACTCCATAAGTTTTGTTTTCCCCTTCATTGATATTTCAATATCTCTTTAACCAAGTGTCAAAAATATACAAGAAAATATTTTATTTTTATCACTTCACTAATATAAGAAAATATTATGAACTCATTTTCTTTTAGATTCCATTAAAAAAGTGATTAGGGGAATGTGATATTTATCTACAGGATTGGTGGTAAATAGGTATGAGTTAAAAATTTATCATTGAAATGGGGTTTGTTATACCATTGAATTCTAACATATGATAGTCCATGAATCCTGTAGTACCCATTATTTCTGCTATGTAACCCTTTTATGATTATTTTAATGGTTATAATGTTATGGGTGACGAATGAGAGTGTCGAGAGTTCTTGGAATGGGTTTTGGGGAAAAAAGGGAAGTCACACGGGAGGCGTACAGTTTGTCTAAACCATGTAGCCAAATCATGTAGAGTTGGGGTTAGAGGGAGTAGCTCCTGCACGGGCGGTGCATGTTTTGTCTAACGGTGCGGCCAAACTGTGCAAGAAGGGTGGCTGAGGTAGTAGCTAACGCATGGTTAGCGCATAGTTTATCAAACCATTCAAACTAATCGTGCAGACACTTAAATGCGATCCTATAAAACTGGATCTCGTAGGTTTTTTCCTCTAAGTTCCTCGTTTAAGCTCCTAAGCGGCCCTAACTCGGGATTTTGGTTCTACTATGGTGAAATATGGTTCTCCCATCATTTCAGAGGCAATCCAAAGTCTTCTCTTAATGAATCGAATCCGTATTCTTGAGGTATGTGATCGTTCTTGTTTGGTTTCTCATATCTACATAGATCTACTTCCCCTCTTCTCTCAGTTTCTTATATCTACCCCTGTTATGGGTAGATCTAAGTGTGTGGATGCCAAACATGATAATATTTGGTTTTAATTGTGTTAGGAGAAGATATCTAAGGATGATCCTTGGTTAATCGGCCGAGTTTTCTTGTGCGTTCTCCATTTGTTAGGGTATTCATAAAAACCTTTGAGGTTGGTGTCTTCACTCTCGAATCCTCTTGTTAGAATTTATTGTATTAGATTAAAATTGGATTATTTGAATGAAATCTATTATACAAAGAATGGAATAAATCTTCTTTAGTGATGATTTATGGTTTTGTTGAAATTGTGAAATCATTATGAATTGTTGTTCAAAGTGATTTAGCTTCTTGAATTTAAAATGTTGGTTTTAAATTATGGATTTGCTTTAATGGTAAATGGTTTGATAAAATATGGGTTTTCAATAAAAAGGGATGTATTATTGAAATGGTTTGGTATTGAAATGGCTGGATGAAATTGGTTCATTATTTGGTTTTCAATAAAAGTATGGTTTTATTGAAATGGTTTGAAATGGTTGAACACACTTGGTTTTGATAGAAGTGGTTTACAATAAAAAGGTTTTTTTATTGAAAGGATGGTTTTGGAATGATTGTTGTGAATATGTGTTGTGTGTTCATGTTTCATATAAAGGCTTGTTTGAAATAGGACCTTGTGCTCGGTGCCAAATGTTTAATGGAACATGAGACTTTTAAGTATGAGGCTTGGTTGAAATATGACCTTGTGCTCAGTGAAAAAGGTGTAATGGAACATGGGAGACAATTAACTTGTGATGACTTGGTATATCGACAAGAAACCGCTCATGAGTATGGATCTTTCATAATGAATCATGGATGGTTGATTTCACGGGTTGTGAATTGGTTGGGTATGCCAAACAGGATGTTTGCGAAATGGTTATAAAGAATGTTTGGTTATTTTTCTGAACAAATAACTTGTTAGAAAATTGATTTCACTTGAACTTGGATGCTTTTGAGTATGAATGGTTTTGGAAACTTGTTTATATTTAGTTATAAACTGCTTTTGAGAAAATTCAATATATAAACTGCTTTTATATAAATGTGGCTAACTCTTCTATCATAGTGGCATGAGTAGGGAAGTCATTGGGGGAAAACCTACTGAGTTTATATTCATCCATGCTTTGGCACACTGTTGCTTTTGTAGATGTTGTATTCTAGGACATTTGTAAAGGTAAAGAATCATATGGCTAGTGGCTCATGGTGATACTTGGGAGATGTGTGGAGCTTAAAGCTTGTGGAGCACAGAGTCTTAGTGTCTTTTGAGAGTGTTGATTTGTTTCTCGGTTGTACACTTTGATACTTGGTTTTCCCTTCTACTTCTATGTGCTCTGATGTGGTTTGACATAGATGAAGTATGTTTAGTTGGTCTTTCATTGTTCATGCATCATATAGTGAATGTTTGTTTATGGTTAGTTTATGGGTTTTTTCTTAAAGGGTAAATCATCCCCCTATTGTACTTGAAACCATTTGGCATTTATTTCCAGCCTTTGGCACCTTGGGGATGTATCTTAAGGCCAAGTAATGACTTGTTGTACTCTTAAGACAATAAGGATAAGCGGGTCATTACAAATGGTATCAGCTTGTTCGGTCCTTCCCTAACTAGTGGTCATCGATGTTCTTGCTCTTGGAGTTGAAATTCATTCTTGTCTATTCCTTGGGTTGAAATCTTAGACAGGAGTAGGATTGTCAGAGCATGAAATGTATAACATAAAAAGATGTAGCTAACCATTTTATGTTGAACTTCATGTTACCAGGGAGTTTGGTAAATAAGTTTTTGGATACACTTCTTGGATTTTGAAATCTCATTATCATGGTTTTATCCAATGAGATCAGCATGATATTCATTGTAGAGGAATGTCTTCCCACTAGGATTGCATATCTCATTGTGAGGAATAAGTAAGGATTTTGTGCATGGTGCCAATTTTTTGAAAAAAAAATGAATAAATTGATTTCAACTAAAAGACTTTGAGAACAGGGTATTTGGAGTGTTTTGAAAATGGGTTGATTTATAAAAAGTATGTTGAATGTTTTGAAAAATGGATGAACATGGGAAAAAGGTTGCTTTGAAAACAATTTTTTGATAGATGATGTGATAGAATTTGAAATTCTATGCCATCAATTTCTAGAGAGTGAGATTGAAAAAGGTTGTTGGTTTACAAAATGGCACATGTTAGGCATCGTCGGAACCAACCCAAAAAAGCTGCGGAGAATGTGGTTTTACCTGAACCATGTGTGTACCAAGTGTTAGTTCATATTGTTGTCCATGATTTTCAAGATGTGGATATAGGGAACCTGTGGAATGAACCAAGGCATATGGATCATACCATCCAGTTCATGAAGCAGAATCCACCGAACACTCGGTGTGATGTTGAACCATAAAAGGTAGAAGTGTGGATAAGTAGGATGAATTGTATCGTTGATTTCATCGGCACACCATCAGAGCTCATGTTCAAGTTGACGACGTATATCCTCGAGGATCTTGCACGTCAATGGTGGGATTTAGTGGTGCATGATAAATTGGATGTAGGCCTTACATGGGAGAATTTTGAGGAATTGTTCAACAAACAATTCTAACCTCACACATTCAAGATCCAGAAAATGATAGACTTCATTAGCCTGAAACAAGAGAGTCTCTCTATCACAGAGTATGCAGCTAAATTCATGAATTTAGACCGTTTTTCACAAGTGGTTGCAGCAAGTGAGTCATTGATGGCACGCATCTTTGAATCAGTACTAAGGAAGGAGATTCGATCGATGATTGCAGTGCTATGTATTACGGATTATACGGAGTTGGTAAAATGATAAACAGTTGCTGAAAGAGACATCTCAGGGTTTATGGGGGGAGGAAGTACGATGATACCCACGAGAACGGGTGGGAACTCTAATGCTGGGAAAAAGCAAAAGAGGGGCACATACTTCCATGGTGGGAGTGAGAATCAGAATCAGTCGGCAGGATCGATGAATCTTCCTCCTTGACCCATGATGAAACTCTGATGTTATCAGTGTTTCATGATTGATCAAATAAAACTAGAATGTATAGAACCAGCTAGATCATGCCACAATTTCAACATTATGGGGGAATAATCAGCGATATTGACGCAGTACTCCACGGTTGAGTGTTCGTGACACTTCTCAGGTGTCGCAAGCATCTTATGCTTCAACATGGAAAGGACAACAACATTAGACTCACCAACAAAACAGAGCTATTCGTGGTGATTCTAGAAATACCATGACTCCTCAACAAGGAAAGTCTTAGCAAGGCAACAAGGAGAACAGTGCATCCATGAAGCAACTGTATGGAGCTGAGCAGATGATTGTGGATGGTTAGACATGACCATCTATAGTGAGAGGTACGATTTTGTTGAATTCTACCCTTGTGAAAGTTTTCGTTAATACTGGTGCATTGCATTCCTTCATTGATTCTCATGTTTTTAACTTTCTATGTTTAAGACTTGGAATGATGCCTTGTTTTTTGAAATTGAAAACTCCACTTGGTGAAAGATAATGTCAAGACATTGTGTGTAGATCATGTGATATAACTATTGATGTAGCTGAGTTAAAATGGGACTTCTTGATGTTGGACATGGATGTATATGATGTAATCATGGGTATGGAGTGGTTGACAATGTTTAAGTCTCACATCATTTGTTATAGGTGAACGGTTAGTTTCACGACTGAGGACGGAATCGACCATCTCATTAGAGGGGATAAGAAGGTAAAGAATGGTGCAAAGAGCTTGTTGGCACCAATGGTGGGAACGATATCTTACCAACTGGCAGTGTTGAGTTTGGAATCAATGGAAACGATTGAGGGGAATAGTTTTCCAGCTGCTGTGGATCAATTTCTAGATGTCTTTCCCATCAAATTCTCAGGGTTACCACCTCTAAAGGAAGTGGAGTTTACTATTGATCTCCTTTTGAGGACCAGTATTATTTCCCTTCCATCTTATAGGATGGAACCAATAAAGTTATGGGAATTGAATGTGTAGTTAGAGATGCTGGAAAGTAAGGGATTCATTCGGCCAAGTACATCTCCATGGGAAACACCAATTTTGTTTTTGAAGAAGGCAGATGGAACTCTTCAGCTGTGTGTTGATTACCGTAAGCTTAACCAAGTTTTAAAAAAGAATAGATATCCACTTCCATGAATTGATGATATGTTCGATCAATTAAGGGGAGCACATTGGTTCTTCAAGATTGACTTGCGATCAGGATATCACCAATTGAGAGTTCGAAAGGAGGATATTCCGAAGACTATTTTTAGAAGTAGATATCGCCACTACGAATATGTATTCATGCATTTTTGTCTAACGAATTCACTAGCGGTCTTCATGGATTTGATGAATAAGATATTTCAGCGATATGTAGATTATTTTTTTGTAGTTTTTGTGGATGAAATTTAGGTGTATTCAAATACAAGGGCTGATCATAAAGATCGCCTAGAAAAGGTGTTACAAATATTGAGAGATCATCGTTTGTATTACAAGTTATCAATGTGTGATTTTTGGATGCAAGAAGTACATTTCCTTGGCCATGTAATTTCTGAGAAAGGCGTTTTAGTTGATCCTGAAAAGACAAAAGTCATTATCTCTTGGCAAGCACCAAAAAATTTGTTCGAGATACACATTTTTCGTGGTCTAGCTGGTTACTACAGAAGCATTGTGCGTGAATTCTCACGACTAGCATCATCAATCACAGCTCTGAAAAAGAATAATGCTCCATTCCAAAGGGCAGAAGAATGTCAGAAGTCATTCTAGGAACTGATGGTTCGTCTTACATCTGCACCCATCTTGATCTAGCCTAAATCAGGATAAGGGTATGTGGTGTACTGTGATGCTTTGGAAATAGGGTTGGGTTGTGTTCTCATACAATGAGACCATATGGTTTCTTATGGCTCAAGGTAGTTGATGGTCCATGATAAAAATTACCCAACACATGATATGGAGTTAGCTATAGTCGTCCATGCTTTGAAAACATGGAGACATTATCTCTCTGTTTAGAAATTTACTGTGTTTACGGATCAAAAAAGCTTGAAACACATTTTCTCACAGTGATATTTGAATATGAGGCAAAGAATGTGGATGCTGTATATCCATATTTTTTGACATTGACTTGATGTACGCACCTGAAAAAGGGAATCCGGTGGCGGATGCGTTGAGTAGAAGTTCATACGCTCAGTTAGCGAAAGTAGATTCCGATGAATGGTAGTTGATGTCGGTATTATCTGACATGCATATGGATTGTGAAAATAGAAGTGATGTTGCAGTTTTATTTTTAGCTACACTTGTTTCGGATTTAGTGAAGATGGTCAAAGAAGCACAGACATCTAATATAGAATGTCTGGTTGTATGTTTAAAAATCAATGGTGGGGAGACCATTGATGGTTGGAAACATTATGGGGGTTCAGTTTTGTGTTTCTGAGATTGGATGGTAGTACCTATGGTTTTTCAGAAACAACTCCTTCATGCTTATCACCTTTCAAGATGGTCTGAACACCCAGGTACACAGAAGATGTATAAGGTGTTGAAGGCGCAGTATTGGTGGAGTGTCATGAAATGGAAAGTGGCCGAGTTCGTCTCGTGGTGCTTAACTTTTAAGTAGGTTAAAGTAGATCACCACAGACGAGATGGTTTGTTATATTATTTACCTATCCCAGTGTAGAAATGGGATCAGAAAGCAATGTATTTTGTTACAGGTCATCCAAGAACAGTTCAGAAACACGATGTAGGGTGGAAACTGGTTTAAGATCATTCAAAAATCTATATCTTATAAATGGTAAAGATACATGGTGTACCAGTGTTTATAGTCTCATATAGAGATTCGAGGATCACATCTCGTTTCTGGAAATCGTTACAGCAATCCCTTGGGACTTAGTTGATGATGAGCACAGCGTATCATCCATAGAAGAATGGGAAATCCGAGCAGATGATACAGACATTGGAGGACATGTTGAGGGCCTGTGTAATGGATTTTGGTGGCTCATGGGAGGAGCATATACCCTTAATGGAGTTCTCATACAATAATAGCTATCAAGCCTCGATACGCATTGCTCAGTTTGAAGCAATGTATGGTCATCCTGGTTGTTCTCCACTATGCTAGGTGGAAACTGGTGAAATGTAACTAGTTGGGCCAATCCTTGTCCAGTAGTCAACAAAAAATATATAGTTGATTAGGAAGAGGATAGAGACGGCTCAAAGTCTTCATAAATCTTATACAGATCACTGTTGAAGACCGTTGTCGTTCGTTTTGGGTGATCATGTCTTCTTGAGAATCTCTCAAAAGCTTGGACATCGTCATTTCTGGAAGTAGAACAAGTTATCTCCTAGATACATTGGACCTTTTGAGACAATGGAATGGGTCGGTGAGGTGGAGTATCGGTTGGAATTACCACCACGGTTCAGTTTGGTGCATAATGTGTTCCATGTATCTTAGTAGAAAAAGTATCAGCCTGATCCATACCATGTGATCAGATGGGATCACGTTGACCTAGAGCCAGATGCTTCTTTGATAAATATCCTAGTACAGATTGTTGATATGCAAGAGAAAGTCTTTCGTGTAAAAATCATTAGTCTAGTGTGGGTTTTACGGAAGCATGGTCAGATTTAGGAAGAGACTTGGGAACACGAGAAAGAAATGAAAGAGTAGTGGACGAAGCTCTTTCAGGCAAGCGTTGGTTTTCTACTTTTTGTGGACTGAAAAGCCAATGGTGGAGAGAATTTAGTACCCTCAGTTTCTAGTATGTAACCCTTTATTGATGCTTTTAATGGTTATAATGTTAAGGGTGACGAATGGGAGAGTCAGGAGAACATGGAATGAGTTTTGGGGAAAAAAGGGAAGTCGTATGGGAGGTGCACTGTTGGCCTAAATGGAGTGGGAAAACCATGTGGAGTTGGTATTGAAGGTAGTAGCTTATGCACAGGTGGAGAAAGGTTTGTCTAAATATGAATCCAAACCATGCGAGAAGGGTGGCTAAGGCAGTAGCTAATGCACAGTTAGCGCACGGTTTATCAAACCATGCGAACTAACCTTGCGGCCACTTCAACGAGATCCTATACAAGTGGATCTCATGCGTTTTTTCCTATAAGTGCCTTGTTTAAGCACTTAAGAAGCCCTAACCTTGGATTTTGGTTCTCCTAAGGTCAAAGAGGGTTCTCCCATCATTCATGAGGTGATCCGAAGGCTTCTCTTGATGAATCGAAGCTGGATTCTGGAGGTATGTGATCGTTCTTGTTTGGTTTCTCAGATCTCCTTAGATATGCTTCTCATATTCTCTCGATTTCTTAGATGTACATCCGTTATGGGTAGATCAAATTGTGTGAATTCCAAAAATGATGATATTTGGTCTTAGTTGTGTTAGGAGAAGAGATATACAGAGGATCCTTGGTGAATCGGTCGGGTTTTCATGTGCATTCTCCGTTTGTTAGGGTTTTCGTCAAAACCTTTGAGGTAGGTGGCTTCACTCTCAACTCCTCTTGTTATAATTGTTTGTAATAGATTCAAATTGGATTATTTTATTGAAATTTATTTTGTAAATCATCGAATAAATCTTCTTTAGTAATGATTTATGGTTTTGATGAAATTGTGAAATCGTTGTGAATTGTTGTGCAAAGTGATTTGGCTTCTTGAATTTAAAATGTTGATTTTAAATTATGAATTTTCTAGAATGTGAAATGGTTTGATGAAATATGGTTTTTCAAAAAAAAGGGGTGTTTTATTGAAATGGATTAGTATTGAAATGGCTTAATGAAATTGGTTCATTCTTTGGTTTTCAATAAAAGTAGAGTTTTATTGAAATGGTTTGAAATGGTTGACCACACTTGGTTTTGATAGAAATGGTTTTAAATAAAAAGGTGTTTTATTGAAAGGATGGTTTTGGCATGATTTTTTTGAATATGTGGTGTTTGTTCATGTTCCATATACTAGTCTTGGTTAAAATAGGACCTTGTTCTTGGTGCCAAACCTTTAATGGCACATGAGACTTTTATGTATGAGGCATGGTTGAAATATGAGCTTGTGCTCAGTGAAAAAGGTGTAATGGCACATGAGAAACAATTACCTTTTGAAAACATGGTAGATCAATGAGAAAACACTCATGAGTATGGAACTGTCATAACAAAGCATGCATGGTTGATTTCAGGGGTAGTGAATTAGTTGGGTATGCCAAAACGAGATGTTTGTGAAACGGTTCAAAAGCTTGTTAGGTTATTTTTCAAGAAACAAAACTTTTTGGAAAATTCATTTCACTTGAACATGGATGCTTTTGAGTATGAATGGTTTTGGAAACTTTTTTATTTTTAGTTATAAACTACCTTTGAGAAAATGTTTTATATAAACTATTTTTATATAAATGTGGTGAACTCTTCTATTCGAGTGGCATGAGTAGGGATTTTATTGGGGGGAAAACCTACTGAGATTTATACTCACACCTTCTTCAGAATATTGGTGATTTCACAGATGTTGTATTCCGGGACACAGGTAAAGGTAAATCATCTTATGACTAGTGGATCATGGTGATGCTTGGGAGATGTGTGCAGCTTAGAGCTTGTGGAGAATAGAGTATTAGTGACCTTTGAGAGTATTGGGTAGTTTATCAGTATTTCACTTTGATAGTTGGTTTGGCCTTTCTCTTTTATGTACTCTGATGTGGTTTGATATAGATGAAGTCTGTTAAGTTGTTCTTTCATTGTTCATGCATCATATAGTGAATGTTTGGTTATGGTTGGTTTAAGGTTTTATTTCATAAAAGGTAAATCGTCCCCCTCAAGTACTTGAAACCTTTCACCATTTATTACCAGCCTTTGGCACCTTGGGAATGTTTCTTAAGGGAAAGTAATTACTTGCTGTATTCTAAAGTCAATAAGGATAATCGGGTCATTACTGATCCTCTGGATATGATACTATTTTGGAAAATTAATTCTGATTTAGAGAATGGGTCCTATAATATATAAAGGATTTGAAAAATTCCATTATCGTTACTCACGTGAAATGGTTTTAGTCTAAAAACAGCTTATGGGGTAAGGAACTTTTATGTGTGATGTGGATCATTCCCCCCATCTAAAGAGGTTTTATTCCCTCAATAAAAAAGATAGCCTCGATGATTATGTGGTCCAATTTATGGATGCTTATTCCATAAATACACAATATTATCTCAGTGCGGTGTGTGTTACACACTATGAATTTACATATGTGATTAAGCTTTATTTAATGCAAGTATGTATGGGTATTACATCTCTATTGAT
This sequence comes from Viscum album, assembly GCA_963277665.1. NCBI lineage: Eukaryota > Viridiplantae > Streptophyta > Magnoliopsida > Santalales > Viscaceae > Viscum > Viscum album. The sequence continues at coordinate 633,652,597 of OY728161.1, forward strand.
TTTACAGTTATATGTATTTCCTATGAAATATTAACTTTATAGAGGTTGGATATGATAATTTGGACATTCTAAAGTCATTAGATCATTACCTTTAAATAATATATGGTTATTCATTGAAATTTCCATTATTTAAGGATGATATGTCATTCCATCATTTCTTTAACATTAATGGAACCCTTAGTGAAATTTATATATTCACATCATCCTGCGTTTTTTTCACTTACATGAGTTGTATGTTTTTAGATAAATGATATTTTAAGGGAGATAAAAGTAGGAATCATAATTTTGAAGTAAGATTTTAGTTTTTCTTTATTATCAAATATATTCTATGTGTTTTTGTAAGGAGTTGATGTAATAATACATTTTCATCCAACATACATTATCTTGATCAATATATTGGTATACTAATCAATTATATTTTCTTTTACTAATATAGTTTTCCATTCGAATCAATATTCATGATGAGTGGAATCTATTAGAGTCATTTTAAAAAAATAATTTGATACTTAATTGATGAATATTTTTTTTATTTAGGCTCTAATTTTATGGGGACATACAATATCTTTATTAGGATAATCACCCCCATGTGTGAAATTTCATCTTATTAAAAGTCATAAACACATGGCATATCCCATTTAGTGACGTTTCAGCAGTTTCCACCCAGCATATGGTGGAAGATTCTTCAAAAATCTATATCCGATAAGTGGTAAAGAAACATGTTTTACCAGTGTCTATAGTCTCAGATAAAGATTTGAGGTTCACATCTCGTTTTTGGAAATCGTTACAGAAATCCCTTGGCACTTAGTTGATGATGAGCACCGCATATCATCCTTTGACGAATGGGAAATCCGAGCAGATGATACAGACATTGGAAGACATGTTGCGGGCCTGTGTAATGGATTTTGGTGGCTCATCGGAGGATCATATACCCTTATTGGAGTTCTCATACAATAACATCTATCAAGCCTTGATACACATTGCTCTGTTTGAAGTAATATATGGGCATCCTTGTTGTTCTCCACTATGCTGGATGGAAATTGGAGAAATGTCACTAGTTGGGCCAAGCCTTGTCCAAGAGACAACAAAGAAGATATAATTGATTAGTAAGATAATAGAGACGGCTCAATGTCTTCATAAATCTTCTGAAGATCACCGTTGAAGACCATTGTCCTTCGTTGTGGGTGATCATGTCTTCTTGAGAATCTCTCCAAAGCTTGGACATCGTTGTTTCGGGAAGTAGGACAAGTTGTCTCCTAGATACATTGTATCTTTTGAGATAATGGAATGGTTTGGTGAGGTGGCTTATTGGTTGGCATTACCACCATGGTTCGTTTTGGTGCATAATATGTTCCATGTATCTCAGTTGAAAAAGTATCAGCCTAATCCTGACCATGTGATCAGATGGGATCACGTTGACTTAGAACCGGATGCTTCTTTGATACATATCCCAGTACGGATTGTGGATAGGCCTATGAAAGTCTTGCATGGAAAAATCATCAGTCTAGTGTGGGTTTTATGGAAGCATGGTCAGATTCAGGAAGAGACATGGGAATGCGAGAAAGAAATGAAAGAGGAGTGGCCACAACTCTTTTAGGCAAGCATTGTTTTTCTACATTCTGTGGATGGAAAGGCCAATGGTGGGGATAATGTAGTAACCTTAGTTTATAGTATGTAACCCTTTATTGATTCTTTTAATGGTTATAATGTTATGGTTGATGAATGGGAGAGTCAGGAGAACTTGGAATGATTTTTGGGAAAAAAGGGAAGTCGCACGGGAGGTGCACGGTTTGTCTAAATTGAGTGGGAAGACTATGTGGAGTTGGTGTTGAATGTAGTAGCATCCGCACAGGCGGTGCAAGGATTGTCTATCCTTGCATCCAAACCATTCTAAAAAAGTGGTTAAGGCAACAACTAATGCACAGTTAGCGCACAGTTTGTCAAACTGTGCGAACTATCCTTGCGGCCACATCAACGAGATCCTATAAAAGTGGATCTCACGTGTGTTTTCCTCTAAGTTCCTCGTTTCAGCTCTTAAGCTGCCCTAACTCTGGATTTTGGTTCTCCTATGTATAAAGAGAGTTCTCCCATTGTTCTGGAGGCGATTCGATGGCTTCTATTGATGAATCGAAGTTGGATTCTGGAGGTATGTGATCGTTCTTGTTTGGTTTCTAAGATCTACATAGATCTACATCTCATATTCTCTCAATTTCTTAGATCTATGCCCGTTATGGGTATATATAAGTGTGTGGATTCCAAACATGTTGATATTTGGTCTTGGTTGTGTTAGGAGAAGAGATCTATGGAGGATCCTTGGTGAATCGGACGGGTTTTCATGTGCGTTCTCCGTTTGTTAGGGTTTTCCTCAAAACCTTTGAGGTAGGTGGATTCACTCTCGACTCCTCTTGTTATATTTTTATTGCATAGATTCAAATTGGATTATTTGAATGAAATTTATTGCTAAAATAATTGAATAAATCTTCTTTAGTAATGATTTATGGTTTTCATGAAATTTTGAAATCATTTTGAATTGTTGTGCAAAGTTATTTGGCTTCTTGAATTTAAAATGATGATTTTAAATTATGGATTTTTTGGAATGTTAAATGGTTTGATGAAATATGGGTTTTCAATAAAAAGGGGTGTTTTATTGAAATGGTTTGGTATTGGAATGGCTTGATGAAATTGGTTCAGTATTTGGTTTTTAATAAAATTAGAGTTTTATTGAAATGGTTTGAAATTGTTGAACACACATGGTTTTGATAGAAATGGGTTTAAATAAAAAGTTTTTTATTGAAAGGTTGGTTTTGGCATGATTTTTGTGAATATGTGGTGTGTGTTCATGGTGCATATACTTGGATTGGTTAAAATAGGACCTTGTTCTCGGTGCCAAACGTTTAATGGCACATGATACTTTTAAGTACGAGTCTTGGTTGAAATATGAACTTGTTCTCGGTTGAAAAGGTGTAATGGCACATGAGAAACAATTACCTTCTGACATCTTGGTAGATCAAAGAGAAACCACTCATGAGTATGGAACTGTCATACGAAGCATGCATGGTTGATTTTACAGGTAGAGAATTAGTTGGTTATGCCAAAACGAGGTGTTTGTGAAATGGTTCGAAAGATTGTTTGGTTATTTTTCTAGAAAAATATCTTTTTGGAAAATTTATTTCACTTGAACATGGATGCTTTTGAGTATGAATGGTTTTGGAAACTTTTTTATATTTAGTTATAAAATTCTTTTGAGAAAATGTTTTATATAAAGTATTTTTTTATAAATGTGGTGAACTCTTCTATCTGAGTGGCGTGAGTAGGGAATTCATTGAGGGAAAACCGACTAAGTTTTATACTCACACCTTCTTTGGAACATTGGTGATTTTTTAGATGTTTTATTCCTGGACACAGGTAAAGGTAAATCATCTTATGACTAGTGGCTCGTGGTGATGCTTGGGAGATGTGTGGATCTTAGAGCTTGTGGAGCACATAGTATTAGTGTCTTTTGAGAGTATTGATTTGTTTATCAGTTTACCACTTTGATACATGGTTTGGCCTTACTCTATTGTGTGCTATGATGTGGTTTGACATAGATGAAGTCTGTTTAGTTGGTCTTTCATTGTTCATGCATTATATAGTTAATGTTTGGTTATGGTTGGTTTATGGGTTTATTTCATAACGGGTAAATCGTTCCCCTCTTGTACATAAAACCCTTCAGCATTTATTTCCATCCTTTGGCGCCTTGGGAATGATTCTTAAGGGAAAGTAATGACTTGATGTATTCTTATGCCAATAAGGATAAGCGGGTCATTACAGATCCTCTAGATATGATACTGTTTTGGAAAATTAATTCTGATTTTGAGAATGGGTCCTATATTATCTAAATGATTTTACAAATTCCAATATCGTTACTCACGTGATATGGTTTTAGTCTAAAAAAACATTTATGGGGTAAGGAACTAATATGTGTGATGTGGAACATTCCCCCCATCTAAAGAGGTTGTGTTCCCTCAATAAAAAAGATAGCCTCGATGATTATGTGGCCCAATTTATGGATCCTTATTCCGTAAAAACACAATATTATCTCAGTCAGGTGTGGGTTCCACACCATGGATTTACATATGTAATTATGATTTATTTAATTCAAGTATTTATGGGTATTAGATCTCTATTTATTTTACAGTTATATGTATTTCCTATGAAATATTATCTTTATAGAGTTTGGATATGAGAATTTTGACATTCCAAAGTCATTATTTCATTAACTTTAAATAACATACGGGTATTCTTTGAAATTTGGATTATTTAATGATGATATGGGATTCCATTATCTATTTAACATTAATGGAACCCTAAGTGGAATATTTATATTCACATCACCATGCGTTTTTTTTCATTTACATGAGTTGTATATTTTTAGATAAATGATATTTTAAGGGAGATAAAAGTAGGAATCAAGATTTTTGAAGTCAGATTTTAGTTTTTATTTATTATAAAATATATTCTATGTGTTTTTGTAAAGAGTTGAAGTAATAATACATTTTCATCCAACATATTATCTTGATCAATATATTGGTATATTAATCAATAACATTTTCTATTACTAATATAGTTTTCCATTTGAATCAATATTCATGATGAATGGAATCTATTGGAGTCATTTTAAAAAATTAATTTTAATACTTAATTAATGAATATTTTTTTATATAGGCTCTAATTTTATGGGGACATACAATATATTTATTAGGATAATCACCCCCATGTGTGAAATGTCATCTTATTAAAAGTCATTAACACGTGGCCTATCCCAAAAAAATTGTAAAGACAATGTTCCAAGAATATAGTGACATTTAAAAAACATTTATATTTTATATCTAGTGATGAATAATGGATTTAGTTATGATTGATACACTATTGGTGTATTCTCCTTAGACTATCCCTTAATGTTGAACCAATTAAAATTTATTTGTTATCTTATTGCATGTAAATGTTTTAATTTCTAGAATTTACCATCATAAATGATTAACATGTTCCTACCAATATGGAAACAAGATCCATCAATTGATATGAAAAATTGGACACCCTAATTCAACCCTTACCTCTTAGGGTGTTACAGGGTCCTTCTAGTTGTATCGGAGGGTAAAGGATTTTGGATTCTAATTTTTCCCCCTTTGCTGTCATGGAAAGTTTAGTTAATGTTAGGGGAGTCCCACAATTTGAAGGATGTAACTTTCATATATAGAAGAATAAGATGATATACTATCTATTATCTCTTTGAATAAAAGTACTCTTTACTACTTTACATGTAATATAGGTCACTAATCCAATATGGATATCTATGATGGAAATGTATGTGATAATTAAAGATATAGATGCTAAATCATAGAATTACCTCACTGTAGTGATTTATGATCAAATCAAGCTAAATGTGTTGAGTTCTACATAAGATAATTATATGTTTGAAAAAGTAGAGAATATTTATGAAGGTTATAATAAGGTGAATATTTAAAAAGATCAAGGCATGAAAAATATGTTTGATGACATAAAAATGCATCCGTATGAAAATTCAGATAACTTTTTTTTAATTAAATTTCTAATATTATTGGATATATATGATTAATTGTTGAGGAAATCAAATATATTTACCTTTTTAGGAAAATAATGAGAAGGATTCCACCTCTCTATAGTGTAATGGTGGCAGTCCTTAAGGAAAAGGATATATCTAAAAATTTTCTTGATGATCTACTGTATTTTCTGGATGCAGATGAAATGCGAGTCAATCATGAAGATGCAAGGAATAGAGTAAAAAAGGAAATGGATTTCAATTACTCAGATGTACTTGAGGTGTTTTGATATATATTTCATGAAGATAATGAGGTTGATGAAGTTATTTAGCTTCATAATAATGAATTCCAGAGAGTAAAAGGGATATTTAGGGGAACGATTCCCTTAGCCTATTTTCATTGTTGTATAGTTGTGGACATTGCCAATCAGTGATTAAAGAAGCTTGAATATGAGGAAGGTTATGTGAGAAATTCATAGAAGAATCAAAAATTATTTTATCAAAACAGAGACTTCAAATATAGAAATAAAGTATTTAGGAAGAGTTTTGTCTATATCGAAGAAAATGATGAAGATGAATTACTTGTCAAAGAAGAAATAGAGTTTAAATTCGGAACACATGCCTCTTTGATGTCTAGAGTTGAAAAATATGAATCATGAAAAGATAAATCTATTAATAATCCATTTATTTTTGACAATTATCTCAAGTTGAAACATATGTATTCTCTTGGATATATTGATACTAAATGTAACAGATGCAAAAAACAGCGGAGAAGTTGTGGAATAATGATTACAATATGTTGATCTACTTAAAGATAAAATTAAATTTATACATAATGTAGGGAAAGAACAGTAATGAACTATTGAATGTAAAGAAGATGAATTGTAACTAATGATTAAATTTGAAGAACATGAAAATTCCATCAATGAACTTACATCAATACTATATGAGAAGTCTGAGACAGTAAACGGTCTTAACAAAGAAATTCCCACAACAAACTGAATAGGGAACTGAGAACAATCCACATGTTTATAGAAATGATCATTAGTTAATGTCCTTCGCTATGGAGGGATACATGGGGATAAATATAGTGTATAATACATTTATTCTTGTTGAATGAAAATTATGGGGCTATATAGACCATACCATGTAATATTGTGAATAGCTAATGATCATCCCATTTTATGGGAAATGTAGAATTATTTAATAATGTAATGAAAATGATTGATGGAATAGTTATCATTGGTAATGATTGTGCTTTAAATATCACGGTTTGTGGGAGTAACAAATTGGAAGGTGGTGAGATAAAGATAACAAAAGTTCATTATGTTGATATTTTCTATCATATTATCCTATGTGGGAGAAAACTATGGGTCTTATAGATGAAAATATGTGTCTTATAGAAGAATTAAATAAAAATGGGTTCACTATAGAATGATGGACCTAGAATTATCTCTGTAAATGATATAGAGTAGAGGGAAATTTATATTAGGTTGATAGTAATGGGAACATTTGATACATGATAGCTAAATAAGAGAACATATTTTGGAACCAAAGGTTATCTAAAATTAATCTAAATGACATGGAAAAAATATCTCAACAAAATATTTTTAGAAATATCCCTAATATAAATAATGATCAGGAGAAGACTTTTGATGCTTTCATATATGGAAATCTAGTCTCTAGATTGTATCTTCTATAGGAGAAAAGGGAATCAAATCTCCTTGATCTCATCCAAACAGATGTATGTGGATAGATAAATGTGGTTGTAATATATGGAGGGTGGTACTTTATTTTGTTTATAGATGATTTTAGTAGAATGTATTGTGTGATGGTTATATAGATGAAATGAAATGTGCTTGATTTCATGAAAACATATCGTCGAATAGCTAACAATGATACTGGAAAAACAATCAATTTCATGCATTCTTACAATGGAGGGAAATAAAAATAAATTTAATTTGAAAATTACAAAGTGAAACCAAGAATACTACATGAGGTAACTACAGAGATAACTCTATAGAAAAATGTATTTGTTGAGCATAGGATTCAAGAAGTGAAAAAATATGGCCAGCATTATTCTAATTTAGAGTTGTATCCCTCACCATTACTAGAAAGTGGTCCTCCATGTTGTATTGTACACTCAAAATTGAATAGAAATTTATATGGGAGAAACGAAGAAACCATATGAGTTGTGGCATGGATGGAAGCCCCTTTGAGTAATATTTGGGAATTCGGGAGTAAATTTTTCATTTGAAAACAGAGAATAAAACCACGAGAAGTATGGTGATACTACAGATGAAGAAAAATTCCTCCGATCTTCAATGATGAGAAAGGAATACAAATGTTTCAATAATCATCTTGAAAAAATGTGGAATGCTCTAATAAGATGATAATTGAAGATAACAACACAAATTACTTAAATAATTATTATGATAATATCATAGTAGATATGGAAGAATATTGTCATGGAACAGAACCAAATGAAGAATTAGATAAAGATGATCAAAACATTATAGGGTCACAACACGATGTTTATTTGGAACATGAATCCTATGAGAAAACCATGGATGATGAAAATTCTTACAAACATCATAAGGGATATTGAATATTGATGACAGTTCAATCTAACATCATTGGGAATTGGACTGCACCCACACAGACAAGCAGAATGAGGACTGATGAAAAATATTCCATCCCATAAATTGTGGAACCATCCTCATTTGAAGATGCTAAAAGGGATGAATCATAGGTTAAAGACATGAATGAAGAGTTTAATTAGATTGAGAATATCCTGACATAGGATTTTGTAACAATCCTTGAAATTCAAAATGTGATTTTTATGATGTGGATCCTTAATAATAGATTTTATTGTCAAGCCAACATGATCAGAAAGAAGCCTTGATTGTTCAGTAATATATATACATAGATTAAAGGTGTTGATATTAAAGAAATTTTTTTCTAGTGGTGGGAATGGAGTTGATAAAGATCTTTAATTCCATATAAATTCATAGAGAATACAAAATATATCAAAAGGATGTCAAAATAGATTTATTGAATTTTATTCGGGAATAATAAGTCAACATTGACCAACCTATGATTTTTCTGCACGAAAAATATGAAATAAAGGTTTTCATATTAAAGAATGCTCTATATGGACTGAAACAGGTTCCATAGGTATTTTAGTATCATCTTTATTATTATCTAATGAGGATAATATTTAAAATTTTAGGAGTGGATCACAATATCATCACAATGAATTCTCAGAAAGAGTAGTTCAGGGTACTAGTGTACATAGATGATGATATATTTGGTAGAATAAGGCATGGATCAATGAATGAAATTTTCAATAACATTAAATCATAATTTCAAATACTTGTTATTGGTGAACTCATATACTTTGTATGGATTCAAGTGACTTAGAGTAAAGAAAACACTTTTATTTCTCAGGAAAAGTATGCAAGAGAGTTGCTAATGAAATTCAATACACATTTTTCAAAACAAATGTTGACTTTGATTTCATTTGGGATAAAACTAGTAAAAAATGATGATGGGTTATATGTAGGTCCTAAAATGTATATAAGAATAATTGTAACCTTTTTATACATGACTGCGACATGTCTAGATATTGTATTTGAAAAATGATCAAAATACATTTTTCAATGTAATCCAAAGGAATAACATATAGTGGTAGTGAAAAAAAATCATGAGGTGAATTCATGGTACTCTTAATTAGGACTTATAATTTAATGTGGATGATGTAGTTAACCATAATCATTTTTTGATGTTGATTGGTCATGGTATTTTTTTTGACAGAATATCCACAAGTGGCAGAGAATTCATTATTGGAAATAAATTTGTGGACTGGTCAATTAAGAAATATGAATGTTCTTCTCGTAGTATTGTTGAAAGTAAGTTTATTTCATTACAAAGGCATTCACTTAGATACTTTGGATTAAGAAAAAATGGACAGATATTAGTGATGTGGAGAAACAACAAATGGTGATTCAATGTGATAATAAGAGCTCAATTGATCTTATGAAGGATATAATACATCATTCACATATGAAAATTTTTGGAATCTCATAACACTTCATCATGGAAAATGTTGAAAAGTAATAATTAAAATAATGATGTTGGATCTAATAATCAAGTGGATGATGTTATGACCAAGCCATTTTCAGAACATGTGTTAAAGAATCATTGGTTGAACCGTGTTCTTCAGAACACCATCCACTTGAAGAGAAATAATTAAAATAGTGATGTTGGAACAAATAATCATGTAGATGGTGTTCTAACCAATCTATTTTCAGAACATGTGTTCAAGAAGCATTGGTTGAATTGTGTTGTTCAACCACCTCCAAATGCATGTTGTGGTTATGAGGTTTTCCCTCTCCCATGTTATATTATTTGTTTTAATCTATTTTTGGAAGGGATTCAGGTTGATGAGGGAGAAAAATTCTTTTTGAATATGTTTTTTTATCTAAAAGTTAATGTTTGGTTATTTTGGATTATTTCTAGTGGGGGAGAACAGATAAATTAAATGGTATAAATGTGGAGGATGAAATGTTTTTTGGTTTTAGGATAATGGAGAAATGGAACAAAGGAGGGGAACAAAGAATGGATAATGGAGAAATTCGATGAGTTGGAAAAGATGAAAATGAGAATTTGGAGATTTCAAGAAATAGTTTTGGTATTTTAATGATTCTATAACATGATGAGAATTCAGTGTTATGAGTAAATAGTTCAAGGAATGTATTACTTCAGTGACATGGTCAGAAAATAACTTTGATGTTATTAAGAATTACAAAACACGATTACCCAATTAATGAGCCCCTCTTATTTTCAACATTGAGCATTTCTCACATAGACATAGAGTTTTGGCTGGGTTATTTCATACCTATCAGGTTTTGAGAGTGATTGCTACTTCATTGAAATTATTTGAGGATTTACAATAAACCCAAAGGGGATTATTATTGGAACCAAGGATATTCTTTTTTGGAAATGGAGTGTTGTTTGATTTTGTTGTTAATCACTACATGGTGGATCATGGAGTTTTCACATAAAGGGATCATCTAGTATAATCTAACACTACTATTAATGGTAGTCTCACATCCTAGTGTTTTTGCAGTTTTTTGTGTCAAAAAAATGGAGGAAGAGGATAGTATCATGGATGTTTTTCTTCTGGAATAAACAATTCTATAAAATGGTAAAGGCATGAGTTTTTCGAACACTTGGATGCGGATCATGAACATGTAGAGCATATGAAATAAATAGGGAGATCTTCAGGAATAAAAGAACAAGAGAATCATGATTATACGATGTGTTGACAGTGATCTCCGTGACTAAATCAAATTTCAGTGGAGCATCATGAAAGGAGGAGAACTGTAATGATATTTTTGGTAGATCCAAAAATGGAACTAGTGGCAATGTAGAATATCTAATAATGAGCCTATAAATATATGTTTACCCATATTCATATCCAATTAAAATTTTCATGGAAAATCCAGAATAACTTTGATTTCATGAAATGAAGGGAGATCCCTGAAAAATGGTTTCTATGAGAGCATGACCATTTAGAAAAAACTTCCTTAGTATCAATGGATGCCAATGCTTATGATTAATGTGACATTAATTCTGATGGTTTACAGCACATTGACTCACTGGGCTCCATAAATAAATTTTTTCAACGAAGTTAGGGTTGATTTGTGAAATATTATGATTCACAAAGGAGCTTCCAGAAAGGAAGTTCTAAAAACAAGTTTATCATTGGATAAGGCTTTTATTGTCTATCATCTCGGGTCTACAGTGCATATAGAGTCTCATTATATTTTGGGATAAATAATTTAATTTTAATTCATTGAACATATCTTAATGTCGATATAATGTGTTAGATGTCTCCCAATGGAGTCAGAAAGGGGGAGTCCACTGATGTGTTTTAAGGGACGTAGTGATCTATCCCTAAAAAATAATAAAAATGAAATGCTCCATGAATAATGTGACCCGGAATAATGTTTTTTATTCCACACATTCTTAATTATAGTGGATTCATGTATGAGAGACACACTATCAGCATATTCTCCTTGGACTAGTCTACAGTGGTGAACCATGTAAAATTTATGTGTTTTCATTCTATGTGTGAATGCTTTAATTACTGTACAATACAATCATATAGGATTAACAGGTTCATACTAATGTGGTATAAGGATCCATCACCTCAGAAAAAAAAAGTTGACACAATGACTTAGTCCTCCCCACTTAGAGTGTTATGGGGTCCTTCCAACTATTTGAGAAATTATGAGTGGGATATAGTGAATACTGAAAAATGTAGGAATACATTATATACCCAAAAATTCTATTAAAATCCATATTCCACGATTTTATAAATTTAAATTCCTTAGAGATTGTGTAAGCATCTATATAGAGTGATTTAGTTTCCGGAGAGACTCAATTTATCAAGGATATAATTCCATTTATAAGTACATTAGATTTGTTTTTGAGGATATCTAAGATTGAATTCCCTAGACACACATCTTGGATTAGGATCACATCTTATTTTTTTCAATATTCTCTAGAATCTTTCCTTAAATTAAAAAACATAGTTATTGGATTTCGAATTAGTTTGACATAAATCACATATTCATTTGATGAATTATCTAGAATGGAATGACTTGAATATATTCAATGATTTTTTATAATAGTTTTTTCATTATATTATATAATAGACATGTTATTGGATTAAGACATTTGGTTCTATATGTTGGAATTATTTGGAAACTCTCATTACATTCATCTTGTGGATTATTGGAGTAATAATTCCTTGAACATCGCCCATAGATTCAGCTCATAGTTTCATATATTTTATATCATGTGATCATGGGATTGAAATGTGGGCCTTAAATTTGAAGAATCATTTTGTAACGTTCAAAAAAGGCACTCTAGAAATTGTAGAAACATTTTTTTCAATCTCGTCTTCAACGGTAGTACTCGAGGAAAAAAATTAGTTCTTTATTTACATTTTTTTGATTTATTCACTTTATGATGTCACGTTAACATGTAAATTATATTTACTAGTTATGTATGAGGGAAAAAATTTTAACACCAATAGTGGTGCACGCACACCCTATTTGGGTGGCCATTACAATTGGGCACTAGAGTAGACTTCACTGGTTAATCCATCATTTCATGCAGGGGCTTGATATATATTTACCTACATGGATAGATTCATCATGATTAAATATTTAGAAGAGTTTACTCTAAAATAAATTAGAAAAAAATATTAATATTTAATTCTTTCTATTTATTTCACATGTATATGTGATCTTTAGACTAGGTGATCAGAATTTATATTATTTTTTTCTATTGTATTTTATTTTTACTGATATAGATTTTTTATGAACATAATTTTATTATTACAAAAGTTGTAATATTTTCAACAATTTTACATATATTACACACACTATTATGGGGTTATAGTATCTCTATTGTTCCATCATTGGTCCCTCTACAAGTCAACAGACTCTGGAATATGGTGAGGAACACATGAGGTATAGTGAAACTTCATTCCTATCTCAATTCAATATAACCCATGTGGGAATATACACAATTCTATAGTGAATCCATTTTATATTGTAACCAATAATACTTATCACAACTATTAGATCCATCTATGGTAACACACATGTGACCCTTCATCTACAATTAGATTTTCAATGAATACATGTTGGTCACCTATAGAAAAAATCTTCTATTGATTCATCCATCATAAAGACGATAATAAAATAGTTTCCCATACATTAATCAATAATTATGATATATATAAAAAATTTAATATCTTTAATTAAATAATTTATGTTTAATTTTTTTTTTGTTAAATTATCTTACCTTTTTTATATTGTTCTATATATTAATCATCATTATAGTACCATTTTATATGAAATTATTCATCATGTACATATCATATTATTCATGGATTATCACAGAAAACAAAAGACATAAATTATAAAAAGATTATTCTTTTGTTCATAAAACAATAAGACCTATATTTGTACAAGGTAAATATGAATCTTTTCTTAAACCAAGTGTTAACAAACACTCAATAGTGAAATTACTATTCTCTAGTGTTTTATTTAGATAAAAACATCATTTATGGAATGATTATAATTTTTTGAGGTGATAGAATCTTAGGATTCATATGTTTTTATGTTATGATTATTGGAAACATTATCAGGGATGACTGGGATGATAGTTGGAGTTAACTACGGATACTAAGTAACAATGTTTTACTAAGGATGATGAAATTTTAGAATGGATGATAACAATCATGAAACAACAATATTGGTGACACATAATTATTTAATGAACGTAATGAAAAATATTTTCAATGTTATGATGATGTTGATAAATTATTGAGATACCATTACATATGATAATTATTCCATAGGGTTATACTTTTTAACGTATTTAATTTATATGTAAAATGAAAAATTAAACAATATCTTTTTTCTAGAAAACCATTTTAGGAATTTATGAGGAGTTTAATTCCCTTCAACGAGAAAACATAGAGAGATTGGTGCCATGATGGTCAAGGTGTCATGTTTTCTTGAATAACATTATAAGGTAGATAGACAAATAATTTTATGAGGTGTGAAAATTATGATAAAAATATATAAAAATCATAAAATAGATCTTGGTGATAGATTTATTCAAATTTATTAGTTATAGTTACTTTAGGAATACTTTATTGAAATTATCATCTAACACTATGATGAGTTTTTATATATTTGTCTTCTTGGTTTCTATATTTGTAAGAGTTGGACATATCACACAATATCCCATGAGTGACACCAAAATATATGTAAAATATACATTTTGATCATTTGGATTCATCTATTAATTTTTTTCCAATGTTAAAGAAATTTTTTATTTTAGGGATCACCTAATAATACCTATGAATTAATTAAATAAATTAGTTCATTGTCTAGGTTAAATGAAATTAATGTAAATGATCTATTCATTGATTCCCCCAACCATTTCAAGGTTATTCTATTGGAATTATAGTTTGAAGTTATGTTGTTTTGGATTTCAAAGAAAAATATGTAATAAATATTTCTTGGATTATATAGGATTTTTTAGTTATTGATTTATTGTAAACATATATTAGTGTTGGTGTCTGAGATATTAGAGAGCCAAATAAATAATATTAAAATTTTCAAATTCTATTTCCATAAGTTTAGGTGTTCTATATGTTATTGTATATGGGAAAATAAATTTTTATGGATGATAATTTTATAAAATTAATAGTAGATATCCCATGGTTATTTTTGATCTATAGGATTTGTTCTAGAATTTATGGCAAAAAATCACAACAATAGTAGAAGTATAACAATGGATTTATGTTCATAATGAATCAATAAATTAATGGTGTACCATATATATTTTATACCTCTAGGATTGAGAAATATTATAATGTTCATTCACTTCAAGGAATAAATACAAATTTTAGAAGATCAGGGAATGATTGAAAATTTCTTATACAAATTGGTGGGTGTAAATGTATCAATTTTGTAGAGTCTGGGTATATGAGTGCAATAATTTATTTTATATATTATTTGATCAATATTATTTGGGTACATAATAATGGTATAAATTTTAAATTAAAATTAAATATATATATATATGGGTATGATCTAATTGATTAGAAATGTTCAATATTTTAAAAGTACCAATACTTTTCATGTACCTAATATATGTAATGGATACCTAATGATTATTGATGTCATCATTAAAAGAAAAATGTGATTAGTTTAAAATATAGATAAAGAAATTATATATAGTTTATTTTATGATATATATGACAATAATCCTTTGGTGAATGTTTTCATTCCATTGGATGGATTACCCTTTTTTCTAAATTATTTAATTAGTTTAAGAGGATCTGTGTATTTTTAGATGGAACTGAAAAAAAAATAATTCCATGAATGAGTCCGTATAAATAATAGGTGGAATGTTATTTTGAACGGGTTACTATCTCAAACTATGATGAGAAGAGTCACCATATACTCCTGCAGTCAATAGATAATTCTGAACTATTATCCATTCCTTTTTTGTACAATCCATTAAATTTAGTCTTTTTCTATGGCACACCCCAAAGTTCTATGTCACATCATGAATTTGTCTATTATTCAATGAGTTTAGTTTTTTGTTATAGGTTGATTTGATAATAATACCATTACATTAGTTCCACATCATATGTAAGTAAAGTCATATTTTATACATATTATATATATTCTATTATTCAATAGAAAAAAAATAGTAAATCAATGAGTGATCTTGACTAAAATTTGAAGGATATTATAGTAATAAGTTTTCAAACAAATACAAGATGAATCTGTAAATTTCAATGTAGATAATAGATAGAATTTCACTTTTTGTAGATAAATAGATTTTCTAGAAAAAATGATTGGAGACAAATATAAATTAATATGAACATTAATTAATTTTGGTTTCTATATGAAATGAAGATAAGAATGATAAATTTATTGAAATATCTACTCTAGAGAGTTATATGGGAGTTACAAGAAGAATACGAAAAGAACATATGAGAAAGGATTTTCTATTTCTGAAGATGATTCCATATAAGGAATGTGGAGATTACATTATGAATCATGGAGGTCAAAAATTCAATTATGGATATTTTCACACATATTATATTAATGAGAATATTATAGAGATCATTGGGAATCGATATAAATTCAGTGCAACCATAATGGTGATATTGTTCTCTACATTATATAATACCAAAATTTTTTTTCATTTTGGTATAATGATAATGATATTCGAGTAATGGTGTGACCCCTTTCTAAGAAGGGACACATAGAATAGAACTACCATGTCTATAGAAAAAAAATGCGATTTTAGTGATTTTTTTAAATAAAACCTTGATTTTATATACTCAATATATTATCCCACATCAGGTTAAAAATATGAAATACTTATCTATTGTGTAAATTATTTAATTCTATTATACATGACATAAATATGCAAGTATGGGATTAAATATCATTGACCATATCTAGTTAAATTTAGGGTAAGGGGAATGTTAATAAAATAATAAATAAAATTAGAATATAAAATGTTATTATACCAAATACAAGTTTAAGATAATATACTATAGTGACAATTAGATGGATGAGTGGTTATGTAAGTGTTAATTTCAATCTCTAATTAGCCCCCACCCTGAGTTTGGTTTTATTCACTAAAGATATATCATGATCTAAAAATTGGTATCAGGACACAGTTTTTAATGTTAAATCGGATTTATTCTCAATATTACAATTATCTACTTATTGTAGGATTATTATACACACATATTGTTTAGTGACATAAAATATGGAATTAATTAACTTAAAAAGTTTAACTAATTTTTTTTATGGAAATCAATTATTATCTAGAAAAACAATTATTTAGCAGGATTATTTCAATAAATTATGAATGCAATCGGAAAATTGTTCTGATTTGGAATAATAATTCATCAAATAATAATTCATTATAAGTTGAGGTGATATATATCCCATCTATTATTTTATCTTATAATAATATTTACATATTATGATATTAAATTCTGGAATCTATAAAAAAAATTGGAGGAGTTAGATCGGGTAGTGAAAGAGGAAAACAAGACATTGATAAAGGACAATTATACAAATGTGATCTATGATATTTAAAAAAAATTATTTTTAAAATTAATGATATTGAAATAAACATTGGTCAATAAAATTATTAAACTATGTAAAATAATGGACTACAAGATCATGGAAATAATGGATGTGTCATGAATGTTTGAGAAGTATAAATATAGATATATAGTTATAGGTATTGATTCAAAAGAATACAAAAACAATAATTTCAAGGATGATAGTATAGATACATTCATATAAGATTGGATCAATGATAATAAAAGTTTGATATTTGAGAGTGTAATTTACAATGATTCCAATACTCGGATGAAACCCAATATGAAGGATTAATGTGACACAATTGATAATAATTCCCATGTATTATAGGATGAAGTGAAAAATTTTAATACAATGAAGGAAGATAAAAATGATCCAGATAATGTAAAAATAAAAATATTTGGAAATTTTAGAAGAATTGATCATGAAAAATAAGATAAGATAAAAATAAAATTAATAATGTTGTTTTATTATAAAAACAACCTTATAATTTTTATATATTATCCATCTTTAGTAGATATTAATATTAATAGAGAGTTTTCTACAACAATGGAATGAAATGATGTAATAATAATTATAAAAAGGTGGTATTTTATTTGATAACCCATCCATGGCCATGTTGGAACCCCTATTAATCATGATATCATGAAAACTATGTGAATTCTAATGGAAATGGATAAAAGTGAATGTTAAGGGTTAACACTAAAGAAATACCCGATGAGACTTTTTTAAATGAAGACTTCGTTGAGAAGATGGATTGAATACATGTTCACATATTCTATAATATATGGACATAATTCAGACATTTTTGACGATGCATTCTAATATGTATCATATTGTGATATTGGTAAAAGTTTTACAAAACTATGTTACCGAACACAACATTGATGTTATGTATTTTATTCCAATCATTAAAATAATCTTTATAACGTATTTATTGGAGATATAAAAGTAATTCCATATAGAATTAATTATGATGACATTTTTGTATTCAATGAAAAATATATTCATTGAATAAATAATTTCATATTGATTGTTATATAACTTACCAACGTTGAAAATGTTTTAAAAAAGAAATGGAATATTGTACTGAAAAAATGTATTCTAAATAAATGAAAGATATTAATAAAATATAGTGAATTAAAAATTATTTTAAAACTACTAAATATATTTTGAAATAGAAATACCAAGTAATGGTATGTATAAAAAATGATAATGTTTCTTGTAGGGGAATTCAAATGTGAAAAATGTTTTTAAAATTAAAATTTCAATGAGGTATGTGATAAGAGATATTTATCTGTGTGAATAACAATGGATGAATGTATACATCTTTTTTACATTATGAAATGAATAATCCCAATGATATGAATAGAATTTAGTCACCATAAAAATTATTTTCCATTAATATTTATAAATTGTAGTATAATGGAAAATTAGTGGTCTTGAGTGACACACCATCTTCCTCCTTTGGAAAATTTTATGTTATCCTCATTCTATATAAATAAATTATATCACTATCATTGATGCATTTTCAGTTTATGGTAGACACAATCTGTGCTGATTATTTAAAAATTTGTTATATTTCAATGAATTATTGAGAAAATATTTCAAATGAAGTTGTTGGAAAGAATATACAATATCATCAAATATAGAAATTAATATACATGAATGAAACAAGAATAATCTTTTTAATAAATATTTCAATCACTTTTTTATCAATTTCATATTGAAGTGTTTATATAAATATAAATATAAATTAATTGAAATCCATGCTTAATGATAGAATATGATATCATCTCAAATCGTCAAAATCATAGTATACAAGATTTTTTTTATTTAGTGTAGCTTGAAATATCATATAATTTATTATAGCATATCTGAACATGTTATAATGGATGAGAGTATTATTTAATTATAATTATATTTGTAGGGATGATGTTGTGAATTTCACATGGTTTTTTTGATATGAATATATAAAAATTGGTATCCCCATCAAAAAATATATGATACTCATTGGACGAAAAATTATTTTTTAATATAAAATTATCATTTGGGACTCTATATAAGATTATTAAAAATGAAATCTAGAATAACTCAGATTCGTTTTGATTTATGTTATTTTATTTGATAGTTTAATGACATTTTTATTGACATCATATGAAGATATACTTTGTTTAATAATAATATTGTGAGTGCTGGAAAATTATTGTAACATCCCACTCGGGTTCCCTGAATAGGTTCCCTGAGTCGATTCGCCATGTGTCCTCAAGTGAGCCTACCAATATTCCAGAGGATGTAGACTGGAAGTGGGGATTTGGTATGTCAGTCATGGTGAGACTATAACCTCTTTTATCATAGAAAGCACCAATGTAAATAATAAACAGTACTGGAAGAATATATATCTATAAAAAATACCAATACCTCAAAGTAAACAATTATTGAAAAAAATATCATACTAGAATAGAAAAAATGTCATGATGAAATATATATAAAGTTTCTAAAGTGAAAAATAAAAATAAATAAACTGAAACCTTCCTAGAGAGTCCCAAAACATTTCTTGTAACAACATCTGTTATCTATCAACAATATTCCATCTAATCATGTACTTTTCTATTAACTTGTATAGAAAATAGAATGCATATTCATGCATCGATTAGGTATTTCGGGTAGGGTGTGAGTAAAACATAGTAGGCCACCACCAACTATGTTAAGAACAATTACGTTCAATCATAATGTATGAATTTAAATAACATAATAAATTTAATGAATAAATAAATAGTTTATCATATTATAAAATATTATTTATTTAACCACATAAACCATCAGGTTCTCAACAACACCTAAACCTCAATACATAATTCACAAAATGCATTAATTTTATCTATTCCCAAGGGATATCATGTATATTTATGTCCATTTTATGATTCATATTTTACATTAATGAATGATCGTGTTAACATTCAGTTATTCAAACAAATCAATCACCATATTAATATTTCTTTAATTCAAAAAATTGAATGACATGTTAACATTAATTAATTCACAAAATGGAATGACCATGATACCATTCACTAACTCGCATATTTTAATGACCATGTCACCATTATTAATTTACACTATGAATGACCATGCTAACTTTCATTAACTCACACAATTGAATGATATGTTACCTTTCTTATCTCATACAAATGAATGACCTTGATACCTTTAATTAAGTGAAAAAATAAATACAACAATCTATTTTCTAAATTCATGACATTAAAATCTAAATATTGATTCATTAATTAATAATTCCAAATCACCTATTTCAATAACTAATAATTAATTCAATAATTAATTATCCATTTCCCCAACTAAATATCGCAAAATTAATTCCATAATTAATTTTCTCAATCAACTATTTCAATATTATCATAATTAACCTATCAATTACTTATCAATTTTATATAACATAATTAATTTCATAATTTATTATATTCATCATGTATTTCAATATTCTAATAATTAATCAAATAATTAATTATCAATTTCAAAATATCAATACCTCACAATTAATTTCCCAATTTTTTTTATCTTAATCCACTATTTCAATATTATGATAATTAATCCAACAATTATTTAACAATTTCACAACATAAATATCACATAATTAATTTTAAAATTAATTTACATAATAATCTATTTCAATATTCTCATAATTTATCCAATAATCAGTTATTAATTTCACAATTTCAATATCACATTATTAATTTCACAATTAATTAACCCCAAAATACCATAATTCTATAATTCCTTTAATAATTAATTCACCCAATTGACTAATTATTTATGGAAATATAATTTAAAAAATGTCTAGAGATTATAAAATTTTCCTACACCTGATCAAATAAACTAATATTTGATTTTAATATTAGACTACCTAATTCAAACATCCATGATCAATCACCCAACAGAAATCCCCATAATTGAGTATCACAATGTCATATATTTAGATATAAATCTCAAAACCCAAAACCAATATTACAAAAAATTATCTCATTAATTCCAAATATAAATATAGATATATAAAACATAGAATGATACATCTCATCAGAATAAATATAGAATGAAGGATGATGAAAGAGAGATCACTGAGATTAGATTTACCTAACAGGAGAGGAGAAAATATTATATTTGGTCATCGAACCGTGAAGAACAGAGGTCAGATAGCCATATAATTCCTATGAAAAGATCCAAAAACATGTGAGATATCCTTGGGTAAAATTAGTGTTGAAATATGTACATTTAAGGTGATTGAGAATTTTTATGTTATTTAATGGGTCGTTTTAAATGTATGACATGGTTTCCTAGGGACTGGTGCATGGTTTGATCTAACTGTGAACCAATCGGAAGCCTATTATTTTATGGGTGCATGATTTTTCTTTTTAGGGTGCATGATTTCATAAAATGTGTGACATCCATGGAAAACACCACAATCATGGGTTACACTGTTTACTGTGCTGAGTGTGCGGTTTTCTCTAAGCAACCACCAACCTTGAATAATGAAATTTTATTCCGTTTTTCTCAAATTTCACCCAAACAAACCCCAAGGTAAAACCCAATGGAATGTCCCATAAATGAAAATGAGAAAATTACCAAAATTCAAGCCTGATTCAACTCCCTAAATAGTTGGGATCTTACAATCTCCCAACCTTATAACAACCCATCCTCAAGATTCACTCCCATGCATCTTCAAGATTACGAGTCATAGACTATCAGGCCACAGAGCCCTTATATATGCTTCTCATTCCCATAATTCCTCCTATACATGCCCATTTTTTCATGATATAAGAACTATCAAGATGTACACTCACTGAAACAATTTCCCATCGTTATCCAACATGCATATCAAATGATCCTAAACGGATGAATCTATCTCCAAGTCAAACTCTTCTACATTGATAACATGAGTAGGGTCTGGGGGATAACAAATTAGTTTTGATAAATGGAAAACATCATGCATAGAAATTTATTTATATAGAATATATAATCGGTATTACATCGAGCATATTCCTTCCACAAATTCAAATGGTCTAACATCATATGGTTCCATCATGCCCTGCCTCTGTATCCTGTCATGACCCAACCCCAGAATGACAAAAAATAATAAACCGTGAACTTCTATAAATACTAGGGTTCATATTATTCATCCATCATATGACTGCTACATACTCTGACCATATTCATACATTTCCAAGTCAGTTTAACCTAGTCTGACATCTTCTACCCGAGACTTGTTACAAAAATATCAAACTCACAAACCTATATCCATAATATCATTAATCCAAATGTCCTACCACAATTAACCTTGTATGGTTCCATCATTATAGATTCATGATAAAAATTATAATAGGAAAACTCCACTAAATTCATGTGCTTCTACCAAGTCCCAATGAAGTGAAGAACACATTCCAGTAGCATATACTCAAGAACCTATATAGTACACTCTGACTTCTCATTTTCCTGTGGGTGAAAATTCATATTCAACAATACATGTATAGAAAGGACATTCTACATTCCTTGATATAAGCATAGTGTAAAGCATGAGTCATGATCTGAAAATAAGCATCATGGAACTACATGTAGATGGAATGTCCACAGATCATTTAAATAACCTAGATTTTCAACCATGAAATTTTTCTGTAACGACCAAAAATGCACAACATAGGTCAATATATCCATAATGGACAAGATAGAACCATTATTACTATGTTTCATTGAAGGACCCACCAAAAAATACATTGTCACATAATCCTACATCCTCCCAAGAATGGTTGAAGGATATAGAAACCAACCATGTCATTGATGCTTTTCCTTCATCTATTAATAGGTAAAAATAGTTTCACCAACCAAGATATGTTCTTTTTAAGCAAGAACACCATAACAATCATTATAGGCCTTGGTAAATTTCATTCAGACCTGGATGTACCACCGACATTGAGGCATGAAATTCCCACATCAGATCATCTCTAATTTGTGAAGTAACAAAAACCTGATTTCTATTATAGATGATCACATCCGTATCATTTCTCTAATATGAAGGTAAATTCTCCCCTTCATGTCATTCCCTCAAGGTAAATCACATCGGGTCTTCATACTCCATTTCCTTGATCTGACTCAAAATAGTGGCCTTCACTGAAATTGATACAAGATTCATTTTATCCGGACTCTCTTAAACGACCCCATTTATTTCTTCTTGAAAGGTCATCATTTTCTAATCAACACTAGACATATAAGCCACCTGAGTTTGAGTATTCCTACTCAATGTGTCATCTATACTGTTTCATTTCATGGGTGTATATTCTTCTTCAAAATCAATTGACATCATATACTCAACCCATCTCATGTAATGAAGATTCGAATCATATTTTTTAAAATATATACCTTATTATCTTAAGACCGGTAAACATAGTAAACATATCGACTAGAAGATAATGTAACCAACACTTCAGATCGTAAACCAAAACATATATCTCATGGTCATGTATATGGTAGTTTCATTCTTGTGTCACCCGCTATGGAGACCCATATGCCATGACTCAATGTCCCTTCATCAACACTTCTCCAAGTCCAATCCTAGAATCATCACAATACGCTACATACTCCTCACCAGCTCGGGTTAGATCAAGATCAAGGATTATGTAAAAAAAATAACTCTAGGAAGGACTTATCACATTCTTTTTTCCTTCAAAATTTATACCTTTAATGGTTAGGCCTAATAGAAGTGCTACAAATCCAAAAAAGTCTTTGATGAATATCTGATAATATCTAGATAACCCCAGAAAGCTATGGATATCAAAAACATTCTCGGGATACTCCCATGATTCCTTGTAATGAAGCTTCTCTAGGTCAAAGGATATACCTTACTCCGATATTATGTGTCCCAAGAAGTAAACCTGGTCAATCCAAAGATAACAAATAGTCTACTTGGCATATATCTAATTATATCTTAGTGTACTCTGGATGATGTCAAGATGTTGGGGATAAACATTATGGTTATTGGCGTACACCAGCATGTAGTCCACAATGTCCACGGAAAATTTATCCATGTATGAATGAATTTTCATTCTCATCATTCTGATAAACAATACTTGTTCATTTCTTAACCCAAATTTCATTATGATGAACACATATTAGTCATACCTAGTCCTAAAAGTTGTCCCTGTTATATCAGAACTCACCAATATTAATTGATGATAGCCTGATATGAAGTTAATAATTAAGAACACTGAATCTCACCAAAATAGGTCAAAAATATCATTGTTACGTGAAAGAGGATAGTGTTTCTTTACAGTAATACTTTTCAAATTCTTGAAATCAACACACATGTGAACACATTTTTTTGTATTCTTTGCAAACAATACTGTGGAACCCCAAGGCAATGTTTTCATATAGATAAACCCTTTATCCTATAACTCCTCTACTTAATTCATGATCTTTTGAAGATTTTTAGGTTCTATTATATATTATGTAAATGATACTGGATCAGACCCTGGTATTTTCTAAATAGTGATCTCTACATCTCTCTTAGGTGGAAGTACTAAAATTTTTCATGAATCACATCCTAAAAATATTCCTCTACTGGTGTAATTATATATTGTTTTGAAGATTGAAAATCTTGAAAAACACTAGGAACTGGGGATGTGTTCTCCCTTAGTTTCAATGTAATTAGCCCAAAATAACCAACATGGATATCCCACTCCCCATGGTGATTGTAATGGTCACCCTTAGGAGATGTAAATGTCACCTTCTTGCAGTAATAATAAATGTGGTATCATTATATGTCTAGAAATTCCTTACCTATAATTATGTGAATTCCTATCATATCATGAATATAGAGTTCCAAGAGAATAAAAACTCCCTGATCTCAAGAGAACACCCCTTTCACAAACGGATGTCTCTATATCATACTCCCAATAGTTTATCTATAGTAATTACATATCTAACAAACTCCACTGCCAAGCTCAAACCATTAACACTATTAGAAGATATAAAGGAATGATAGGAACCATATCATATAGGGAATTGGAAAATGTGTAATCTACAAGAATATCACCTCTCACGTTTGATGGTATAGCATCTCTATCAACAAGTGTAGTTTGTACCGCAAGCAACTATCATGCCCCTCTCTCACGAGACAAGGTTAGATTCCCTTAAGTTATACCACTATGTTGATATAGCCACTCTTTCATAGAATTAAT
Organism: Viscum album; assembly: GCA_963277665.1. Taxonomy (NCBI): domain Eukaryota; kingdom Viridiplantae; phylum Streptophyta; class Magnoliopsida; order Santalales; family Viscaceae; genus Viscum; species Viscum album. The sequence goes on from OY728161.1 coordinate 633,678,126, forward strand.
ACATCCACATCCTCTACCACCTCAACTTGTAGAATGTCGGCTTCTAGTCTAATAAGGTGTAGAAGACCCCATTTTCTTACTACGACTCTGTATAGATACAGCCTCACTAACTAGTTCTTACTATGACCATAAAAACATCTCTATATCTCCCTTCATACTATCAGACTAGAACTCTATTGGAGGTCAGGAACTATCACTATGATAATGTTGAATCCTACCACGCTGATGATAGGTCAATCATGTACGGTCCTATGAAAATTATCCTCCTGTCTATGTATTATTGTTTCAACTGCCCTAGCTAATGTTCTCATAATCGCACTTCTGGGGCTCGGATATCTCACTTCGTCATCATTCAGTAGAAACTATCCTTATAACAGTTGAATCCTCCTTTAGGTTCACATCATCTATGAGATCCAGATCCAATAGCTCATCAAGACTCTTTAATAGAAAGAGATTTACTTGGAATATAATATCTCACTTAGTTCCATCCTTGAAACGCCTCGCCATAGTAGTCTCATATCTTTCCAATGCTATATAAAATAAATGTATAACTTTAAAGAGTCTCTCATAGTCTATCACGTTCATTCTCTCATGATTCAACCGCATGAGCACAACTAAACACTCATCTCTTAGTGTCTTTGGGTATACGTTCTCCAAGAAAATATAAAAAATTCCATCCAATGCATACCATCAAATTGATCATTTCACACATGAATGTCCCACCACTTCTTCAATGATACATGTAACATATTAGTGTGATACATTACTCTATTTTCATCAGGGGACTCCAAATGGTTTGGTATAAACTCGATGGACTCAACCACTAAATCAGCACCCCCAGGACCACCCTCCCCAATCAATGTATAATGGTGTAGTAATTAGAACTCCCACACCAGGTCATACATTCTATTCACAACCTACCCAGGGTCTCTTTACCTGAATTTTATAAAACAAATGATCATCTTTTAAAATATCTCCAATTCTCCCTCACCCTGTAAGATCAGTGACTCGTGTTCCGTCACTAGAGGGTCATTCCTAGCTATGCCCCTAGTGTTCCTATCAACAAGCATCATTATGGGGTAATATATATACAATTCCAAAAAAAATATTATGACTCATTACACATCATTAACACATTTATATAATATGAACATCATAACAAGTGAGAACAATTATTTCCCCTAACTATCCCCATGGTCAAAATATAGGCTCTAAAAAAACCATTAACCATCATATACCAAGGACTTGTTTTGCAAGGGTAAAACATTATAATTATTCAAATTTATTAGATAGAAACCCATTTATTCACATTTTTGTCACATTTTATTTTAATAATATCATATTAGGAACCTTTATCAATTTAACATAATAATTAAAGGAAAATAGTTCACATTCTAAAACAATCTCATAACCCATTTTTTCTTGTGTGCCTCAAATGATGCATGTCACATTAGTCATGATTATATATAATTATTCATGTTGAAAAAAATCTAATTCCATTTTAAGAAAAAATTCATTTTTCAAAAAATATAATATTATTTTTTCAAATCTAACAAGAAGTGCATCTCCCAATGTGGAATAATATTCAACTGTAGTAGCACAAAATAATGACAACATTCACACCATGGGTAGTGGTTTTTCCCCAATACATGGGTTAGAAACTCCCAACAATAAAGCTCATTACCAATTCCAGAATCTTCATAGATTCCATTAAACCTTTTTATAAAAAATTAATACTATATAAAAAAATTAATCCTCCTCTAAAACCACTTTTTCAAACCTCGACCCGAGTTCCATGTACTAGTTCCCCGAGTGGGTTCACCACATGACTTGACATCCACATCCCATTACACAAGAGGCTATTGAGTACAAATAACGGTGTACTAAGTTATCCATAGTGTACCATAACCTATTATATCATATTAAATACTCTATAAAATAATAAAATATAGTGGGAGAATATATATTCATAAAAATTACCAATAACTCTATGTAATTAATGTAAGAAATAAAATTTCCAACTGAAGTATAAAACATTTCATGAAGAAGTATGTGTCTTTTTTCTAAAATAAAAACTAAAAATAATGTCACTAAAAACTCCCAAGATAGTCCCATACAATTCTTGTTTCCCACATCCATGATCCATCCCCAATTAGTCATCTTTCTTGTGGGATTTACCCTTTACATGTCGAGAAAAAAAGTCTATTTGGGTACCAGTCTGGCTTTTCATATATGATATGAGTACTACTCATCTGGGCCACCATCAATGGTGTCTAAAAAAATTCCCGTAAATTGTAGTGTATACAGTTATATAAATAATTCAATATAATTCATAAATAAATTAATCATTGCAATATTAAATATTCTCTATTTAACCACTTAAATCCTATGGTTCCTAAGGAAACCCACACTACAATACCATCTTCATTCAATGTATAAATGTGAGAAATCCCCGAAGGATATCTCATACATTAATATCTATGTTATAATAATTTTTTTCTTAAATTAAAGACCATGTTACCATTCATTTATTCATGCAATTAAATAACCATGTTACCATTGTTTATTTAACATAAATGAGTGACTTTTTTCCATTAGTTCATTAGAAAAACTAAATCTCCATGTTACAATTATTATATCACTCAATGAAAGTCTATTTTACCATTTGTTGACTCACACAATTGAAGAACCATGTTATCATTTTTAATTTACACAGTGAATGGCCATGTAACGGTTCAATAAATCACATAGCTGAATGACCATGTTATCATTGACATTTCACACTAATGAATGACTGTGTTTCCAATAATTAAATCGCACAATAAATACAAAAATTAATTATACCAATTCACAAAATTAATATCTCATTATTAATTAGTTAAATAAGTGACCCAAATCAATAATTTTCATATCTCATAATTAATCCAATAATTTATTATCATTTTCAAAATATTGGTATCACATAATAAATACCACAATTAATTATAAAAATCAATTATTTCAATATTCTCATAATTAATAAAAACATTACCCCTTTTATATTGCATAATTAATTTCAAATATCTCAATCAACTCTTTAAATATTATAAATATTTACCAAAAAATTAATTACAAATTTGACAATGTAAATTTGACATAATTAATTTCAAAATTAATTAACTTAATTATTTTTTTGAAGATTCACATATGTAATCAAAATAATAATTATCAATTTCAAAACATCAATATCACATAATTAGTTTCATAATTAATTAGTTCAATTAACTATTTTAATAGTCTCATCATTAGTTCAATAATTAACTATCAATTTTACAACATCAATATCAGATAATTAATTTCCAAACTAATTATCCCCCAAATACCACAATATCACAATTCCTTTTTTCATTTACTCAACCAATAAACTAACTTTTTGATAATATAATTGATAAAAAAATAAAAAAAAGTATGTAATTTTCCTTAAAAAATCAATATCATGACTATGTGATTTTAATTTAATCCAACCTAACTAAAACATAGACTATTAATCACCCAACATAAATCGTCAAAATTTACCAGCATAGTGATGTAGATTTAGATCTGTATCACAAAAACCCAAACCAATATTAAAAATGCTTGATCTGATTATTTCCCATTATACACCCAACATCCTAGATCTATATTCACCAAACCTATATCTATATATAAGGAAGAAAAATATATCATCACATCCAAATAATAAGACAAGGAAGGAGGACTGACAAGAAATTATCGGGATGAGATCCACCAACTGGGAGAGGAGTGGATCTTCAATTCGGGAATCGAATCACAATGAACGTAGGATGGAAAACCTTGGAATAAATATGGATATCACAAAAAATATTAAATACATATTATGGATTAATTATTGTTGAAATAGGTAATTTAGGGGTTCAGGTGATTTTAAAATTAATTTTTAGGACTCATTTTATATTGTGACCAATTTCATGGGTAGTGGTAAATTGTTTTCCTTAATTTTCCCCAATAGTGAGCATATTGTTCTATGTTTGGATATTTTTATAATCCATTCACCATCCCTGAAAAATCCACTATTTAGGGTTTCATGGTTTAATGGGATTGGTACATGGTTTTCTCTAATAGTGCACGAATCATGCACAACCCCTTTTCTTCATTTTATCTCAAAATTCTACCAAAAACACCCCAAGGTAAAACCTAATTCAAAAGAACATAAATAATAATAATAACTACTTAATTTAATCCATATTAAACTCTAGAAAAGTTTGGTATCATAAACTTGTCGATGTAGTTGAGTAGTATTGACAATAGTGTTGTCATTTAAATATTTGTTGTTTTCCAAAGTAGTGTTATGACTTAGTGGACTTAGAGAATTTGTTTATGTATCACTGATACGTGATATGATCATTTACTGAATTTTATTGAGAAGGGAAGAATAGATGAATGATGTTTTAAAGGATAAATTTTAAATCCAAAATTATCATTCACAATTGATAATTATAGTAGACAATTTCATGATATGTTATTTTTTTTAAGAGGGGTAGACTAGTTTTTATTTATATATTCAAATCCTATTATGATAATATAATATAATATTTACATTTTATTCCTTAATACTCATAAAAAACAATGTTAATAATTTGATACCTATAGTAGAATTAAATTTAAAAAATAATATTATCTTTATAATCCAAAAAAGAGTTATGAATATCAGAGGAATTGAGAAATTGTTGTTCGAAAAAAAAGACATGTTATCTTTGATTACATGTTAATGTTCGATTGATATCCAATGATTATATTTTTTAAATGTTAATTATCTATTGATTTTTGAGGTAGATATTGTAGATAAGTTATTTAAAATGGTGATAATAGAGAGTTGTAAATCTAAATGATTTATTCACAGAAATGACATAGAACATAGAAGGTAAATGATTATTATCATGATATTTGGTTATTTTTTTTGTGATTTAACAATTTTAAAAAAAAATCCAAAAGAAGATAATACATATTATATAATGGTGATTTTGTGAATTGATTTATTTAAATGTAACTAATGTGATAAAACTATGTTTAATAAAATTGGGTTTTATATTAGTTTTATTATCAATTCCTATTTTTTTTTAGTTTTCATTAAAAAAATTAAATACGATATGATTTAAAAAAATGCAGTATTCCAATGGACGAATTATGAGTTTTTGGGGATGATGACTCTATTTTTATATATGTTTGTGTTATGAATGTAAAATTATAAATCATTTTCCAATTTTGGATGAAATAAATATGTTTTGAAGGATAATGGAATAAATGAAACAGTGTGAATTATGATAATACCATGGTCCATGGTTATTGAGTTACGTAAATGTAAAAGTGTTTGATCCATAAATAATATTATCTGACATTGATAAATGTTGAAAATGAAAAACCCATTATGGAATAAGAAATGGAATTTAGGTATATAAATGTATGAAAGGATAAGTCTTGTATAAAGGGGTTAATATAGATGAATAAAATTTTCTAGGTTCATATATATATATATATTAGTAAACATGTCCTTTACACGAGAGTAGAAATAAATTATATGGTTATAGTGAAAAAAATGTGTTGAACTATAGTATGATACCGGAGTGTAAGTCCAGAAGGATTGGTAATATTATTCTATGTATGGGTCACGTTGACTTCCCCTCTCTGTATTATATGGAATGTTTACATGAATATTAAAAATTATATAATTAAAAAGGGGATATGATTGATAAGGTGGTATTCAATATAATATAATTTTTAGTTTATCATAATATATGCCTAATAATGAAGCTAGTCATTTATTTTTAATTTTATTGGAAGGATAGACAATCTGTGAAGAGGTGTAGATTTATTTTACTGGGTCATTTAAATTTGAATATGATGATTCCATTGATGATGTATTTTCTTAGAAATGATTTTGTAATTTTTTATATTTGTGTTGTTATAATCTTGTTACTATCTCAAAAAAAATATAAAAAGAGAAACACCACGAGTCTCTTTTAAAAGGTTATTGATGATACCCAAAAAATGAAAAAAAAATTTGTTTGAAAGTCCATGTGAAGGTAAGATTTTTTAGTTCATTTCAAAGAGAGCTAAGTAACACACCCTAATATTTTTTCTCAAACATTGAATAATATATGTTAATATGATTATAAATTTTTAATATGAACTCTTTCAGGTAAGAAATATGTGAATATAATGATAAAGTATAAAAAATACATGATATGTAGTATTGGATATATTTTCCTATAATACTCATAGTTAATCCAAGATCTATGATGGCAAAAACATGGGGGATTTCTCTTCAAATAGTTAGATGGTTGTTCTTAAAATATGTTGTAAAATTGAAATATATCTAAATAATTGAACATGGTTTTCACTAGGATATGTTGATAATAATAATGACCATATTTAAATATCCAATTTAGAAAGTATAATTGAAATTATATAATGAATAAATGAATGAGATTATTAAATTCATTGGAAATATTTGAAGACTATAAATGGGATAAAATATGGATGTTTCTTAACATCATAGTAGGGTGATTCTAAAATAATGTTAATTTTCCAAGATGGATTTTGAAGTTTTAAAATTGAAATCACATAACACCTATAAACACATGATGATATTAAAAGGATGATATTTATATATGTTGACATGCATGCCCAGATTTATTCAATTCTATAGTAGTGAGAAGGAGAGAGGTTTAATGTAAATATTTTTATAAGGGGGGATGCGAGATGATTCTATTGACCAATCCTAAACCCACCTCTAAATATATAATATTGTGAATTAATGTACATTTTCACATTTACATTGTACATTCATTAGATTATCCTCAAATGATTTGACTGTCTAAAATAATTATTTCCTCTTTTATGGTTTATCAGAATCATTAAAGAAATAAATTAGTGACTATGTGTCAAATATTCCATGACTAAATCTAGTTATGGTGATCAAAAGGGGAAAACAATTATATCATTATTATTATTAAATGATCATGAGAAGTGTTCGTACTATGTATAGGGTAATGATAATTTTGGTATATAATTATTTTATGGATATGTAGATAAGTTGGAGTGATATTTACACGTTGATTTATTAACCAAATCATAGGTTATTCCTCATTAAAGGATCATCTATGCCTAAAATAATTGGTAGGCTATTAAGGGGAAGAATAAGTGAGAATATGTAGGTTTAATTGTAGATTAAATTTTTGTGAGGGATGTGGATATTGTTATATTTGATGGAATATTTGATCAACTATGTAATTTTAGTTTAATATAATATTCATTGTACACTCCTAGTTCCATTTATCAGAAATTATAATTTTGATTGTATGATTATAACAACAATGCAGCGAGGGTTATTTACCAAATAATATGGTTTGTTAATCTTGTAAACACAATAATACTTATGTGTTTTAGAAATCTTTCATTATCATAAAATCACATAACCACTATTTTAATATCGGCATATGGATTTATTATGAAATTAATTGACATCATTGTTTTAGATACCGTCAATTAACCCCATACCAGGGATATAGTGTCCTCTATTGGGAGATTCACAAGGTATAAAAACAACATATATTGAAGATAGTAATGAACTATTTTAGAACATTATAACTTTAAATTAGTACTAGTTCTTATATGTGATGATATTTTAAGTAGTTTTCTAATGACCATTGTTTTCTTTACATTTTGAAAAAATTTCATTGATAAAATCTATATATTCTATTAATATTTTCATTAACAAGTTATTTACCATGATTTATTTCATTATATTTCATTAATATATAAATATAGTACTGTCTCATACCCTTTATCAATAATCATGGAATATTTTGATTTCTCTATGAATGGTGTTAATATTCATAATGTTGTGAAAATATACATATATTTGGATAAGAAGGATATGAAAGACCATAGGGGATCACACAATGTAATAAACTCATCAATATTTATGATTTAGATTTAATTAGTTATTTGAACTATGAAAAAAATTAAAATATACATAAAACAACATCAAATAGATTTAGGAGATTACAAGGTGAATGAGACTCAATTAATACAATACTATCCAATATATGAAGATATCTAAATGAAATAATATGCATTAGATTTTTATTCACTCATTTGAGTCAAAATATTTTATAGTACTCAATATAATAGTGAAACTATTGAATATTCTACCATATTTTGGATTTCTGTGAGTATCCACATAAAAATATTTGATTCAATGATTAAAATTCCAAATGATAATGATTATATTGAGTAAAAATAAAAAAAATATGATTTATTGTGAATATAAAAACGGTCATCCATTTAATGTTAATAAAAAAAATTAAATAATTTTTTATTTAATTAATTCAAATGTATTTACCCGGAGGATTTAATGATTTATGTTATGGATGAAATAAATTTCTAATATACTACTAGAGATTTCAAATAATTCATTAATTTATTCTCAAAAATCTTGCAATGATCCAATGCTTAATAGAGAGTAATGATGCAACTTAGTTTGTAATATATTTAACATTTATAATTTATAGTAGATTTACATTATGTTAATTATAATGAATATTATGAGGATCAATAAATAAACATCCTTGAAGATACTGATGGATTCTGTTTATGCTAGATAATGAATATTCAAAAAATTTAGAGAATTTAGTGGTACAAAATCGAGGATGAATATTTTTCAGAAAATGTGATTTTATATCTTTTGATAAAGAAATTGAAAGATAAAAAAAGATGATTCATATAATTATTGGAATACCACCTTCATAGATATAAATAATCATCTTCAACATTAATTGATTTTGGATTAAGAGATATTTATTATTGAATAATAAAATTTGGATCATGTGATCAGAAACGATCGTAAACATAGCGTTTGGAGTTGAATGTCCTTGAAATAAAATATGGAATTGGAAAGTAAAAAAATGACAAATTAGAGTCGTAGAATGATTCATCATATATATTTAATGATGTGTAAATTAATAAATATGTTACATAAATGAAAATTATGTAGAAAATTAAAATATGATATGTTAATTTAATTCTTAAAGAATGGGAAAAAATTAATTGGATTATGGAATACTATTTAATTTATTAATGTTTGTCAGTGATGTTTTTTGGGGAAAACATATTAGTATCTATAATTGTTTTGAGAAAATACAACTATTTAAAGATTAAAAAATGGTAAAGTGTTATAGTGAATGATCAAAAATAATAGATAATTTTTATAAAGATATTATTAATATTTCTGATTGTAACATAGAAAAAACATATTTATGGTAGAAACTCAATATTACAATTAGAATGTTGTATGAATAAACAAGGATACCATAATCGTGATTATAGCACGTAAAATAGATCATACATCAATAAATATGATTGATAAATAAGAAATAAATTCTAAAGAAAAGAGATGTGTAATGAGAATAATATTGAGGCTAAGACTATTGGAAAATTGAAGGTAATGAAGAAGCCATAAATTTTTTATATAGATGAGATTAATCCATAAATATTAAATAAATATAAAACATTAATAGAATATTTTGATGTAAAAATTTCCTATGTGAGGATATTACTAATTGAATAAAAAATTATGTGATATCAAATCTATATGGAAACAACATGTGTGGGATTGCCAAATTTGTCACTTCCCTAATGGTAATTATGTACTTCAGGAAGTTGGAGTATAGATTATTCACATAGTTTCATAATAATATATCACCAAAAGGATAAAGTTATACTGACAATTTTATATTTGTTTTTTCAGGAGAGATATATGAGGTTTTATTATTAATGTAAAACAATAAGTTAATGACCTATCATACAAAGAGATTGATATTTACTAATGGATGAAAATAATTTTTTGATTTTTTTAAAATTTTATCTTATATATATGTAAATATTTTATATTGAGTAAATAAAATGAACATGAAAAATACAAATTCTTTATATGGGTTTTTGAGAATAAAAAAGGTTATTCCATCATGATATACTTTTTCAATGATGGATTCAAATAGAGAAATTAATTATGAATATATTTAGAATCATTGTATTTGGCATGAATATAATAATTCTTACACACCCTAAAAATGGATTCACTTGGAATATAAACCTATATTTGGTTGTCAGGGAAAGAAAAATTGTAACGCAATATTGAAAAAAAAAATATTTTGGAGACAAGGAACAATGGTGAATGTATATATATTCAATGACTTACTACTATAACAAAGATTACCCGAACCAGCACTCATGGACATGGTACACAAAAAAAATTACACATATTCTTTAATGATATGTTATATGAATAAATAATTAAAATAAATATATATATATATATATACATTTATATTAATTAAATTTAAAATCCCCTTAAAGAAATTATTATTAACCTATTATGAAGTCGTTTAGTATATTTAGAGAATAACAAAATGTTATTCATGTTTTACAAAAAAATAAATCTATTCCCTCATAGAGTGTTCTGGTGTGGTAAAATCTTAGATACAAAATATATAATAGTCTTCATCATATATAGAAGTATGGAAATATAAAAAAATGTGTTTGATCATGAGTTCAGTAATGCTAAGCATAATAGATGAAAATAATAAATCATAAGTGATTTTAAAATTAAGATGTAGGTAGAAGAACATAAATAAGGTTTATACTAATAGAATTATAGAATCTTAAAAAATAAATAGTATATAAAAATCAAAAGACATGGAATAAGGATTTTGTGGTTAAAAATATGATATGATAATTATGTATATAGAAACATGATTCACTAATCATGTTTCTTTAAAACAAAAAAAAAGTATAATAATGTGTAATATACCAAGGGATAAAATCATTACTTATGAAAAATCTCACCATAAGAAATATTATTAAAAATATTAAAACGTAATCTAGTGAATTGTGTTTTTATCCCTAATCAATTACAAGGAAGCTGACGACAAACCATTTTTTTACACATTCAATTTGAGGGTTATCATGGATTATACCCGTCACACTATAGATATTTTCCCTTTGTTTTTGTGTTTACACTCCATTCCTAACCATGTTAATAGATAATTCATTTCAAATTTAATTATTAGGATAAAATGAACACATAGTTCACATAATGTAAACGTTATATATTTTCCACTTGAAGTTGAAATCAATCAGAATTCCAATGTAGCATTATTAGCCTATGAAAATGAAACAATTTTATTAAAGGAAGACATAATAAATATTTATATTCCTTATCTAGATGTAATTTGGATGGAATATTTTAGAACATGTCCCAATTGATGTATTAGAACTATCCAATAGTGTATCAATTTATTGAAAATTATTTAACATGAGTATTATAAAATTTCAATGAATACTTAGAAAAAAATTCATTCCTTTTGATGTATTTTATCTTAAAAGAAAATTATTTTTAATAATGTTTTTCTAAAATTCTTAGGGGAATTATATTGTTAAAATGTGATGATGATTCATTAATATAAATTTTTATAATATTTGCATTAATAATTCATGTAAGAATCATTAGAAATATACATTTTATTGGCACTTTTGAAATGAAAGTAAACATAAAAAAAATGAACCATACGAAAAACATTAAAACATATTCGAATAATTGATTTATAATTAGGTTCAATGATAATTACAAAAAAATAATTTATAAAAGATGAAATTATATTGACACCAACTTAATTATTCAAAACATAAAGACATGGATGAACATAATTCTTGACCAAAAGGAATGGATTTTCTTATCTCAAAATAAAAATATCCTTTTAGCTGAATAATGAACCAATGGATGTGTTTATAATATAAATATTTATTAAAAATATTAACAGAAGAATTAGTTATGTTATATGGTATTCTAGGGACAAAAACATTCAATATCTCATAATGTTGTGTTTGATAAAATCAATATCACCATCAATTTGATACTAAAAAATAAACCCTAAAAGATTTTTTATATTTAAACTCAAAATTAAATGAATGATAACACATGATATGGATCTAAAAATCCCCAAATATTCAAGATATTTATTAAAAAATGCATATATTGATTAATATATACTCAGATAAAAAATAATATAGCAGGATAATTTATAAATAGTCAACGGAAAATGGTGATGCGAAGCTCATAAAATTATTATCAACGTAAATGAATAAAATTTATATATATTATAAAAAATTTAATCATATTAATATGTTATTTAATATCCATTTACATATCTATTACCACTCATAATCTTTAAATATTTTCATTCATTACACATATAGTGGTAAATTATTTATTATTTCCAACATCAGATGTGACTAATCTTGATTGTATCATTCCAATATCATAAAGAAAATATAAGTCCTAATTAAATTATACTAGTTCATCCAAACTCAATATTCCATGGAATTATAATAATTCTAATAATTTTAATTCAGTTATAATTTTTATTAATGTAAGTTGTTTTTATGGTTTGAGAGAGTGAGATACTTGAAGATATTGTTTATGGTAATATATCAATAACAATAGAATATATTATATTGTCAATTAGTTACATTGTTATATTTATACAATCTTATTTATTAAAAAAACAGACCATTATATTAAAAAATATCAATCCCATGCAAGTTATTCATGATAAAATAATGATGTTGGTGTAACACCCTTCATGCAGGTAGTTGAACCGAAGAAAACCAGAAACTATATAATGAATCTTTAGATAGAATTTAGAGTTATATAACAGTTATATATCTTCATATAATGATTAATTATGATAATATAACATAATTTAAGGATCTATTATGTTTTTTAATTATTTTTCATGATAAAGTCATTTAAAATGATGATGATGAACTAGGTACATACATGGATGAATTATTCACAACTCTAAATGGGTTCCCCATATTCAGGGATTTATGATTCATTCATTGAAACAAAGGAACTAAATTTATAAAAAATGAGTTTTATAGGAAATATTTTGAATATTATAGTGGAAAAAAATTGATTGAGTTATCTTTTATAGGTTGGAAATGAGTCCTTTTATAGGTGATTTTTAGTGGTATTTAAACAAATTCACATTCCTTAATGAAAAATATTTTCCTATAAAATTAGTGAGGATAAAAATAGGAAATATTTTGACATGTTATGATTTACATTCATTCAATCCTTTATATCCTTGTTTTTAGATAAGGATTTAAGAAATATTATTTATTTACATCTCTGTTATACCCCTTTATACTTTGTTTTACTTTTACCAAACTAAATCAAATTTTACCTCAGAAATAAGTTTTCATAATTAAATATTCAATTAACCTTATTAATTTTTTTAAATATTAATGATAAATTTTAAATCTATTATATATTATTAAATTTCTAAATATATTAGGTAAAACCTATAGATTAAACCTTAATATGTAATTCTATATTTAGAGAAAATTTATATTCTAAAGCTGAAGTATTCTTAAAAATATTTCATATCAATTGTTAATTAATTATATGGTTTAATATTTTTTACACATAGAAATACCCCATTTTATTTATCATTTTTAATTAACATATGTAATTAATTATAAAAAAAATTCATAAAATAAGATAAATAAGTAGTATAAAAAATTCCTTATTTGACATTCAATGTTTCTAATGGAATCAAATTCAAAATAATTATTAATGTTCAAATGATTTATTTTTATCAATCCATAAAAATATTTATTTTTATTTTAAAAATAAAATAAAATATATTTATACTATTAATATATATATTTAACATGTAAAAATAATAATTTTACTATAAAAACTCTATGAAAATTTATATTTTGGTTTTCCATGTTTATCAAATTTGAATTACATTAGTTTAAAATTTTTACTAATAAATACACATCATTAATATAACTATTTTTACACTCATACCCAATTACTATGTATATAATGACCATATTTAATAAAATATTTTTCCAAAGATGAAATATTATGTGACTATATATATTATTGCAAATTTTCATTCCTATACATATCTTTAAAAGATCAATAAAATAATTCATCCCCTTTAATTCTCTCTCAACAAAAGTTTTATATTTAAATTATTTCAATTCCATCCATAAATTAAATCATATTATTTAACATCAAGGAAATCCAGAAGGATATGGTTTATTTGATAAATTAATTTTTATTTAGTTTTGGATTTTTTTATACTTTAAAATTTTGCAAATATATTTCTCATTTTATTGAAATTTTTTTTTACTTTTTATATTGGTTTCTGATATTCTAAATCAATAAAATTACTTTTTGTTCATTTTAGTTCATTATTGCGTCGGAAAAATTATATTTAGTATAATGATTAATTTATTTTAAATTTACACAAAAATATCATGGTGTTTTTTTAATACTCAATTGTTTTATGAACGTACATTTTCATATAAATTTGTATGATATATTTGGTTACATGAAAGACATAGTTCTAATAAAAATTGAAATACTATTAATATTATTATTTAAATAACACATTTACTACATAAATTATAACAACCATACTCTTTATTACACACATAAACATGATTTATTACATAAAATCTTCACTTGATTAAACATGGAATATGGAGAGGTCTAGTGTATGTGAAGATTAGTAACCTTACCTAATGACGAAAAACAAAAACACAAAACATATTTATTGAAAATAACCTTTAAATAACCACGAAATTCCCTCGTACATAGAATCGCATGGGATAACTGGTGAACAAACCTGGGAAAAGGGTGAGCTATAAATACCAAAAAGGGAGTAAACAATGCATAACATGAAGAATAAAATACATATTAGGAAATAGTCATATCAATGGATAAAAAAAGGACATGAATATAAAATCATGATATAACATGATTATCAAAACATGGAAATGTGGCAACAACACTTAACATGAAATTATCATAAGCCAAGGCTCATTGCACATGGAACATGAGTGAACCTTAATTGAACATAAATTAGAATGAGTAAAAACAAATTTCACTTGAATTAGCATTATTAAAACCTCATTTCATTGGAAATATCCTGATACTAATCTTTACCCAATGTATTGGATCACTATTGGGGAACACCCTTAATATACATTTCTTTTCACCCATAAGTGAGCCACAAGATCATACAACATAGATTCATTGAACATCATAATTTATTCCACGATAAAGGAATGTCAAATTAATACATGAAAGTCTTAAATTAATAAGTAATTGTTCATAAAGGTTAATACCATTGATAGATAAATGGGAATGGTATTCACTACACAATGATTTTGGCTTGCAAAATGGCGGTGCAATTTTGGTAGCATAACAGCGTGACATAAGACATCATAAAAAACTTTGATGAGAGGGAAAAGTGTGTATCGTAATATGTACATGAAATGAAATGTAAGGGGTCATGTCAATAGATGTACCAACATAAGTAATGGAATTTGGATTCATAAAACAAAAGAATCCCATGAATGTAGATAAGGAGAGAGAAATTCCTTAAATAATTTCCGCACGGTAACGGGTGTACATGAGAGGCATTAATGAGAGAGAAAATGGGTCAATCATCATTAAAATATAACACAAGAAGTATTGGGGAGGTGTGAAATCATACCCCAACATTTATTATTGAATATAAAAGGGAATAACCATATTAAGAAACTTGGATAAAATGAGAAAGGAAGGAATCCCTTACTTGGAAGTGTGATCTCATAGGCTTGGGAGGGAATTCAGAGAGGCTTAAAGGGAGATTGGTGTGCATTGAAATGATTATAGATAGAGGAGGGTAATGTTTTGACTAACTAAAAAGGATTTCAGTGATGAGTAAGTGGGAGTTTGTATGGGTTTATTTTGGATAGAAGAGGGAATTCATTATTATTTAGGTTTGGGACACCGGATATTAAACTAATCAAAACCAAAAACCAGAACATGGATTTTAAACATTAATTTTCAAAGTTGAGTGTAAAACAATATTTTATATGGAAAGTGGACTAACTTATTATAATAATAGGGTTTATTATGTGGAGGTGAGTTGGACTCTCAAAAAATTAATTTAAAAAGATAAAATGTTTTTTATATCTTGGATTGTCCACTATGGCTTTGTAAAATAAATCAAATAAAACTAAAATCAAAATATTTTAATGTTAAGTCATATATTGTCTTTACATAATGTTTATATATTTTTATTACATTACTATTGGATCAGTATGATATCAAAAAACACATTATATATTTAAACTGTATTTATTTTTTACCCAAAAATTTGACAGTTTTAAAAAATTATGAAAAATTAACCATTGGATAATTTCAATATCTTGAATCCAAAAATAATATAAATTTTATCCAATTAATTTTATAAATATGTGAAATTTCAATTTTAATAAAAAAATTGTTATTTATCCAAAATATATGGGTTTTGACAAAAATAGCTTTCAATCTATAATGAAAATTACAATTATATTCATAAAATGTATATGATCGTTTATAATTAATAAAAAGTAATTTAATAATAATAATATTTTAGTAAAATAATATTTAATTACAAAATCCAATAATTTATCAAAATTAATTTCTATGTTTTATATTAACTAATAATACTATTTGGGATTTAAAAACTATTTAAAATGTAACAATAATAAAATTAATGTATATTATTTATTATATAAAAAAATAATGGACATAAACCATAGTGCTATGGTATTGTTACATAACCCCTTATAACACCCGCATAAGACCAAAGGGTATGATGTGTGATGGTGACATACTCTTGGGGTGGCTTGGATAACATCGATCTGGTGGTAATCTCTATCAAATTCTACTTCTCCCATATGACGGTCTCTTCAATCAGGAAGTGTTGATCCTTAGATTGTGCTTGGTCAAGAGAAAATCACAATGACATCACCTTCTTTCCGAGCTCCAAAAAATGACCTTTACTATGGGGAAACTCTACTAGATGAGGCTATTTCTTCCGTTGTCTGAGTAAATTGGAATTTTTAAATCAATTTATTTAAACTAATCATGTGACCAATGTTCAACTGCTATATTAGAAATGGTAACAACTCATAACAATATTTTAATATCCAAAAACATAAAACCAAGGAAGTGCATATCTTATATAACCTTTTTAGACAATGATAAATTTAATTAGAATAAGAGTAATTACAATTAATAAAAGTTTGGGTCATTAGAATCTTCCCCCGCTAAGAAATTTCACCCACAAAATTTCATTTTCCCACACTAAATAGATGAGGGTAACTCTACTTCATCTCTTCCCATGATTCCTACATTGCTTCATAAATATTATCGTCGTTCCACAACACCTTGAGAAGGGGCATAGTATTATTTAGTAGATCATTTTCTCAATGATCTGATATCTTCACCAACTTCTCTTAATTGGAGAGGTAATTCTCCAAAGGTATCAAATCATGATTGAGTATATGTGATTGGTCAGGTATGTACTTCCTCAAGTGTGATACATGAAAGACATCTTGTACTATGGCCAGGATGGGTTGAATTTATATTCAATATGCCACTACCCCAACATGATTAGGAATCATGAAGGGACCGTTGAACATAATACCTAACTTCCCTATCTTTATAAACCTCATGACCTTTTTCATTGAGATATGCATAGAAATAACATGTCTCCAACATTGAATTCAAGGTCTCGTCTACATTTATCAGCATTCCTCTTCGGTCAACTTTGGGCTATCTTGATATGCTACTTAATGGTTTTCACATTCTACACTATTTCATAGACCTTTTTTGTTCCCAGCAGCTTATGATCACCAACTTCATCCCAACACACCAGTTTTCTGCACCTTTTCCCATAAAGGGCTTTATATGGTGCCATTCAGATGCTCAAGTTACAACTGTTATTGTTTGAGAATTCAACCAGTGGAATATTTTGGTCCCATACACATTTGAAGACAATAGTATATTATCGTATCATATATTCTAGTGTCTGAATAGTATTCTCAGATTGGCCTTTAGTTTGAGAAAGATAGGCCATAATGAAGTTCAGTTCAGTTCTTAGAGCTTGCTGGAGACTTTTCCAGAACATCGAGGTGAATTTGGGACCATAAATAGATACAATAGATAGTGGTACACCATACAGACTTACCACTTCATTTATGTGAATTCGTTCAAGTTGGTCCTATGAGAATGTCCTCTCATATCATGATATATTGAGTTGTCTTCGTAAGATGATCCAAAATGACCCATATAGAACTATTTCCTCTAGATTTCTTTGGAAGTCCAATGACATAGTCTATGGTAATTTTTTCCCACTTCTATTTTGGTATGGGAAATGGATTCATCATCCCCTTAGATGTTTTCTCTTATCCTTCACTTGCTAACATACCAGACACATTTATGTATCTTCAGCAATCTCCCTTTTCATATTTTCCCACGAAATATTTTCTTGGATGTCATGATACATCTTTGTGCTCCCCGGGTTAATAGATATGTTTGAGCTATTTGCGTTATTCAGAATCTCCTTCTTTATCTCTGGATGTAATGGTACATATAATCTTGACCCAAATCTCACAATTCCATATTTTTTAATCATGAACTCTAAGGATTTATCATTTCTGATGGCTTCCACCCATTTCAGATTTTCCACATCCTTTCTTTGAGGATCCATTATTTTATCCAGGTGGGATGGTTTACTAGTGCAGAAAACGTTATTTACATTGGTTATTTTCCATTTTTACATCGGGTTTTAGCCGACGTTAATATGGATGACATTATAAATAATTTTTTTACGTTGGTTATTTAAAAACCGACGTAACATACATAACATCGCGGTGTTTATCACGTCGGTTAATTAATAACCTACATGAAAAAACTCGGGGGGGGGGGGTCTATAACGTCAGTTATTATATAACTGCAATGATAAACCCGGGGGGCTTTATCACATCGGTTATACAATAATCGACGTCATAAACACATGCGGGTGACTTTATCACATCAGTTATTTAATAACTGATGTGATAAAATCCTGGGCTATGGTTTATCACGTCATTTATTAAATAACCGACGTGATAAACCAGTCTCGGGAGGGGTTTATCACGTCGGTTAATCAATAACCGACATGATAAAAATCCTAATAAATGGTTTATCACATTGTTTATTAAATAACAGACATGATAAACCAGTCCCGGGAGGGGTTTATCACGTCTATTAATCAATAACCGACGTGATAAAAGGCCTGGGAAATGGTTTATCACGTTGGTTATTAAATGAACATTTCTGTAATGATTGAAATTATATGATGGAAATGGTTAATTTAAATAAATAAAATATATATCTTACAATCCTCTCAACTACGATTCTCGATTTATCCGAAAGATATTTCCCTTTTTTCCCTTCAGAGCTCTCTTCCATTTTTCATGTCTAGATGGAGGGGATGGAGGGGCCACCTCTCCAGAGCTTGAAGACTCAGCTCTTAGTTATTGAAATTTTTCCGCCATCATTTGTTCTTCCAATAATGCATACCCTCCCCGAGATAAACTATGAGGGTATACATTTTTAGATTGGATCTTTTGATGACCTTTCCTTGTTTGCTGTAAATTAAGAAGAAGAAATCATTAACAAAACGTTAATAAGATCATTTATATAAGAAATATTATAAAAGTTTACACTGCCCTTACCAAAAATGAATCTTTTCTTCTACATTCAAAAAATGTCTCCATGTGTCTTCATCTATAATGGGATATATACGACATGGATTGTCATGACTCCTATGACCATAAATGAAATCAGATGAGAGGGTTGATTTGAAATCCCTCCATCTCTTGGAAGTCAACGATAATGATTTCTTCCTGACTCCTCCAGTGTCAGTAATATCAAATGTCATCTGATAAAGAAGAGATTAAACATATTATATATACTAGAAACATTTAACAAATATTCAAACAATAGCAAAAGATCTTACCAAAATCGTCTCCCATAACTGAGAGATTATCACTTTATCAACACATCTCCAGTCATCATATAGAATACTTACTTTTCTCATAGCCTGAGTTGCTACAAAACTCTTAAAATCATATTCATTTTGGTAAACGTGTGCACCCACGTTTACCAACATTTGAACTCTTTGTTCTAATAAGAGCATGTAAATGTTCCTCCCCAGAAGTATGAACAATATTATCATCTCCAGAATCATGTGGTTGATCAACTAAATGATCTGTCATTATCCTTCAAATCAAAAAAAAACAAATGTTAGTTAAAAAATATAAAAATTTAAATATTTTAATACTACAGTAATCAGAAAATAGAAAAGTGTACTAAGTTACGTAATAGTAAACATTGGTAATATGGTAAGCATGTTAAACAATAGTAAATATTGTAAAGATGGTCAAGATAGTCAAGATGGTAATCATGGTAAACCTGGTAAACATGGTAAAGTAATTGTCACTGAACAAAAATAATAGTTATATAATTCATGTAATGGTAAACATGATAAAGTAAACTAAACAAATTTAAAACAAACAAAAACTTATACTTTTTTTTAAACATGTTTTAATAAATACTAAACTTACAACATCTCACATTTATGTAAAAAATAAATGTAAACAAGAAATAAACATATGTTACGTTTAATTTTAAGAAAGTACAAATGGATTGTTTTCCCAAATTCCTTCTTCATGATCATTATTTATGGCACAAACCATGTCTTCAACATGCTTATAATTATGTTCTATTAATCATTCCATGGAAGTAGGGATCTCACATAAATCTGCATCTTCATCAACTTCAACCTCACCAACATATTTTTTTCCCTTGTAAACCAACAGCCCACTACATATCTGATTGATCTACTATATAGAAAATTTGTTTTTCATGTGTTACCATTATAAAAGAATCAGTTGTGTCTTCCAATCTATTCAGATTAACAAGTTTCATTCCAAATTCATCGTATCTGACACTGTTGTTTCCGATAAACCATTTACAGTTAAAAACATGAACTTTAATTTTAAAGCAATCAACCTCCCATATGTCTTCAATCACTCTATAATATGAACTTGATGTAGAAATTGGGTTTTTGTCCTTAGCACCTGAAAAATGCATTTCTTCTGCAAACACCAATACACAACTATTCTGAACTGCACTTCTGTTGTCCTGAGCTTTCGTATGAAATGTATAGCCATTAATGTCATAACCGGACCATGTTATCACATTTAAACATGGACCACCCAATATCCATTTTAATGTATCTGATACATCTGATCTACCAAGCAAAGTCTTTTTAATCCAAGAAAAAAAGTTTTGTTGTGCTCATTCAAAATCCACATTTCTTTCTTCTTTGGATGAAATTGTTTCAACTCATTAATATGCAATGTGATATATGGTTGAGCATCAGCTATGTTATTCAAGATTTATGATTCAAACTTCTTCATCTGTTCAGCTGACAATGATTTGACTTTCAAGCCACAAATCCACTTTCCCTCATTATTAACTCGTTCTTGGTGAGATGGAGGCAAACCTATGTGTTGCGCCGCAGCCAAGTAGCTTGTACAAAACTCTGCTACCTCCACAGAAATATACTTCCCAATAATGGAGGCTTCAGGTTGATATGGATATTTAACATACCCATTTAATATTTTCATATACCTTTCACAAGGACACATCCAATGAAGATATACAGGTCCACAAAGCTTTATTTCTCGAACCAGATGAATCATTAAATGGACCATTATATCAAAAAAAGCTGGAGGAAAATACATTTCCAATTGACAACGTATAAAAATTATATCCATTTCCAAAATGTTCAAACCATTCACATCAATCACCTTGTTACAAATTGAATTGAAAAAATAACACAACTTCATCATAGTCTTTTTGACACGAATGGGCAATATTCCACACAATGCATCTAGAAGAATTTGTTACATCATGATGTGACAATCATGTGATTTCATACATATCAACTTCAAGTCCTTCAATGAGAAAAAAAAATTTACATTTGAAGAATAACCTTGAGGCACTTTGATATCATGAAGACACTGACAAAAGCTAATTTTCTCCCTCTTCAATAATGCATGACAAGCCGGGGGAAGAAATGTTCGTCTTTATTTAGGAGTGGGAGCTAACTCCAAATGTATTCCCATTGATAGTAAGTCTAATAATGCATTCAACCCATCTTTAGTCTTTCCTTTAATATCTAATAATGTTCCAATCAAACAATCACATATATTCTTCTCCACGTGCATGACATCAATATTATGTTTAACTTCATGATACCTCAAATATGGTAGCTCAAAAAATATTGACCTTTTCTTGCAAATATGTCTATCATTACCAGATTTCTGTGTCTTTCCCAATGTCACATCAAGGTTTTTCACCCTCTCAAAATACAGATCTGGTGATAAAGGTTTTGGAGCGGTATCAAATTCTTGTGATGCATTGAATGCATTTTTTAGTCTTCTATATGGGTGATCCATAGGAAAAAACCTTCGATGACCCATGTACATTGTTTTCCTCCCATGATGAAATTGGCAATATGACGTATGTTGTTCGCAAATTGGACATGCTTTATTCCATTTAACATTGTATCCAGACAAATTTCCATACGCTGGGAAGTCATTTATATTGAACAGAAGCACTGCATGCAGTTGAAAATATTCCATTTAATAAGAATCATACACCCTAATACCATCATCCCATAACAGTTCCAAATCATCAATCAACGGTGACAAGTAAACATCAATATCATTGCCGGTTTTCTTTGGACCAGAGATCATTATACTCAACATGAAATATTTGCGCTTCATACAAACTTCAGGAGAGATGTTGTAAATTACCAATAAAACATGCCATGAATTATGTGTGCTACTGAGGGTTCGGTATGGATTCATTCCATCTGTGCACAACCCTAATATGAAATTTCTTATTTCATTTCCAAATGTAGAATACTGCGCATCAATTTTCTTCCATTGTGGACAATCAGCTGGATGACGTATTTTTCCATCAAATACCCACTCATTAGCATGCCATATTAACCTTTTTTCATTATGTGAATTAGCAAATAAACGTTTGAAATGATGAATTATAGGAAGATACCAAAATACCTTTGCAGGGAGCTTTGTAATCTCTTCATCAGTCTGTGATTTCTCTTTCACCTTATACCATGATGTCCCATATTTAGGAAACTCTAACAGAAATTCATATTCCTTCCTATATATAATGCCGTCATTCAGACAGACATGTATTTTCTTGTATCCCAATCCCATCAGGCATAATATTTTCTTTCCCTTGTAATGTGAATCTGGATGATCGTTATCTTTTGGAAGAATGTCTTTCATCAATTGTACCAGCTCTGTAAAACTTCTTTCACTCCATCCATGTTTCGCCTTCAGGTTAATCAATCCTAACACCGCCGACAAAACCGTAAAAGCTGTACAACCAGAATATAATGGTATTTTCAGCATCACCATATAGATTCGCAACTTTCGGTTCTATATCAATTTGTTATGCTATAATATCGTGAATCATTTCATCAATTCCATCAGAGCTACCATCTTGTGAATCATCATCATCAGTGAAATTTTGTCCAGTTTCACCATGCCATATCCAAGGGCTATAACTCTGATTAAAACCATGACATATTAGATGATCTTTTATCTCTCTACTTTTTAACTTCATCATATTCAAATATTTTAGACATGGATAGAAAAAAATGTCAATACTTGGAACATTTTGTTTAGAAAATTCCAAAAAGGCATCAACACCTTCCTCATATTCATTGCTCAATTGATGTGCCGTAATCCAACTTTGACACATTATTACCTATAACAAATATCAAAAATATATATATTTTTAAGATAAGACAAATATACGTTTATATGAAAAAAATCATAATTTGAATGTAAAACAATTTTGAAATATAAAAAAAATCTATGCATATTTAAAAAATTATTCTTGAATATTATTATTAAAAGAAAATATAGTTAGATATAACAGTTTTAAATTCCGTTGAATAAAAGAAAACCATGGCGCCTACATGGTTGATAGAAAATTGGAGAGAATGGAGTAAACCTGAGAATCAAATAATATTTAAAATAAAAACTCAGATGGAGAAAATCACAATGTAAATCCAAACGCCCCAAGACACCCCCAACCCTCTAGATAGCCCCCCCCGGACAACCCCCAAAACCCTCTGGACAGGCCTCCACCCCCTTGGACAACCCCCACACCCACCGACCCCCCAGGACACCCCCCAACCATCTGGAAAGCCCCCCAACCCCTTGGACAGCCCCACCCCTCTAGACAACACCCCCACCCCTCCTGGACACCACCCCCACCCCTACCCCCTTGGACACCCCGCTGGACACCCCCCAGCTCTTTGGAAAGCCCCCCACCCCCTGGACAGCACCCCACCCCACCAGACAGCACCCCCACCCCTCCTAGACACCACCCCCACCCCCAACCCCCTTGGACACCCCCCTGGACACCCCCCAACCCTCTGGACATCCCCCCCACCCCCCGGACAACCCTCAAACAATGGTTTACATATAAAACATGGGATGGAGAACAACTAAAAACACATGCATTTAATATATACTTCAGCATGAAATAGATGGAATTAAATATTATTAAATATCGCTACTTAAATGATCGTATGATAATTAAAAATAATCATTGATATTCAACTAGTCAAATGATCACAAGTTTCTTGATAACTAATATCATAATTTATTTTATCAAAAAAGTCACAAAAAATAGTCCACAAACATGTTTCACACCAACATCACAATTTAATAAAAAAATTCCTCAATTTATAAAACCTTCTGATAATGTTTGACATCTTAAATCACCTCTTTACCTTTCAAAAACCATTATTAGGTGAATAACATCGCCAAAATATTGCATTTACACCATTTTATCACTTTTTTTAACTCACTAAATCATTTTCAATTTTCATAAAACAATCCCAAGAGGAACAACCATGTTTTGCACAAAAAAGACATTCCAAAACCCCCATTCATGAAGAAAATCATACCAATACAAATCCAAATTATAAATTTCATCTCAATACACATTTATTAAACCACACCCATATTTTAATAATTTACCTCACAAAATGTCACAAACAATACACATGAAAAACAAACTTTTTCATAAAACACCTTCAAGAGGTGTGACAATGTTTTACACATAAAACCCATTCAAAAGCCCCCTTTTGAGGCCCACATGACAACAAATAAATAAACAAACATAATTGGATTCCCCTTTCAAAATTAACAAATCACTTACATAAGTTATAAAATAAACCCAAATATTAACCTAAGAATCACACATTAAAATCACCCAATTTCAAGATAAAATGAATATATAAAATTAAAGACATCCAAATCCATCAAAATAAAATTTTCAGACCACAAAAAATATATGATGTACGAAAAACGAATGAAAAAAATCACAAAAAAATATAGTTTTGCGAGTTGAAGGCTTAAATGAAATGGGGGTTTTGGAATGCTTTTTGTGTTGCGATTTGAAAGCACACAAAACAAGTTGAGATGATAGATCTGAGAAAAAAACACACAAAAATAGAACGAGTTGAAAGCACACAAAACGAACGAAAAAAGGCACACAAAAATCGCAAAACATAAATATAGACTATCCGAAAAAAAACGAATGAAAAAAATTCGTGGAAGGCTTACTTGAGTTTTGCGAGTTGAGATGATAGATCCGAGGAGAGTAAAGATGATAAATGGTGTAGGCAAAATGAGTTTAACATAGCGAGATCGACGACCCGATTAGGGTTTATCGCGCGAGAGAGACGAGCCCCCGGACTTTCGAACGAAAATTCGTAAATGACAAACCTCGGGGGTTGTTAATTTTTTAAATGTTTTTATAATGTCGGTTATTTAATAACTGACATTATAAACTGTTTTTTTACATTTATAATGTCGGTTATTATAATAACCGACATAATAAATGTATCAAATACGTCTTTTTTACGTCGGTAATTTCATAATCGATGTAAAAAAAGTTTTTTTACGTCGGTTATTCTATAACCGGCGTAAAAAAGAGATACAAAATGAAAGTTTTTTACATCGGTTATTTTATAACGGACATAATAAAACGTAGATATCTCGGTTTTAACGTCAGTTATAAAATAACCGACTTAAACCCCCCCCCCGCACATTAGTTTTTTATGTCGGCTATAAAATAACAGACGTAAAAAACTCGTAGATATCTAGTTTTTTAGGTCGGTTATCAAATAACCGATGTAAAAAACCCCACGCGCTTTGGTTTTTTACCTCAGTTATTTTATAACCGACATAAAAAATGAGATATCTATGAGTTTTTTACGTCGGTTATAAAATAACCGACGTAAAAAACCCCACACGCTTTGGTTTTTTACGTCGGTTATTTGATAACCGACCTAAAAACTGAACACGAGCGATTTTTAACGTCGGTTATTAAAATAACTGACGTTAAAAATCTACTCACTGAATTTGTGACGTTGATTATTTTATTACCGACGTAAAAAATGGTGACGTAAATAACGTTTTCTGCACTAGTGGTTGAGAAATAATTTGAGAAAGTATTGATTATGTTCCACCCTTAATGATTCCCATGTCCATTCTATGAAAGATTAAGAATATTGGATCACTTTCAAATATCATCATTATTAATGAAGGATGAGCCTTCCTACTTGGAGCATCTGCCACCTTGTTTGCCTTATCGAGATGGTAGTGGATCGAGAAGTCATAATCATTGAGGAGTTCTGACCATATTCATTGGTGAATATTAATCTCTTTTGTGTGAATATATATTTGAGTCTCTTTTTATCAATATATATCTCACACTTCTCCCCTTGGAGATAATTCCGCCGTATTTTCAACGCGATGATCACACCTGCAAACTCCATATCATGTGGGGGATAGTTTTTCACCTGGATTTTCTTTTTCCGTAAGGCCGAGGCAAAAACATTAGTATTTTTCATCAAGGATGTGGCTATATTTTTAAATAGTTTTTCCATATCATTTAACTTAATTTTTAATAATTTAATTAATTATTTAATCACATTTTTTTAAATTTATTGTACTTTTGTATTTTTAAAATTAAAATTTTCAATTAATTAATTTTTTATAATTAATTAAGTATTTTTAGTCCTTAAATTAATTATCTAAATCTTGCTTTAATTTTTGAATTAAATTATTTCTTTCTTATCTTATTGACTTTATAAAAAATTAATATATATTTTAATAAATTAATTAATCATCGTATTTTAATCTAATTAACTTAGCCTTTATATAAATTTTTTATCCGTTAATTTAGATTTATTGGAAAAAATTAACTTTTCTAATTAATATGTTTAATAATAATTCTTATTAATTATGTTAAGAATTTGAGTTCTAATTAAATGGAATAGTGCAATTTTAACTTTATGTATTCAAATAGTTGTTTAATTAATTGATTTAGATTTTTAAAACATTAATGATTTTATGTCATGAATGTTGTTAAATAATTAAGTCAGTATCTTTTTGTTTTAGTTTAACAGCGAGTTAGACAAGATCCATATGTGACCTGTTAAGTCACCGATGCAATCCTTTTCTACACATTATAGACCCTTTAATAATTAGTAATTTATGTCTCATACTAATTTAGTTTTACAATTATCATGTTTTAAATTTAAGTGTTATAAATTTATAATTTCAATTGCAATCTTAAATGTTTAATTTTTAATAATAATCATGTTTTTAATTTATTTGGTTTATCCTTCTTTAACTTTTTAAATTTCAATCCTTGTATTTTTGATTTTATGGTTTCAAACGGTTAATTATTTTCAATTATTTTAATTAGTTAACATAATTTTTAATTTTAAGTTCAATTTTTTTATGTCACTGTTTTTTCTTTATCAAAGTTATACCAAGGGCCTTTAATTGCATCGGTAGCATTTTTCCCAACGGTGACCTTTTTATTTCTCTGCATCGGTGAATTTTTATTTTTCAACTACCGGTGATCTCATTAATTTTTCTAACAGTGACCTTTATATTTTATTTTGAAGGGTGAGGTTTTTTTTCAATCGATAAAATTTACTTTCTAAGACTATCAGTGACCTATTTATTTTCTACAATGATAACCTAGTTTCTTATATATCAGTGGCCTTTGTTTTATCGTAACGGTGGCCTTTTGTTTTGTATACCAGTGACATTTTCTATTTTATTGTAGCGATGAACCTTTTAATTTTATTTCTATTTGTGAACCCCACGCCCGACTCCCCAACGTCCATTATTCTAACGGTGATTCATTCCTCACCATTCTCTTCACCTCACTGTTAGGTATCCTTGACTAATGTCGCTCCCCTGAACTATCCCCTACACCTCCCCGTAAGCCACCGTTTTTAACCTCCCCACCTGTAGGAAATAATAGTGGAACCACCACATATCTAATAACCCATTCCATTTCAAATCTGTTGTATACTGAAAATTGAAGAACTAAAATCCCTCAGTGGAGTCAGACCGAGATGGTGAGTCACGTAAAGAATAGGGGACCATTTCCGCTTTCCAGATTTTGAATGAAGGTACTATGATTCGAATTGCCGATCCGGATGGCAATCCCATAACTAACCCATTGTCCGCCACTTAAATGAGCTTCCACCATCGCAAGGATAGAAAAATATGGTATCCGCCTTGCTGGACTCTCACTGAAGGGAGAATGGGAAGCAGATCTAGTGCCAACGTGATTCATCGCTGAACTACGGTCGATCCGATGTTGTATTTTTCATAAAGGTGTTGTCATTGGAAGGTAGATCCCAAGAATAAGTGAAATAGGAGGGGCTACCAAGGATGATATGTTGTGTTGTGCCACGTTGGTAGCAGAGGAGGAGTCGATCGCCAATGGAGTTCCAGAACCGATCTCCCTTAAAAAAGCCATCATAGAAGAAACCCCCCCTCTTTTTTTGGCACCAGGATAGAGTAAACAAGGCATAACATGAAAAATACAATACATGTTATGTAGTAGCAATATAAATGGAGGAAAAAGAACATGATAATAAAGGCATGATATAGTAAGATTATCATAACAATGAAATGTGGAAACAACACTTAACATGTAATTAGCCTTAGCCAAGGCTCATTGCACATGGAGCATGTGTAAACCATCATTGCACGTGAATTAGCATGAATAAATCATCATTTAAAGTTAATTATCATGATTAAATCCTCATTTCACATAACGTGTCATGATACTAATCTTTACCTAATGCATTGGAGCACTATCAGGGTACACCCTTCTTAAATGTTTCATTTCAGGAATAAGTGTTCCACAAGATCCTATAACATCGATTCTTTAAAAATCATTACTTATTCTATGCTAAAATAATTTGGAATTCTTATATGAAACTCTTACATCAGTATGTAATGTGAATAAAGTTGAATACACTTGATATATAAATATGAATGGTTTTCAGTACACAATGATTTTGGCTTGTAAAATGGCTGTGTAATTTCGGCGGCATAACATCGTGACACAAGACTTCAAAGAAAAGGTTGATGAGAGGGAAAAGGGTGTCTCATCAAATTTACTAGAAACAGATAGTAAGGGGGTCATACAGATACATGTCCCAACATAATTAATGGAATTTGGATTCATAATACAGATGAATTGCATGAATGTATATGAGGAGAGAGAAATTCCTTAAAGAATTTAGGCATTATAACGAGTGTACATGGGAGGTATTAATGAGAGAAAAAATGGGTCACAAATCATTCAAACACAAATAGGTATGTTTGGGGGGGAGTGAAATCACACCCCAACATTTATAACTAATAATAAAAGGGCATAAAAATTTTAAGAAACATTGATAAAATGAAAAATAATGGAATCCCTTACTTGGATGTGTGATCCCAAAGGCTTGGGAGAGGATTCAGAGAGTCTTCATGGGAGCATGGAGTTCCTTTAGAGGATTCTAGAGAGAGGAGGGAAGATTTTGGACGAAATCCAAAAGCATTGAGTGAAGAGGATGTGAATGCCTGGCTAGTTTATATAGGATATGAGAAGGAATTCGTTATTATTTTGGTTTGGGGCACCACACATTAAACTAATCAAAACCAGCAACCAACCCATGGTTTTTGCCCATGTTTTTTTTCAAAAAATATTGGAAAATAGTATTTTATAAGGCTAATATCCAAAATTCTTAAAATAATTGGGTTTCTTATGTGGATGTGAGTCACACTCTCAAGAAAATCAATTTTAAAAGCTATAATTTTTTATAAGTCTTAGAGGGTGCACTAAGGCTTTATAAATAAATACAACAAAACTAAAATCAGATTATTTTAATGGTAAAATATTTATTTTCTGATCATAATGTTTATAGTATTTTATTAAATAACTATTGTGTCATTATGATGTCACATAACACATAATATATTTAAACAGTATTTAATTTTTTCCAAAAAAATTGACATTCTCATAAAATTATGAAAAAATCACTGTTGGATAATTTTTATGCCGTGATTAAATAAAATATATTAATATTATCCACATAAATTTTCAATATATTTTTGAATAGTCACTTCTAAAATAAAAACTGACATTTATCGAAAATCCATGGGTTTTGACAAAGAGATCATTCAAACATTGATAAAAATTAAATTTGTATTCTTAAAATTAAACAGTCATTTATACATAATAAAATGAAATTTAATAATATTATTATTTTATGAAAATATTATTTAATTCAAAATTCCATTAATTTACCAAAATATATTTCTTAGATGAATATTAACAAAAAATACTATTTGGCCATTAAAAACAATTTTCAAAGTAACAATAATAAAATGAATGTATATTCTTTATTATATACAAATATAATGCAAAAAATCATAGTGATATGGTCCTGTTACAAAACCCCTTATAACACCCGCATACCACTGAAGGGTAAGGTGTGCAATGGTGATAGAATCTTGGGGTGGCTCAGATTACATCACTCAGGAGGTAATCTCTATCAACATCCAATTTTCCCGTTGGCGGTTCTATTTGAGCATAACATGTTGAAGCTCTTCCTAGGATTGGTGAGGAGCGATGCCTAATCATGTCACCTCCTTTCCGAGCTCCGAAAAATGGGCTTCGTACGAGGAAAGTCTTCTGGATGAGGCCATTGCTTCCTTTCTCTGATTAAATTGGATTTGTTAAAGCCCTATATTTATAATAATAATGTGATCACTATTCAATGACTATATTTTCAACGGTAAAAATTCATAACATTATTTTGAAAATAGAAAACATCAACCAAGGAAGTGCATCTTTTATATAACCATTTTACTTATTGATACATTTAAATAGATCAAGAAGAATTTCCATTAAAAAAAGTATGGGTTGTTAAATAAATATTAAACATACTGATATTAATTTCAATAAATTATTTTAAATATTATTTATAAGGGTTTTATATAATGAAAACATATTATTTAAAAATAATTACTTTTTGGTTGTGTCTATATATGTTTCCAAAATACAATTTTTCTAAAAATTGTTTTTATATTTATTTCTATGAAAAATAATAGAATTAATTTTTGAAAGTACAAGAAAATTAATTTCATAAGATGAAAATAATTTTGGATACAATCATATCATGATTATGTTTGGGTGAAATATTTATATTTTTCTTAAATGTTTTTCAGTGAATAGTAAAATATACAATTTTTTTAAAAATGTATAATTTCATTTAATTACTTTCTAATGCTGGTTTTTTGTTTTATAATTGATTTAAATGTTAAATTAGTTAAATAATATAAAATTAATTTTTATTTGGGTCACTTTATTTATTTTTCTGTTAAATTTTTATAAAAAAACTTTTCAAACTTCTGAAACGTTTCTATTTAAAGCCTATATTTTTCTTTTTGAATACATAATTAATATTATGTTAAATTTATCTAATATTTAGAATGAAATTTGGAAAATTAGATATCAAATTTTGAATATGATGAGTCTATATTTTCTAAACAATTATTCATAATTTTTATGAATAATAAATTATAAAAATATTAAAAATTATTTATCACTATTAAGGTTAGAATGGGTTTACATGTGATATAACTATGAATAAAAGTGTTAAAATTACTACATATCATTTTAAATTACATATTTATATAAATACATGTATACAATCCTTATAATTTTTGAATAGATTTTAATTATAATGTTTTCTTCTTTGGAATTATTTTAATATTTGGAATTCTTTTTTTAAATTTTCATACAGTTTTAAAGTCTGTTACTTTGAAACACATATTAAAGGCCACCACCTCCATTCAATTACTTTTACCTATGAAGCCATATATTTCAAAAAAAACCCTAAAAATCACTCCAAAACATCCTTTTACATGTCATAGATTATTTGGTACTACAAAAATCCAACATTATGGTCCTTAATAAGAGAATCAAAGTATGTTCATCTAATTAATAGTAATTATCCTAAATAAGTACTTTTACATTATTATTTTCCCATCCATTATTTATGTCTTAAAAATTATAATATAATAAGAAAATTTTACTATATAATCTAACATGTTTTTAGTTAATTAAATATCATATATTTCGATCCACTTCCATTAAATGGGATGTTAAATCATCATTCATGTGTACGGTAGAATTCCACCTTAAAAACTGGTATTGTTGGTATACTATAACAACCTCTCAAAACTATATATAATTAATCATTAAATATTTAAGTATTATATTTCTAATAATATTATGAATATTATTTTATTATATAATATATATCATTTAACATTCCATTATATGAGAATATGATAAAGTTGTTATTGTGTATGATAGACTGCCACATCTTGAAGAGATGTTATCTCTTCACAATATACATTAAAGGTAATCAATATGTTTTTGATGAAAATGTGTTATATATATTAAATAATTATTATTCTAAATGTATAACATATTATATAACTATATTTCTTTTGATCAATCATTATAATAGAAACATAATTTCTTCATATGTACGACCTACACTCTCTATGAACGATGTATTACATTTTTCACTTCCACATATTATAGATTACTCTAAAAATATATAATTAATATAAAATATACATATATCATTTTTTTAATTTCAATATATTATGGAGTTCTGATCGTATTCATTGGATGATAAATAATATATCGAATCCTAAAAAAACAAAACATTTATGCCCTGAATGTTGAAATTAGCAATGAATTTTTTTCTTAATGTGTAATAAAAGGTAACAAGTAAATCATATAGGGTATTATTTATATATATATATGGTATACTAAACTTATTTTTAGTAATCATGTGATTTTAATGTCTTTGAAAGATGTTGAGATATAAGGTATGGTATTTCCTTCACAATTTTATTTTATGTGAGACACATTCCATATTTTCCATGTGATTCATTTATGTGGTGTATATAATGAAAATGACTGTATATTAGGATTTTTCATAGGAAATTTACATTCAGTTACATATCCATTATACTATCTATCATTCAAAGGGTTTATGGTTTCAATGTTTTCAATGAATTGGGTAAATTTTAATATCTCATTATATCAATAGGATTGGAATAGGGAGAGATCCCAGTTCAGTATGGGAGTTTTTATTCTATGATTTTATTGGGAGTGATCAATGTCTACTATAGTGGATTTGGGAGATAACCTAGTAAACTAATATAGTTTTGGTAGTGCGACATTACTATAATATGATATATTTTTTTATGATTATGTATATGCCATGATTCAATGTCAAATGAAAATGCTATGTTATCATTGATCATGTTATTTTATTTTCATATGATTAGTGCCTTATGAACAAAAAATCATTATTCAATGAAATAATATAATGATCTTATATACACACAATATTATTTTTTGTGTTGTCATCATGCTCTTATATGGTAAACACCAAAGTTATTTAATTGAGTAAAAAATGATTTTGTTTGACATTCTCATATAATTCTAACGTATTTTTTAAAATAATTATTTGGGATAAATTTTCATGATTCTGGTTCATTTTAAGTGTTGATATTAGTCATGAGTAAAGGCTGTAGGAGTTTCCCTAGTTGCTCGATGGGTTTTGGGATCACCAGACCCAGAAACTCGGTTTTAAAAAAGCAAGGTAGTGGTGTTCTCATGGGTAGCACATGGTTAGTTAAACTGTATGGGTCAATCCTGAATGATACTCTAGGTACCTGCTAGTGGGCACATTTTCTACGCATGGTTTGTTTGACTATGCGAGTTAAACAATGTCGCTTACCCAGTTTTGTCTTTCGGGTTTAATAAATTTAATTAAATTCATGGTTGAATGAAATTTAATTAAATGGGTTGTTGGGTGTTTCATTTAGTTAAATTAATGTTGAAAGAATTTAATCAAATGTTTTTTAGATGGATAATTTATTTAGTTAAATTATTATGAAAATAATTATATTTATTTTAAATGATGATGAGATAGAGTCACTTTTTTTATTAAATTGAGATGAGATAATGTTAGATAAACACTTTTGAATGATGAGTTTGGGGTTACCTGAGAAGATTTATATTAAATGATACTATTTAAATAATGTGTAAATGATGATTTGGGGTTTCATTTAATTTAACTAAATGTATGTATGAATTTAATTAGTTAATGCTAAATCGAGGTTTTTATTAATTAAATTAAATTTTAAGAAAAATTCATGTACTCATCGAAAAATAATGTTATATTTTAATTAAACTAAGGTTGAGTGAATTTAAATAAAAAATATTGATAATTTTGAGGTTTTAATAAAATTAAATAGATTTCAAATATTTTAATTATGTAACGTGAATTATAGAAATTATATAATTACAGTCAGTTGTAAAATATTTCATTAAATTAGATTAATGAGGTGTTAGTGGTTTTTTAAATGAAATTACTTTGAGGGAATTAAATTAAATAATAATTAATTGAAAAATTTATTTAGTTAAATTTAGTATGAATGA
Source organism: Viscum album (assembly GCA_963277665.1). Classification (NCBI taxonomy): domain Eukaryota; kingdom Viridiplantae; phylum Streptophyta; class Magnoliopsida; order Santalales; family Viscaceae; genus Viscum; species Viscum album. Next base: position 633,713,092 of record OY728161.1, read on the forward strand.
TATTTAATTAAATAATAATTTAAATTGGGTGTTTTTTGTTTGTCTAAGAGTTGTGTAAATTAATATATAACAATAAAAATATAGCAGGTATTATTACTAATAATATTATTATTATATTAATCGTCATTCTAATTTGGGGTTATTTGAGGGAGAAAATAATGAGGGTGTGGTGCACAGCCGGTGAGGCTTGACCCCCTCCCCTCATCTCTCCCATGGTGAGGTGCACCACCACCCCTCCTCCGGCTCCTCATTGTGTGCACAGTTACTCTCGGTTCCTTCATGAATGTTATCCATCTCAGTGAGGTAATTCATTCTCCATACATTGCATTTTTTACAACAGTTGTTTCAGATATCTATCACTCAGTCTCCATTAGGCCAAAATCATATGGTCTAGGATTAATTCATTTTCTTATTTTATTCCAACATTCTGCGGTGTGGAAGATGACTCAGGACCCGTTGGACCATATTCCGATGATCAATGCTAAAAGAGTAGCGATTCATCTTCCATTGGTTCACCGCCGACATATTTAGGTAAGGCTATTTAAAAGATATTCGGTTTTTAACCCATTGAATTAGGTGTTTCTGGTGTAATTGGGTTACAGTTGATTGTTTTGGTGTGCATTGGTCCCGACCACACTAATTCTGAGTTCTGTTTGTTTTTTATAGGTGTTGTGATCAATTGCAATTACACATGTGCATTAATTTGGAAGTTCATATGCACAAGTGGGTTGTGGTTTGCATTAGGAATATTTGGATCATCCAAATTCATTATTTTAGGGTTCTAAACTATGTCCATTTTATAAAATTCCATTTTTTTGATTTATTTATTTTGATAAAGTTGACTGAAATGTTGGATTAAATGCTTTATTAGAGAAATGATAGGATTTATTATAAATTTATTTTATACTTTGAGTGTGTGAAATAGATAATTAATCTTGTGATTAATTATTAATGATAAATTGTGATAAGTTGAGATAATTTATTATGAATTAATTATGTTCTTTGAGATGAAAATTAATCAAAGAATTAATTGTGATACATTAATCTAGTTAAGTTAAAATAATTAGAAATGAATTAATAATGTGCTTTGAAATGATATTTACTTAGGGGATTAATTATGATTAATTAATTTTCTTATGTTGAGATAATTAGTTATGAAATAAATATATTTTTAAGATGATAATCAATTAAGGGATTAATTATGAGTAATTAATTTGGGTAAGATGATATAATTAATTCTGAATTAGTTTTCTTATTTGATATGATAATTAATAAATTAATTAGTTATGAGATATTAATTTTGTTATTTTGAAATAATTAATTTCGAACGAATTATGTGAATTTAAATGATAATTAATTATGGGATTAATTACGAGTAAATAATTTGGTTAAGTTTATGTAATTAATAATGAATTAATTATGTTCTTTGAGATGATAATTAATAATGTAATTTATAATGCAATATTGATTTTGTCTGAGTGGAGATAAATAATTTTTGAATTAATTATGATATATTGAAACATCTTCCTTGAGACAATTAATTTGTGAATTAATTATGTGATATTAAAATGGTTACTTTAGAGATAATTAGTATTTGATTTAATTATGTGATATTGGAATGGATACCTTGAGATAATTATTTTTTGAATTAATTATGTAATAATCCAATGGTTTCAATGTAATAATTAATTGTAGAATTAATTATTTGATATTTAGATGGTTTTCTTTTGATTAGTAAATTGTTAATTTAAGTAGTGAAATTGATGAGTTAATTGTTGAGTTAACTAATGTAATTTCTGTGCTTAACTTTTTCTTGTGTCTGAAGTGAGTGTAATGTTGTTAATGAGTTGTTGAATTAATTAAAATACTCAATTAATTAATTTATGAATTACTTAATATCTTGGATCTTGGGGTACTAGATATGAAATTTTACACTAATGAAATATATATATATATATATATGTTTGTGTGTGTGATAGATAACCAGGTTGTGAGACATGGAATAATGCTCCAAATACTCATAGAATTCTATAAATTGAATTCTACACCTAGAATGCATGAAAATAATCATGTGTGGGATAATGATTCATGCTCCAAACACCCATGGGTTGTGAGACAAGGGCAGATGCTCCCAATAATCATGAGGGTTCTAGACATGATATTATACACCTATTAAATAACATTGCACTGTTGGTCCAATTGTTCAAATATGAATTGAACTAAATGGTTAATGAAATCTATTGTGATGTAATGGATTGTAAATTGAATATGAGAAATGGTTCAGAATCTAGAACGGTTGAGAAATGTGATGATATACAGGTTTCCAGGGGAACCCAATGATTTATGCGGTTAAGTAAATAATATTAAATATTTTTATACACATTTTACTTATGCATTCTATTTATATATTTATTCTTTAGACACTTATTTATAACTACGTTCCGAAGTATGTTTCCACATTAGGTTTCCCTAAGGAACATGGATGGGTGGTAGTTTATTTATTCGGTTCAGTTATTACTTCTTTATACAATCACACTGTTAAATTATATTGAATTTTCCCAATTGAGCTAGACATATGTAGTCCCAGCCTTCTGAGATTTACGTATCACACCCTACTTGGAAAACCATTGCACTAGGGTACCCAAGTAGACTACTTATTTTCAGAACCTTTTATCTTGCTAGTTGGTATTTGGTTGTACTAAGGAGTTTGGGAAAAGGACAACGCGGGAGCATGTGAAGCTTGTGGAGATCGTCCTGAGGGCATTGAGTATTTTCCTTGTTTTCTTATTGAGATGTAGAGCATGATGTATTGATTAATTCTTTCATATATGTATTCCAATGTCATTCATGCATTGTATAAACTGTCATTGGATACATTCTTTATTCAGATGACTATTTCTTTTTATATTCTTATGTTGTAGTGTGATTATTTTATTTACATCCACTATGCACTCTGAATATAATGTTATAGTCTCCCCACTAACTGTCACGACCCATCCTCAGGGCTTGTGCCGTGACTACCCCAAGCCCGCCTTCCATAGGCCAGGGGCAGGTGACTAGCACCAAAGGCGTATATCCCGATAACTGGGAAGGCATTGCCTTTAAAAAAGTAAACAAAACACCACAGAGTACAAGCGGAAGTAAAACACTAAGTACAAAATAAAGTGCTGAAAATTAAATGGGCCAGAATACAAACCCAACTGAAATTACAACTACAACTGAATGAAAGTACAACAGAAAAGACAAAAGCTAGAAGAAAGGAAGCAGCTCTGGGGTCATCCTCCTCGGATCCTAACTGAAGGGTAGGTACAGATAGCGCAGCTCCTAGATCATCCACCACGGATCCTACCTGAAGGGTAGGTATAGATAGCCTCCACAATGCTCTTGCCCGTCAACCTCCTCCGAGTATTATCTCACCGTGAAATCCACCTCCTGATACTGACTCGTCACAAGGTCCACATCCGAGTACCGTCCAGTCCTCGAACACTCGGCCACCGTCAGCACTGCCCGTCTTCTGAAACCAACTCAACGTGGTGCGGGCATAGCACAAGCAGGGGTAAGTATAACGATACTCAGTAGGGACCCCGAGACCCTCAAGGTCTCACTAAATCCAACAAGGATAACCATAAAGAAGATCTCAACAGATAACCTCTACTTAGGTATATGCCCATACATATGCATAAGTTATCAAGTAACCCATCTCAATCATAAGGAAACACAAAGATTAAGAAATCAATGGATAACCACTACCCAGGAATATGTCAATACATTTACCTATGTTTTCAAGTGACCCATCTCAATAATGAGGTAAACAAAAATGTTATAGACTCAGCTCAAACCAGGATTTTCATTATCGAAACTGTAACTGTTGATGTGCCAGTCTCTGGAGTGTACAGTGATCCTGTCACAACTCTGAGGTACTTATCACTAACCTAAGACTACTGAGGTACTCCTCCTGTCGAGTACCGTGGGTATGCCACCTCACACTGTAGTGCTCCACCGCTATGGGTCTTCCACCTCATACAGTAGTGCTCCCCCTCATAGCCTACAGAGGTACTCCTCCTATCGAGTACCACGGGTCTTCCACCTCATAAAGTTGTGATCCTCCGCCATGGGTCTTCCACCTAACAAAGTAGTGCTCCCCACTAGGCTATGCTAGTCACTCCGAATCGAATCGGACAAGCAGTCATCAGTCACATCCAGCTACACTATCTTCGTACTCTGTATGCTCGTCTCCGGGAGGGTCTACTCCACGAGCTACAGGTCGATACTCCAAGTATCACAAGTCCCACGATGAGTTATCTCAAAGGACCGGCTCTTCATAGGGGTCTCAACTCAACAGACGGCGCATCAATCGGACGCCCGGTCTGTTAGTTATTATCCTTTTTGTCCCAGGGGCCCATGTTGGTTTCGTGTGCGAACCAACCCGGCCGTATCACAACTGTATGCAGAACTCTCAAAGGGTATACTCATAGGGACCGATTCTCAATGTGATCACCAACTCCGCTGACGATTCGTCAAACGGACGTCCGGTCTGAAAGATATCAGCTTTTCGGTTCCAGGGGCCCGGTTGGATTTCGGTTACAATAAAACCCGGCCATACTCCAACTGCGTCCAATCCTCGGGCGAAGTATCCCAAAAGTTCTGTCTCCTCAAGAAGAATCCAAAAAAAGTTGACGGCACGTCAATCGGACGTCCGGAGCTCAAGATATAAGCGTTTCCGCTCCAAGGGCCTGGTTTGTTTCATGTACGAACCAACCCGTCCCAACCCAAAGTTCTCCGAAAGCTTGAGTGTGATATACCGAAACGACCGTCTCGATCCAAGGATCGCATCGCAACTAAAGATGCATCGATCGGAGGCCCGTAGCTCATGTTATGGGTAACCGACCGGAAGAGGTTCGGTATTAAGGGGTTCGGGCCCGGTCTGACCCAGCCCGATACCCCCAAGGTCGGCCCGAACCGGGTCGACCCGAACCAGGTCAGGGTCCGGCCCGCTTGGGCACGGCCCGACCCGGTAGATGCGGCCCCGCCCAGCCTGGGCGCGGCCCGGCCCGGCCTGGGCGAGGCCATGCCTGGTGGCCCGGTCTGGCGGACAGGCCATGGAAGCCGCCGGACGCGCGGTGCTCTGGCGCGTTGGCCAGGGGGTTGGCCAAATGGCCGACCCGTTTCAGAAGCGGGGGGCGCTGCCCTCGCGTGTAGCAACCACGGCCCATTAATGGGGTCACTGACGTCTGGCGCGGCTGGGGGTTTCGAACCCCCGATTCTTCCACGGTCCGGCCATCCCGCTCTGGTCGGCCGGCTTCTGCCGCCACGGGACCGGCTAGGACGGTCCCCTTACTCCGACGCTGGTGGCCTGGTACAGGCTGTCGGTTCCGCTGCTCCGCCGCGGCCTGGAACCAGCCGCGTCCTTGGTCGTCCGGCGCGGCGCGACGGCGTCGCGCCCCTTCGCCACGGCCCCGCTCCGGCCGCGGTGCTTTAGTAGATCTCCGGTGCGGCGCGACGACATCGCATCTTTGGTTCATGTTCAACTATGCGGAACGACGGCGCCACATCTTTGGTTCGTCTCCAATGGTGCGGCGTGACGGCACAAAGCTTCTCCCCCTTTCCTTATCAAAATTCCGCGCGGTGCTTCGGCACCGCGTTGCCTTGCTCGCCGCAACAATATCAACAACCAGAAAGGGGAGGAGTGTCGGCCGTGTTCGTGCGGTTTGACCTCCTCCTGTTATCATGATAAAAGGTAGTTCAAAGAAAAGGAGAAAGCGACGGAATATTTCACGAACTAACAAATTAAATAAATCCCTACCTCAACATTGTCGTCGAACGAGAGTTCGTCGCGGAATTGACCGTCACAGAAGGAGAGGATTGCCGCGGAAGAATTTGATCACTGCGGAAGAAAAGGTTCACCGTGGAAGGAATTTCATTGGAGTTAGTTGCTCTCCGAGGATGGCATCTCTCTCCGTCGTCCGCCGTCAGAGGCTGGCGTTCTTCATTGGCGGTGGTGCATTCTTCGCGTTCTTCGTCGAAGAACGAAGAATCTTCTCTTTTTCTCCCAACACCAACCAAACCATAATAAAATAAGTACATCCCTTATTTTATTATCAACATAAGAATTTGAAATTCAGAAGATAAGAAACGAACAATTAATTCAATGAATTAATTGTAACGATTTAACCGCCCAATTTAATGAGGCGTTTCTTAACCAAAAAAAACGTAAGGTTTGACTTTCATTAAAAAGAGGGGTTGCGGGTGCGTTACTTAGAAGGAAAGAAACGGAGGGGCTCGTGTGAGCCCCACCTCACAAATATCCTACCATGTGGGTAAGATATGGTGGGTCCCACCTTATCTGCTTAACTTAGGATAAGCCGCTTTAAGTGAAATAAAATAAAGTGTAACACCACTTTTATTTTATTTCATAACTTAACCCCAAAAAAATAAAAACCACACCCAAGTAAATGCAACTCCAGAAAAGGTGTTTCAAAGAAAATACCAGCGCTGCGATTCTATCGGTGCCCTCGGAATTCGTTTCTGAGAACCGGTTTAAAAGTTAGAAAAACATGCTCGTTCGTTCACTGAACGTACCCGAGCTAAACTTCGAAAATTGATTCCGGGCACACCGGGCCTCGGAATCTGGCGCCGTCAGAAACCGCGTTCTTGTAAAATCCCAAAAAAAAATTAGAAAAATATTTCCTTTAATTTTAAGGTCTTTAAATCACTCCCACCTCAGGGATTTATGTCCCCGTTAAGATACATAAAAAACTAGGGAAACAAAAGTGGGTACTGAGAACGTATCTGAGCCTCCCACTCCCAAGTGCTTACCTGGAGATTCCCGTACTGCCAAAGGAAGTGCACCCGAGGAATCGATCATCCTCGTAGGATCTGCTCTTGTTGATCCTTGATCCCCACTAGAACTTCTGAGAAAGTCACCCCGTCGCCCAAGTCCAGCTTCCCATGGTCGATGACATGTGAAGGGTCGAGCACGTATCTCCTCAGTTGAGATACATGGAAGTCGTCGTGCACTCGGTACAATAGAGGTGGATGGGTCAAGCGGTAAACCACCTTGCCTACCCTACTGAGGACCTAGAATGGTCCGTTGAACCATAGAGATAACTTGACGCCTCGACCACATCTCTATAATTCCACGTCGAGGTGAGACTCATAAGAAAACGTGGTCGCCATCCTCGTACTCTAGTGGTCTCTACCTCCTATCAGCATAAGGCTTCTGTCGGCTCTGAGCTGTCCTCATCTGCTCTTGGATGACCTGGACCTTCTCTGGTCCCAGAAGAGCTGTGAAGATTTCCTCTTTGCCGATAAGAGAAATCCGGTCTCATCCCCTGGATGAACCACATTCTTTGCCTAATACAGTCTATCCGGAGATGAATGATGTATTCATGCCATGGACGACGTCGTAAGGCCTCGACTTTACTACCAATAGATCCAATCATCACTCTCGCCTCTAAGGGTCGGGTCACATTATCGGCATCAGCGTGAGGTTACTGGATCTATTCAAGTAGGAATCTTGAATGTGAGGGTCAAGTCAACAGTTTAAACCAGAACCTCTTAGTACTCAAAAAAGAAGGAAGCAAATGTCACAAAGGTAAGTGTCTTCATATTGTTGCAGCTCATGGTACAGAGACGCAAATGTAACAACAACAACAAAAACATGGAACTAGATATACAAAGAATAAAAGGAAACCACTAGTTTCTCTCCTTTCCACTCGCCTTCGGAGCTCCGTAGTCGTAAGCTTCTGCTACCTGAAGCTGAGCTCTCCCATGTCCACCTGTTCCCTATGGTCGGGGTGGACCTCCTGGTGGTGGTGGTGGCAACACCTCGAAGCGTCGTCCACCTCCAGCTACACAGCCAGCTCCTAGCGGTCTGCCTTGATCGAATCTATGCCTCTTCCTGGGAGATTCTTCATTTAACTGCTGGTCATCTGCATGGCGGGTTGGACAGTCACGTTCCATGTGACCAATCCCGCCGAAGGAGTAATACTGCATGGTAGGTCTGGCTCTGTCATTCCCCTTGGTTCCTCGCACTACCAACCCTAAGTCATGTGGTTGACCACCTGTAGGTCTGGTCCTCCTGGACCACTGCGTCATCTGTCTATTGACTGCTACAGAAGACTCTGCCGCAAGTCGGCTAGTGGTGGGTCCTGCTACAGGAGACTGCTCAGCAAGGAAACTCTCCACTAAGAGGTCTCTCTCCAACACCAATGTCTGTGTCGGAATGCTGTGAGAAACAACAGAAGCCCTAATCTCTCACCTGAGCCCCTGCTCGAAGGTTCGGGCCCTGAAGAACAGGTCCCATACCATTTCTGTGGAGTAGTGTGAGAGGTCTGTGAACCTCATTGAATACTATGCCACTATCATGTTTCCCTACCACAGCTAAAGTATCTCCTATATACGCACCGCTCGAAGGGTGTCTGGTACAAACTCTGCCCAGAACAGGCTCTCGAAGTCTTCCCAAAGAAGGGTCGCCTCATCATGCATCTGGAGCATCAGGATCCACCATCTTCTTGTTACTGCCTGAAGAAGGCTGGCAGAAAGGATCACCATGATGTCTGCTGGCGTCTCCACTATCCAGAAGACTCTCACCACAGCCTCCATCCAATCCTCAGCCGCCTACGGGTCCGTCTCTCCCATGAACCACAGTGGCCTCTGGCGCTGGAACTCGTGCAGTGCGCTCAAGCGACGTGCACCCTCTGCTACTGGGGCTCATGGCATCGGTGGCCCAATGGGTAGTAGTACCGCTGGTGCCTCAACTGGTATAGGGCCCTGTACTGAGGCCACGTCGCTCGACGGGCTATCAGTACGAACAACTCTCGGGGCTCTAGCTGGACGTCCGCGGGGAGGCATCCTGAAAGAAAAAAACATGACATGGTCAAACGATTTATACCTGGTGAGCTGACCAGGTTTGATCTGACTTTTAAAAACTTCTGGAAACACACACGCAATCAGTGTATTCGTGCACACAGTTGGATATCAGTTTTCAGGGTCCTGGTGTATGGATACGTAGGCCGCCCGCACCAACACTGGACTCCCTGAACTATAAACCACGCTCGGTACTCTTAACACTGTCGCTTCACAGAAAGAAAATATCAGAGTTATTAGTTCTGCGGTAGAACTGACTCCTATGATACCAATTTATCACGACCCATCCTCGGGGCCCATGTCGTTACTACCCCATGCCCGCCTTCCATAGGCCTGGGGCTGGCGACTAGCACCAAAGGCGTAAATCCTGATAACTGGGAAGGAATTGCCTTTAAAAAAGTAAACTAAACACCACAGAGTACAAGCGGAAGTAAAACACTAAGTACAAAAGAAAGTGATGAAAATTAAATGGGCTAGAATACAAACCCAACAGAAAGTACAAATACAACTGAACGAAAGTACAACATAAAATAAACAAGCTGGAAGAAAGGAAGCAGCTCTTGGGTCGTCCTCCTCGGATCCTACCTGAAGGGTAGGTATAGATAGCGCACCTCCTGGATCATCCACCACGGATCTTACCTAAAGGGTAGGTACAGATAGACTCCACAACGCTCTTGCCCGTCAACCTCCTCCGAGTATCGTCTCACCATGAAGTCCACCTCCTGATATTGACTCGTCGTGAGGTCCACCTCCAGGTACAGTCCAGTCCTCGAACACTCGGCCTCTATCAGCACTGCACGTCATCTGCAACCAACACAATGAGGTGCGGGCATAGACCGTGCAGGGGTGAGTATAACGATACTCAGTTGGGACCCCGAGACCCTAAAGGTCTCACTAAATCCAACAAGACTAACCACAAAGAAGATCTCAACAGATAACCTCTACTTAGTTATATGCCCATACATATACATAAGTTATCAAGTAACCCATCTCAATCATGAAGAAACCCAAAGATTAAGAAATGAACAGATAACCACTACCCAAGTATATGCATATACATATACCTAAGTTATCAAGTGAACCATCTCAATCATGAGGTAAACACAATGGTCATAGACTCAGCTCAAACAAGGATTTTCATTATCAAAACCGTAACTGCTGATGGGCCAGTCTTTGGAGTGTACAGTGATTCTGTCACAACTCTAAGGTACTTCTCACTAACCTACGACTACTGAGGTACTCCTCCTATCGAGTACTGCAGGTATTCCACCTCACATAGTAGTGCTCCACCGCTATGGGTCTGCCACCTCACATAGTAGTGCTCCCCCTCAAAGCCAACAGAGGTACTCCTCCTGTCGAGTACCGTGGGTCTGACACCTCACAAAGTAGTGCTCCTCCACCATGGGTCTTCCACCTCACAAAGTAGTGCTCCCCACTGGGCTATGCTAGTCACTCCGAATCGAATTGGACAAGCAGTCATCGGTCACAGCCAGTTACACGGTCTTCGTACTCTGTATGCTCGTCTCTGAGAGGGTCCGCTCAAGGAGCTATAAGTCGATACCGAAAGTATCACAAGTCCCACGAAGAAGTATCTCAAAGGGCCGCCTCATCATAGGGGTCTCAACGCAACAGACGGCGCATCAATTGAACACCCGGTCTGTGAGTTATTAGCCTTTTCGTCCCAGGGGCCCGGTTGGTTTCGTGTACGAACCAACCCGGCCGTATCTCAACTATACCCCGAACTCTCAACGGGTATACTCATAGGGACCGTTTCTCAATGTGATCACCAACGCCGCTGATGGTTCATCAAACGGACGTCCGGTCTGAAAGATATCAGCTTTTACGTTCTAAGGGCCCGGTTGCATTTTGGTTACAATCCAACCCGGCCGTACTCGAACTGTGTCCAAAAATCAGGTAAAGTATTCCAAACGTTCCGTCTCCTCAAGAGAAATCTAACAAAGTCTACAGCACATCTATCGGACGTCCAGAGCTCATGATATAAGCATTTCCGCTCCATGGGCCCTGTTTGTTTCATGTACGAACCCACCCGGACGAACCCAAAGTTCTCCGAAACCTTGCGTGCGATATACTGAAACGACCGTCTTGATCCAAGGATCGCATCTCAACTGACGGTGCGTCGATCAGAGGCCCATAGCTCATGTTATGGTCAACCGACTGGAAGTGGTTCGGTATTAAGGGGTTCGGGCCCAGTCTGACCCAGCCCGATACCCCCAAGGTCGGCCCGAACCGGGTCCGGGTCCAGCCCACTTGGGCGTGGCACGGCCCGGCCCGGCCTGGGTGCAGCCCAGCCTGGTAGTCCGGTCTGGCGAACCGTCTAGGGAAACCTCTCGGCGTGCGGCGCGGTGGCCAAGGGCACGGCCGAACGGCCGAGCTGTTTCGGAAGCGGGGGGCACTGCCCCGCGTGTAGCAACCACGACCCCTTAATGGGGCCGCTCATGTCCGGCGCGGCTGGGGGTTTTGAACCCTCGTTTCTTCCACATTCCGGTCGGCTTTTGTCACCACGGGACCGGCTAGGCCGGTCCCCTTGCTCCGACGCCAGCGGCCCGGTACCGGCCGTCAGTTCCGCTGCTCCACCGCGGCCCGGAACCGGCCATGGCCTTGTTTCGTCCGGCGCTGCGCGATGGCGCCACGCCCCTTCGTCGCGGGCCTGGTCCGGTCGCGATGCTTTAGTAGTTCTCCAGTGTGGCGCGACGGCGCCGCATCTTTGGTTCATTTTCATCGGTGCGGCGCGACGGTGCCGCGTCTTCGATTTGTCTTCAATGGCGCGGCGCGATGGCACCACACTTCTCCCCCTGTCCTTATCAAAATTCTGCACGGTGCTTCGGCACCGCGTTGCCTTGCTCGCCGCAAAAATACCAACAACCAGAAAGGGGAGGTGTGTCGGTCATCTTCGTCCGGTCCGACCTCCTCCCGTTATCACGATAACAGGCATTTCAATGAAAAGGAGAAAGCGACGGAAGATTTCACGAACTAACAATTAAAATAAATCCCTACCTCAACGTTTTCGTCGAACGAGCGTTCGTCGCGGAATTAACCGTCGCGGAAGGAGAGGATCGCCGCGGAAGAAGAGGATCGTCGTGGAAGAAATGGTTTTCCACGGAAGGAACATCGTTGGCGTTAGGTGGTCTCTGAGGAAGGCGTCTCTCACCGTCATCCGCCATCAGAGGTTGGCGTTCTTCGTTGGCGGTGGCGTGTTCTTCGCGTTCTTCGTCGAAGATCGACGAATCTTCTCTTTTTCTCCAAACACCAACCCAACCAAAATAAAATAAGTCCATACCTTATTTTATTATCAATATAAGAATTTGAAATTCAAATGATAAGAAATGAAAAATTAATTCAATGAATTAATTGTAATGATTTAACTGCCCAATTTATTGAGGCATTTCTTAACCAAAAAAAACTTAATGTTTGACTTTCATTAAAAAGGGTGGTTGTGGGTGAGTTACTTAGAAGGAAAGAAATGGCGGGGCTCATGTGGGCACCACCTCACAAATATCCTACCAGGTGGGTACGATATGGTGGGTCCCACCTTATCCGCTTAACTTAGGTTAAGCTGCTTTAAGTGAAATAAAATTAAGTGTCGCACCACTTTTATTTTATATCTTAACATCACCCCAAAAAATAAAAACCACACCCGAGTAAATGCACCTCCGGAAAAGGTGTTTCTAAACAAATATCGGCGCTCTGATTCTATCTGTGCCATAGAAATTCAATTCCGAGCACCGGTTTAAAAGTTATAAAAACCCACTCGTTCGTTCACTGAACATACCCGAGCTAAACTTCGGAAATTGATTCCGGGCACACCCGGCCTCGGAATCAGGCGCCATCAGAAACTGCATTTTTGTAAAATCCCAAAGAAAATTTAGAAAAATATTTCCTTGAATTTTACAGGGTTTTACACTAAATATCTATAGACCCTTGCAACTAATTAGCATCCTCTATTATATGGATAGACTCTCTTGAGGTCATGTGGTGATAGGTACGGCTACCGGTTTGAGTGTATGTCGGTCCTAGATGTTACAAAGTGGTATATGAGGGATCTGGTTTTCTTTTTTCTTTTTTTTATTCTAATTTGGGATGGTAAACATGGACTAAGAAATTGTTGAAGGATGGTAAATATTCATCCTAGGTACTGGTCACCCCAGGTATGAGAAATTTCCATGTGTCTAGGGATGGAAATTGATGTTGATACTTTTTGTTATTACTGTTGATATGATTTCACCTTGCGTGACTACTTTACATTATTCTGCTTATTTATTTTGAAATTTTTGTAATTTTTTTTATATTGAAATAGTAAGGTAGTTTAATTACATGAATTATATTAGTCACATAGATATTCACATGCTATAAATATGACATTCCATGTAGTCTCATTAGTAGGATGCTTACTAATTTTGGATGTGTGCCTTGGGTGTAATGCCATGTTTTGATCTACATTTTCATACCTTTTTAGATAGAATGTTCCGTTTATTGATTTGACATGGTTGATTATTATGTACAATGATTAATTAGTGATTATAATTCTTTGTTCTTACTCCATGCTTTTGTGTTATTCCGTAATTCTATGTTACCGCTTGTTTTAACATGCTATGAATTTTTTGATATGTAAATTTCTGTGTTGTTGAAATTTTTTTGGATGAGTTTACGATGGGAAAAAATATAATTTTATGGTGTATGTGTTCCCTATAAGTAGAAAAAACTGTAACCCATGAATTTGAATGATTTAAAGATGGCCTCTAATGTTAAAATGTTAAATGAAAATTGATTGTGTTGAATGGAGCCAAATGCCAATAGTAAGGTTTATGTGCGTCTTATCGATTGGTAGATAGCCACCAGTGTATTTGAGCCCAACACAATAAGAGTGTGTCTATAAATTGGGATAAATTTAAATATATTGATTTTGGATTGAACGCACTGTTTTGCGATTCTTTTTATAGAACATAGATTAAAATAAATAGGATCCTCAGAGGTCACCTCTCTGTTAAAAAGGAAATTAGATACTAAATTGTCTATTTAAAATGAAATGAAACTGAATGTAAAATGATTATAGGGTAAGATTTCATTATTTTCACTTTTATTTTTTTTATTTTGGCACCATTTAGGTGTCTTTGTCCCTATTCATACTTTTGGGTTTTAAAGGACACCCTTGTTTTGAGGGGTGGTCATTTTATCTTGACTATGGGTTTGGGAAAATGAATTGATGAATGCTTGGTTCAGTAGGATATACATTTCTTGTACATGGATATTCATTAATGATGTTCATGGGATAACTCTGAAGTAGAGATATTGGTGTGTTAAGGTCAGATCAGTCCACTACTCAGGAGTACTTTTTGGGACTTTAGTTTTTTGACATGCTAGTCAGTTTAAAATTTTATCTTTCATGAAAGAGGTTCATCTGGTGATCTTGGATTATGAAACATCACACATGCATTTAAGGTTTTTATAAAATATTTTTCTTAGGAGCATCAATTATTTTCTTTCCATGACATGGATACAATTAAGGTGGGTTGTGTCACATCGGTTCCAGTAACGTGTTTGTGCTTTCATAGAAGAACGACATGATAAGGTTCGTGATGTGTGAAAATTTTTAGAAACTACATTTGTTTTTGGAAGAGTTTAACTGGTATTATGTGAATGAATACAAATTCCTTGGGTGAAAAAGGCTTGGATTTTTGGTTGATGACACATTAGTAGGTGGGGTCTATCTTTTCATAATGATTTTACCGTTGAAAATTAGTATGACCTTCTTGGTGACCTGGGATTACACATAGTGTTCTCTTTTGATTGAGATGAGCCTATCCCCTATCTTAACCTCGTCCCGGAGGCCCTGAGATAGCATTGATCTTACCCCAAGAAATTTTTTTAAAAGTCATTGGGCCAGATAAGTTGTTTTTATCTGGGTTTTACATAAGATTCATAGTTCATTGTGTATTCCATTACTTGTGTTGGGGAACATTTTTATTAAAGTATCCTTGTGATGGTTTTACATAGAGAGGTTGCTAAAAGACGATTAAGGGATTTGGATTACTGGTGGTTGTTTTCTTAATCATTTTAAAGGTACGTCGTCGGTTAACGATGGGTATGGGTTTTATGGGTCAACAATGCTTTTCAAGGAAAGAGTTGTGGCTATGAGTTCTTAAATGGTTAAAGGTGCACTTGGAAATTGGGAACACACCACAATCAATAAAATGATAAATCTTCACCTTGGTGGGTTGGGTGGGTTTTCAATAACTCCCGATGGATTCTCTAGGATGAGAAGTTTTTAAGGATGTTAGATTATATTGTATCATGTTTTTTGATCTACGTTAAAATATGATATATTGAACTTTCTCATTTAATTCTTGGGGATGTTTTAAAATCAAGCATCAGGATGTAGTTTTGTTAGATGGGTTCATTTTATATGTTGGGTGCTCCAAACACATAAACATGATTTTAAAATAGAAAGGCTTAGTCGTTTTCAAAGGAAGCACAAAGTTAGTTAAACTGCACATGTCAACCATGCAAGATACTCCACGTATCTGATAGTGGGAGCATTGTTTGTCCAACCATGTGAGTTATACCATGCAGCTTACCCAGTTTGAGTTATAGGTTTATTTAATTCAATTAAAGTAATGGATGAATGAAATTTAATTAAAGGAGATGTTGGGTGTTTCATTTAATTTAATTATTGTTGATAGAATTTAATTAAATAATGTTGATATGGAGAATTTATTTAATTACATCTAGAATAAAATAATTAAATATATTCTAAATGATAATGATCTGGTTTCATTATTTAAATACATTGAGATGAGGGGAATTTAATTAAATGGCTTGGAAATGAGGACATTGGGGATACCAATGAACAGTAATATTAAACAATAAAATTTAATTGATGTTTAAATGATGTGTGTGGGTTTAATTTAATTAATTTCCAGGTAAAGAGGACTTTAATTAACTGATGCGAAATGGAGGTTTTATTTAATTAAATTTAATGTTAATAAGTTTTTAATTAGTCGTTATGAAATCTTGGTTATAATTTAATTAATCTAAGGTTTTGATAATTTAATTAAATAATATGGAAGATTTAGAGTTTTTAATTTAATTAAATTGAGTTCCAGGACTTTATTTAAATAACATGGATATTAGAAATTATTTAATTAAATCAAGTTGGAATAAATTTAATTAAATGATTATTAATGAGGTGTCCGAGGTTTTTTAAATTAAATAATGTCACGATAATTTAATTAAATTATAATGTGTTGGAAAATTTATTTAATTAAATTCATTTGGAAATGAATTTAATTAATTGATGTGTTAAATATAGAGTTTGTGGTTGGTCAAAGAGGTGTTTAAATTAATTTCTTATAATAATTATAATATAATGGGGATTATTATTATTATTATTATATTCCTTATTTTAATTTGGGAATATTTGAGTGATAAAATAAAGAGGGTTTGGCATAGAGGTGGTGAAGCATGACCCCCTCCCCTCATCTCTCCCATGGTGAGGCACAACACACCCCTCCTCTGGATACTCTTTGTGCATCTAGTTCATTCATTGTCCTTCATGAAAGTTGTCCATCTCAGTGTTGTTAGTTCTTTTCGATGCGTTTTATTCTTTGTATTGGATATTTCGGATGTCCGTAACCCAATCTTTGTTAAGAAAAAACCATAAGGTCTAGAATTATTTCAATTTCTTCTTTTCATCCAACTTTAGGTAGTGAAAAAGATGTCTCAAGAACCGTTGGTATGTATTCCAATGACTTCTACCGAATCAAAGATATTAAGCTTCATTTAGTTCACCACCATAACATTTGAGTAACAATATATACAATATATTTGGTTAATCACCCCTTGAATTAGATTCATATGGTTAAATTGGGTTACAGTTGATTATTTGTGTTTGTATTGGTCCCCTCCGCACTAATTGCGAGTGTTGTTTGTTGTTTCTAGGTGTGGTGATCAATTATGAGTTGTGGGAGAATTAATTTGGAAGTGCATATGTGTGAGCGGGTTATGATTTCATTTATGAATCTTTGACTTTTCTAAATTCATTATGGTAGGGTTCTATCCATTTCCAAATTAATTAAGTAATATTTATTTATTACTTTTTAATGATTTGACTGAAACATTGGATTAAATTTTTTATTGTTATAATTAGATGATTAATAATGACTTAATTTTATTCTTTGAGGTTGTGAAATTTAAAACAAATCAGGAGATTAATTATGAGTAATTTATTTTTTTAAGTTGAGGTAATTAATTTTAAATTAAGTATGTTCATTAAGATGATAATTAATCGAGGAATTAATTATGAGATATTAATTTGGTTAAGCTGAAATAATTACTTATGAATTAATTATGTGCTTTAAAATTATAATTAATCTTTGGATTAATTATGAGTAATTAATTTTGTTATGTTGATATAATTAAATATTAATTAATTATGTTCTTTGAGATGATAAAAAATTGAGGGATTAATTATGAGTAATTAATTTTATTAAGTTGATATAGTTAATTATGAATTAATTTTTTGCAATTGGGTGATAATTAATCAAGGAATAAATTATAAGATATTAATTTGGTTATGTAAAAAAATTAATTATGAATTAATTATGTTCTTGGAAATGATAATTAATCAAGGGATTAATTATGAGTAATTAATTTGGTTAAATTGATGTAATTAATTAGGAAGCAATTATGTTCTTTGAGATTTCAATTAATCTATGATTTAATAATGAGATATTTATATGGGCTAGGTTGAGATGAATAATTTATTAATTAATTATGTTATATTAAAATGGTTTTCATGATATAATGAATTTTTTAATTTATTATGTGATATTGAAATTGTTTCTTTAGAGATAATTAAATTTGGAATTAATTATGTTATATTTGGATGGTTTCCTTGAGATAATTACCTTGTGAATTAATTATGTAATATTGAGGTGGTTTCTATGTAATAATTAATTTTATAAATAATTATGTGATATTTGGTTGGTAGATTTATGATTTGTTTATTGTTATACTAACTAGAGAAATTTTTGAGATTAAGTAATGGTTGAATTTGTTAATGTTATAATAATTAATAATTAATTATTTAGTTGACTAATTATATTGTTCTATTTGACGTTTTTTGAGATAGTGGTGATTTTTATGTTGTTAATGATTTAGTGAATTAATTAAGATACTCAATTAATTAATTTATGAATTAATTAATGGACATGATCATGGGGTGATAGAAACGACATACTACACCCATTAAATATATATATATATATATATATATATATGATTGATAAAAAAGTAGTGAGATAGAGACGGATGGTCCAAATACTAATAGGGTGAAAGACATGGTGTTCTATACCCATCATGCTTGAAAATATTATTTTATGGGATAGGTGTTGATGCTTCAGATACCCATGTGTTGTGAGATAAGGATTGATGCTCCAGAAACTCACGAGGGTTCTTTACTTGATGTTCTACACCCAATAATTTACAGTGGACAGTGGGTCCAATTGGTCATACATGAATTGAATTAAATTTTAAATGAATAATGATGTGATATAATGTTTTTTAATAGAATATGGGAATTGGCTTACAATCTTCACGATCGATACAAGTGTTGAGATACATGTGTCTAGGGTAACCTGGGTTTTTTTGTTAAAAAATAATATTAAATAATGTGTAAAATAGATTATTTATGAATTCTATATATTTAGTTCTTATTTAGACACTTATTTCCATCTAAGAGCCGAAGATGGTATGTCTGTCAGGTGTCCCTTAGGAACCTAGATGGGTAGTAGTTTTTTTATTAAATTTTTTTATTACTTCCTTATACCTGCACACTGTTTAATTATATTGAATTGCCCATATTCAGCTAGACACTGATGGTCTTGGCCTAGTGAGATTTATATACCACATCATACTCGGGCCTCCAATGCACTAGGGTGCCCGAGTAGACTATACTTGTTTGTAGGACCATAGATCTTGCATGTTGTTGTTTTCATTTACTTATGATTTAAGAGAAACATTACGAGAAGGAGTTCAAGATGCTCATGGAGATCACCCTTGGGTTGTTTGAGTCTTTTACATTTTTTCAGACTGATATTTAAAGCATGATGTTTTGTTTACTACTTTCAAAGATGTATCATCATGACATGCATGAATTTTATAAACTGGCGTTAGCCAATTTCTTCATTTGGTTGACTATTACATCATATCTTCATTTCTTATTGTCTGAGTTTATTATTTATTTCTGATGTGCACTCAAAATATGATGGTATAGTCTCCCCAATTACTATCCATATACCCTTGCTGATATTCGGCAGCCTCAGGAATATGATGAGATATGCTTGAGGTCATGCGGTGACTAGTCAAACTACCAGTTTGAGGGAAAGCTGGGCATGGACGTTACACATACCCTTATGCTCTTCTTATTCTTATATATTATCCTTTTTTAACCTTATTTTACATCATAGATAACCCCCTTTCATATATTTCATATCCTCATGTTATGATGAAATTAATTAGATATGATATGTTTACTATGGTTTGTAGTTATGGATAATATATCATTGCATGATTTAGTTCACATATGAACTATTTTTTTATACTCTCGTATTTCCAAAGCAACTAAACATTTATGATCCTCATGTGTATGATTGTGAAATTTGATGAAGAATAAAAAAAATAATATATATGATACAATGTAATTAGTTTCTATAGTTATAATATACACCCCTTAAATAAATATCATCACTTCTATTTATATTATCCCTCATCGATGGAAATAGTTGATGGTAGAAAAATGCTAGAATAGTCTAAAATTATAATTTCAAATGTGATATCATCTGTGCTGTCATACAAAGGAAAAAAAACTGATTTTCCCTTAAGGTAGAAATATCCAAAAAATTGTATTTAACCCCAATTAGTTGATATAGATACACCTCATGACCGGGTATTAAAACACATATAATGGAGTATATATTCATAGGTAATTCATAGTCAACATTTCACTAAAAAATAATTAAATGATGATTTTAAATTTGAATTTTTATTTCCATATTTCAATAATTTATATAATATTTATATAGTGAGAGGGTTTATATTAACCATATCAAATATAATTATTCTAGGGCTAAAAATATAATTTTCTGGAAGAATATTATGAGAATCCTCAGTGGAATTATATTTATATATTTTATATACAATTAAAATTCCACCAAGAGTTGTCATTAACAATTCCATATGTAATTATGTGGGTTTATATTTTATTATCATTAAAATCATAAGATGATATTATGGAGTGTATAGATCCATGATCATAAAATGAGTCTGAATTACAATTGTGGATGTTGAGTGTATCTTAAACCACTTCATTTTTAATACCCAATTCAACAATTTTGATTATATGGGAATTCTATTCATCTCATTGGGTAAGATAACTTGACATATATTTTCATCATAACCCTTTTTTTATTCATTTAATTACAATTTTACATACTATTAAAATTTAATACATTTAATATCTTGTGGCACCTAGGGAGTAAATTTATTATCCTCCACAAATGTCAAAAAAAACATGTGATATTCTATTTGTAGTTTGTTAGTTTAATACCTACATTAAAACAAATAAAATTACTTCCAAATCCTTTAATACATTACCCTATGTGATTATTATAACTTTTAAGACTTATTTTGTTTAATATTATTTCCTCTAATGTATTTTTCAAGTGAACATCTAAAAACCAATATTTTTCCCTATTTTAGTTTTTTGGAAGATTATAAAGGCTCATGTGGATAATGAAGGATCATGATAAAAGGGATTATATAACCATATTATTTCTAAAATAGAATCCCCTTAAATTTTTTTTCTCATTGGGATAGTCATTATACATCTTAATAATTCATTATTGACTCAATTTATCTTAGATTTTTTAGGTTAACATAACCATCGAGTAACTTTCAGTAACAATAAACACTAACCAGAATAAGAAATCAGAAGAAATTAAAAAAGTATAATAATTTTATAAACGATAAGGTTCATGGGATTAGATGGGTTTTGATTCTTGATGATATATTCCTTTATTATACTAATGGAAGGGTCAAATTTTCACCTAGATCTTGGATTTGAATTCAATTTGGTTTAATCATTGAATGATCCAATTGTTATTTTAAATGAGGGTAGTTTGGGAGATGAGGTGGGTTGAGATTGTAGATGAGGGAGACTAGGGCATGTCATGATACTGCAAGACCAACTTTCTAGCTAATGCATTTTGTTGTAGCCAAAAATCCATACTAATATATCCTTATATCATATGGATACTCTGTAATTTTTTTCATGATAAAATGGAACATTTTTTTTTCTTTTTAAACCCCTTACACTGGTTTTTTACCCATCATGGATAGTAGAACCTCTTTAATCAACCATTAATCTAGATTAATCCTAGTAAAAGATTACCATATATCCATTGATGTTGGAATAATCATTTCCCATGATCAAGATCCCTTAGTTAGACTCTGATTCATCATTCCTTCATTCTTCATTTATTTTAGTGGATAGTTGTCTCTCCCTCTATTAATATAATATTCCATTTTCTAGAGTTTTTGATGATTACATATTATTATTCTATTTAGAATTAACTAGAGTAGGATAATTCATGAGTCGTATTTTTTGAATCACTAAGTAGTTGTTCCATTCAATATAAAATATTATCTCATATTTTTTTAATTTTTATAAATTGCATAGTCAATCCGGGTATTCCATGATTTGAACATGGAATAATTATTTATTTTAATTAGAGCTTTCCCTTATTAAACACTCATATCAACATGCCTAAACCCTTAATATGTTTATTCCCCATGCAATACTTTAGAAATGAATCAACCAAAAAAATAAATGATAATTGTTATGTTTTTTTGGATAGGGAATCAAATTTGGTTAAATAGATACTCATGCTATAAAATATTGAAATGAATTTTTGGACAACTTGAATATTTTTAAATGAAATTTCACAATAATATATATTTTAAATGCAATTTTAATCTCACATTGATAAATGTTTTAGAATATTCATGGGACATTTTATGAATGGGAAACAATTTATAATTTTTTTTATTTAGGCATGAGTTCAAATAAATTACTTTGTGACACAAGGTTAATACATTTATATAGTGAAATGGGGTTATTGGTTGTATTTTATCCTTTTATAATTAGTTATAAACATTCCATGATAGAGAAATTAGTTTTATTTATTGTCTATTACTTATTTGATGAGTAAATAATTGATATCATAATGCCTCTTTATATGGTGATGGATTATAATGCCTCAGTGTAACTCATGTTTTCCCATTAATTTATTATTTTAAATTTTGAGGATGGTTCCTTGAGTATAAAATTATTATTTTATTAGTTTAATTATAATAGTTACTCCCCCCATTTATTATATATATGATAGTTGAAAATTCAATTCATGGTGATTACACATGGGTTACATTAATTTATTTCAAATATGTTTTTCTTATATTTTTACATTGGATCAAACTAAGACATGAGGTTTTCTTATATTATAGTTTAATTTATGTGATTTAAATAATGTATAAACTATTGTTATATGTAAAATTCAATCCAGGTCATCTGCTTTTTTTTAATTATCTATTATTAAATTGTATAATATAAAATTTTAGTATGATAAATTTCCTTATTTTCAATGTGATTTTTTAAATAACACTGACAAGAACATCACTACAAACAAGTTATTTTTTATATTTAGTTGGTTTTGTCCTATAGCGTTTTACATAGACACTATTGAGGACACATTGGAGTTGGGGTAACCATGTAGAAGGATATATGTCTTAGGAAATAGTTTGAGTAGGAACCTAATTTTTTGTTAATGGTTTTATAAGTGATATTAGGAGGTCCATGGATGATTATAATAGATAGGAATCACAATTGGTTTCCGAATTGGTTTCATTATTTTATCTTATGTGTAATCTATGTTTGTTATCCACCCATGGGGGATCAATTATATCAAAATTGAAATTACACATCCTTAAATCCATTGATATTACAATTATCTATGAAACATTACCTTAATTATCATCTTTGTTCATTTTTCCTATTTTATATGATTTATATTGTCTAGGTTTCATGGATACAATGAATAATGGGAATATTCTTTCCATGGTTCTTGATATATTCTTACTACATATTGACTTCCCTTGGAATATGTGGATGAGTTCTTGTGGTAATGTGGTGCCCCATCCTATAGCATGTGTTGAGTGGCTCCTATGGCTGTGAAATGAAAACTAGTATTAGAGGTGATTTTCTTTTTTCTTAATATTTTCTCATCATTGATCATTCACTATAAAATTTAAAAACATTTTAATGAGATATTGACACTATTTTGTTTACAAAAAAATATGAAACCAATATTATCATAGATAGAGATTTATTTCATCAATTTTTCTTATTATGTTTGTATCTCATATAAACAAGTAGTTGATATAAATTCATATGATGTTTCTTGTCCATTGTATATATACTTATGGCCTTGTATTAATCTAGGGTGTGGTTTTGTTCGTGCATAACCTCATATATGTATTCCTTAACATCACATTCCTCATTCGTAGGAGATTCGATTTAAATCATGACCCCATTAAATATGTTATATATGTTAGATTGTGATTATATTATCTAAATTGTATTTTTTTATATTTATAAATATTTTCTAAACAAAACTAGTTGTAAGGGGGTTTGTATTTGATATTTATACAATTTTATATATAATATTTTCTATATATGGTAATGGTGGTATCTTAATTTTGAAATATTAAGAATAATATCTTGATACATGGGATTATTTTGAATGGATTATTGATTATCTCGATTAAAATGGAATTTAGAAAAAAACAATAAGTTTTTTTCATCATATATTGTCAGTATAAATTTATTTAGTCAATAAATAGAAATTTTAAATCATAATAATTAATGGATGAAAACAAATTATAACTTAAAAAGATATAAATGTATTTGAAAATGAATGTGTTAGTGAAATAGAGTCCCAAAAAGAGTCATTTGTGGTTTTAAAATTTTTATATTATAAATGAAACCAAATTTTCCCTAAGAATTTTCTATTTCTGATATCTTAATAAACCTTTTAAAGGATTTCTCTATATCCTAGCCTAAATTGAATATGAAACTTTATATTATTTGATCATAATGCCTTGTGGAAATGGAAATTCCTTAAAATGTGTACGATCTGTTGTAAGTTATGGTTTGGATAATTAAAATGTTAATTAGAAACTAATAAATATTATTCCTCTATAGCCACTGAATGTAATTGTATTTATGAAACCTTCAAATGTGAACCATCTAAAATAGTTATGGAATAATATTGTAATATTTTTTTTATTGTTTTCCAATAATAGGGTGATATTTTGAAAGGCCTTATGTGATTTTATGGACATGAGTATGTGTTGTGGGACTGGTGTGAGTTCCCATGTTATGATATTATTCTATTATGGACAATATCATTTTTTATGGTGAACAAGGTGAGAGTAATATTGTCTAGATATTAGAGCCTGGAATTTTTGAGAACCCAATGTTGGGTTTTTGAAATAATATATTTTGTGTGAATATTTAATGGGATAGTGTTTATAATGAGACATGGATTTATTGAGACCATGATTTATGGTATTGACATTACGACTTAGTGACCCTTGAGATAGTCAAAGGTTAGTTAGTTTAGGCTTTGTTGCATTCACGGTTTTCCATTTATATGGATGGTTTTCATTCTTGGAATTCCTCTAGATGCGAGTGTCTTGATTTGTTAGCTTAGTATATATGATAGGAGCATGATTGGGGATTCCAAATGATATGTTTTTTATAATAATGAAATTATGGTGATGTACACATCTATTATGGAAATTTTTTGCCGACATGGTTGTTTTGATTCACTTGGTTGATTGTTTTTGTGATTCTATTGGTAATTAGTAGACACATAGGTATGATATTTTTTGTTAGGAAAGTGATTCCATGGTTGAAGGGTGGTCATATGCATGGACATGAGGCATGTATAGTGTCAATCCTATTATAATATCGAATTTGGGATAACTATTTTTAATTGATGTGAAATGTGAGGAGAGTGTTCCATTGGTCTTTTAGGTCTATGATCCTACAAAAAGTGACACATATGTAACTGTATAATGATTTTGGTGTTATAAACATTTTCTACTGAGTTTTGACCTATCTATATTTAGAGAGGTCAAATAGTGCATGAGTGAGCACATGCTTTTAATATATAATCGAGATTATTCCTGGGGGTTGAATAAATTCCTTTTATGTGTGACTATATGTAACTTATTTTTGGGTGATTCCACTAATGGATTTATATGTGGATGAAAATAGGGTTTCATTGAATGGTGTCAATGATAGTGGTTTAAGGAATTATTTTTTAGTTCATTTACCCATTAAAATCAGGAAAATATAGTATATTTTTAGTGATATAGGAAATAAATGTTATTTTTTTGGAGAGATTCATGTTTTTATCCAATTATGGGAAGGATATACACACAAGTGATGTGTCGGCCTTTGAAAGAGGAGCACCGAGGGAACTTCCTGTTATGAATGTCTAGAATTCATGTGAGTGTGTATAGAAGTGTAGGTCTATTAAAATAATTTCAATGTGATGAAAATAATGGGAGAGTGAGTAGGGATAATGTTTTTATCATTTAAGGTAATGTGATTCATTTTTTGATAGATTTATTATAGTATTTTATCTTGGTGAGAGCCCTACCTACCATGATTTGGGCTTTAAAGCTTCCATGTGTAAGCCAGAAATTGATGATATTTTTGAGGTATTGTTTGAATATTCACACCAGTTTATGGTTTAATATTGATGATACCATTGTTTACTGTTTAGAAACATATTTTAGAGGTGTTTATGACATGGTTGGAATAATAAAACAATCTATGTTAGGTTTTTGGAGGGTAATAAGCGTTTCTTAGGTGGAGAGATACACATGTTCCAATTTCATTGCACATTAGGTTCATTGAACAAGGAGTTGTTTGTGGAATTTATTATGTGGGAGTCCCACAATAATATATTTATTGAATTACAAACTATTTTATTGAGTTTCAATAAATACTGATGATAATGTTTAATTCTATGAATGTCACATGGTTATGAGGTGCTTTGGAAATTTCGTACTAATATGATCAGTGATGGATTCGATGTGAGATGTTATGATTTTGGTTTTAACCAATGTACTGATGATAATGAATATCCTATGGTATGTGACATAATTTTATTATTGGGTGTTTAGAAGAGATTTATAGTGGTACATCCAAGAAAATATCCCTCTCCTGCAAGGTAAATTGATTAAATTATATTGTTAAAGGCACAAAATTTGGTTCTTCAATTAAATGATTTGGTTTCCAAGGGTCTTGAATCAATATTTTAATCATGAATAATGGACTAGAAATTTTAAAAAAAAATCATGATGATTTAAATTATTTCAAGGGTAATTGAGAATCCATTGGTGATATAGATTGATTCCCAAAGAGTAAGGGTGAGGTGGTTGTAAATTATAATATGGTTCTGTTAGTGGTATGGATGAATCCTTTAAACATAAGTGGATAATATTATTTTCATGGGAATATGATGATGATCGAGATACATTTTAATGGGATATTTTGTTTTTTCTCTTGGATAAAGATAATGTGATGTTTAATTGGAAAGATGATCTGTTTTTTGATAATACCATCTATCATACAGACTCTCGTTATGGAATTAAATTTTTCATTATGCATTTAGATAGTCAGCTGCTTTTTTTAGTCAAGCCATAGAGAAGTTGGGTGTCCAGACCAATTAAAGGGGAAAATTATGAGGTAATTATATCTTTCTAAAGGTCTTTTCGGATAGGGATTATATAGATCCACATCACTATGAATTTCTATAACTCATTGTCACAGAATCAATGCAAGGATCTATATTCTTTCCACTATCTAAGGGGAGAATCTGGGATAAATAATAATTAGATTAATGAGTGTATATAGACAAACACATCTTTTACATAGATGAGTATACACATTAAGTAAGTGCATGATCAAATGGAATATGAGTATTATAATTATGAGTTATATATTGTCGGCACACAACAATTTGAGTGTTCTCATCAGTTAATGGGTGGATATAATATTTTATATTTTGTTCTTGAGTTGTATATTTTTTAGGATGGGGTGTGTTGTTCCGACCCCAAATTCATGTGAGTTGTTAATCTGTATATTGTGGTTTTTGATAATTTTATCTTTTTCCATGAAGGGGAATACTCATATGCATTTTTAATTTATCATTTTTTAAAAGTGTGAATTTGGGTTTGGGAATTTTTATTACTTTTGAAACACGGGTTTCCCAAAAAATAATGTGTGTGGGACCAGTATTAAGATGGTAATTATGGTAATATAGGTATTTTCATTTGTTTTTTAATATAATTGAGATTCCATGGGGAATTCCAATGTTACGTTTATATTTGATTTATATGGGATTATAAGAAGTCATATGAGGTGCATGTTGATGCAATGTTATCGAATCATGGTATGGTAAATTGATAATCAGTGATCAGGAAAGGGAAAGGGGAACATTTTTGGTATTCAATGTTTTTTCGTGGAATCACATTAGGGGTCTGGGTATACCTCTATGTTTCAATATGAGCATTAGTGGCCTCCAGCTAAAAATGAATCACACATTAAGAAATTTTTTGAAAATAATTTGTACAAGACAATTGTTCTAGATTTTTGTTATTTGGATATTTATTATGAAATGATATTAGGATTTGGGTACATTCCATTTTTTTCATGATTAGTTGGTTTTGAGATTCATTTAGAGAAAGGATTCATAGACATGGATATAGGTAACTTATTAGTAGAAACCATGAATTTTGATGTAAGTGGTCAGAGGAGTTTCTCATTTTTTCATCTCATTATATTGGATATGGTGAGTCAGAAACCATAGTTAGAGGGTCATTTTTGATGAATTTTTTAGGTTTCAATGTGAGGCATCTATTTTCAATGAATATTTGACTTTTTTGGGTTGGGAATGTCATATTGGGTAAAAACAATTCATTTAATATAAAAATAGATATTATTATTAATTTTGCCAAATGATATTGCACATGATTTAATATTGTATTCATGATTGGATTTCAATAGGTTATTAAACTACTATGAAAATGATTTATATGAAAATTATGAAAGAATAATGTATGGAGTATTAGAATATAACTTGTAGTTGAATTTTATTTTGATGATTACCATTAGATTTAAAATATTTTGGCTGATAAAACATGGTTTTCTTGAGAAAAAAGGGACTCCTAAAAGAACCATCTCTACATTATAATTTTTTTGAAATCAATTTTTTTATACATGTGTATAATTTATGATTTTTAGATTTGTTCTCTGGAAGTACATTTCACATTAAAAAACTTGAAAATTGTTGTTATAATAGGATTTTTTAAAAAATTAATAAGTTCTATAGTTTTATATCAACCTAGACATATCACGTAAAATATGTGTTTTCATAAGGAGTTTCTAATTATCAAGTGTAAGGATTGGTTTTTATTTTTACTGAGAATTGTGTCTTCTTCAACTGATAGAGGGACTTAATTTTTTAATATAACATATATTTGAATTTTTTTTAAAACCTTACCCCCACCACAAGATCTTTTTTTATGAAAAATGTTTTTTTATGATTGATGGA
This sequence comes from Viscum album, assembly GCA_963277665.1. Taxonomy (NCBI): domain Eukaryota; kingdom Viridiplantae; phylum Streptophyta; class Magnoliopsida; order Santalales; family Viscaceae; genus Viscum; species Viscum album. The sequence continues at coordinate 633,741,723 of OY728161.1, forward strand.
GTCTCTATGAGAGCACCGGATACATAATAGTGTTGGCTATGCTTTCTTCAATACCCACTGGCTATCGAGTGGCCGTAGAAATAGCCAAGAATCCCAAATGGGCCTATTAGATTAATTTTGTCCCCATGTTGAGTTTTTATAATGGAAGAATAATATTTTTGACAATTAATTAATTAAAATAATTAATCATATATTCTACCACATTATTTATATTTAACCCCTCCCCCTACACACACTCATACTATGAAATTACTTGTTTGGTTTTATATTTTATCTTTATTGGAGATGAAATGACAACTGATACATGAAAAATATTCATATAAAAGAATTAGGTCGGTTGTATATTTAATTTAACACATTTTATCATCATTTTTCTATGGGTATCAATGCTATTTTCCTAGTTTCTTGATCATTATATTACCTCATTTTGATTATTTGTTTTATGTTGATGTTTCTTTAATCATACAGACATGTTTATAAGAATAAAACCATTTATAGATGTTTATTAGTGGAGTAACATAGAAATTATTGTTCCATGTATTTTTAAAGATAATTGGTATTCTTTTAAATTAATATAGAACTAAAATGTGTTAATGTAATACTCCTTTCGGAAATTGAAAAAATATTAATTTTACACTAAGTGGAGGGTTGTGAAATGTAATTTCACAACCATCGATTTCATAAATAGAATTGGAATCACACATTAATATTACTTTTAAAAGACGAATGTGAAATTTTATAAAATTTAAATGGTTTTTAGAAACTATAATGGGATATTGTAGTGAGTTATTGTTAATGTATATTTTGGATAATGATAACACAATTTTTCATGATTTAGGCTATGTGTTGGATTTATTTTCTATTATTACATGGTTGGGATTCCTCATAATGGGGAACCTATATTTTTTTTCTTATTTTATGTTTTTAAAATAAATAAATATTTTAAATAAAGGTGTCATGGTATATAAATTGGTTACAACTACTCAGGGGGATTCTGTTAGGCCATTATAGACATACACTTTTGTGGAATGTTCCTTGAAAGACATGTATTCCACTATTATAATAACATTAATATCTTTTTGTGATTACACCATCAGAATAATCATATTATATTAATATAAAAGTTCATAATAAGTCCATTGGATTCTACAAAGATTCATTATATTGTATTCAACTCGAAAAGTCCACATGTGTTTAGGTCTTTTGATTAATATTTGATATCCGTGGAACAATTTTGGGGATTCATGCATGGAACCTTGCTGAATGTCATAATATGAGCTCCATAGAATTATCATGGCTTTGTTATGTGTAATTATGTAAGAATAACTAATTTAATTCCATGAATATTTATTTATTAATCAAGGATAGTTCCTTGAGTTCATAATAGATATTTATAATAGTGTGAATCTACATGTTACCCCTCCTTGGTAAACCCTATGTAAATATTTGTGACAGATTCATTATTGGTAACAATTGTGTTCCGTTATGTTTGTAAGACTATTGTTTCCACAGTTTCATTATTTGGAACATGTGTAAATATGAAGTTTTTTTTGATCAAAGACAAACTTTCTTGGGCAAAGGTAAGTATAAATTGGGTTTGGGATTCATCATAGAGCCTAATATTTGTCAGTTTTTATTGAATTTTTTAATCTATAAGTTTTAGACATTTATTTTAGTTATATTTATAAATTTTTATTTATATCACACATGAATGAATATTAATATGGACTGGTTAGTTAAAAAATTTCATTGGTGGGGGCCAACTATATTTTACTCACACTATTATAAGGCCTTTATAGAATTCAGTTACCAAACAAGAAGACTAAATATCCTAGTGTTTGGTTTGGGAAATCTCTTAATTATGTGGATTCCATTGTTTCTATAATGGATTTTATGGAGTTTTGAATATGGGAAGATATAAAAAACATGTATTTATAGGGTAAATATTTAGTATTTTTTATCCTAATATTTTACTATCCTATAAGGGATTAGTTAAGGAATGTATTGTTTTACTTAAATTTGTAGCTTTTGATATTTTTATTATCTTCAGAATGTTCCAATCCTTATATTGAATTTGTATTAGAAATAATTTATATGATTATAATTTATATTTTTTTTCTAGATACTTTGAAAAAATATTATAGTCTCACTATGGTATTCTCATTTACCTTCTCTATTAGTTAAGAAACACAAATATAAGGGTAGGTGTGACTGATTCTATGTGGAACATCATCTTGAATCAACAGTTCTGTGGTTCCATGGTTGGGGCCTTATATAAAAAATAAATACATTAATTATACAAATGAAACTTTTGGTTCCTTGATGATAAAATTTGGTTAATCCTTCGTTTTGTTAGGTTTAATTTTTTATTATTCATTTTAAAATATCTAAAAACCCAATATTTACTTTGATTACTTCCAGCACGTTCTTGAATCTTAGTCTTAGTTCTGATGCTAAAAAACATTATAGATATCATTTTATACAAACTAATACAACCCATGTATGTCCTACATATATTTTATATCAATTCAATTAAAGAAATATTTTTTCACAACAACTCTCAGTTTCATTAAATTCAATGCTTTAGTGTTTTAATGGATTAGTTTCATTCACATTTTAATTTATAATAAATCTTGAATATTTTTGAAAAATATTTTTTTATCATGATGAAAATTTTTTAAATATCAATCTTTATACACTTCTCCATAACATTATAAATTGAATCATAATATTTTACATGATCTCTAATACATAGATAGAAGAAGAAAAAAAATTATTACTGAGAAAAAGATAATCATGTAAGAATGAGAACATAATATGGGTAAACTGAAATAACATAATAGAATCATAGAAAAAAATAAATGATAAAAAAATGAGTTATGTATTATATTTTATTTCATTATAGAAGACGTGACATGTGGGGTAGTAAACCATGAGATTATAGTCATTTGTAATTTAAATAAAAATTGTATAAGAATAAAAACTATACATAAGAATATCCAATAAATCCTTATTCCAGGAACCATATAAATTTCCATCATCACATATTGGAAACTGTTCTATAGTGGATTCGGTTTCATAAGAACCAAATACAAGGTATCTCATGAGATATAACATATTACCCAATGAAATGGAGAGATATCACTAATCTCACCCATCTATCAATGGATGGAGTCAATTATTGGTTTCGAATTACTCCATATTCCTAGTATTCAAAGTGTATAATTATTTACCCAATATTTTAGAGAGATATAATAGACCAACCAATTGAATAATGATAAATGATAAATTATTTTAATTTGAATATGAAAAAAATTCAAAATGCCCTCACAATATAATTAAAATGTTAGGAAGAAATAAGTTATATGAAAACATCAATAAGATAATTTTGTAATACATGAAGGAAAATATGGTAAATTATATCAATAGATATTATCACTAATGATGTATAATAATAATTAATGAATTTTGAAATATATGAGACAATTATTTATAATTCTATTAAAAACATTCACTAAAAAATAAATCTACCATTATAATTTGATATAATACATTTGAGATGAAAATAAATAAAGAAAACATTTCAATAGAAATTATATTTTAAAACAATGAAAATATTAAATGTTAACATCATTATCAATAAATTTTTTAAAATATGGAAATGGTTTTCATAAAAAATTCGGTAAAAATTAAAATTCATTCAACACATTTGTAAAGAATTTTCATGTTATCGAAATTGACCCCCCCACAATAATAAAGAAATTGAATCCATTAATAATTTTTTAATTAGAGATAGTTATAATTTAATATACATTTATAAATAGTTAATTTTCATAAAAAAATAATCATTGAAAAAATAATATAAAGAATATGGACATGGAGAATAATGATTTGAGACTAAAAATAAAATATATTATTTTCCACAATTATAAACATTTTTCACATTGAATTGTGATCCAATTGGAGGGGATGGGTAAAATAGAAGGAAATGATATAAAACAGTATAATATAAAAACAAGGGAAACAGTAATGGGTATTTAGTGTGGAATAACTTCACATATCATCCAATGGAATGTTAATAATAAATAATTGTGATTTGAAATTGATATTGGACAATTAATACTTTTGAATTAGATAACATTCAACAAAATTACTTGAATGGGAGAACACAAGGAGGATTTATAAACCCATATAATTTCATTAAAATTATTTTTAAACACATAAATTGTATAATTTGTACACCACAAAATTAATATAGTTGATGGATATAAAAAATATATCAAGGAAAATTAAATTGAGATGAGAAACTCTTAAAATTAAATTTTATATAAAAAAAGGCTCTATAAACATTAATATAATAATAAAAAAGAATTTATGTGATAATTTTAAAAAATCATTATAATATAATGAATGTTATATGTTTTAAATATATTTATTAATGTTTTATATGTTGGTTAGTTATTATTTATTTCCCCCATAAAATGTCAGTAATTTTAGTAGATTCATTCAAGTTTTTTAATTGTTAAGTTAGTATTTATTCCAGGATTCAAAATTTACCATTCCCAGATTATTTTTGTCAGTATATTCATTTGATTCCATTTATTTTTTCACTCACTTTTTTATTTAAAAAATTTCGTGGATATATTTTTTGAGAATGTGATCCATGGAGATACTAAATTTGGTTAATTATCGATAACAATAGATTAATATATTTCAATAAATAATTTATTATATTCCTTTAAATTTAATATTTATTATATAAATAAAAAATTAGAATGAAATGTAATATTAATTAATATCATGATAAATACTAATAATGAAAATAAATATGTATTGTATATCATCATCCATGTAAGTGTATAAACTGGTCAAAACTAGAATATGATGTAATAGGTATTGAGTATCAGTTTAGAATTGTATAATATTAATATAATTTAATTTTAAAAATAATTATGTTTTTATAAAATCAGTATAGCTTATAATTAGATTATTTAATATTAGATATTATAAGGTAATTGAAATAAATAGTGAATAAATATGTACCTACATTCATTAATTCTCATCATCAATATTATTTATTTTATTTTAAATGGAGAAAGGAAGCTACAAGGAAGGAAAATGATGGAAACTGATACCTAAGAAGGGAGGAAGTAGTGAAGACCAAGGGCATCACCTCTAATGATATCCACCCCCTCCACTTTTAGGAAATTCAAGCCCTAAAAGCATGATACACCAAAACCATGCCCCACCATAATGGATAGAAAATCAGCCACCATGTGGCCTCCTCGCCATGTATGTCTCAAACACATGTTATTTGAGATCAGGACACAGAACATCTGGATGACATAAGGGATCAACCATGGAGGATTAAAAACATCAAGTAGCATGTTTTGTAGGAACATGGAGTTAGTTTCTGCTTCCACAATAGTGATATCACCCTGATGAGAAAGAGAGGGACATGTGAGGAGGGTAAGAGCCTCCGGTTGAAGAGCCGAGCCTGGGACAAAGAATGCAGAGAATTAAAAAACAACTAGGCCACTAGAATTATGTATCCGACCACCACCTCTCGTGACCCCCAAGGAGAAGGATCTAATGGTATTGAGTTTCAAGCCCCACACCGGAGGGAACCAACGAACCCAGTGACCCCTAGAAATTTCCCTATGAACAGAATTCTGGGAATGTGGTTGCAAGATATGGAATGAAAGAGCCTCCTTCCAGGTATCAACATTCCTAAATAGATCCAGGAGGAGACTCCTAATCCTTAAAATAATAGTCTTACCAAAAAAGGTAACCCATTCGTGACTAGCTTTATTTCAATCCTGCCAGAGATACAAACATCTTTCCTGGAGGATGAGAATTCTATCTGATCTTTCCAGTCCATTGTCCCCTGAGTTATGAAACCAGAGGTCCGAGAAAGAATAATTATATGAAGTTGGTAAGAAGAGAGCGGTGAACGTGCCCAAGAAATACCAGAACTCACATACCCATTCCCCCTCGAAGAAAAGATGTTTTATGATCTCTTCCTAGTGATGTTTGCAACACAGACAACATGAGACTAGGGAAATCTGAATCTCTGGATGTTCTCATCAATAGGAAATGAATTATTCCAAAGCCTCCATAAGAGGAAACTATAATTAGTAGGAGCCTTGTTGAACCACAAAACCTCATTCCTATGGCCCCCTGGTCATGAGTAGCCATCGACCGAAAAAAGTGCTACATGAGGAGGCCCTCGAGTTCGTAAGAGTGAAAACGCACTAATCAGGCTCCGTGGAGGTTACTATAAGATGGAAGGATCACTACTGATATTAATCGAGGATCGTCTTAAAAAATTTGGGAAACCTGCTGGCTTCCATTAACGTAATTGTGTAGGCTGGACACCTAGGAAAACCAAGGCTCACCCCCCACTAGTTATCATGCCAGAAGGCAACAGAACCCTTCCCAATGATCCAGCAGGAAAGGGGTTGTAGGGCCGAGATGGTGGGGAGAAGTGACGAGAGGAAAGGAGACATGTGGCACGTCCCCTTCGGTGAGTTTCACTCTAGAGCCCGGCTACTGATCTTACCCCATAAATTTCAACGTTCAATAATATCCCAGGCCAGGCTTGCAAACAGCAAAAAAAAAGTTTATGTCATGCTTCGTATGTTGATCTTGCTTTACCGAATGGGCTTAGACACCTTCTACCAATCCACCCAATGATGATTCCCTTACGCACGGGAATCCCAAACAAAGTGGGAAATGATTCTGTAAATATTTCTGATGACGCCTTTCAGAACCATGATAGAAGACAAGGCATGCATCAGAGTGTCCAAAAGAACATTATTGACAAGAGAAATGCATCCCCCAAAGGATAGATAGTTGTTCTTCCAGTTGGAAACTCTATCCGCTATCTTGGAAACAAAAATATCAAAATACTTAATCTGAAGTTGGCTTGAGGAGATCAGGGCACCTAGATAAGACATGGGAAAGCTGTCGTGCTTCAGCTCCAGGTTGTTGCGGATCCATTCTACTCAGCGGGGAGGGAAACGTTTGGAATGGAAGAGTAATCTTTTGGAATTGTTGATGACTTGGAAAATAAACTTTCATTAAATGTGAAAAACTTTAGTCAGGCCATGAATCGACTTCCTTCTAGCATTGAGGAAGATAAGAGTATCATCTGCATACATGAGAAGGGAGATTGATGGAAGGTTACCCTCCCTGCTGAAAGGCTACACTTCCCCCATGTTGAGGCTTCTATGAATGCGGCAGATAAGGATGTCCTGGTAGAGAATGAAAATGTTAGGGTAGATAGGATCTCCCTACCGCAAGCCATGAGTTGATTTGAAGAAACCAGGGGTCTTCCCCTGAATTTCACTGCCACCGAGGAGGAGCTGAAACAATGGAAGATGATATCGATAAAAGTAGGGGAGAATCCCATACCTGCTAGAATATTGTTGATATAACTCCATTTTGATGCGATCATAGGCTTTTCACATATCCATTTTAATAAACATATTGGAGACATGGTAATTGATATTGAGATCCCGCAACATCTCATATGCTAGTGCTATAGCACCTTGAAGCGATCGACCCTTCACAAAGCCATTTTTTTCTTCAGAGACCCTTTGAGGAAGGTGAAAAACCAACTTAGTTTTGATGATACTGGAAGGATTTTATAATTAATCTTCCACAAACTAATAGGGAGAAAATGAAGGATGGAGGATGGGCGCTTAATCATGGGTAGAAGAGAAAGCGTAGTGGCCGCTGTAACCCTAGGAATATGGTCGCTGTGAAAGAAGTCTTGGATGGAATTGGAGAGATCTCCCTTAACCTCCTACTAAGAGTCCCTATAAAAAGAACTGGGGAAACCATCAGGACTGGGCGTGTGTTTCCTCGACGGATTTCAGGGATGACCTCCTTGACGGTAGATTCAAACGTTCCGATCGGTTTCTAGCGGGTTTGTTCGTAGAACCGGAAACATCCAATGATTCCACATCCGTTTGGACCCACTTTCCAAAGGTAGGCTCTCATTAGCTTGTTGACTGATGAGGCTTAGGAATTTGCATTGGTCGAGAGGATGGGAGGTCGGACTCATCACACCTTTTTGAGGGGAATTATTGTCTACTCCGGGAATCTCTTTGTAGATTTAAGTTATGTTCGTGAATCCTTATTACATTGTCAAGTATAAAATGTGCTTTCCATTAGTTTTAACAATCAATGATTAAATATGCAAGAAATTTAGAGAATCTTTTATATGTATTCGTGGTTCTTCATCAATAGAGAATCATCTATATCTGTTTAGAGATTATTGGTCAATGGTATCCTTCAAAACATTTATATAAAAGTCTCTTGGTCATTATGATGACCAGGCTAGTTTTAAAGCCACTCAGTGGGGCACTTGAAGTTTATCGTCATTCAGAAGGACAGGGATTATTTCAAAGTTGGGATCGAACCCATAAATGGGCTACCTACGTATCCATTGTTTTGGAAAAGGAATCAGAACCCACGTAGTTCGAGTAATGGAGTATGATGTTTATGATTTATGGCTCAAAGAAGAATGTCATAATTAATTTTACACTCTAAGCTCACGTGAGTCATGCTCGGTGTGAGAAACAAGAGGTATTGGTAAAAATTAGACAATTGTGCCATGAAAGATGCAATCATAAGAAATTGTTTGGGGCTTAGGTATGTATGACTGCCCGGATAGATGAAGGTTTAGGATTCACTTTTAGGGAGAAAATCCAGGAACAGGGTCCATAAAGGTATATGTGCTTTATGGAGATTTGAATACTCTAATATTGGGGCTTACTCCTAAGGAGGATGCCCAAGTTAGGAGGGGACTTATGATTGGGTTTTACTCCTGAAAAGGAAACCCAAATCAAGGGTAAATTAGGACTAGTTAAGAAAAATTTAAGGGGGCTTGGGGTTTACTCCTGAAAAGGAAACCCAAGATTATGACTGGGACTTACTCCTAAAAAAGGAGGCCCAGGTTATGACTGAGTCTTATTCCTAAAAGGGAGACCCAGGTTAGGGGACTTGGGGCTTACTCCTAAGAAGGATGCCCAAGATTATGACTGAGTCTTATTCCTGAAAAGGAGACCCAGGTTAGGGATTAAGGTTTGGGGCTTACTCCTGAGGAGGATGCCCATATTTTAGGTTGGGGCTTACTCCTGAGGAGGATGCCCAAGTTTGGGAACATTAAGAATTCGGGGCTTACTCTTAAAGAAGGATGGCCAGATTTGAAATTGGGGCTTACTCCTGAGGAGGATGCCCAAGTTAAAGTATTATGATTGGGGCTTACTCCTGAGGAGGATGCCCAAGATTATGACTGAGTCTTATTCCTGAAAAGGAGACCCAGGTTAGGGATTAAGGTTTGGGGCTTACTCCTGAGGAGGATGCCCATATTTTAGGTTGGGGCTTACTCCTGAGGAGGATGCCCAAGTTTGGGAATTTTAAGAATTTGGGGCTTACTCCTAAAGAAGGATGCCCAGATTTGAAATTGGGGCTTACTCCTAAGGAGGATGCCCAAGTTAAAGGATTATGATTGGGGCTTACTCCTGAGGAGGATTCCCAAGTTAAGGAATCTCTCATCTTTAAAGGATGAGGTTGAATGAATGAACTCTCTATATTTAGTGACATAAGGATTTTTAAATCACTAGGTTTTGAGAGATATTCCACAGAATTCCTTTCAGATAAGGAAGTCAAATCAACAAATCATGGCATAAATGGATTTGAAGAATGTCTTGAAGACTGAATCTTGAAAAGGAAAGGTGTAATGGCTTAAGAGGGGTAAAATGGGCAAGATTGTCACCCAAAAAGGTAGGGGCGCGCAAGTCTTAAAAGGCGCGCAAGTCTTCCGTGGGCGCGCAAGTTTTGGTCGCGCAGGTATACCTGCGCGACACATGGTGTACTTGCGCGATTTTCCACCAGCATTGAAATATTTGAGCGACTCTTTTTTAAACCCTTTAGAATCCTCTTGAGGTTCTTCCAGAAATGGGACGCGCAAGTTATATTGAAGGAAATAAATCGGCGGGCAAGTGTTTGATAAGTTTCAACACTTAGGCCTTCCTTCTTCTCTATAGATCTTCCGTTCTAGGTAAGAAATTACCTTAGAAGTGTTCCGGAAGCTTTGAGAAGAGACTTGGGCGTCGGGAGCTTAAATCCGAGTTTCTGGAAAAAGATCATCTCGAATGGGGGGCCCACAGGGTCTATTTATAGGAAAAAGAAGGCCCTGGGCAGTTACCGGGCGGTTACCACTTAGGTCGCGCAAGTCACTTGCGCGACCAAGGTCACCGCGCAAGTACACTTGCGCGACAGTTAGATAACATGCGCGGTGAGGTTTATGTTGATCCTTTCTTCCTTTGTTGATTTTTTATGTTTTTTATTCAAAGGATGAATCACTTTGAGCTCGGATATTCCCTTTTCCGATCTTTAGATTCTGTGACGAAAGGAGCTTCAACAAAAGTCCCCCCTCAGAGTTGGATCCGGAGAGAAAAGTGGATCAGACTCTTAGGAAATCGAATTCCTCAAAAGGAAAAGGGAGGCGCGCAAGTCTTCAGTGCACAGAGAGCGGCGCGCTAGTTTGCATCGTGCAGGCCTTAAGCGCTCTGAGTGCGGCGCGCAGATAGGCCTCCTGGCCTATAAATACACCATTTTTGGCCGTGGATAACACCTGATCCCGAAGTTCTCGAGCTCTCGCCGCGCAAGTCTCTTTTTCCACTGTTTCCTCGCTGCCGCTCTACTCTCAAGGTAATAGGGCTTGTGCGGTAATACTTGCGCGAAACAAACTTGTGCGGCACATGTATCACTTGCGCGACATCTCCATACTTGCGCGCCTTAATGCCTTAGCCATTTTTTCCAAATTTTTTAACAAATTTTATGAAAAATAAACCCATTTAAGAGTTTAATTTATTCAACTCCTGTGCAGATTCAATGGCTCTTAGACCTGGATTAAATGATGAACTGGCTAGAAAGAGGATAGATGATATGATGGACATCATTGGCCCTGATTACTATAATGTCAAAGATAGTACTCTTCCAGATTTGGCTAAGTATCTGAAGAAATATCATCGAAACTTTCCCCACTCCACTTATCTACCTTTGTATGGCTATGGTCATCTACAAGAAGTCATTATTCCAGAAGTAAAGAAATATCTTCCATTTTTGTGGTTTCAGAATTATACCAATTTTGCTTCAGCAAATATCTCAGGTGGAGGATCATTTCTAACTGATGGAATAGTGGATAAAGCTTATGTGATGCATCATAGCCCTTGTACACTAGATCTGAAAGATTATACACCTGAGCTTCAACCACATTGTCATCCTTCAATCTTCCGAAATGCTCAGATGGATCAATCCAAAGGCTGGAAGAAAAGTTGGGATTTCCGTCCTGGGGGAGGTGTGAAGCCAACTTGGATGTGGGTATACTGGGTGCGATAGACTTGCGCAGAATTTATCGAGGACCTGAAGAGAGCTGCAATATATGAGGCTGTTTGGGTTGGGCAAACATATGTTTACAGACATGATAACTTCGTGCCAGAGATACTCAACCACTAGAGCCCAGCAACTAATTCTTTCCATTTGACTCATGGAGAAGTAGGTATCAGTTTGTGGGATGTCCAAAAGATTTCAGGAGCTCCAATCTTGGGTGATATGTATGATGAATTCATTCCTCCCAAGGTGACTTGGAATGATTCAGAGAAGACTCCTTCTTTAGCTCGAGAATTATTTAAAATCTTCCACAGGCTCAAGAGTTCAGAGACCTCATTAACTCATTTTAGAAAAGATATTCATCCGGAAGAATGGATGAATGTGTTTATTATTGAGAAGAAAAGGATGGAGCCAAAAGAAAAAGGATCCATGAAAAATAAATCCAAGGATACCAGGCCCAGACGTCCTACCACTTGTCCAAAACCTGAGAAGAGAGGAGCTCCTGGCACATTCTGGCCAACTCTAGAAGCAGGAGAGTTTGAAAAGTGGGGATATGAAGTGAATCAAAGAATTTCAAAGAAAACTCGTCTGGCGGGTTTCTTGGCAATGTGGCTCAGTGTTTATCTCTTGCCGGTCAGGGATTCGAAGGGAGGCATTAGTCCAGGGACCTTCGTCATTGCGGCAAAGTTGGCTGAGGGAAAAATGGTTGGGTTAGCTACCCCCATTTTAGCAAAGATTCACAGGAGTTTACTTCACGTCTTCCAGGGTAAATATCCTTTAAGAATAGTGGGACCATTCCAGGTTTTGTGGGGATGGATCACCACTCACTTCAGGACTTACAATGTACAGAATGGATTACAAATTCCTGGATGCTCTTTCAGACCGTCAGTGCAAGCATTCTCTAAAATTGCTCCATTAGATGTTAATGGTTATGACATGAAAGTAAGACTGAGCATGTTTAAGGAATTCAACTTCTTTCCCTATGGAAGTCCGCCATCCGGGCGGTTTGTTGATGATGGGACAGCCCATTTGGATTTGAGGGCATACATGCTAGCTTGTAGGGATGGCGTGTTAGTAGCCAGGATTGATGGAGAAATCATATGTGAGGCCTATGATCCGTATAGATTTTCACGCCAATTCAAATGTTTGCAACAGATTGCAGTATCCCCTCCGGTACATGTCAGGTTAGAGAAACATCCGATGGTTGCTCGACAACTATGGTTGCTGACATCAAGAGAGAAGACTGGGGCAGTATTTGATCTACCAGTTGAAAAAGCGGCACATAATCTGACTACATTTTATGCCGAACACTGGATAGCATCATACCCCAAAGGGATATTAAATCACCCAGTATATCAAGTGGGAAAGAGGAAGAGGACTGTAGAGAAAGAAACTCTTCCTCATGAAGGTGACGCTTCTCCACCTGAAATAGGTTCAACAGACTCCTCTTCTAGAACTGATTCATCGGATTATCACGATGGGGATGCTGAGGCACAACCGGCGGCAAAGCGGTTTCGTGCCCGATATAATCCTCCGGCCAGAATTAAAAGACCCACTCCATCAACTCCTGGTGAGTTATTTCATTATAGAAATTTCAATCACTGCTACTTTATAAAGTAATAAGTCTTACATTCTTATTCTCTATTTGTAGTTGCAGGAGGTGGGAAGAGATTAAAATCAAAAATTGTAGGACCTTCCTCACAGCCTTTATATCTAAGATCAGAGGCTGTTCAGGTATGGCAGAGATTATACTGTGATAATGAGACCGCCTGGCTGGATTTGTGTGAGGGCCTACAACTTCCTGGAATAGGAAATCTTATAGCTTCTAAAAACCTTCAATACGGAGATAACCCCAATGAAGTGAGAGCTTACATCAGAGAGCTGGAAATGCTCATATATGCCACTGATGATTCGGTTCCTATCACCAGGCGGTTGAAGGAAATGATTGATCGTGGTGCCACTGAGGGGGCTGATGGTTCTGGAGATGAGGAATGGAAAGAGTACGTGGCTCCTGAAGATGTAAGTTTTCTTTCCTTATTTTCTTTGCAACTTGATTTTAGTTGAAGCTTTCTTACTTAAGGATGTTATTTTCTTCATCTTGCAGCTTGAAAAGAAAGGGACCGGGGTTCCTTCGCCACAATATAGCCATGTTGGTACTGCTATTGGGGCTGCTGCTGATTCTCCTCGCGAACCAGGCGAGATATCTCCAGGCCAGCAGGCCATGAATGAGGCACTTGACATAGCCTTCCATTCGCCAATCCAAGTGCCAATAAGGGAGACTACTGATACTCCGAAAAAACAAAAGAAGCCAAGGCAGCGAAGGAGGAAGTCCATAGCTAAACGTTTCATTATCAGTGGTAAGTCCTTCGAACAATCTTGAGTTTATACCCATAATCATATGGTTACTCATATTTCTGAGGATTGCAGGGGCTTCTTCAATTTCCCCCTTGAGGGAAGGGACTGACCCTCCTTCAAAGGTCGTGGAGGGTGCTGTAGAACAATCACAGACCCAGGCTGACTTGGTTGCTCCTAGAGAAGAGCTACCATCCATTCCCAGTATCCCTCCTACTACTGAAGATGCTGTCCAGGGTCAGGGGTTGCAGGACATAAGTCGGCAAGAAGATGTAGAAAATGCTCCCACTGGTGAGACTAATCAAGATTCTGAAGTATCATTGGATGAAATGATGAATCAAGGAATGACTTTTGAAGAATTTTATGATCTTGCTAAGTTGTCATATGATTTAGAAGACCTTGGGCGTGAGTGGTACCCTTCGCCCAATTTTTTTAAAAAAAATATACTTCTAACCATGATGGAAAATAATATGCAGTTTCTTCTGTAGAAGCCGATGAACTGTCAATGCCCGAAGAGGGTGTGGACACTGATGTCAACCCTATCATTGCAGAAACATTAGCTCAAGTAGAGATAAATCCAATAAACTCTCCTGAGACCCATCTTGAAAATCCTGTTGAAACCGGGAAAGATGGGGAGAAGTCTTCTCAGGTTGCTGAACCACCCTTGGGTAAGGGATAACAATATTTGTGATTGTACTTTATTCGCAAGACAATCTATTCTTTTGTTATCCTTTGAAGCTGACTAAACCTTTCAATTAATCATGAAGGACCATCAACTGCAAAGACTAGATCCGGAGATGAGGCCTCAGCCTCTGCCCCAACGAGAATTGAAAGTGAAGAAGCACAAGTCAGGGGGGAAAGAGCAGGACAAGGCACTTCCCTTAGCGCGCTAATTCCAGATTACATACCCCCTTCTGACGATGATATTGAATCAGTTCCAGAGATGCTTAAAGCATTCAGCTTTTCACGACGTAAGGCATGGAACAATATATGGAACATTATATCTGGGGAGCCTTTAGAAGAGATACCATCAAAAATTTCTCGATTTTCATCCCAATTTGTTATACTGGGACTTAGTGGTTTTGGGTATGAAAAGATCCATGCTGCGGTGAAACAGATCATTTTCAGGAGGGAGCAAGTGCAGACAAGTCGCGAAGATTTGACCAGAGTGAAATTGTCAGTCAACATAGGAGAATTTGAGGCTGTGATATCCCAAGCTGAAGCTGATTATGCTGCCAAGATGAAGGATCTGAAGCAAAAAAACAAAGAAAAGGTCGTCCAGCAGGTGCAACTCCAGCAACAGTTAGATGCTGTTACTGGGGAACTTGATCAGCTTAATAAATCATTGGATGAAACTCATATGAATGGCATGAAAGCCATCGCAGATGCTAAGAAGGCACTTCAGCAAGCTGAAAAGAGTGAAGCTGGTCAAGTGCACGAGCTTCAAGTAACTGCTGATATGGCTCAGGATGCTATACATCAAATGAAGACTTATGTTGACAATCTTCTGTAATTCTTGAAAAAGAGAATAGACTCTAGTCTGTGGATGTCTTTCTATCTCCTGTGTATCAATGAAAAACACTTTTGTCTTCAATCATTTGTACCTGCATTGTTTCATTACCTGCTTCAAATTTACTTAAGCCAATGGGCCTAGTAAGCATAGTTTGATTTTTACTAGGATTATTACAAATAATCCTACAAACTTTGAACTTTTTAATTGCTCAATATTACCTAAATTACAAATAAAAGTATATTTAGTGAGCTGGAACATGACTTTTATTCAGAGTTCCTTTGTCTTTTGTGGACAGTTTAAAGTCATGCATGCCGGACATAAAGGGGCTAATGTTTAAGGTCGAAATAGCTTTGACCAAAATAGATTAAAATTGATTCAATTCCTTGACAATTTATCTGAAAACATATTACCATACTCAAGTATGAGAGAAAAAATGTAAACTATGGCTTAAGAATATTTGAATCTGAGGAATGATATGAAAAACAGCTAAAAGGCATTAGAAGAAGTAGTTTCCAAGAATGAAGTTACAATTATTTAACAAAACCCATTAGGGGGTTGAAATATGCAGGGCCACCTATGGGCATTGGCTGCATGGTCAAATAAATAGCATCTTTTGGCTGACAAGTCTGTTATGTGGACTGTTTATGCAAGGCCACCTATGGGAACGTGCTGCATAGTCAGGCAAAAGAACTCCCAGAAATTTACTTTCCTAGTGTTAAAAGCCAGTGAATGTTTATGGAGATTCAAATTTTCTAAAGTATAGAGTTTGTTGTATGGAAAGAGGTACTTGAATATGGAGAAGATATTTCCGAACAAGAATATCGAAGAACTGGATGAACATCACTCCTATGAAGGTCTGACCCAAACGTAGGGAAGAAGAATAAACCATAGACTTGAATACTTTCAGATCATGAAAAAAGGATATGGGACAAATATGTTAAGGAAGGCTATTTTTTTGAGGATCCCTACATACTGTCGTTTAAGACAAATAAGGACAAAAGAGGCATTCTTACCAAGAATGAAGTTACTATTATTTAACAAAACATGTTAAGGGGTTGAAATATGCAGGGCCACCTAAGGGAATTGGCTGCATGGTCAAATAAATAGCATCTTTCGGCTGACAAGTCTTTTATGTGGACTGTTTATGCAGGGCCACCTATGGGCACGTGCTGCATAGTCAAGCAAAATAATTCTCAGAAGTTTGACATTTTTGTGACTAGAAGTCATGAAAAGGGTTATGAAGATCTGAAAATATTTAAGGTTAAGATTATAACACATAAATATGGGTATTGTCCAATTTATATAGAGATACATAGGTCAATGAAAACCATAATCATGTTGTGGCTGGGTCCTGAATTGAAATTTGGACTTCACTACGTATCTCATAAGAATGAGAATCAAGCCATACGTAGTTCTTGAAATGAAGTTTAACGTCGTGCATGACGAAAGTATGAGAAATCTTAGTTTAGGGTCATAGAATTTGGACCATAATAATGAATACACAGTGTGTGTTTTCATGAGGACTTTTCAGCCAAGGGACTGAAAGTGAAATTTGGGGTTAGACCCAAAAGACTTGGGACTGGATTCTAGGGATACTCGAATGTTCCTACATATCACATAAGGATGGGAATCAAGTCCACGTAGTTCTAGGACTACCCTTTGTACAAATTTGGTTCGTACATGTGAAGGGTTAAAGGGGACTTTTGTGCAATGATGGTTTAACCTAAGATAAAAAGTTTAGGCATTACCATGTATGCATGTAGTCTTTTGATATGAAACATGATTGAAAAAATCAATGTCAATAATGGTTCCTTCTCAAATGAGGAAATCAAAGAATATTGTAGTTTATTGTCATACCGGACAAAATTGTTGTATAGTTTAACGTCATATAACAAGGACGAAAGTGAATCAATGTAAAGATATTGATTCCAGGGGCGGTTTCACAAATCAAAATCATATGAGATGGTGGTGAACCGATGTGAAGAGATTGTTTTTGGGCTTGAACCCTGGGAGGTTGCCTACATACCCAGCCTGGAGGGAAAGGATCAAAGTCCCCTGTAGTTCAATTAAAGAATGAATTAATGATCAAGTTGTTCTTGTGGACAATGATCTAAAAAAATATTGTTTGGACTTACACATGGTTAGTGGCCCAAAGGGAGTGTTATGGTTGATGTTCGCTCTAAGCTCACGTGATTCATACTCGTTGTGAGAAACAAGAGGTAATAACAAACTTAACGATGCATAGTTTAATGTCATGTATGACATAAAAAGGGACTATGCAGTTTAAAGTCTTGCAGTTAGGACTATTGGTGTTGCACAATTTAGTGTCATGTAGCAGGGAAAAAATAACAATTTAATGTCATGTAGGACATATCAAGGACTTTCTGTACAGTTTAGCATCATGTAGTTAGGACGATGGGGACAAAATAGTTTAACATCATATTGGACGAAAGGGGGACTGTGCAGTTTAATGTCATGCAGTAAGGACAAAAGAGTGTACCATTTTAACGTCATGTCGGACGAAAGTGTGAATAGTTTAAGGTCATATGCATGGACCGTGAATGGTTCAGTTTAATGTCATACTGGACTTTTGAGATTATATAGTTTAACGTCTTTCCGTACGTGAGGGACTTTTATACAGTTTAGCGTCATGTAGTTAGGACGTCACAGTTTAACATCTTGCTGGACATAAAGGATTTGTAAATAGTTTATGGTCATATACATGGACCAGGGATGATGCAGTTTAAGGTCATGCTGGACGGTTTAGGGAACTTTTTCACAGTTTAATGTCGTGTGGGACGAAGTTGCAGTTTAAAGTCATACTGGACCATTGCTGTATAGTTTAACGTCATATAGCAAGGACGAACTGGTGCTGTACATTTTAAAGTCATGTAGCTAGGACTAAGGTGAACCAATACGAGGATATCAGTTCTGGGGACTTTTTACAGTTTATCGTCATGCTGGACGTTGGAAGTGCCACACAGTTTAATGTCATGTTGCTAGGACATAATATAGTTTAATGTCATCTCGGACAAAATATGGAACTTCTGTACAGTTTAATGTCATGTAGATAGGACATAATACAGTTTAGTGTCATGTATGACAATATATGAACCAATGTGATTGTTTTTGGATCTGGGAACAATATTTTGTGTTTATAAAAAATACTTCTTCAGAAATATGGCATTAGTTGGAGTCGTGATGTGTTCTTCATCCATTGATATTAGAGAATATGCTCCATTGGAGTAGACCTTATGTATTGAATAAGGTCCTTCCCATTTTGGTTCAAGCATGGGAGGCTTCTTTCCTGGTATCATTGGTGCTCTGAGAACCAATACCAATTCTCCCTGAATGAATGAACGAAGACGAACTTTTTTGTTAAAAGCTCGTGCTATTCGATTCTGATAGATTTCCAAGTGGGGAAAAGTGCACAATCTGTTCTCATCTAACTGTTCCAATTCATTCAACCGCATTTGGGATTTCTCATCTGTAGATAACTGATCACAAATGGCTATTATGAGTGAGGGAAATTGAACTTCAATTGGAAAGACTTCTTCTGTTCCATATACCAATGAATATGGAGTTGACCACGTTGCATTGCGAGTGGTAGTCTGATAAGCCCATAAAGCATGAAAGAGTTTATCAGGCCATGACTTCTTATCTTTATCCACCATCTTTTGCAGTATATTTGAAAGAGTCTTGTTGAAGGCCTCTATCTGGCCATTAGCCGCTGCATGATATCGAGATGAATGGTTGGACTTAATGTTGTATTCTTGATACAATTTCTTTACCTCAGAAGAACAGAAGTTGGTGCTGTTGTCCGTCAATATGGTATGAGGGACACCAAATCTAGTAATGATGTTAGACTTGATGAAGCTAACAATGCATTTAGAATTGACTTCTTTGAGAGGTATTGCCTCTTCCCATTTGGAAAAGAAATCAGTAGCAGTAAGAATGTACTTAAACTGCTTGGCCGTAGCTGAAGGGTAAGGTCCCACCACATCCATTCCCCATGTCGAAAATGGTCATGAGTATTTAGCTGTATGAAGCAACTCTGGAGGTTTATGAATGAAGTTGGCATATACTTGGCATGAATGACACTTCTTTGTGAAATTAACACAATCTTGTATCATTGAAGGCCAAAAGTATCCAAGCCTTCGAATTTGATCAGACAGTCTATGTCCAGACTGGTGGGCACCACCGACTCCTGCATGCACTTCTTTTATGACAGCCATTCTCTCTTCACCATCAATACATATGAAGAGAACTCCATCAAAACCACGTTTGTAAAGAATTTTCTCGAGGTGGTTTGGGCTATCATAAAGAGTAAAATTGACCACACGTCGCCGAATTTGTTCTTTCTCGGCTCTATCAGGTGGAAGTGTTCCATTTTGAAGGTATTCCCTGATAGGTGACATCCATCCTGTAGTATGACCATACGGTTCAGGAATGGGACTAATTTCATTAATTTCCTCTATTATGACTTGAACATAAGGTGAAATTGCACGACGGTGGGCAATACACATGGTTGTCTCATCCCGATTTGGATCTGCTAAAGCTGTGGCTATATTAGCCAGTGCATCAGCTTGAGTATTTTGTGATCTTGGGACATAAGAAAATGTCAGTTCTGAAGGGAATTCTGACATTAACTCTCTGACGTAATCATACAAAGGGATTAATTCTTCTTTTGTGATGGCATAATCCCCATTGACTTGTTTGATTACCAGGTCTGAATCACCTTTCACCTTTAAGTGATTCACTTGTGCTTGAAGTGATAATTCCAAGCCTGTAATGAGAGCTTGGTATTCAGCTTCATTATTGGTACCACCTTCCCACAGCAAAAAGGAATAAGGTAACACTGCCTTATCTGGAGAAATGAGCAAAATTCCTAAACCAACTTTGTTGAATTTAGGATTTTCCATTTTCTTCCCTGTTGGACTTCTAGAAGCACCATCAAAATACATTTCCCATGTTTGAGGACTCTCTTGAATAGAGAACACTTCCTCATCAGGGAGTTCGATATCTGAATACATTTCTTCCACTAAAGGATGTTCAGCTAAGAAATCAGCCAGAGCTTGGCCCTTAATTGCCTTTTGAGAGACATATTGAATGTCGAACTGCTGTAGAATAACCTCCCACCTTGCTAGACGTCCTGTAAGCATTGGACAACTAAGGATGAATTTGAGCGGATTATTACGAGATACCAATTGGACCTCATGATGTTGCAGGTAGTGTCTCAGTTTCTGAACTGCAAATATTAATGCTAGGCAGCACTTTTCAATACTTGAATACCGGGTTTCTACTTCAAGCATAGTTCTACTGAGATAGTAGAGACTATTTTCATTCCCAGCATCATTCTTTTGAGCGAGAAAGGAACCCAATGATCGCTCTAAAGCTGTCACATAGAGGATAAGAGGTCTACCCTCAACAGGTGGCATGAGTACTGGTGGACTCAAGAGGTATTTCTTGAGAACATCAAATGCTTCTTAACATTCTTCAGTCCACTGGTAAGTGACTCCTTTATTCAATAATTTGGTAAAGGGTAAACTTTTGCCTGCCAAATTGGTGATGAAACGCCGAATATAGGCTAAGTTTCCTTGAAGTCCTCATAATTATTTCAAATTATGAGGAGGTGACATACCAAGGATTGATTTGGTCTTCTCAGGATCGACTTCAATACCGCGATGGCGTACAACAAAGCTGAGGAATTTTCCCGAGGTTACCCCAAAAGCACATTTTAAGGGGTTCATCATCAAATTATGTTGTCGAAGGTTGTGGAATATAACTTCCAAATCAGCCAAGTGATTAGAACGTTGTTCGGATTTAACCACCAAATCATCTACATAGAATTCAACAAACTTCCCTAAAAGTGGTTTGAAGATACGATGCATGGCGCGTTGATATGTTGCACCTGCATTCTTTAAACCAAAGGGCATCACCCGGTAAAAAAACACACCTTGAGGAGCTCTGAAGGCTATATATTCCTCATCTTCTGGGGCCATTCGGATCTGATTATATCCAGAATATCCATCCATGAAAGAAACTACTTCATAGCCAGCCGTCGCATCAATTAAGAGTTCTGTAATCGGAACTGGGAAATCATCTTTAGGACAATACCGATTAAGATCTCTGAAATCGATGAAAACCCTAATTTGTCTGTTCTTCTTCTTTACAGGGACAATATTAGCCAACCACTTAGGATATTGAACTTCTCTGACGAAGTTAGCTTTGATAAGCTTATCCACTTCAGCCTCAATTTTGGAAGCATAGGTTGGGTGTGTTCTTCTCGTAGCTTGCTTGAATCCTCGATGTTCTTTTGGAAAACCCAAATGATGGGTGGAAACATCAGGATCAAGCCCAGGAATCTCTGTATAATTCCAAGCAAAAATATCTTTATTTTTCTTTAGAAAAGAAATATACATCTCTTGATCTTCAAGGGTCATGGCCGCACTAATTAAAGTGGGGCGTGGATCTTTCTCTGTACCCAGATTTACTTCTCTGAGTTCATCCACAGTGGTAGAGATACCCTCTTCAAATGCTGGAGGAGCATCTCTAAGATCTTCCTCTTCCTCTTCATCATGTGTTATTTCTTCCGTTTCTACTTGCAAAGTAGATGAAAAAACGAAATTCTCATGATCATAAGAGATGTCAAAATTTTCACATTTTGAAGAAGAAGCATCCATTTCTGACCCTATTGATAATAAAGGGTCTTCTTTGGGAAATAAAGAGGGGGTGATGGATTGAGAATCGACATCATTATTCACCTCTGGTGTTGCTATAACTTCTTCTGGCCTGATTAGCGAAGTATAGAATTGTTGGATTTCAGCAGACGAAATGAAAATGTCACCACTTATGCTTTCATCACTTCTTGGTAAGTTACCAATTTCTCCTATGTTGTCTGGCTCGATTGCCGTAATTGACATTATTGATCTTTCCATAAGAGTATTTTGATTTGGGCCTATTTTGTCAATTTGACTGATAGGTAATACATAATCTATACTCACATGTGAAAATGGATTTATTGGAATTTTCTCCAAACCATATGGAGCATTAACTTTGGTAATTTCCTTCATTGTAGATTTTTCTCTTCCCTTCATGTGATAAAATTCTGCCTCAATGTATTGAGACTCACATGTCTTGAACGAGGCCTTATCACCATACAATGTTCCAACTTGACCATCGAAACAGTATTTGAGACATTGATGGTATGATGATGGAATAGCTGCATGCTGATGTAGCCAGGGTCTTCCAAGCAAGATATTGAAAGCTGAGTCTTGATCAACAATCATGAAATCCGAATTGGAAACAAGATCTCCAAACTGAGTTCTGAGTGTAACTTCTCCCAGTGGTTCTTGTTCATTTTTATCAAATCCTTGCAACATCATGGTAGAAGGAGATAAATTAGATTCTGTGAGGCCCAATCGACGAAGTGTACGAATGGGCATGAGGTTGACTCCTGAACCATTGTCAATGAAATCTCTTCGAACATCTATACCATTGACTTTTCCAGATAAGTACAAAGGTTTTATGTGCACATGAACAACATCATCTTCATCTTTATCAGTAAAAGATATCACTGCATGGCATTCTGCAGGATTATTCTCTATGTGATAGATTTCAGCTACAACAATTTCAGCTTCAAACTCCTGAGGACTTGACAAAGCTTCGAGGAATGCTTCCCGAAGATCTTTTGACAGATTCAAAGCATCCAAAATTGATAACATGGATGGTACTTGGGCCAAGTGTTTCAATATATCATACTTTTGATCTAGAGGTCTGCGTTTCCCAATAGGAATATGCGGTTTAGCAGGTACCTTGGAAGCAGATGCATTGGAAGCTGATGCATCTTGTATTAAAGTTGACAACATCCTTGGTTTTGGAAGATTAGACTGATTAGATCCATTTACTTGCTAAGATAAAGAAGATGGAACCTTTAATCGGTCTTCCAAAATAACTGTGCCAAAACTGAGTTGGCCATTGGCAGAAGAACTTTCTTGTTCTTTTTGATCTCACTGAAGGGCTCTACCACGAGTTTCTGATGCATATACAGTGCTAGCAGGGGTAAAATTAGAGTAGTGGCTTCGGAAAGATCCACGTCTTCCCCTATATCCTGAACCTCTAGAACCTCTTCAGATTCCCTTATTTGATACAGGGAATTCAGGCTCATCAAGAATGGAATATGAATCTGTTAATTGAATCATATTAACAGAACCAAAGATTAACTCTTCGTCTGATAAAGACTCTGCCTGGTTAGCCTGTTTAGGTTGTGCCGTTTGATGGGGCGGTGCCCATGGCTTTGAAGTAGATGGCATGAAATCTTCCAGAGTCAAAGAAAATTTAGGCTTTGCTACATACTCATCTTCTCCTGATTCCTCTTTCTTCTTTGAATTGCGCTGCCCTTTTGAGGATTTGTCTTTTGATGGAGGCTTTACTGCAGCTTTTGTTGGAGACACAATTGGCTTCTTCAATTGTGTTCGCAAAATGGAATGGGTCCGATTGATTGTCTTTCTGACCATCCAATCATCATATTTTTTCGCAGTTTTGCTTTTGACTTCCTGCCACTCGCCTCCTTCCTCTGGATCTGTAGCGGTAATACACGCTACATGATCTGAAGAACCCTTCAATTTGACTTGTCCCAAGTCGACCATCTTTTGCAGGAGGTCTTTAAAGACAAAACACTCCTGGATAGGATGCCCCAACATTTGATGAAAGGGACAATAATTGGGACAGTCTTCATCTCCTTCCTTGTTTGGCCTCTTCAGCACTGGTAATTGAACCAAATTATTTTCCAGAGCTGAAATGAATTAACCAGGAACTTGCTCACTTCAGAAAGAGTATGTTTTACTCTTCATATCCTCAAATTGTTTTCATCGTTGATCTCTTTGATCATATGGACGAAACGGCCTTTGTTGTTGGCGTTCAGGAGGTGGAGTCCTTCGAGAAGATGAAGGTTTTGAAGTAGATATAGGTACAGGTGCTTGTTTAAGCATAACTGTAGAAGTTTCTGCTTTACCCATTCTTCTTCCTGGAGCTGATGGAATTATACGAGATTTAACCTTAGCCTGTATAAGGGAATCTTCAATCGGCTGAGCGATTGAAGTAAGGTCTCGAAACCCTCCTGTGTATTTCACAGGGATCAATGGCGTGCGTAATTCGTCACGCAAATTTGCCACACAGATTGGCAAAAATTCCTCCTGAGGGAGTGCTAAACTCCTGGAATACGTTAATCCCTTCCAACGAGCAATGAAATCAGAGACTCTTTCATTCTCCCTTTGCTTGCAATTTGTAAGATCGAAAACTGTCGTTTTTGGAAAAGTTGAGCTAAACTGAAGAATGAATTTTTGACGAAGATCCTCCCATCCGATGACTGACCAGGATTGAAAGCTTGTATACCAGACAAAAGCTAGTCCTTGCAAGGTTCGCACGAAGCATCTGAGTTTCACTGCTTCTTGCTGCTCTGGAGTTCCCATCATAGGATCACAACAAGACATGTAATGCGTCAAATGTTGTTCAGGGTCTCCTGATCCATTGAATGTAGGGAAAACAGGGTTTCCAAAACTGGATGGAGGAGAAATTGAATCTACCCATTCATGGTAAACGTTCTTTTCAGGTTGAACTTTCACCTGTTTTCCTTCCATAGTTTCTAACCGAGCTGTTAATGACTCAATAGTAGTTATTAACTTTTGAGAAACATCATGTTGAACATGGTTTTGAGTAGGTGCAATAAATGGAGCTTGGACAGACGTGGTGGTTGGTGCTGCAACTGATGGTAGTGCTGCCAACTTTTGTTGCGTTTGACCTATAGGATTAGACCTCTGAGGGTGTACTGATAAAGGAGGATATTCCTGATCCATCCCAGTAGTTATAAAAAATTCCTTCGGCTGTCATACTTCAGTATTCTTAAGAAGAAGACTACATTGAAGTAGTTCTGCATTCAACTTTCTTAATTCTTTCATTTCTTCCTCCTATTGTGAAAACCTTTGCTCTAATGAGAGCGATTGACCTCCTTCAGAGGAAGGGTGAGAAGTAACCTGATTCTTTCCTTTCCCCTTATTGGATCCTTTTCGGAGAGGGGGAAGTGGGTTACTTGAAGGAATACCCAGATTTTGGGTAAGCCTTTGATTACGTGTGCGCACACCTTCTTCATTTAAGTCTGTGTGTGTAACTTCTTGAGCAGGAACCTCTTCGTCTGATCCCTCTGATTGAGCCTCATCTGGTGAATCAGTAGCAACGACATTGATGACATTAACAGATGCATATTGCATGGAATCCTTTCTATCAGCATTTCTGTGATATTGTCTTCTTCTATGTCCATGATGAGACATGGAATTCCGTTGACTTGATCCCTCAGGAACTTCTTGGAGAACCGTCACTTGGAGAGAATCTCCTCATAGCTTGGCTCTTCGTTCCTCTTGAGGCTTATTCCCTAATCGAGAGAATGCTGACTTTCTCTGAGGGAGGGATTGAGGATTTGAAAAAGTCCCCAGTCCGGTGGACTGGGGATGTTCCTGCTGCTTCCGCTCAACTCCTCGAATCCCATTTGTTGACTCTGAGGGTTGGGTTAGAGAAGTCCCCAGTCTGGAAAGCTGGGCTGTCTCTTGACATGCTATGTCTGAGATATTTTTAAAATATCTCTTGATCTTGCGAATCTTAGTTCGGAAATTAGATTAATGCATTAACCTGTATCCACATTTATCACCTGGTTCAACAGATCGTTGGATGATTTACGAAACTTCTGTCATTTGATGACATGTTTTCTCCAGACGAGAGGCTTGTGAAATATTCTCGCCTGCTTGATGTAGGAGAAATTCAAAAACTTGTTCTCTATATACTTGATTTTGAGAGGAACTAGTTGAAGCCTGTTCTTGAGCAAGATTTTGATTATGAACAAAGCCCATTGACTGTGGCCGGCCATGGGCAATAACATTGCATGAGACCATTTTCGGCGGGCTTTGCTGACTGAAAAGCACTGTGAAATGTAGTGCTCCGTGAACACCCCATCCTCTGATATGAACATCATATGGAGCATTGGCAATTAACTGACGCAATTTTTTTAGTGCGCCAAGGCATGAACGTTGAAGGGTTCTTTGTTGCTTTTCAGCCTTCGGATACCGAGAGACTGATAGAGATTCCAAATCAATCTGGCGTTGTAACCCTTCTATTATCTTAATATGATTTTCATAATCACCGTAAGATAATACTTTCTTCTTCAATTGAAAAAGTTTCTTCCATATGTTGAGACGAATATCATGGATTCCATCATCCGTCAACATCTTTGGAATGTCGTACTGGGAGTCAGCCAAAGGCCAAAACATGACTGGTACTTCACCTTTTGCCAGTTTTTTCCTCATGTTCAGCATTTCCTCTTTATCATTAAATGAAGATTCTTCTACTTGTTTGGACCAGAGTTGGTGTTTCCTTGTTGCTTCATCGGATTCAACAAGATTGGTAGATATATCACTATTCATGCTGGAAGATGAATGACCCAGGGATGTTTCGGAGAATAACCTGAACCCCAGGATATCTTCTGATGGAGAAAGAGTTTCACCTGCCGATAGTAAAGCATCAGACATGACTGGTTTTACGTTTGCAAGTGCCTCGAGATAGGAGGGCTTTCTCGTCACTACATTGCCTTCTGAAGAATTTTCGAGACAACGTGAATCACTACTGCGGAGAGGAATTTTGCAGCGAGGTTCATCACCATGAGGAGGACCGTCATGATGGGTTACAGAAAAATATGAAATCTCTTTCTCCTTGGTCTTCTGACCACACAGAGGGTTCCTGTGGCTCTCATCTGAAAAAGAAACTTCAAGATTGACCGAACTTTCATGAAGAAATCCTTCATGAAGAAGTGTCTGTTGAAGACCTTCAAAATTAATGTTCCCGTTATTGAGAACTGAAGGAGTCGAATCTTGAATTCCGACAGATAAATGTCTGAGGGATTCAAGAACTCCAGCATCGCGCAAGGCCTTGTTGCAGATTGGCCTTTGATCTCCTGACTGTGCTGGGCGGATCTTTTTCTTAGATGCCTTCTTACTCACTTTAGAAACCACTTGTTGACGAAAGTGGTTACTCTGAGCAGGTGTATGTGCCTAATCAGGAAAGATGGTCAGGTTAGGCTGACGATCTCCACTCAAATCAGGTGTATGTTCCTGACTTGGTTGTCCGTTTGATATGAGGGAGTATGCCCCATAACCCTCTTGGACTGGAACAGATGTGTGTGTCTGTTCCGGAGTGAATCGTTGATGTGTCACTCCACTGCTAGGGATAGATTTATGTGTCTGTCCCTGTGATGATGCTGAAGCTGTTATGATATCCTGGCAAGCATCCAGAATATGAGCAGAAATTTGCTTCTGCTCTTTCACCATTGAAAAAATATGTTTGGTGACTTCAGCCGCCGGAACGGGGATATACGTCTATTCCAGGCTTGGAGTAGGTGTATGTGCCTGCTCATGTCCTCCTTTTCCTGTCAGTGAATCCGGACAGTACTCAAGTGTGGAGGTAGAGAGTTGAGTCTGCCTCCTGTTTGTCGTCGGGACTTTCCGACTGACTTCTCCGTGCGCTACCAAGTGTGACTGTTGGTAGGCTTGATTAGTATTAGCAGTTGTATGTGCCTGCTGATTACACTTCGCCAAACGCGGTTGACGAGATCCATCATATGTAGTCTGACGAGCCTGCTGACTAATTGGTGATGTATAAGCAGGTGTATGTTCCTGCCTACAGTACTCCGCCAGAATTGCCTGGCGGGATTGGCTTGATGATGCCAGAAGAGTCTGCTGGACAGCGGAATTAAAACGGGCAGGTGTGTGTGCCTGCTCGTTGTTTGCCACCAAGTTAGGTTGGTGGACTTCTCCGGAGATGGCAGGGATGACAACCTACCCATTGTTCACCGGATTCCGTCTCTGGCGGTTCATCTTTCCTGCTCGGGTTCGAGGAACCTGAGCTGAATGCCTGGAGTCGGTACCCTCATCATGTTGAGGGCGCACTACCGCACGAGTCCGGCGGCAATTGTTGATGGGAGCCCTTGAGAAGGACTCCTGTCTTTTTGAATTAAGGTCCTGCGGGACCTGCTCATTCACTTCCTCAGAGTAAGGGAGTGAATGGAAATTGTGTTCCGGGGATAACGACCCGAAATGGTTGGAGATGGTAGTCAGCACCGCCTGCTTCTTGATCGCTGGCCGCCGTTGTCCGGACGACCAGGTAGAGTTGTCAACTTGGAGGGCTTGACGAGCGGCCTCCAGAGTTGGGATAGTACCGTTGCGACGGTACTCCTTAACCAGTGCATTAGAAACCCAGCGTTGAAGACACTGAGTTGGTGATGTCATCCTAAGAGCGGATGACATTCCAGCAGGAGTAGCAGCATTGGTTTTCACAGTAGCAGACCTCACAGTAGAGGTGTTCACAGCAGCAGTATTCATAGGGGTGAATTTAAGGAAAGCCATTTTGCAGAAGATCTTGAGAAAAGAGTGCCTGTTCCATATAACAAACATAATCAAGATGAATCCGGCCACTGCATCTTTTGGATGATCACATGTCAATGATTGCTTTGTTGGCCCAAGGGGCCTAACAAATAAGAAGAACATCACTTTAACTTGGTTAAGGATTCACGTCGGGTTCACCATTTTTGTTTCCTCGACGAATTTCGGGGATGACCTCCTTGACGGGAGATTCAAACGTTCCGATCGGTTTCTAGCGGGTTTGTTCGTAGAACCGGAAACATCCAATGATTCCACATCCGTTTGGACCCACTTTCCAAAGGAAGGCGCTCATTAGCTTGTGGACTGATGAGGCTTAGGAATTTGCATTGGTCGGGAGGATGGGAGGTCGGACTCATCACACCTTTTTGAGGGGAATTATTGTCTACTCCGGGACTCTCTTTATAGATTTAAGTTATGTTCGTGAATCCTTATTACATTACCAAGTATAAAATGTGCTTTCCTTTAGTTTTAACAATCAATGATTAAATATGCAAGAAATTTAGAGAATCTTTTATATGTATTCGAGGTTCTTCATCAATAGAGAATCATCTATATCTGTTTAGAGATTCTTGGTCAATGGTATCCTTCAAAACATTTATATAAAAGTCTCTTGGTCATTATGATGACCAGGCTGGTTTTAAAGCCACTCAGTGGGGCACTTTAAGTTTATCGTCATTCAGAAGGACAGGGATTATTTCAAAGTTGGGATCGAACCCATAAATGGTCTACCTACATATCCTTTGTTTTGGAAAAGGAATCAGAACCCACGTAGTTCGAGTAATGGAGTATGATGTTTATGATTGATGGCTCAAAAAAGAATGTCATAATTACTTTTACACTCTAAGCTCACGTGAGTCATGATCGGTGTGAGAAACAAGAGGTATTGGTAAAAATTAGACAATTGTGCCATGAAATATGCAATCATAAGAAATTGTTTGGGTCTTAGGTATGTATGACTGCCCAGATAGATGAAGCTTTAGGATTCACTTTTAGGGATAAAATCCAGGAACAGGGTCCATAAAGGTATATGTGCTTTATGTAGATTTGAATACTCTAATCTTGGGGCTTACTCCTAAAGAGGATGCCCAAGTTAGGAGGGGACTTATGATTGGGTTTTACTCCTAAAAAGGAAACCCAAATCATGGGTAAATTAAGACTGGTTAAGAGAAATTTAAGGGGGCTTGGGGTTTACTCCTGAAAAGGAAACCCAAGATTATGACTGGGACTTACTCCTAAAAAAGGAGGCCCAGGTTATGACTGAGTTTTATTCCTAAAAGGGAGACCCAGGTTAGGGGACTTGGGGCTTACTCCTAAGAAGGATTCCCAAGATTATGACTGAGTCTTATTCCTGAAAAGGATACCCAGGTTAGGGATTAAGGTTTGGGGATTACTCCTGAGGAGGATGCCCATATTTTAGGTTGGGGCTTACTCCTGAGGAGGATGCCCAAGTTTGGGAACATTAAGAATTCAGGGCTTACTCCTAAAGAAGGATGCCCAGATTTGAAATTGGGGCTTACTCCTGAGGAGGATGCCCAAGTTAATGGATTATGATTGGGGCTTACTCCTGAGGAGGATGCCCAAGATTATGACTGAGTCTTATTCCTGAAAAGGAGACCCAGGTTAGGGATTAAGGTTTGGGGCTTACTCCTGAGGAGGATGCCCATATTTTAGGTTGGGGCTTACTCCTGAGGAGGATGCCCAAGTGTGGGAATTTTAAGAATTTGGGGCTTACACCTAAAGAAGGATGCCCAGATTTGAAATTGGGGCTTACTCCTGAGGAGGATGCCCAAGTTAAAGGATTATGATTGGGGCTTACTCCTGAGGAGGATTCCCAAGATAAGGATTCTCTCATCTTTAAAGGATGAAGTTGAATGAATGAACTCTCTATATTTAGTGACATAAGGATATTTAAATCACTAGGTTTTGAGAGATATTCCACAGAATTCCTTTCAGATAAGGAAGTCAAATCAAGAAATCATGCCATAAATGGCTTTGAAGAATGTCTTGAAGACTGAATCTTGAAAAGGAAAGGTGTAATGGCTTAAGAGGGGTAAAATGGGCAAGATGGGCACCCAAAAAGGTAGGGGCGCGCAAGTCTTGAAAGGCGCGCAAGTCTTCCGTGGGCGCGCAAGTTTTGGTCGCACAGGTATACCTGTGCGACACATGGTGTACTTGCGCGATTTTCAACCAGCATTGAAATATTTGAGAGACTATTTTTTAAACCCTTTAGAATCCTCTTGAGGTTCATCCAGAAAAGGGACGCGCATGTTATATTGAAGGAAATAAATCGGCGCGCAAGTGTTGGATAAGTTTCAACACTTAGGCCTTCCTTCTTCTCTTTAGATCTTCCGTTCTAGGTAATAAATTACCTTAGAAGTGTTCCGGAAGCTTTGGGAAGAGACTTGGGTGTCGGGAGATTCAATCCGAGTTTCTGGAGAAAGATCTTCTCGAATGGGGGGCCCACAGGGTCTATTTATAGGCAAAAGAAGGCCCTGGGCAGTTACCGGGCGGTTACCACTTAGGTCGCGCAAGTCACTTGCGCGACCAAGGTCGCCGCACAAGTACACTTGCGCGACAGTTAGATAACATGCGCGGTGAGGTTTCTGTTGATCATTTCTTCCTTCCTTTGTTGATTTTTTATGTTTTTTCTTCAAAGGATGAATCACTTTGAGCTTGGATATTCCCTTTTCCGATCTTTAGATTCTGCGACGAAAGGAGCGTCAACAGCGTGCTGTCAGGTTTGAGATTCAAGATATCCCTATGAATTTATGCCTCATCAGGCAAAGCCACCAGTCTATTATTATCCGGGGGGGGGACACGATCTTCGGGGTATCAACCAAGGCCTCTGCCGCACCTCCGGGGTAACCATTGGGCATGCTAGTTTTTGTAATTACAAAAAGATCCTTGAAGAAATTGAACGCCAGATTACCGGTAACCTCTATCTTATTTGAGAAAGATCTGCCCTCCATCAAGATGTTGAGAGCGGACGAGAATTTCCTCTACTTGATACACATGTGAATATACGTAGTGTTCTTGTCCCCCTCCTCCAACCATCGGATCTTTGAAGCATCCCTTTCTAATTTCTCTAGATGAATTATCAGGTCAGAAGGGTATCTTTCTTGGCTGACAGATCGTAAAACACCCAATCATCCCAGGCCTCCTCTAGATAGGTTTCCAACCACTCCAATTCATGAATATCATTTTCCAAGTCAGTATCATACGGTGGGAGATTATTTTCCTAGGTTTGAAGACAGGACGTAATCATCCATAGTTTAGAACGGAGCACAATCCAAGGACTTCCTTGAATAGGCTCAGCCAGGAATCATTAATTATTTTGTGGTAGCCAGGCTGATCTCTCTAGTGATAAGAAAACTTGAGGGAGTCCCTATTGTCCTATGACGATTCCAGCGTAATGAGAAGTGCGGAGTGGTCTGAAGAACCTCGCACAAGAAGAGACACCATGTTATTAGGGAACGAAGCCACAACCAACATGTTTTCCAAGCACCGAACCAACCAGCTCCAGGACTGGTGAGTTCCGCACTGATTATTTCACCATGTGAAGGGATCCCCAATGATGTTGAAGTCCTAGTGGCCTTTTCCTGACATGAAGATGCAAAAATCCATAATAGCATGTCTCGTGAAAGGACCCATGCCTTCTTTTCCTCAAGATCCATGAAAATGTTGAAATCACTGCCCACAATCTAGGGGAAGCTGCTAGCGTCAAATTTGTTGAGGTCATTCCAAAGGAAGTGATACTTTTTTAGAATAGTTTCATGAATCATTCCAAAAAACTTTCATTCCAAATTGTATAATTATTACATTTTCAAATGAATGTTGTGAAAAAAATGGAAATCCACATTTGCATTTTTTGAAATTATTATAGTGACTCGATTTTTACCTCATTATATTTTCCATGGCTGAACGTTAAATTTACTATATTATCCAATTCATATGTATTGATTATAAATTTTTTACTTAATTATATACAATAAAATGGGTGAATAATAAATTTTATTTATGAAATAAATTATTAAATATTTATTTCAAATTATTAAAAGAGAATAAATCATTTTAATCATTAATTATTTGAAATATTATTTTAAATATATGTCATGTAAAATAATTATTGATCTATTTGTTTTATATTGAATCATTACCTTAGTATCATTAATTAATATAGATAAATTTTATTTATTAAAATAAAAACTAAAAAACCTTAAAATAGTAATTTTAAATATATTATTTTTAAAAATTAAATAACTTTTTCTATTTAATTTAAATTATATAAATGTCTTATATCAATTTATTTTATCAATATATTTGTATATTTAATTTAAAATTTTAAATATATTTAATTATTCTAGATAATAATATAACACATCAAGATTTTAGGAAATAAAATTTTTATTGGATACTGTAATTGAAATGAAATAATTATTTTATATTGATTTATAAAAAAGACAAATTTTATCTTCTGATACACACAACAATGAGTTTTTCTAGTACCATGTGTTACATACAAGATCGAGTTTTAGTAAAAAACAATATTCTATTAATATTATTATTTAAAATGAAAATTATCTCGTAAAGATTAAATAGATTATTACCAATTGAAATAAATACCTTTTGAAAAAATATTGTTAAATTAATTTGATAGAATGTAAATATAAATTTATATGAACCCCAATTTAATATGAAGGAATTTTCTTTATAAAAAAACAATTTTTCTACACTGAAAGATTTTTATCCTACAAAATTTAATTAATTACTATTATTGAATCATAGTAATAAAATATATATATTATATTTTAAAAAATAGGTATATTAATCCATCATTTTTAGATTCATAATTAATAAAAAAATCATATTATATGAATAAGAAGATTTATTTTTCTAAAGTTATATTTCTCTCTATTTAATGGAATAGTTGTTTTAAAAATTATTTTGGCCTTTTTATAAATTGTATTTACACAAATAAACTAAACTTTTAAGTTCAAAATGTGAATCTTTTGTTAGGGTGAATATTTTGGTATTTTTCTAGGAAGTTTAATTTTTTGATGAATAACTCAAAGGAAATAATTTTTATTAAAAACTTAATTACCATTTAAATAAGTTGTAACATAAAATTTTATTGAGAAATTTATATTAAAATAAAATTAGAAATAACTATATATCATTTAATTCAATTAACTTCACTGGAATCAGGATCCTATTGAATTTTTATTTAAAATAATTTCAAACTTTTGAACATTTTTAAATTAAAAACATCATTTCTCATCACATTGAGTTTAATTTAAAAATTAAACCATGCAATTTAAATATGTTGAAATTGGAAAACTGGATTCAATATTTGGAATAAATTTGATTAATAATTCTGAATAAATATAACATAAATTTTATAAAATTATATTAGAGAAAATATTATATATTAATTTCATAGATTAAGGTAAAAACTAGTTCACTTTGTGGTTAAACATAAAATAAAAGGTGTAAAAACGACCCATTGTGTTCAAAAACGAATTTTATGGACATATGTAGGCACCTATGAACTTCTTATCAAAATTTATGTGTTTTTGGGACTCTTCCTAGAACATTACAAATATATTATGTCATAAAATAAAATAGAAATGAAAATGATCATTTCATCAATTTTATTTCAACCCAGATTTAGGGATAGAGAAATACTACATAGGTTCATTTATAAATATTATTTTTAATAATAAATTATAATTATTTTAATTATAAGAATTTATTTATATTTTGTGATGATATAATAACATTATGTTCTTAAAAAATTCCCACACAAGGATTATTTAGTTAAAATATATATATAAATAAATGATACATGAAATATTAAAAGTTATTTTAATAGAACTGTTATTTGTGATGAATTATATTTTATAAGAATATATCATAATAAAATTCTGAAAAAATAATAGATTTTATTTCCATTTTTTCCTTGATATTTTTTAAATTAAAATTAAATAATTACTATTAAAATTAACATGTATGATATTTTATACGAAATGATATTTTATTAAATTATTTGATAATAATAAAAATTCCATAATTTTGTAATAGATTTAAAAATTAAATAAACTTAAAATATGGTCCATTCTAAGGACAAATGATCTTTTATAATTACCATATTAGCCCCTAAATAGTATAAACATTATTGGTGTTATTAGGGTGGAACAAGTATTTTTGAGTTTTACATCTTCTTCTCATAAAATTAATTTCAAAAAAATAAAGGGATTTATATTTGTTAATATATATTATATATTTAAAAAAACTGGATCCAAAATTTACAAAATTATCTATTTCATTTACTTCTAATGAGTGAATAACATGTGTTAGAAATATCGTTACCTCACTAAAAATAAAAATGAATAAAAGAGGTAATCAAAAGAGTTAATGAACAAAATGTCTAAAAATATTATTTATTTTGTTTGTTGGCAGTGTGCCTCTTCCAAAGCATCACTACCCTAAATTATTATTAAATTTTTATAGGATCTTTAGTTATGGTAAACCATGATACAGTAAATTCTTTTTATTATTAACAAGAATGTCACACCTCCTCATGTTTAGAATTGAAATCAGATTACCCACTTTTCACACCTCCCAATCCATTTTTATCTCCCAAACACATGAAAAATTCCCCCCAATCTATCTATAATCTTTTTCTTCACGATGAAATCAAAAAATTTATGGTTATAGTGAAATCTTATTGGGGATACCCAAAGAAGAGGTAATGATCCTATAAAATTATTTGTAGTTTATATCCTTATCCACCTAATTAAATTTATTTTTACACAATGATTATACATAAAAAACTATATCTTTCACATACTAATATTTTTTTTGTTAATGGTATGACATAGAAATACAAACACATCAATCAAATTGGTTAAAAAATAATCATTAATGTGTATAATGTACTACCAACATGTGAACCTATCTTGTTCAATATTTCATAAGTGCATTTCGTGGTTGAGAATTGTTACATCCCGGATCTAGGTGCCACTCAACTGGTGCGCCATACCTGGTTGTCTACATGGCCCCGTGCACATTTCCCCAATTTTCATAGGATTCCATCTAGATGTGAGTGAAAACTATGTGATAGTGGGGATACTATTCCATCATTACCGGAGTGTAACATATGGTAATAATAATATAAAATAGCAGAGGTAGTAAACAACATAATACCGAAATAAATAGCAAAAGAATGATATGATAAATTACCAGGCATCACTCAATACAAAAGATGATGCAACATTTCACATGTTCTAGGAAATAATCCATACAAGTACACTACTTTAATACACAATATTTGTCTCAAAATAAAAAATGGAAATGAAAAGAGACAATGATGCATCACGAGCCTCAACTCTGTCCCATACTATCATATTCCTAAGGAGCACATCAAGTACCTATAGTAGAGAAATTTCAATAATCAACAGCTGCGATCATATAATTTGTTTTGGTCTAAAAGAAAAACCCAAATAGTATGTGAGACTAAATCCCAATAGGTAACATCCCATGGACTATGCCAATCTGTCATTGTATATATATAAAACAGGCATAGTACAATAGTGAAATATTTAAACAAATTGTACTCATAAAAAAATACAACAGATGTCTCATCAATCAATATAAACAGGTATATGTGATGACCGGATCAAATATTATGCTTTGGATTGGTAGACCTGTCATAAGTCACTTTTTCATTAATCATGTTTTGTGAATTATATAAAGTCATGAGGTTCGTCAAAGGCTCACCATCCACTCTAATGAAAGTAACATTCAACTCGTGACATTATAATCTTTTAATTCATTTGGAAATAGAGCTTGGTCAGGTTATACCTCAATCGATCATAGGTTCTATAAGTATTTTAAAGAAGACTCAATGAGACCAACCACTCTATTTTTTTCTAACATCCTTTATATAATTAACCTTTTTATCCCATCTATAGTTCTTTAATTGAGATAATCGTTCTCCCAAGTATTATAAGGAAAAACTAGTCACATGATCCAAACCTTGTCTTTTGACCAAGATTGTGGGTAGACCATTTCTAATTACTTCTTTTTATCAAATAATTAAATTTCACCTTCCATATCATAATAAAAACATATGAATTAATCTATCACATGAATTTAACATAATCAACTCATGTGAGGTCTGTTTAGATAATAACCAACACATGTAAATTTTTCTATTACGTAGTCAAACTTGAGTAGCACACATGGGAAAAACATATAACAAGACTATTATGCAATTTAAACCATTAAAAGGATTAACACGACATGTATTGCACATGGGAAATTCATATAATGATAAATAAATTTTAAAAACCCCATGAATGGTAATTCAAGTTAGGCCTCATTGGAATTATCAGTCAAATGAGCATCTAAGGGAAACACACCCATGGTGTGGCCCTAAATCGAAGTTCATAACCCTAAAAATGCTTTCAAATCATAAAATTAATTACCTAGTCCTAAATAGGAAATAAAATGGTTCATTATTCCATCATGAAACACCCTAAATGTGGGTGCACAACACTTAGACATATATAAATATCATGACAATTCACAACAGGCACAAGACCACCTACCTCGTCATAGTACGACTCTCCTCATCCGGCTTCCACATCCATTTCAAGCTAGAACAACATTGATCAACTAAATGATGATAAAAACTCAAACATATATAACTTTTTCAATAGAAAAAATAATGAAAAATGTCTCTATTGGAATCAAGGGCTAAAATATAGGGTTCAAATACCTTTCATGGCCATTGAATTGAAGATCTGATGGAGATTTTGGAGGAAATATCTCATTTGGTGCTGCATTTTGTGTAACAGGGAATGCCCTCTATCATTAAAATGAAACATGAGGCTACTTCCCTATTTAATCAATACAAAATAGTACATTATGTGTACTTAAAACTAAATTTCATGTCCATACAATTTTTTTCCAGACCATTACACAGCCATGTATTGGGATTACATGGCATGTAGCCCTATATACACGACGTGTTC
Organism: Viscum album; assembly: GCA_963277665.1. NCBI lineage: Eukaryota > Viridiplantae > Streptophyta > Magnoliopsida > Santalales > Viscaceae > Viscum > Viscum album. Next base: position 633,779,510 of record OY728161.1, read on the forward strand.
ATAAAAGTACATGACATGTAGTCCCTAGTCACGTCATTTAATAGGCCTATAGCCATCCCTCGACCGCTATCCCCATATATTCATATGTATAAACTGAAAAAGGAATGATCAATATCTTAATAGAAGAACCACGTTCTTACAAACATCCCCTCATAAAGAAGTTTGTCCCCTAATTTACCTTCCATGGGTAATGAAGAATTATCTGGAAACAACTCTAGAAACTATGATCAAACATCGACATCCCTCTCCCAAATCATATCGTGCACTCTCCCATGTTTCCATAGAACTTGTTCCAATGTAACAGACTGATCATGTGAAACCTTCATGCTACGATGCACAATATCTATGGGATACCTCTCAAAGGATGCATCATCATGAAACTCCAATTCCTCGGGCTAGAATGTGGGAGATAGGTCCAAAAAGTTACAGCGCAATGGAGAAATAGAAAATATGTATTGAAAATCCTTGTACCTCTGAGTTATCTACAATTAGTAGGTTATCAACTTGTCCCTCTCAAGAAACACAAATGGACTGACATTTCTCAACATAAGCATACCATGTCTCATAATCCTCCTGTTCCCCAACATCGACACAACACATAGGAAAAACTGATCCTTGACCTCAAACTCTATAGATCGTCAATGTTGATAAGCATATGACTTATGAAAATACTATGCAGTTTCATCCTGCTTCTGAATGAAGTAGACCTTCTCAAAAGTCTCCAGCATGAGATGTGGTCCCATTAAAGCTGCCTCACCTACCTCCAGCCTCCATAGGGGTGATTGGCATGGCCTATCACACAAAGCCTCAAAGGTTTCCATCTCTATAGTCACATGTAAACTATTATTTTAAGAAAATTAAACCAAGATAATATTCTTCTTCCAAGAGCCTCCCAATTCTATAGTTCATGCTTGAAATATGTCCTCAAGCACATATGTTGTATACTCTGACTAATAATCTTTATGAGGGTGGTATGTTATGCTCAGAAGCACTAGTGTATCCATCACTCTCTAAAAACTCATCTAAAAATGAGACAGAAACCAGGAATACCTATCTAAAATAATAGAATGAGGGACCCCATGATGTCGTACCACCTCATGAATATACAAAATTGTTATGCTCATAAGCACTGAAGGTCTCCTTGATTGGTATGAAGTGAGCGACCTTTGTTTTTCTGTCATGAATAAAGTGAATTATATCATTACCACAACACCTCCAATATTAGAAAACTCCACCAAGCATACCCCTGAGTATTCTATAAATTTTTTTCGCATGATTTTCCTTTAACTGGAAAAACCTAAACATAACAGGGATCATAACAACGACGTCACATTAATGAATGGTTGAACCCCAATCGATCTCATCAAAAGAAGTCACGTTATATTTCCGCAAAAGAAATTGTAGAATTTTACACCAGACCCACATTAAACTGGTTCAATTTTTATAATGGTCCTCTGGAACCAAATATAGAGAACAATAAAGATTACAATCCCAACCATTACTAGATGAATTATCTCAAAACCCCCCCAAAATAGATGGCTAGCATATCACAACAGAGAACAATTCCTGTACCCAAGGCACAATACACCCACAATGATCCCATTCACTGATTCTCACAACGGTCTCTCAGTGATGATCCTTAATCAATCCATCCCTTGATCAATTTTAAAAGTCATTCCATAGAATGAGTAAAAGAAAAATTCCAGATCTAGCCCACTTGAACCATTACCTCTTTTCAAAGAATCACATATGAGCTCAAATATAAGTCTAATATAACCTCAGATTCAACGACTCAGAGTCTGAAGAACTCGCCAAGGTCGTGCATACTCCCCGATAAATGTGAGACATTGGTACAATTATGATATTACACATAAGAAAAATAAATGGACCCGGAGAACTATCCGCCTATCAGTCATGTCAATGAAAATGGTAGGCATCCATAAGTCAATCCTAAGTGTTCCTACAGAGAAACCCAAGAATCCCTCAGGATTAACCACGACACACATAAAACTATGCATCCAGTGCACAACACATAAAGAGATCACAAACGGTCTGAATGAATTTCAACTATATTGTGATGTATAACTGACTCTCTCTTAGTGGATCCAGGATGATGTCAAGATATGGGAAAAATTTCCCTTTAAGGAAAGAAAACATCATGTGGATTTCAAGGACCACCATAAACGGATAGTTGAACCACTACTGGTCGACATCCTAAATGAAACTTGGATTCACTTGTCAACGCATCAACCATAAACTAACCACAATGCCTTTACCAAAAGGAATTCAGGGGATAGTTCAAGCTTAATCACTGAAGTCCACCTATGATCATCAGTGCCTCACAAGGGTTGTGCACACCGAAAACCACAAAAATATCGTACTACTAAGCAAGAAACAACATGAAACAAGACTCGCAAGCCTCAATGGATTTCAAGTAGAACAACTATCTTTGAACGGTCCTTGATTTTGATGGTTCTATATGGAAGGAAACATTTAAACTGAACTGGCATGACACTCCCCACCTAGGAGGGTCTTAAATTTCATGAAGAAGGAACAACTGCAATCAAACTAATTAGTTTAGAAGCAATATTAATGTGTGAGTGTAATTACAAAAACCATGGTCACCATATCAAATAATATGGAATGAAAGCCAATATTTTTATGACTGTTTTGTCAAAACACTAATTTCCCAGAATGTCCTCCCGAGTAGTGGGTCGAACATGGCTCCAAAATGATCAGGTCATCCTACGCTGAAGATGAATAAGAACAGACATAGCAGCTCAAAGAGTAATGAGTTAACCAAACTCAGCGAATCATTTTTAACATTTAACACTCAACCAGTACTACATATGTCAACATATACTACGCAGAGTTTACATGAACAAACATAACATTATGGGTATTATTCATTGGGTGTCCACCCTACGCATCCTTGTACCAGATGTCTCATGAAATAACTATCTCAAATTCACATCATCAACACAACCATATAAATTGATGATGACATACCAAGTCACCCATAATTTGATGAAAGATAGGCTATGATGTCCTCCATAGTGGCTAACCAAGCCCGATGCATTTATAACATGCCGAACTCAACATTCTCTAATGCATATTGCCATATCAAGGGTCATGATACAATGATCAGCCATTCGATCAAGGGTTTCATATTTAAAAATTCCAACACCTTAATAGAGACAACAAACATTGGTGGTACCATTTTTGGAATGATCTACCAAATTCTAGACCTTTACAAAGCATAAGCATCATAATACCGAGAGGCATAAAACTCGTGATCCTCTAGGTAACGTTATTGAAGGCATCCTACATGGGATCCTTATCTAAAAAACGAAATTGATGAATCCTATATGGGATCGTAGAAAGATAAACAGTAGCGGGATCCAAAAATAGGGATCCTTGAAAATGGTACACAGAAGAGAGATCATATAAGGGACACTATAGAAGAGCATGTAAGAAAATACATCCCTCAAGTCATCCTTGTTAACAAGATAAATTATAGAGACATCTTGCACTATATTCTACAGGTAGAAATATAATAAGTGGAATCATACCTGGGATCATCGATAACTACTAGTATCATAGCCTAATACGCCATAAGGAAACATCTCACAATTGAGACATCCCCGAATCATAGGTTATGTGAGGTATCTTATAAAATATCTGAGATCAAGTTTATCAACTAGGTTGGTCTGAAAACCCGACCGATCATTTATTCTAGGATTCACTTTCCGGTGACAACTAGAAACTATAAATGGATGAAGAAACTAACCATTTATGTTGATGTCCCAAAATACTCATTAAGAATCCTCAGAATGGTCCACGGGCTTTACCATTGCGATTTACATGGATATGTACTCACAATGGTCTAATCATGTGTACACAAAATGAAAAATAGAGATAAACCAAGAGAAGAAAAACCTCAAATGTGTCTAAAATTTGAGTACACAGCATGTTGAAACCACACTTGGCATGTCCCCTCATTCTCTTACATAGGCATGTAATGCCACCAACCTATTCCTATAAACATCCAAGGTACACATCATGTAGGATCTGTACATGGTATATACCCATAATCTCTTACATGGGCATGTAGATCCACCTTCTTTTTCTTGTAAATGTCCCAGGTACATGGCATGTAAGGATGACACACAACATGTACTCAAATATTCTCTCCTAGACATGTAATTTTACATGGCCTGAGCCACACTGGTGTAACTATGATAAACTACATAAGGTGTACATAAGGTACAAAATGTGTTCTTATAAAAACATAACAACCTATTTTTTCTCTCACATGGCCAATGACATGGTCATCTACCACACAACGTTTTCTCAGAGTACACGGTGTGTTCAGAAAAAGTTATTTTCTTCTAAAATAGAAGAACACGTAGCATGTATTCATGGGAACACACAACATGTTGTATCAATTTCTGGATAGTATGCCTCAGATACTTCCTTAGAAACCCTCTTTATTCAAAATAAAGGAATTTTGTACCAAATTATCATCCTTGGGGGACTATACATTCCAATATTCAATGCTTTGTATTGAAATATAGCACATTACAACACAACTTGTATCCCATGGTTGAAATTTGTTCCACCAAATTCTGATCAAAGATAGACTATAATCCTTTGGGACAAATGTATTGCTCTATATAATTAAACCATAACAGATATCAATAAACAAATAAAAATAGCAGGAATATCTATCATGACACCTATCGTAAAATCATGCATATCTACAATGAAAACTATCACAATAGCATGAAATCAGTCATGTTCTCTAAATGGAATGACAAGAATGCATGGAATATGATTTATAACAAGTTCCTACTTGATGCATGAGATGGAATGCCATCATCTCATTGGGTTGAATCAAAATAGAACTTCAATGAAATCAATAATAATTGAGAAAAATTACTATGTCGCCCAATGATGAAATCAAGTCAACTGAAATAACTCAAAATAACAAAATTTTAATTTCATATGAGGTAATTTAGATTGACACTATACATGAGATAGATACTCCTGGGAAAACATTAGTACCAAATCATTTTAATTTCCATCTATTTCTGTCACTGCAAAACTATGAAGCAACCCAGAAAAGAAAATCCTCTAGAACCAAATTGTGACATCCCAGATCCTGGTGCCACTCAACTAGTTCCCTGTACATGGTTGGCCACATGGCCTCAAATGAATTTCCCCAAAAACCAGGGTATTACATCTAGCTGTGAGGGACTAGGGTGTGATAGTGGGGAAACTATTCCCTCATTGGTATATTGTGACATTGTGGAATAATAATATACAATTGATTAAGAAGCAAACAACACACAACTGAAATTAAAAATGAAAAACTGGTAAGATAAATAACCAAGCATCATTCAATACAAAAGATGATGCAGTATTTAACATGTTCAAGGAAAAATCAATACATGTTTACTGTAGAAATACACAATATATTTCTCATACACTCAAAAGAAATGAATAGATACTAGGAAGCATCACAATCCTCAGTTCGGTCCCACGCAATCTTACTACTATTCTGCACATCAAGTACATGTATTAGGGTGCATTACAATTTCAACACCTAGAATCATATAATCTATTTTTATCAAAATTAATATCCCAAATTGGGTGTGAGAGTAAGTCCCAGTAGAAAACCACCCATGGTTTGGGACAATCAGTCAGTGGATATATATATAATAGGAAGTGTACAGCAGGGAATGCAGATTACTATATGTACTAAAAAACAAGCATAATAGATGTCTTAGAAAACAATGTAAACTCTTATATGTGAAAAACGAATCCAATCTTATTCATTGTCCTGATAGAAAAGTCATAATTTATATGTTTCATTATTCATGTTCGGTAAATTATATAATGACTTGAGGTATGGCCTAGGAAAAGCGACCCCTGTATGAAAGTAACCATCAACTCATGACATAATAATCTTTTTAGTCATTTTAAAATAGAGCTCGTCCTAGCTAACCCTAAAATGATCCTAGGTTTTCTCGGAATTCTAAAAAAAGACTCAATGAGACTGATCACCCAATATGCGGCTCTCTCAGGGCCATTACATAATTAACCTCTTGATCTGGTCAATTTTCTTTTAATAGAGTCAATAGTTCACATATGGTATATAACGTACAATTAGTCACATAAGCCCAACCTTGTTTTTGACCAAGAATATGGCTCCCCCATTTCTAATTACCACTTTTTATCATTCTATTCAAGTAAACATTCAATCTAAAAACAAACACAAGTGAATTAAACTATAACATGACCTTAACATAATCAACTCACATGGGATTAGTTTACATAATAACCAACACATGTAAATTAAACAATTACATGGTCAAACAAGGATAACTCACACAAGAGAAACATATAACAAGACAATTAAAAAATTTAAAAAATTAAAAGTCTTAAAACAGAAAGTATCTCGTTTGGTAAATTCATATAATTAAAAATACATTTTTAACAACCCCTGAATGATAATTCAGGTCATGTCTAATAAGAATTCTCTGTCAAATGAGAATCCAAGGGGAAGTCACCCTTGGTGTGGCCATAAATCATTGTTCACAAAACTAAACATGATTTCAAATAGTCTAATTAATTACATAATTAGATCTAAAAGATAAGAGAGTTCATTATTCAATCAAGAGATACCCTATAAGTGTGAGCACGACACTCCGGCATATATAAACCTCATGAAAATTTTAGAATGGCACAAGACCACCTACCTTGTCATAGTAAGCATCTTCTCATACAACCTAAACTTCAAATTCAAGTTATAATGAAATAGATCTAAACTATCAAACAAAAATCACATCGTCGAGAAGAATAATCATGAATAATGGATCAAGAGGAATCAAGGGTTTACCAATTGTGTTAACAAACCTTCGAATGCGATCGAATCAGAGTTTGGTTGGAGGTTCGGGAGGAATAGTCTCATTCACCACTACTGTTCACAGAACAGGAAAATCCCTCTATCTATCTGAGGAAACACAAGGATATTTCCCAATTTATTTAAAAAGGTACACAATATGTACTTAAAACTACACGCCATGTCCATACAATTCTTGTCAGACCGTTACCCTTTCTTGTACAGGGATTACAGAGTGTGAAAACCTATATACATAGTGTGTACGTATATGTACATGGTATGTAGTCCCCATTCACAATACGTAACAAGCTTGAAACCATCCCTTATCCTCTTTTCCCCGATTTCCAAAAGTATAAACTAAAAAAGAATGATCCTTACTTTAATAGAAGACCGGGTTTTTACATGAATACTGATCAAAATTTTATTTACATATGATATTTGTTATTTTTATGATTTATCTATAGTTATTTAATTATTATGTAACAAAGAGGTTTATGATTTCACTTTTTTGGGAATATAATATAGTCGTTCGTGCGTACAGTGGACTATTGCCGCATGAAACGATGTGATTCATTCATACACTACATGGATTGAATTGTGGATGAGTATACCTAAAATATGTAACATATAATATAAAAATATGATATTTTAAGGATTATATATATATATATATATATATATATATATTCATTTTTACCCTTTCAAAATGATAATAAAATGGTAACCAAGGTCATGAATAAATACATCTGAACATATCTATGAAGTTTTTATTTCATTTCCTATTACTATATTTCTTGAATTACTATAAATACATATTTATTTAAAAAATAATATATTAGTTTCACATTTTATGTTTTTTAGAATCTGATAAATTATATTAGTGGGAAGAAAAAATAGCATGTCAAAAAATATATAAAAAATGAAGTGGTTATTACCAAAAACAAAACATTAAAATTGAATTGTTAATATATAAGTTATAATGGGCCTAAGAAAATAATGACATATAATAAAATATTAATATTTTTTATGATATAATAATTTTTTTAAACATCAATACATGAGGTTAAATCATATTTGAACAAAATTAAGCATGAAGAATTTTTTTTTTCACATCTTACTTTTATTTCCACGAGATATGTTCTCTATTGACCACTTCATTTTACATATTGGTGTATATACGGAACCTAAATATATTTAATGATTCATATACATAAATGTAATGGGATTTAAATATCCGCTATAGGATCTTCCTTTTATGTCTCTTATATATTCAATGTTGTTAAATCTATAAGGTATTTTTGTATCAACATTCATTCATTGAGACCTATGTTTTGTTATAAAACAATTTTATTTCATGAGGTGTATATAATACTAAATTGAAATGTTATATCCTGAATATAAATATAACAATGATGTTATATGTTTCACTAAATTGTATTCCCTCATAGGAATTATGATTCAATGTGACAAAATTGATAAGAGTATTTTGTTACAATCTCAACGTCTATCGGAACTATTTGGGATTAACTATCCAATGTTAAAATATTAAGATGTACCTCTACAAAATTTTCATGAAGTTTATTCTCCTATGATTATTCCTTGAGAATATATTTTCCCTACATTTATCTCTCTTCCTAAAATCATGTTATCAAAATTATGATTTTATTAAAAATCAACTTTTCAGTGGTAAACTATTCATCCAAAATAATATTGTAAAAAATAATTAATATATATTTTCTTAACCATAAATAATATCATTAAAAATAAATGTATTAGTTTTTTTTAAACAACCATTATCTTTTTCAATTTTTCCCAAATAAATTTAATTTCCTTATTTTTTTATTTTAAATGTAAATTATTTTCAAAACGAAATGGTTATTTTACTCCATCTATTTTTAATGATATTTTAATATAATTATTGTTAATCAACATAAAAAACTTATTTTAACCTATCCTCCATCATGTAAATTTTTTGTTGACACTATCCTCAAATTTTTTCTCAAGGATATAAGATTGTTTCAAAGAGATTGAAAGGAAACATGTTTCTTTTCTATAGGTTAACCAATTTTGAAAGAGATTGTAGTGGAACCCATTTCTTTTACATGGGTTAATCATAATTCAAATATATTATTTTTGAACTAATTTATTTTCACAGAGGTTAAAAAAATTGTGTATGTCTGTTAGTAAATAAAGTTTCATTTATATGAGATAAACCTATTTCAGTCATATTGTTATTGTGTAGTTTTTTCATGGGATCACCATGTTTCAAGATATTATTATAAATCCTATTTTATTTCAATAATTAAATATTTTATCAAATATATAATTATGGAATATATTTTTATTCCATGTGTTAACAATGTTTCAATTATATTTTTATACAACCCATTCTTTTATAACTGTTAATAAATTTTCTATGTGATTGTTATGAAACCTATATCATTTCCATTAGTTGATCATATAACATAGATATTGTTATGGAACCCATTTATTTTCTAATGGTTAACTATTTTTCAATGATATAGTTATGATACTTATTTACTTTTTATAGATTAAACATTTTTCAAAGATATTTTTATAGAACGCATTTCTCCTTAACATATTAACCATGTTTCCATGATATTGTTATAGAACCAATTTTCTTTCCATGGGTTAATCATGTTTTGAAAATACTAATTTTTTTATCAATGAGTACTGAAGAAATCATTTCCCATTTTTTCTTCATAAATTATTCCCTTTTAGGACATTATAAATGGTGTTTGTGCCTATACAAAACCAAGTGAGTCCATTATAGCTTATGTGATGCATGGGCCGAGATAGTTCTCCAATGCATTTGGTAATGATTTTATTTACTGTAGAAATATATTGGATGTTTAACCTATTTATATTAATATTTTAAGGGTTATTTATGGGTTATGTAATGGTTATATGATATGATCTTATTGATTCCAACATTTTTTATATATTGATAATATGGTTTTCTGAAGTTTCATTAGGACAATATTGATATCACATGGCACGTGATTATAGAACCTCAAAAAAATTTCATTTGTTAAAACATCATTCCATTTTGTAATGATTTGTGATCTTATTATTGATTGGTATGATTTTTTTTATGTTATACTCATGGAATTTTATATTTTCATCATACAATTATTATATTGATTTTCTCATGACTATATTAATTTTTTATTTCTTATGATTTCCCTTACTAATAAATTCATCTCACCCAACTTATGTTTCTCATTTCCTAAGTTATAATGAAAGAATATTACATCTTTATTTTTGGAAGGAATTTTGTATCTATGATGATGATTTCAAATTTTGGGAAAGAAATGTTTGAAAAAATCGGTGAAATTCACATTTAATGTCATTTGAATTATTTATGTTGAATTTCTTTGTAATTCACTAAAAATATAACCCAAAAAATCCTTAAATTTTAATGTGATTGATTGTTTCCTTTTGATTTTGGAAGGAATATATGAAAAAATTTGGTAATAGTTATTTTCATCAAATCCAAAAATATAATACTCCTAATTTCAGAAGAAGATCTGAGTGTGGGGGTCTTTGGCAATTGTTGTTTCTATCGAAGGTATATATAGATGAAATTATAGATTATGTTTTTTTATTTGATGTTATCTTAATTTTTATATATATCATTAAATGGATATGAGAATAACATAGATGATAATTTAAATTAATTATACCCCATATTCGTGGGTTTTAAGTATTAAATATTTTGATGTTGGTATGAAATTTTTTTGATATATTATTTTTTGTTAATGTATTTGTATCCTCATGGAACAATATTAAGTGTTTTTATGGACAAATTATTTTGTAGTATTTGAGAAAAATGGGAAATCTACTATGTTGGCTGATAAATTGTCACATCCATCTTGGCGGTTTGGCTTGAACCCATAATCGAAGGATGAGAAGGTTTTCATACCTACCACTTTCCAACACAGTTTAATGGTTTGAACAACATTTTTATAAGTTATGATCATTATTATTTTTGATAAAAATTAGATTTATAAATGGAATAAAGATTAATTTATCATAGATAACTAGAAGATTAAATTATTTCAATAATTGGGTTTCAGTCATAGTCATTAAACCCTTGAATAATTATCTAGATTGTAAATTATTGTATTACTTTTCTTGGCCTTTTGGTATTACTATGCGATCTTGATGATTATTGTATCATGTATAGGGTTATTCATTTAGAAATTATCAATCAATTTTCATACTATTGTGGGTTTTTTATACGTATAAATACTTTAAGAATATCTTCCAATGATTTTTTGGATAATTTTTACAATTTGAAGTTAATTTTATTGATCCAGTACTGAAAAATTACTCCAAAATACACATATTTTGTACGAAAATATGAGATCATATAAAAAATTTGATTTAGGGTGAAAATGTACTCATAGTGTGGGTATATTTTCTTTTTCATATTTTTATAGATGGTTAAAAAATTCCCCTTCAATTGGAAAAACGATCCTAAAAAAACTTTATCATTATAGCATCATCTCCGATGATATCAATTAAATTTTTCATGCCTGTTGGGTTTTTCATTTTTGGGATTTATATCATTAACTTGATCATTCACATTACATATATCGATCATCATAATCTATTTTTATCCTTATTCGGGTGATATATTTTTCTTCAATTCCCACCAATGGTATTCTATATATATAGAATATTACATATTATTCCAGAAAACACTTGTACATTATATTCAATTTTATCATGAATATGTTTTAATAACCTTTTTATATTTTGGTTTTTCAAAATAAAAGTATTTTAATATTCTTAACCATTTATTACAAAAATAAAATTCAAATTTTGAGGAATCCATTTATTAAAGGTTAGAGGGTGTCACACAACTTTATTATAAAAATATATATATATTTGATAGTGTAGTGGATAAAAAATAGTGTGTTCATCTTGCATTACACGAAACACTTTGTTTATCATATGATATATGAAACAATGATTTTTTTAATTTCTTATATTACACGTATGACTATGTTTTACAAAAAAATAATATATTATTACTATTTTTTATTTAAACTAAAAACTATCTCATAAACATTAAATTGGATGTTATGATTAGGATTAAATTACTTATGAGAATTTTATGTTGAATTTATATATTTCCAATTGAATAGAATTGAATATAAAAACAATTTGAATATAAATAAAATATTAAAAAAATGGTCCAAAGGAGTATTATGTTAATAAATTACAGTAATTACTATAGGAGAATTATGATAATTATTATATATATATATATATATATATATATATAATTTCATAAAATGTTTTTACATTCATCCAATATGTTAGATAAGAATAATATTAGAACATATCCTATTTTATGCATAAATGAATGTGTTTTTAAAAAATTAGTTCTTCCACCTTTTAACAGTGCACATTCAATAAAACAAAATTTTGAAAATTTTATAAATTTTTATGAAAAAATAAAATAAATTCCTGAAATATTAATTTCAAATTTATTTTAGTGTAATTGTTTTGGATTTTTTCTATGATGTTTAAATTTTTTATGATTACTTAAAAATTTTATATTTTAATGGAATATTAAAATTTCATCTGAATAATTTATTATGATAAATTATATTTTAAATTTTTAAAATTAAAATTAAATAAATTCTTCCAATATGCATAAAATTTAGGTTTTGGGAACAAATTATAGATTGAATTTGGATATCAAAACATCTCATATATTCAGACATTTTAAATTTAAAATTTTTATTTATTGTCACTTTTGTAGGAATAATTTTTAATTAAACTATACCATTTATTTGAGTTCAATTTTGAATAATAGTTTCCATATTTTTAATTTTCATAATTTTAATGGTATAATAAGATGAACATTATTTTTTTCGAAAGTGATTAGTGAAAACTGTTGAAATTATTTTCTGTGATTAAAGAACAAATAGGTTTGTGTATTGACTAAATGTATAATATAATACCTAAAAAGACCTAAACAATTTTTATATCCCATTATCTAGAAATATTTTGAACCTTATGACCATATAATTGAATGTTATGTGTTTTTGAGACACATTTACACGAGATTCTCCCATATTGTATGTTACAAAATGGAAAAGACATAAAAATTACTTTTTTCCTTCTAATTACTATAACGAATTATGTATAGGAAAACACTACCTATGATAAAATATTAATATTATTTTGAAATATAAATTATTTTTTAATCATAAAAATTCATATATATATTTTTGAAATTATATAATTACACAATGTTCCTAATAAATTCCAACACAACTATTATTACTTACAAAAATAAATAAAAAATTTGTTACTAAAAATATTATAAGTGAGTTTAATAGAATGAGTGTTATATTCATTTATTTCTACAGATTATTATATAATAATACACATATAAGAACATAACATAACTTAATTCCATTATCTAATTGATATTTTTAAAATTCAAAATAAATAAAGCATGTCTATAATAACATTAATGTTTTTTAATGATAAATTTTATTTTAATAAAGGTATTAAATATCTAAAAAATGATTATTATTTAAATTAATTTCTAAATATTCATGAATATGGTTCATTTATGCACAAATTTATCTTTAATAATGAAAATATTTATCATTAAATAGTACAAACAGAGATGGCATTTTCAGGATTAACGTAGTGTTTTTCCACGTTATATGATCTTTAATTAGAATTAATTTCCAACACAAGTAATAATTTTATTTTAAATTTTATATATCATATATTCTTATCAGAAGTTATAACTATTATAATAATTATCCCTTTAATTTATTAATAATGGATGAAATACATATGTTATAAAACTAGTTACCTTTATGAAAACCCTTAAGTAAAAAAATAAAGAATCATTAGAGTTAAATGATAAATGTTTTAATAAATGTTGTTATTTTGTTTGGAATATCATTTTATTGGACATATAATCAATAAAATCCCATATTAATAAATTTTATCGCAAATTAGGAAATTTAGATCACTAAATAGAAAACAATTTTGATTGATTTAGAAGAATGGCACATTCACTAGACTATAAAAATGAACTCACTCCCCCAAATTTATCACAAATCCCAATCATTTTTCACATCAATCCCCTAAGAAAATAGATTCAAAATTTACATGCCACATCCAAGAGGATTTAATTTGGTCATAAAAAAATTTTCATTGTCTTAGTTCAATCACAAGGAGGATACCTAAAGCATAGGTAATGTTCTTCTAAATGAGTCTTCATTTTATTCCATTCTATACCAAATTTAGGTATTTTTATCATTATTATATAAAAACATAGAATCGTCCATATTATGATATGTTTTAATGGTATGGTTATGAACTAAAACCACACATACATCCATCAAATGGGTTACAAAATCATAATTCATGTGTCTAACAGACTACCTCCTCACGAAGTATTGTTGTTCATTTGTCCATTAAGACATTTAACAGTTTGGGATATTGATGTTGATAGTTTTTATATATTATATACTCGATTTTTATTATATATTTATAATTAATTAATTATTAAATAAAATATACATTATGTGTTTCAATGTTTTTGAATATGATAACATAGTTCATGGGTACGGTGAAACACATCCCCGCGAAGCGATGAGATTCATTCACGAAATACATAGAATGTATAAAGGATGATTATAAAATAAATTTGTGATATATATTAAACAAATATTATAATATATATATATATACTTTCTTTATTTCAAAATGGAAGGAAAAAAGAAATAATGTTTATGCAAACGTATGACTTTCCATCTCTGTGAACAGTTTATTTGATTTCCTATCACTAAATGTTATGGATTACTATAAATACATATATACTAAATATATATGATATTTGTATTATTTTTATATTTTTTTTATAATTAATCAATTATATAATTTATAATAACTAAAATAGAAAGTCAAAACTAAAACAAAAAACAAATCAGATATTACCTAAGACACAAAATTTACATTAAATTGTCACTAAATTGGTAAAAAATGTCATAAAAATATTAATTGATATTAAAAGTATTAATATTTTTCTAAAAATATTTAACAACAGGTCTCAATAAACTAAATATTATGTTAACTCTTATTTGTCCAAAATGAATTTTGATGTAAGTGGGTTTCTCTGCTCATAATTATTTACCAGAGATATATGTCGTATTCACACATTCTTTTTCTTATTTGGATTATATAATCACCAGGAATTTATTTTATTATTATAATAAAATTTACGGGGAATTACATGTCAATTTAATGATATCACATTCTTGGGGTTTATGAATTCAATGTTAAAAAAGCGATAAGTTATTTGTTTCTCATCTTTCCTTATTTGAGTCATATATAATGTTAAAAACTTATATAGATTGATGAGGTGTGTATAATTAATATATAGAATTTATATCATAAATATCCTTATTATAATAAAATTATATGTTTCATTCAGTTTTCTTCATTTATAGGGTTTATTTATACAATTTACAAATTTGGTAAGAATATTTTGTTACAATCTCATCATTTATCAGGATTGTTTGTGATTAAGTATCCAACATTTAAATCTTATGATATACCACTAAATAATTATAATGACCATTTTTATCATCTAGATATGTCCTAAAAATACATATTTTCCTTTATTTATACTTTATCTATGTAATTAGTAGTTTAATGTAATGTTTTTTTGGAAAATCAACTTTTGAATTAAAAACATACATTCTTCAAAGAACATATTTTTAAAAAATATTTTAAAAAATGTATTAAATTTTTATTAAACATAATAGAATATTTTCCTCAAAAAATGATTCAATTTTTTTAATATATATTATATACAGGTTTATAATTTTTTCAACGAAAAGGAAATTTAAAATTCATTATGTTTTAAACAGTTATTTTCAAAATGAAACTTGTATTTTCCTAATCTATTTGATGATAATTTTAATGTAATTTAAATTCATCAAAATAAAAAAAATTTGTTACATATTTTAAATTAGGAATATTTTTTATTGATATCATCCACATTCTTTATCTGTATGGAATACTATTGTATTAAGGTAATTTTTTTTGAAACCCATTTCCTTTCCATGTGTTAATCATCATTCAAAGAGAATGTAATAGAAACCATTTATTTTCCATGGGTCAATGATGTTTTGAAAATAATGTTATAAAACCCATTGATTACCACACGCTAACCATGTTTTATAGATATTTTTGTTAAATATTTTTCTTATCCACTCGTTGATCTTCTTTCAATTAGAATTTAAAGGAACCCATTTGTTTTCCATGTGTTAATGATATATTGAAGATATTGTCCTAAAATAAGATTATAATATATGAATTAATCATGTTTCAAAGATAATTTTACAATAATCTTTTATTTTCCATGGGCTAGTCATGATTCATAATGATTTTTATAAAACCCGTTTCATGTCCATAGTTAAATCATGTTTCAATGTGATTTTTAAAATTCATCTTTCTATTTCAAAAGTTAATCATGAATTGAATATATTGTAATGGTAAATATTAATTATCCATATTTTAACAATATTTAAAATTATTTTTTATGAAACTTATTCCCATTCAATTTGTTAATCCCATTTTACTGAAATTTTGTGATGGAACCCATTTCTTTTCTATAGGTTAACCATGTTTCAAATAGATGTTTTGAGAAACCATTTCCTTTCCTTGGGTTTATCATGTTACGAAAATATTAATAACTATTTCAATGATTTTTTATTAATGACATATGTATGTTCTTTATTCATTATTTGTATCATAGAAATTATAAGCAATGGGTGTGCTTGAATTGCACCAGGTGAGCTCATAATTGTTTAAAACGTGGTTGCATCCAGGTAGTTCTCTAATTAATTGTGTGATAATTATGTTATCTTAAGTATTATATTAGAATAATTTTTTATTGTTATTTCAATTGTATGGGCTCTATTAGTGTTTTTATGGGTTCTTTTGGATAATTATACAAGATACAAATAGATTGTATATATGTTTTCTATGGCTTTATGATGTTTTACATGATCAAAATTGATATTACATGGCTCATTATTATTGATTATTATGAATTTTAAAACTTTTATTCCTTATACAATGTTTTCATGTTTGATGTTCTAGGTATTGATGGGAATGAGTATTCATATTTTATACACATGCAGATTGATTATGTCATCATAACCTTATGTTTTCATAATCTCATATAATATATTTATTTTTAATGATTACATTTCCCCTTATTGAGAATTTGATCCCACCCCTCTCGTGATTCCTTTTCTATAGGCCATAAATGTTGTGGTTGATTGAATTATTTCAAGAAGATATTCGATATGGATGTTACTGATTTTTTTTTATGTGGGAAAAAAAATTCTGGGTTAAGGGGGGATTCTAATTTAATATCATGTGAATTTTTTATGTATTATGGTTTTCTAATAATAAAAAATATTTAAAAACAAATGGTCATAAATTTTGGTTATTGTACAATTTTCCTTTATATTTGGCATTGTTTCAATGAAAATAATTGGTCCACAACTATTGGCATGAAATCTAGAAATTTAATGTTCATTATTTAAGCACATGATTTTAAAGTCTGGGTTTCTAGATATTATAAATAATTATAATAATGAAAATATGTACTACAAAAATATTATATTTCAAAAATATGTTAATAAATTTTATCTCGTTGTTTAAAAGTTAATTATTTGAGAATTATATTTTCGTCAATTTTTCTACTAATAAATACATATGCTAGATATAATTATATGATACAAACACACCCAATGACTAAATAAAATATAACTGAATTTTGATTTATCATTTATCGTTTATCCCTATATCCAACATCCATATATATATTGGTAATATTTATTTAATATATTTGGGAATACATATATCAATACAATCAATCATGATGTAAATTTATATCCAAAATTTCCTTTTATATATCTAATTCATTTCATCCTATCCATATTTTCAATTTGGGTGATAATAATAATGGATATTCAAGAGTATTAGGTCATTATATTCCCGGTTTTCATAATCACATAATGAATTATTTCTATTATTCATTAATTTAATATTATTAATACTATATTTTCATAATTTATAAATTTTTATATTTTATTGAAAAATTGAATTTCATTAATATTCATTGTGTTTAATTTTTTTATTTTTATATGTGATTTATATTTTTCAATATATAAATTTATTTATCAGATACTCATGAAGAAATATCAAGGCTATTACAATAAAAATATTCAATAATTCCCCATATATGTTTTTTGTTAATAGAACATATGACTTTAGAATTTAATGGAGTTCTATGACCAATTATAAAATATTATTAAAGGATAAATTTTTCAAATGTTTGATTAGTGTTTTAAAGAGGATATATATACAGTTGTTACACATCCTATAGAATAAGTTGACAATGCAACAAAAAGATGGTGAGAACATTATTCATCAACATTAATTTGATTGGTTTGTAAAATAATAATTCGTTAGTGATAAGTAAATAGATGGGTACCCAAAATTTATTAATTTTGAACATGAGTAACATTTCTATATTAATAAATGGGAGTAGTTTTTATAGGAAATAATGGTTATAATGTTTAATATATCATGATGGAATTACAATGAGTAAAAAATCCATGATAATTGAATATAATTCATGATACTTGCTTAAAAATAATGGAATTTAAGTATGTAAAAGTGGCTTCAAATGTCAAGGTTATCGGAGATGAAACCATCTCACTTAATCTAATTGTGTATATAATTGATAATACATTTTTTAGAAACAGAGAAGAAACATGAGAGAAATGTTTACCCAAATTTGGATAATTAATGAAATTAAAATTATAAGTTACATTATATTATCATTTGTTTTAAATTTTATCAACATATAAGGTTTAATATTTCTTTAACTATAAATTTCTACCTAATAAATACCTAAAAATATTTAAAATTATAAAATTGGAAACATTTACACATATATAGATCTTGGTAAAATGTTTTACTTTATCATGATATAATTATTATTGATCAAAATCGGTTTCAAATTATAATTTGATGCCTATTTGATTTAATTCTTTCTGGAATAGATATTGTGTTTATGGTTATTCATTATTCAAGATTTTAAGGAATCCAAAATGAATAACATATAATGGTATAATAATAGATTATGAACAACATCAAAGGAACTATTGATGGTTTATTGTTCTATGATAATTTTAAATCATTCTCTAATTATAGAAATACCAAAGTGAATTAGAAATTATTTTTTAAATATTAGAAATATATTTCATGTGGTTCTTCCATTATTATTTGATGGTTTTTTATGTAAGACCTTAATAAAAAATTATACCACTATTATATCTATGTATGTTGATTATATTTTCAAATCGAAAGGAATAAAAAAAATTATTTGGATAATATTTCAAATTTAAGATATATAGCATTATGATTCAAACCCATAGGTAAATTTTTACAATAATAAAAATGAAGTAATCTTGAAAATTAGTTATCTATAATATTTTTTATAATATAATAATAAATTCAAGTACGATATCATCATGTAGAATTTTGGGTCTTGTGAGATTTTAGTGGAATATTTTTCTTGAAATTAACATTTTATATATATCTTGAATAATTATTTATAAAAATATTTCCATCCAATAATATAGAGTGTTTTTATAGTATATTATTTAAAAAATATCTAGTTGTTATATATTATTTTACCTCTTTCATTACTTTACATATGTTTAATGTAAGGATATGATAAAAGAAACATATCATGAAAAGTTGAAGTGGCACTTGTTTATTTAAAAGGTGTTAATCTTGGGAATGAAATTGTTATTGGATGTGAGAGTATGGGGAAGACTGAATATCTAATTTTTTGAATAATATACTTCCAATAAATACAAGGGGACAATGAAGATCCAACTAAAATATTAAAGAACACGTTTGATATTCATTGGGAATTTTGAAAGTATTTGACATAAATATTAAGATTGTAAATATGAAGTTGTTCATAAACACAGGGTTTTCGTACTCTCATTAGAACTTTTTTATATATTAGAAACATGATCATGGGGTAAATTAACTATCAATAGACTTATGTGAAGACACAATATATTATTAATAATATAAGAAAGATGAAATATTATATTTTAATGACTATGATCATACCGTATATATATTTAGTCACTCTTCTATAGGAAAGAGTTTATCTTATGTAGAACATGGTTAAGATTAAATATTATCATGATGATATAGGTAGAAAAATGAGTTACTCATAAATATGAGGATTATACCATTGTATAATTAACATATGATTATGCAGTGAATATTACATATTATAAATGTTACTAAAGGTGGGTTTTGATCATTTCGATATATCATATAATAATTTTTGAGGATTCAACTACAAAGTGACGACCAACCTCTGAGAAATTGTTCGTGTACTTATCTACCTCTAATGGAGTTTTCATGATAAAAAATAATCTATCTCGGTTCAAAAATAAATTGAACGAGTGATTCTCATTTATATTATTATAAGTCCAATCATATTCTTAATTAATAATTTTATGATATTTTCTAAAATACCAAATAATATTGACAATTAATTTTGGTTAATTTTTTATATTTTCAAGAGTCTTATTTGAATTGTGATGTCTTTTAAGGTAGATGGATTATATATAAAATACTATTGAAGGAATACATAAATACATGGTTGTGATATATTACCATCATTTTAGAACAAATACTCAGTGAATTTCTATCATATAGTTAGTAGCATGGAGAAAACCTTCATTGACAGTAGGAGTCCACCAAATAGCTTAATAACTTTGACTAGTTTACATTTTACAGTTCTCCTATAGAAATAATTTCCTGTTAGGATATCAGCAACCCAATAGAGGAAACCGATTATCTAGTTGTGGTGGGAATGGTAGTCCACAACAGAATTTATAATGGTCATTAATCTACCACTTTTATCTTTAATTCCATTTCATAACCTGAATAATCCCATTACATTCATTTATGTCATAGAGGCTATAAATTGAGGATAAGGTATCAATGGATCAATATAATTGACATGTATAAAACCCCTTCAATCAGTTAAATGTTTAATCTAAATATTTCTCAATTCCCTCTATTGAATAGTACAACCTCATTCTCTTAATCAAAAAATCTCTTAGATTTTTCAATACATCTGTATATATCTCAAATTATATCAATCCATATATAGAGATAAGTAAATGGATGTTTAAATGATTAATTCAATGATAATTTTTCTATATTCTCAGTTTTACTATACATGCATCTGGAAAATACACGTGTTCTACGTGTTCTCATAGCCAAAATAACAAGGGAGATGGGGTCTTGTTTAAACCATTAAATGGATAGGGTAATGTTTCTGGGTATCCATTATAAAAATGAGACATAGTGTTTTGTTATCTATTTTAACCATGGGAAATTGGTTTTTTTTTATTTTCATTACAAATGTAACTATCAAATAATGACATATATCTCTAATTGAGTGGGTGAGGCATAGGTGAACCTTTTTAGATAATCATTAAGAATATATCAAATTCTGTTCTCTATCTTCTATATTTAAACATTTCATCTTTATATTAATCAATATTAAAATGATGCATAAGTTCAATACACATTATTTTTCTTCAGGATTAAGCTCTTAATAAAATATTCTATTATTCTCTCTACATGGATAAAATTTAATAGTTTATCATTTCATCACATCAAAATAATTTAACCATAAAATTTTATTCTTCATTAATCTTATTTATTTTTAAATTTTAATTCACATCCCCCACTTTCCAATTTTATTATATCATCTCCAATAAATAGTTGGTATAAGAGGTTTTATTATAGTTTTTTAAATATTTTGGCTCAAAAATTACATTCAGTAAATCTATTTTACCTAATACCAAAAGATTATTTCATATGATATATTTGTTTTTTTCTAAATCCATTGTTTTTTAAATTTTATTTTTCTATTAAAAATATTAACTAATTGTAAGATCAATTTTTTTTAAATGTATTATTATTTTTAAAATTACCCCACCAAAAATTACATAGAAAGTGTTCTAATCATTAATGGGTCGAATAAGTCATATTTGAAAAATTATATATTTACCATTACTCATAGAATATTAAATTTTGTTTTTAAAATCATAATGCATTATTTTAAACATTGAAAATAATCTAATTTTATATTGACTCCTCAAGATATTTCAGATTTTGATACAAATGGAAATATATGATTTCTATGAATTTTTATTTAGATAGAAACTAATGTAAAGGTATATAAACATGAAAAAAATTAATAAATTTAATTTCATAGATGTCTCACATTAGGGAATGAATAATTTAAAAGAAAATAGACTTGTTAGTTTTAGATAATAATTAAAATGTTTTTCTATGTACTCAAATTCATGGATCAGATGTAAATTACTATGGTTGAAGAAATAAGGTCCACATCAAGACATATGTTCGCTTGAAAAAATTATAAATCCTTGAATAACGATAAATATTCTCTAAATGTATTAAAATGATGTGATATAAATGAGTGAATTTAAATATACAATGAAGAAAAGTCGATATTTAAATTCTGTGTGGCATGTGTTGAGCTAGACTAATATGTTAGTTCTCCCTCTCATTCTCATTACTCCCATTCCTCTTAAACATTATCTTCTTCTTAAAATTATTTTCTAGAAACTGAAATTTTAATTTTTTATCAATAAAATATATCAAAATATGTAAATACATCATTGACATATATATGTGTCATAAATTTTATTGATTAGATTCTTAATAAATAGGGACTTATCTTAATTGAAAAAGGATTAATTTTTCCTAAAACATAAATATCAATTAGATGTTGATGTTATCCAAACAAAAATGAAGTATCTCAAAATAATTCATTCAAAATAGTCCAATGATGAACATAATCATAACATCATATGTGGTTCAATATGTGTTGAAATAAATAAATATTTTTATTTTTAAATAATGTGTTCTTTTAAAAAATAGGAAATATGTAAAAATATTTTCTCAAAATAATTTTTTTTCATTTGTTGAAACAAAAATTAATTTGATTTGTGATTTAGATTTAAAAACATATATATTTTAGACCAAAATCCATTCATAATTTTACCAAATATTATAATATAAATTTATATTATAAATATTTTTTCCCTAATTTCTTATTGACTAATATTAGTGTTTCCAAGATTGCATTTCCTTCACAAGAGTGTTTATCACACACTATCAAACCATAAAGGGTAACAAAATACACTTTTTTGAGTTTCTGATGGACCATTCAATGAAATATAATTAACATATCATTTTGTGCCATATCATTATAGTGATGTTCATCCCTCAAAATAATTCATCAAATCTTTACATCTTGATCACATTGTTGAAATTATCCAATTTAGGGGGATAATTTATTATATTCTTATTGTGTATTTTTTTATTAACTTCAAGGGAAATACATTTTTCCAAAACATTTGTTTTACTTCCCTCTTGAACATAATTTATAGATATATATTATATCTATATAACATTTATGCCTTCTAATAAGAGGTGTTGTTTTTTTAATATTTTTTTCCTTTTTATTTTGTTTAATTTTTTTAATATAACTTTAAATTTATTCACTTTTCAATTTTTTCCCAAATTTACATTTTCTAATTTTTATTTTTAAAATAAATTTTTATTTTATTTTTTTGAATTCTTTTCTGAGTCCCTTTTCATATATTATTTTTTATTTAATTTATTCATATTTATACAGAATTTTGAGATTTCCTAATGGTACGTGTTCTATTTTTATAATATAGTGTGATTTTATTAAAGATATAATATTTATGAATTCTAAATAAAACCATGATCCTAATGTTATAACTTTTAATAATACTACACTATCATGAGAATATTTTTTTAATGTAATTCTATGAAACACTCATTGAATGATCATATTATTTCACAGAAAATCAATTCTTTTTTCCCCTCCTGCAATTTATTTCTATAAATCACAAAATGGGAGAATTTTAGTTGTATTATATTTTATATTTCCTTTAGGATAATTCTGTATCAATCATAATTTAAATTGTATTTCATTTTTCATAATATTTTATGTATTAAAAAATTTATAATTTTAATGGTTAAATTGGAAAATTATGTTTTATATTTCAAATTGGTGGTGATAATATGTAATTGAGGAGAGTATTTTTTATCAATAATTTTTTTAATATCTCATAGTTAATATATTTAGAATTTTTAATATAATTAGGATTTATCTCAAAATAATATCTATAATCTTGAAATTTTTTTATGTGTCTTACATTTATTATATGTTTTATATCTAGATGTTCAATTAATTTTATATTTTATATAAAGACATTATGATCATAAAAATTGACATATTTTATAACAAATCACCTTATAATTCTCATCACATCTTAAAAAATGTAATGTTCTTGTTTTCAAAATTTTATTGACTAATTTATAGTTATAACAATATTATTCCAAATCATGGTCTCAATGAATGAAGCAATGGGATTGAATGAGCAATTAATAATTATAGAGGAATAATGATCCATCTATTTTTTATGTTTTCTATTTTATTGATAGAATAGTTCATATATTTCAAGGTTGTTGGATGTTCAATAGAATAATGATTAAAGATGATAGAATTACATATTGGCGTTCCATTACTAATAAGGTGTGCCAGAAACATGGTGTACATTCAACAGGTAGGTAGTGGAATATATTGAACCCAATCATCTAGATTTATCCAATTGGAATGTCTATCAATCTTCAAAAACATTTTTTGTGTGTGTTTTCCAATGGTAGAGAATCCACGGAAGGAATTTGACAACACATTGGTGGATATTAGTTATCCTCTGGTGTTAATACTTCTATAAAAAGGCAATATATATGATATAAATAAAATATTTTTGACTCTTTAAAGTACTTGACCTATCCAAATAAATATAAAAGGTTATATTATATCATGAAGGCTATTAATGAGGGACAATGTGTCTAGTATTTATTTCATCATCTTTTGGAACAAATCTTGGATCAAATCAATGTCAACACCCTTTATTTTTTACAATCCCTCCTCTCAATGATCCATAAATATTATCTAATTCAAAAAGGAACTCACATATATCTCTATTATTACCAATAAACATGTATAACTATTATTATAGAGATATAAAACCATACATGGGAAAGATTTTTTATATGAAAATATTCTCAATTATCACCTCAGATTATCAAGGTTCTTAAAAGAGAACTGAGGGAAATGTACACACTACCTAAAATGAGAGGGAAGTGGTTTCTTATCACAACCATAAAATTGAATGTTATGTGATTCTTGGATATCCATTAAAACAAATATATGAGGTTCATAAGTCTCCACTAAAAAACATTTTTGGATTCATTGATTTACGGTACAACAAAGGGACAATCTTAATAGAATATATCTCATTTATTCTGTGGTGGAATCAATATGGCCTCATATATTCTATTAGTGAACCCCTTATCAAATTTTGTTTTCAATATTTTATATCTCAACATTAATAAATAACTCCATTAATACACATAAAGTGCATAATTTGTATAACATTGTTTTCTATGGTGCACAATGTCTTAGTAAACATCGATAGTAATTTCCTAATAGAATCAAAATTTTTACTTTATCACATAATCATATCTAAATCATATATTTTTTAAAATTTTATTTAAATTTATACTTTATATTTTTATATGAAAATTTTACACCCATAGTTTTAATTTTAATCTTTCCACCTCAAAAAATACTTTGTTTCTTCTTTCCCTTAATGAAATTTGGTATTGTAATACAAATCAATGGTTTATTATCCTAATATATATGGAAGTAAGATGACCAAGAAGAATCAATAGAGACTGAATTGATACAATATAGTTGAAAAATATATATTTTTTCATATTTTATGAGGTTCAGGTCATGAAACACCACATATAATTTTTTATTTTCTCATAATTACCCTATAGATGTTCATTTAGTTTCTTACTTCAGATGTATCGAACATTCCATGCCCAAAGCAAGTAGTATATTTTGAAAAATCAGTGAAATATCATCATTGTTCATTAGCATTTATCCTTCAATATATTTTTTGTTCAAGGAATCTAG
Organism: Viscum album; assembly: GCA_963277665.1. Taxonomy (NCBI): domain Eukaryota; kingdom Viridiplantae; phylum Streptophyta; class Magnoliopsida; order Santalales; family Viscaceae; genus Viscum; species Viscum album. Next base: position 633,805,672 of record OY728161.1, read on the forward strand.
CTATAATTAGAGGGATCATAACATAATATTTTTCATATCATGAAATATGTAGTATCAATGTGTGTGTTTTGTGTCATAAAAAATTGAGACTTATAGAGAAATATAAACACCAATAATTATCAATTTTTAATGATATATTTATTCTGATATTCATGGTCATAATAAGGTTAAACCTAAATTCCAAATTCTATATACACTTGATGAATAGAAAAACTATTATTTTAATTATTGTACTTTTTTATTAATAATGTAATTTGAGTTCAAGACAATCATACTTCCCCACTACATATTCCACTGACAATTAATTTCAATTATGATAGTCAGTTCACGACACCTACACAACATGTATTAGTCAAAACATAATATGCATGTGTATTCCTTTTAAATAACATTTCATATAAATTTTCTTTACATATATATATAAAATCATATCATTTTCACCATTTGGATCAATTATACTTAACTAATGATGAGAATAAAATAATTAATGAGTTACTATTTTTTTAATATACTAGTTCTCCCATCCATCTCAGTAGAGTCATAATCCAACCTATATATTTTTTGGTTAAAATGAATAAATACTAACCATAAAAATTTTATTTTTGTTTTAATATTATATACTATTTAAAAAAAATTATTTTTTATTAATGTATATTTTTTGTATTTCGTATTGTGACTTATTTTTTGTAGTTAATGTGGTGAGTTCTTTTAGACTAGTTAGATGTTTTCATCTGGGAATTTTATGTCATAATCTAATCTTATGTGTAATAAAATAACTAAACTATTGATATAACACCACCAATAAATGATGGTTAAGAAATAGTGGATTATGTGTAATATAAAATTTTAGTCAAAATTTATTATCATTTATTGTGAAATTTGATTCATTCTGAAGGAAATAATTAATATATTCTAGAGGATATAAACATGGAGGGGATATTTTCAAAAAAAAAAGACATTAGTATTTGATATGTATTTCATTTATTATTTTTTCTATGTGTTTACTTAGTATTTGGACTATAATGTTAATGTATTCAAATGTGATTCTCTATTCCACAGTTCCTCTATTGTTTTCCCAAACCATGCACCGAAACTCAAAATGTGAGAAATGCACTACCAATATACATTCCATAATTTTTACATCTTTTGATAAAAAATTAACACATATGAGAAAATATATTAATGATTAAATAAATATTTTATTAACAAAAATATTAATGACATTTTTACATATTTATTTTCCTAGATCTATTTTATCCAGTAAGTGTTGAGGCACACTTTTTATCCCTTATATTGAAAAATTGCATACTTAAAAATATCTCATTTTAAAGTAAATCTCGTATATAGGTCAGTGAAAACACTTAAATTCAAAATTTATTAGGCATCCAATTAATGTCAACACTCCATCATTAAAATGGTTTTTATGTTTCCATGTCATTTAAATTTTATTTTTATTTTTCTATGTTATAAATTTTTTGTACTCATCTATATACTCATAATATCATCTCATGGTGTAATAACACTATTTTTTATTGGAATATTTGAAATCTGATTTGATTCATTTTTTATTTACCTCATGTAACATTTTTATGAGTGCGTAAAAAGTATAATGCCATATTTCACTACAAAAATTTATTTTTCTATGTATTTCAATATTAATGTTATTTTCCACACATGAATGTCTATAATTTCATTTCCTTTAATTATTTTTCACTATGTGTTTTATGTAAAGGTCATCAATGGGTTTTCTCAAATGGAATACAATAGAATTCATGGATTTAACTTTGATTTATTATTATAATTTAATACCAATTTTCTATTAATGATTTCATGTGTTATATTATTATTTATTAATATTAAATTTTAATTATTCTATAATCAGTTTTATATTATATTGTTTTGTTCCATTATTTTTAATTGTCAATAATTATTAGATGGAAGTGGGATTATCACATTTATTATATTGAGGCATGATTAAAATAATTTATAGATTTTCATTGTGAATTTTTTGTATATTGTCTATATAAAATAAATCTTTATGTTTGTTAAGTGAATAATGGATTGATAAATATATATTTCATTGAATGGAGACCATAAAAGATATTGATTTTTTACTTTATAATATTTTTATCATAATGTTATATTCATGATGGTGGTGATCTCACACATTTTTATGTAATTGGAATCCAATTGTAGTAACATGGGAATTATAGTGAAAAGGACCATATTTGTGTATGATTCCACTATATATAGTGGCAGCATGTTTGGAATTCACTATTAATCTAGGAACATTCTTCTCAGCCTTGTTATGAAGAGTATATTAGATGGTTTGAGAAGTAGGTGACACTCAAAAAAATTATTAGGTGGATTTTAATTGTATGTTCTCAAAGATCATCTCTAGGGATCCAAACTAGTATCATGAAGTTTATCATCATACATTTTTCTGGTTATATTCTCTATATATCCAAAATATTTCATTTCATATCATTTATATATAATAAAGTGTGCTTATGATAAATCATTTAAAAATAATTATTTTTTTGGCATAATTAGTAATAATACTTCATTTTGAAATATTTCAACATAATGTTATTTAAATCATTAAATTTCATCACTATAAAATATTTACATTGTATAAAAATAAGCATAATTTAAATTAATACTTATTATTATTGATACTACCTAAAGACTTATAAATTCCACTACAAAATAATCTTAATATATTAATTCTTTCCTCAAATTTAGAAATGTAATTTTTTTTAAAATAAGTGAGAACTAATACATCAAAGATGGTTTAAAATGTTCCTTCATGTACCCATTTTAATGCATTAATTTAATTAATTATAATGACCCTATACATTATGACAATTAATTTAATTATATTTTAAAATTTTCCTAATAAATAAAAAAACAATATATTTAGGAATACTATTGTTTTAATAATTTAATACATAATATATCATTCTAAAAATAAAAAAACATTTTAACTTTAAACTACAAATATTGAACTTAATTCTGTATATAATATAAATCGTCATAGGATACCATGTGGAAATTACATATGGAAAATAGTAAGCATTAAATTTATTTCTTGGAATAAACATAGAAATAAATAATGACGTGAGTGTTAAGAGGAATAAATGACATCATAATGAGAATGATCATAATAACTAAAACATGGGATAGTGGATTGAAATCAGAAGATCACAAAATCATCGAATAATTTTAAAAAATAAGACATAATATAAAAAAAATAAGTCTAGGTCCACTCCCATGACCACAATTATAACATCCTTTTTATGATACACCCACATAAGTATGATCCAAGATGGATACCAGACTTCACAAATTCCTCCACGTAAACTAGAGTATGTCAAATAGTAGTAGGGAGTAATGGATTTTGTGGGGAGACTATAACTGCAATAATTGTGTAGATAAAATTGTAAACTAATAACATATTTATAGAAATAACATAAATAGAATAATAAATAAACTTAATATGTATTAGAATAAATAATTAGTCCAAAATCTCAATAATAATAGAAAAATTTAATGAAAAGATGATATGTATTTAAATTACATGATGAATTTTGTGAAATATATTTATAAATAATCAGACTATAAAAAGAACCCATGTCCCCGATATTTATCACAATTCTGGTCCCAACACCATGATGCAACCCATCATGCCTGTAGAAAATTAATAACAGGGTTCCTTTTCCTTGTTGAAAAACACATAAATGAAATATTTTAGGGTGCAGAATGGATTTATATATGTTGGTTGAGTTAAACATTGTATTTTTAAAAAACCACATCTAAAAAATCCAGTATGTTATATATCACCATGAAAGAAATATATTAAAATTTTACTTCATTTATCAGTTAATATAGCACATGATATAAATCAAATTACCCTTAATCTCCTATTTATTATGTGATGAATGAAAAACCTACTTTTATATAATGTCGTATACCCATGAGCGTGGTACGAAAATCATTCAAACTATAAACAAAACCATCTAAATGTTTAGATCATAAAAAAGATAAAAATAAAAATATTTGGATATCTACAATCATTAGAACCTAAATTTGAAATTATCTATAAATATTATAGAATAATAGGGGTATTTCATCTATGCATTACATCAAAACTAAGATATTCCTCATATGAAATCTCACAAATTTCATAAGTCTCAAAATAAAAAATATTAATGCAACACTCATCAAAGAAAAAAATCATCATGTGGAATAGTGTTTATTATAAAAATGTCACAAGAAATACCAAATGATGACATGCCTATTAGGTGTCATAATATATCACTCTTAACACCAAACACCCTGATGATATTTGATTGGAGTTATATACAGGTTTAAAACAACATAAAAATGATAAAATGATTATTTATTTTATGATCATGATCTTCTAGTGTGATCACATATATTTCACATACTATGTTTAAATAAAAAGAACATTATTTACATGTTTTAGACCACACCTCATGAAAATGAAAATGGGAAAACAATATTATGATGTCCTAGATATATTTATATTTCATCTTCCCCACCACCAGTCATGTCTATGAAGACCACAAACAAGGGATATCAATGGGAAAATAATTATTGAGAAGAATAAGAATAAGAATAAGAAGAACCCAAATGAATAAATTTAAATAGTAAAACTACAACCCAAGGTTGTTTAACCAGGGTTGAATATGATTGAATGTAGGTGATGAATTTTTTTTAAAACTCTTCTGGGTTCCAAGAGGACGAGTGGAATAAAAAGAACTAAATGTGTTCAAAGATGATGGGAGAATTTATATATTGGATATTAAATAGAGGATCATGACACAAAATAGGAGGCCTAATTAATGAAATGAATTTCCTAATGTACACTATTGTGAAACCCAAAAAAACTGTTGCACCATTCCTTTGACAAAGTATATCCAAGATACATGTTGAGGTCAAAGAAAAAGATACTCATTATATTGGAATTTAACAAAACACATCTGAAGAAACCATTCAATAGAAATGTGATTTCTAATGATGGGGTCATACTACATATGGACCTCACACCATTGGGGTATGAGATATAGAAGAACAGAAAAATCCTGCCTCGATATCATTAAACTACAACAACCATTACCACACTACAACATTAAACTAGGATGGAAAGGATAAAACCAGAGAAATAACCAATAGTGTTACTATAATATAATTATAATTATCAATAAAAACACTCTTTTATGGCCACAATGAGTAGTGATGATATCTACACACTGATTAAAAATTACCACAGAGTGGCTACTTGAGCCGTCACAATTTGATGTTGTGGTGTTTTCAAAAAACCACTGCTAAATTGTGTGTCGTAATACAATATGAAGTGGTTTCTTCAATTTAGATGTTTTTTATGGTAACTGTCATAGTGAATGCATTTCAGGGATGTTTTTTATCGTTTTAGTGGCTATTTTTAAGCAGAAAATTATTATTTTTCATGGAACTTTACACAAACACTAAAATATAAATTCATTTTCTCTTGGAAAATTTCCTCTAAAACCAAGATAACCGCTGTGAAATGATAACATAATTTGAGAACTACGAATGAATAGTTTTGCCCACCACAAAATTATTTGTGTATCGGTGGTTTTAACTATCTCCAATAGTAAATTACCATATCATTTCAGTGGTTTTATCTACTGCTAAATGTGAAACATTTACATAGTGGAGTTTTAAACCATTGCTAAATCTAGATTTAAAAAAACACAGATAATTCTGTAGCCCTAGTACCAGTGCCCTGAAAAAAAATCCATTCCAATTTCACAGGCACATACATACTACTTCTAAAAAAATGCAAGGAAACCAAAATTTTCATAAGAAAATAAACTTTAAAATCCCCACACACTTGTCTATGTATCACTCATTTCATGGTTTAATAATTATGCAACCGATCCCATCCATGTGTTCCCCCTTGGGAACCAATGTTACTCATATGAGGCTAAGTAACCCAAACAGTGTGATCATCCATGGTATAACATGTATCAACCCTAACGTACAATGTAGCAACAACCTATGAGCCCATTCAAAGTATTCCTTAAAGAGGGAAACAATTTTCTTTCCAGGTGTAACTATTACATTGATTTTAGTTAAGTTTTAAATGATAATGACTCCATTTGTGGAGCATTTCCACCATATAAATCATATGGATTTAATGAGATTCTCACCCATAATCCATTTCAATTATAAAGTCATAAGGAACATGTAGTAATAAAGTCGTAACTCATACCATTTAATTTAATTAATCAGGTAGTCCATTCCATAATTAATGGTTTATATGAATTTAATAAATGTAATAGGTCCATGTGGACTACCCAAGGCCGTTAAAACCATAAAATCAAATGTATGTGGTAGGCCATTCTATCATGTATTCTATATAAGAACATTTATTTTGTGCATTAATACATAGGCCCTAACCCACTAAAAGAGGGTTTGGACACTATGAAACACAAAGGGGATTTTCACGTCCTCCAACAATTCATCCGAATTTCACTTTTATATTTTTACAAAAAAAATACTCTTAAAATGGGGGTTTATTTGAAAAAGAACTCATTATATTAATCCATTCAAGGATTACACCATTATGTTTTCTTCAAATTTGATTTTATTTTCCTTAACATGGCCAATTTAATAAACAGGGGATATTAATCGTAATGTACTGTGTTCAAAAAATTAAACAACAACTTCACATGTCCCGGCTTGGATGTCCCACTAGAAATCATAGAGAATCAATTTATAGAACCTCAAGACTCTAAAATAAATGATGTAGACCACCTTCCAAATACCAAGGATGACCTACATAACCAAAATCAAGGAATTATTCTATCTATATCGAGATAAATTTTGGAAAGAAGTAAATGATTTAAAACACATTGAATTATTTTTCACCAAAATAATGCATATTGAGAGGATATATATGTAGAAAAAAGTATGGGAGACTCCAAGACTCACTCAGTGATATGTAACTCACTGACAAATGTTGAATTCAACAATAGATAATGGGGATAAACCCAATACTTTGAGAGGAGATAATATGAGGAGCATGGGTCAGATCCCCCTTGAGTACATGAAGGATAAATAAAAATAGGGTGAAAATAATTAAATACGAAGGGGAATTTTTGCAATTTCTAGCCTCTTTAGTGAGGCACATAGTTGTTCTACATGGTTAGCCAAAATGTGTGCCAACCATTATCAGGACAATGATTATGTAGGTTGTTCACACAATTCATGAGGAAAATTTTGGAAATCATGGAAAAACTATTCATTCTACCTCTTTTCCATATATAAATAATGTTGTACTGGTGAAGGGATCTTTTTTGGTTTTCTCAACAGTTATGAAACTATTAGGATGACAGTATAATGATCTAGTGAGATCATATCAAGTGTGGTATGTACCATATATGGATACATGTATAACATTTACCCTATTATATTCATTACATGTCACTTGTGGATCATATAATCTTAGTGAAATTTTAGATCATACAACGGAAAAGCCTTATGTTTTGAAAGGTGAAACATGTAAATCATCACGTCTCTTGTGTGTGTGTTTGGTTGTATTGATCGAAATAAAAAAGATAAAGTGAGTGATAGAATAATAGAATCACACACTTAAATGTTTTAATGTTAAAGGTAACTGGGATTAAAAATTATTAATTTCACTCCAACACTAATTCAATACCCCTCTCAATATTTATCATATCCCTCCATGAATCCTATAAATTGGTATTAGAGTGTATGTTCATAATTGAGGGAATTATCTTGTAACAACCCAGGTATTTATAGAATAATAATTTTAAATTTATATTAATACTTATTAATAAGATAGTAATTTTATTTTATTGGGGAAAAATTTTCTGATAGTATACATGACACACAACAAGGGGCTTCTCAGGAATATTACGTCGCACACAACATTGAGTTAAATCGAAAAATATATTATTATTATTATTATTTTTAAATAAAATCTAACACATTAACATTTTATTAGTGGGAATTAATAAAGCTAACTAAAATTTGAATATAAATTTTTGAGAATTTTCTTTACATTTATCCAATAATTTTTATAGGCTTAAAAAAAGAATGAATCATATTTTAAGCATAAAATACTCTAATATTTCTAAATGGTCATTTTACCATTTTTGATGGATATCCATTTATAAATCTAGTGTTTGTCACATTTATATGATCTCATTGAAAAAATAAATTTTTTTTAGAATCGGGACACCAAAATTTACTTTGGATGAAATTTTGGAATGTTTCTAATAAAGGTCATTTTTAATGAATAGTGAAAAATTCTGCATTTTAATTCAAAACTGCCTTTTAATATAATTTATTTATACAGTTATATTGTAATTATAATGGTTTTAAAGTTAAATTGGATTATAGTTTTACTATTTAATCTAATTTCTTTCAATTTATGAAATTTCACATTGAAATTTGACAAAAACACATATCAATCTTTTGATAGTTATTACTTCTTAAGAACCCGTTTTTTGGTTTTCACAATAGGAATTCATTTTAAATTATATAAAAAAAATTATGTGTTTTGAATATGTAAAAATGGATTCCATATTTGTAATCATGATTTCCAAACTGTGTAAATAAATACCTTTTATTTTTAGACATTATGAATAGTAACTTGGGTAATTATTTTATTTACATGTGATTAAAGGGTAAATCTGGTAAATAAGGGTAACAAATATTATTATAATAATATTAAACTACCCTAAAACATATCCTACACCTACTAGATGAATATTTTCCAACCATGGGATTCCTAGGGTTGATTTTGGGACCCCATGGATCCACTTGGAAGTGAAAATAAAATTTTATAAAAATTAATTTAAAGTAAAAAAAATGTAACATAAACATATATCTTTCAATAAATAAATTTTTATATTTGGTTATATAATTTATCTATTAGACTATAAAAATTTATTTTTAAGATAATAGACTTTAATACAATATGGTATTTTATTTATATTTTTTAGAAATCAAATAAGTAACTTCGTTTTTGACAAATTGATGAAATAGTAATTACCTAATTAATAAATTGTTTAAATAAAGGAGATAATAAATATTAGAATAAATTTATTTTTGGAACTTTTTATAAAATCCACAAATTTTGGGATTTCATTTGACTTTTTAACATTTAATTTATGAATTTTATTCTAAGTAATCATGTTTTATTCGATTTTTAAAAAGTAAATATATGGATAGTATAAAAATTGACATAAATGAGTTTTTAAAACAATTATTTTTTATAAAATGATATAAGAGTCCTAAAAATCTAATATTAATCTAAATTACTTGGATAATGTTTAAATGTAATTTATAAACCCCTTTAACTTGTTTTTCATTTTTTGTTAACTGTATTAACCATATAATATGAATATAAAAAATCACATAGTAAAAGTTAACTTAGTTAACTAAGTATTAAAGATAAATTATAAGGTAAATTTTGAAACTGTAACATGTCTAAAAACTATTGGTTGAGAGGATTTGAAACAATACTCATCTTATAATTAAATTTATTGAGTTTAAGACCATTTTAAATCTTAATTCTGTTTTTAATAAAATAATCATTCAAGACATTCCAAAAGTACACCTCCACCCTCTTATAAAAATCCACAATCTATAACCCCATAATCACACCTCTCGAACCCCATGGATCATCCAAAATCGACCCAATAAATCTCCCAACAACTGTCTCTTTCTCCTAGAAGCCTCACCATGGGACGAAGGAAATTCAACAAATCCTTTTAACATAAAATAAAAAAGAGTTACCCGATTTGTAGTAATGTATTCTCTCAAGGTTTGTTCTTTTAATCTCTTTGTCCAACCCCTTAAACTATCTTTATTCTATTATTTTATTAAAACTTCAGTATCATAAGAAAACTATTATTTTTTTATAGTATGGATTCTAACTACACTTTCACACACAACCATCTAATTGATTTAGAACATGTTGTTTCTATGGATGGAAAAACACTACCTCATGAAACGATAATTGTTCAATTACCTCCTACCCCCTCTCATTGTTGAAATTTTGTTGTTAGTGTATTTATATATTTTATAAATTATATTTATATTGTATCTATTATAATTTAATTTTTATTTAAAATCATACCATTATGCCTTTCATGATATGTAAATACTATAATTTCATTTGAAGAAGTGCAGACTACAGCCCCCTCAAAGTGGTATGACCCGTTCATGAAATACATGGAACATATAAAATATTGTAGTAATAAAACTTTTAAGAATATATAAAATATTAGATGCACTGCAATTATAATATAACTATGTGTCATTATGTATTTATTTCATTTTATATGAAATATGAATGAAAGTAGTGTTCATGCGTACATATAATTTAATGTCTCGATGAAAGGTGCATTCCATTTCTTATCTCCAAATGTTATGGACTATTATAAATACATATATAAAAGGTATATATTGTATATATGATATATAAATCCTTTATTTTATTCTGGAGATAATGTGATTTTTACCACATAGACAATTTTTAATTATAACAGGTTCATTTTTAATCGAAGTACCCAATATCAAAAAAATGACATATAATAACTTAAGTAATTATGCAATTTTTATAAAGTGGTAATAAATGATATAAAAGTAATATATATCTTGAAAAAGTTTTGTATGAAATTGAAAATTATCTTAAGTTTATTATTTAGGAAGAACAAGTTATATACATAACCAATCAAACTCAAGGTAAAAGAACCTTTCACCATCCTCTTTTAGTAAAATACACCTTTTTTATTTATTTTCATTTCCATTTTCTTTTGTTGGTATATGTTCTTCTATATCCTTATTTCTGTAAATTTTATGTCCAAATAATGAGAGTCCCTTTTTTCTCTCATAAAAGTATTTTATAAATTTTTAGTTATACCATTAGACTACTAAATTTATGTAAGGTAACTTCTTAACCTAATTTCCATTATTTGGGTTAAACATATACTTCTTGATTATGTCTTCATATGAATATGTGTGAATGGAAATTTATTTTTTGACACTTAATATCCAATTATATTGGGTTTATTTATATATTTCACACATAATTACGTCATTGGTTTATCCATAGTCTAATGATACGATCTTTGGGGCTTCGTGTCGATCTCCTTTCATTGAGTCGTATATTGAATTTTTCACCTTTATTAACCTTTAAGGTGTATCTTCAACCCTTTTGAACTGTTATATCATGAATTCGTATGTTCTCATGATATTTATTGTTTTATTAAATGTTATTAATTAATGATTTTTATTCAAATGTTCCGCCAGTGGAAAGGGAATCTTTAACTAAAACATCATTTTAGATAATTTAAATACTTATTCAATTAAATCCTATATTTCATTTTAAATGTTTTCAAAATGGGTTTTAAGAATTTATTTAAATTCATATTATGTTTTTTAAATGATAATTTAATTCAATAGTTTCAAAGTGGAATGGGACAATTTCATTCAAAATTATCTTTACTAAATGTTTCAAATGGTTTTGAAAATAGCTTGAATATTTCTATATCTTAATATGGTCTCGTGTGGTTATAGTGTAGAGATGTTATATTTCCATTGTAATTGTTTTATGTGTTATTATATTAAAATGGTACGTGGACATTTGTGAGGTGGTAACGTGATAAACCAATGACGAGTGGTTATATGAAAAACCAAATGATGGGTGGTTCCAGGATAAACCTAAGATAGGTGGTTACATTATAACTTCTAATGCATTTGGTATGGAAGTAGGTTGTATGGATATTCCATTTAGTGATATGTGTGGAAGTATATTGTATGGTTATTCAATTTCAGTATGTGTATGTCCCAATATACATTTATATTTTATATGTTGCTTTCTATGGGAATTATAGTACTGATTTGGATACAGAAAAGGTAAGTTATGATTTTATATTCAGTGAAGTATAATTACAACTTTTAGAGGTGAAAAGTATAAAATTATGATAAAGTATTCATCATTTTCATGTTATCCCAGGACATATTTTTTTTCTCTATGTATCCCTTACAAATATTTTTATGCTCATTCAAATATTGGAAATTATTTTCACCTGACATTAGGAATAATAATGCAAAGGATGTGATTAAGGAAAATTTATGCTATTAAAACATAAAACAATTTCGTGTTTCATTTTAAATAATTTTTTAATTATGGAAAAAATTGATAGTGGGTAAAAGTTTCAACATGTGATATTCATGTTGCAATGTATAAGTTTTGACTTAACTGTCTAATTCTATAAACCTGAAATGATCTTTAATGTGAATTCATAACATAATTCAAGATGAAGCAAGGTTTAAGTTTGGGGCCTTACTCTTCGTATCGGAGGTCGGTTTAGATACCTTTAGAGGTTAGGTTGTTATTTAAGCATAAGGGAAAACCCATAATAGCTACATTATTAGAATGTGTCATAGTTACTTTATGTAAATTTAATGAGTTTAGATAACATGAATAAGTATATCTTAGTGTTTACCTTCTTCATAAGATAGTATATGATGATTTTACTAATATACTCACTCTGATGGTTTTAGTTTTAGAGTAAATGGCTGGATCTAAAAGGCACCATAGTAAAAATGGATGTGAAAGATACTATGGCGGTTTTCTAAATAAAAAACCATATAAAATGGGAGCTATAATGAGTTGTTTTGTGGTTATTATTAACCTAGTATTTGGAGTCATGTTTGACCCCTTATACCATGGTTATTTTTCTAATGTATCTTATTTTCAAGAAATGAATCCCCATGGAAGTTCCAGTAATAATCATCAAGGTAAGTATTTTCAAATACTAATGTGTCAAGAATGTTGAAGGAAACACCAAGGAAAATGATTCAAATGGATAGAAAGATTTTTTAGATGTGCTAAACATGTTCATAAAGTAGTAACCTTCAATGAAAAAAGTAATCATATAGTTGAATCCAAGAAAGGGTTGGAAGTTCGTTCTGAAAGATCAAATAAATATTTTAAATGTGTTGTGGATGGTCATTATAAAAATATATTTCCCACAGAGAAGGTTTCGGATTTGGATCAGTAGTATCATACAAATATATCATTAACAATTCAAAATTCCATTCCAATTAAATACGAGGAAACAGACAATGGATTGTGAAAGGTATGGAGTACTTCTTAGATAATTTTTTGACCATATTGATTCTTAGGATATGATTCAGGATTTTGTTTGTTGGAAATAAGAATTATAGAATAAGATGTAAAAATTGTTCAGGGATCATGAAGAATGTTGGGTGATTAAAATGTCTATATTTTAGATATTTGAGTTTTATGTTAGATATATGGATGATGAAATGATTAAATGTATTAATGCTCTATTATTGATGGGGTTACATTAAAAGGCCTTTCACTTGTTTTTGTAACCCTGATTTTTGTTATGTGTAAATTCTATTTGAGGAAGAGTTATCATTTGTTTTGTGGATGTAGTTATAAAGAATCCTTTGGGTTTATATGATCCTGGAATTTTAGGCAATTACATGTTATTACTTTTTGGGATGAAAAGTCAAGGTATGAGATATCATTCGAGTTAAAATATGTTACGATTATTTTTAATGAATTTATCTCAATATTATCAATGTAATAAAATTATCTAGTTTTTGAAAAAACAGACAGATATTGTGACAACCCTTAATGTTTGACAATGCTATAGGAATCGAACTCACAAGAAAAGTGCAACTGGGATTTATCTCCTACCACTGGACTACGTGATGCCCAAATTAGTATGACTTATTTATTTAGTTAAATTATTTTATGGACCATGAATAAGTTTTTTGAAGAATTTATGCTTAATAAAATGTATATCCTTAATATAAGAAATTGATTTGGTTATTAAGTGATAAATGTTACTTTGGAATAAGTTCTCTCTTTTAGGAACACTATATGCCTATGTAAAATAAAATACTATGGGATTTCATTTGAGGAGTAATAGTGGAATTTTATATTGTAATAATCTAATATTTTAATTTTGTACTTATATTGACTTAGGTAAGTCATGGAAATGATTAAGCAGTCTTTCAGAACATGTGATTAATTTAATTATTTTCAATATGATACTATAAGAGTAGTTGATGTTATTTGGAGATAAATATTAAGATATATCAGGGAAGTCAATGTGAACAAATTCTCCTAAGATTTGGATTTTAATATTTTTTGGATTATATTGATGAATTTAAGGACAATTGTGTATTTAATGGTCTCTGTTGAAATTTTGGTATTTTTTGTTGAATTTTGGAGATTAATGGAATATTCGTTTCAGGGAATTATCTGATCTGGTACAAACAATTTTGGTTTTTGTTAATGTATAAAGACAAGGGAAATATATAGTTCATCCTATTTTTTATGCGATTCTCTATAAGTTGATTCTATCCCTTTAGGTATGACCAAGACACTGTGAGTACACATTGTTTGGGGAAAAGAGGAGTTTTTGGTAGAAAAATTTCAATGGATGAAACTCTACATGAAAAGTAATAATATTTCATTATGTTATTATTATAAGTAGTAAAATAATTAAATAAATTAATGAAATGTTAATTAAAGAAAAATAATCCATTCATTTTCCTACTATGGAATAAATATCATTTAACTTATCGCAAGCTGGTCATTTTCTGGTCGTAAACTTTCAACCTGATCATGTTTTTTTTCCACTCTCCATCATAACATTATGGTTAGTTTCTCTTCAAAATCCATGTTTTCATACATGGAATCATTGTATGTGTTATCATGGGTGACCATTTTAATTCTTGTAATTTCTTTTAATGTGATAGTTTTTTTGACTCTTTTCTTGATGTGGGACTTTCAATAATGTTTATAAGTCCAATTATAAAATTGCGAAGATGCAATTTCCAAAAGGGGGAAGGTTGTAACAACCCATATATTTAAAAAATAATATTTTTATAATTTATATTAATACTTAGGAATAAAATATTAATTTTATGTTAAAGGGGACTCTTATTTCGATAGTGTACTCGACACGAAACAATGGGTTTCTCCAAAACTGTAGGTTGCACACAACATTGATATATATCAAAAAATAATATTATTATATTATTATATTAAATGGTAGTTAACCCATAATGGTTGTATTTTCAGGAATGAATAGAGATTACTAAAATATGATTATACATGTTTGCTAAATGTCATTAAATTTATCCAGTATATTTTAGAGGATTAAAAAAAGAACGAATATGATTTTAAGCAAGAAATACTCTAATTTTTTTAAAATTCCATTTTACCACCTTTTGATGGAGAAACATTCTTAAATATAGTTTTTTCACTTCTATATGTTTTATTGGACAAAATAAAAGTATTCATTATATTTGGGGCATCAAATTTACTTTGGATGAAATTTTGGTATTTTTCTAATAAAATAATTTTTTAAAATAATAATGAAAAATACTGATTTTTAATTCAAATTTTCCTTTTAATCTAGTTTATTTATATATTAAGATTATACTTCTAATTTGTTTTAAAGTTAAATTGGATTATATTTTTAACATTTAGTCCAATATTATTCATTGTATGTAATTTTACTTTGAAATTTGACAAAAACATAAGTTAATCTATTGATCATTACGACTTCTTAAAAACTCACATTTTTGTTTTGAAAACGCAATTTAATTTTAAATTTATTACTCCAAATTCTGTGATTTGGATTTTGAAAAATGGATTCCAGATTTGGAATCATGAGATTCAAATTGTGTAAATAGATATTATGAATATAATCTTTAGTAATTATTTTATATACCATGGTTAAAGGATAAATCTAATAAATAAGGGTAATAATAATATTATAATAATATAAAGCTACCCTAAAACATGTACCACTCTTATTGGATGATACATGTCTGAAAATTTCTATACTTGGGTCTTTTTGGGGACCCTATGGAGTTACATGGAAGTGAAAATGAAATTTTACAAACATTAATTTAATGTAATGAAAAATATAAAACAAACATGTATATTTTAGTAAAAAAATTCATATGCGGTTATATAAGTGAAATATTTGACTATAAATAATAATATTAAATCTAATGTAATTTCTTACATCATGGTATTTTATTTATAATTTTTATGCATCAAATAAATATTTTGATTTATGACACAATGATGATGTAGTAATAACCATATTAATGAATTACTTAAATAAACAAGAATATAAATATTAATATAAGTTTATTTTTGGACTTTTTAGGCCATCCACGAATTTTGGGGATTCTTATGTCTTTTTATATTTTAATTAATGTTGTTTCTTTTGAAATAATCACGTTTTAATTTATTTTTAAAAAGTCAGGATATAAATAGTACAAAAATTGACATAAATGAGTTTTTTTAGAAATATTATTTTATTAAATGATATAATTATTCAATAAATATAAGATTCATCAAAATAACATCTATAATGTTTGAAATTACATTAATTAACCCCTTGAGATATTATTGGCATTTTATGGTATGTATATTACCCTGATAGTACGCATATACCAGAAGACGTGGTAAGAGTTAAATTAGTAAACTTACGGTTTAAGCTAAATGGTAAGGTTAATTTTGAAACTGAAACTTGTATAAATCCTATTGGTAGAAAATATTTTCAACATTAATCACCTTATATTCTAAATAAATTAGTTGGTTACATTTAGAAAATGAAATTTAGTTTATTTTAAAATAATCTATCTAGACCATCCAAATGTACCCCGCCTCCGTCTTATAAAAATCCTCTACCTCTAACCCCTTACTCTCATATCTCAAGACTTTTGAATCATCCAAACTCTTCCCAAATATGCTCCCAATATCACTCTATATCTTATAAATGCCTCACCTTGGGATTAAGGCAGTTCAAGAAATCATTTTATCTTAAAATCAAAAGGGGTTACCTGATTTGAGGTAATGTCTTCACTCAAGCTTCTTTCATTTATTTTCATAGTCCAACCCCCTAAAATTTATTCATTCAATTTTTTAATAACAAGACCAGTATCTTTATTATACTATGATATTGTCATTACAATGATTCAAACTTCAATTATGCACACATCCCTCTAATAGATTTTGAACATTCTGTTTCTATGGATGGTAAACTACTGCCTCACGAAACGATGATTATTCAATTATCTTCTACAACCTCTCAGGGTTTCCATTATGATGGAACTGTATTTATATATGATATATATTATTTTTAAATTTTTTTATTATAGTTTAATGTTTATTTACAACCAGAACTTTATGAATGTCATGATATGTAAATACGATAATTTAATTTTAAGAAGTGTGGACTATCACCCCCTCCATGTGATATTACTCGTTCATGCCATACATGTAATGTATATAGATGGAAGTAATAAAAATATGTAGAATATATATAATATTATATTAAACTATTATTAATATTTACCTATGTATCATTACTTTTTCATTCTTTATATATGATATAGAAATTAATATAGCATTCATGGGTTCGTACGGCTTACCGTATTCATGAACAATGCTTTTCGTTTCTTATCTCCAAATGTTATAGACAATTATAAATACAAATATAATGGATATAAATGATATATAGGAAATTTAAATCATGAATATTATTTTTTTAATAATGGAATTTTGACCACATATATAGTTTTTAATTATAACAAGTTCATTTTTGACTCAAGTACCCAATATTGACAAAATGACCGATATTAACTTAAATTAATATATAAATTTAATAAAATGGTAATAAGTTATATAACAGGAATACTAAACTTGAAAATGGTTCCTAAAAATTATAATTTAACTTATGGTAATTATTATGGAATAACAAGTAACATACGTGCGAATCAGACTCAAGGTAAGGGAACCATTCACCAGCATCTATTAGTCAATGACTTAATTTATATTATGCCTTTTGATTTCCATTTTACTATGTTGGGATATGTTATTCTATATCCTTATTGTTGTAAATTTTATGTCCAAATTATGAGGGACCGTTTTTGTCTCTCATAAAATCATTTTTTTAATTTTTCAATGATGTTGTTAGGATACCCACTTTTTCTAAGGGAACATCTTAACACAATTTCTATTCTATGTGTTAAACATCAGCTTCTTGACTATGTCATTCTATGAATATGTTTGAATGACCATTAATTGTTTTACACATAATATCCACTTATATTTGGTGTATTTTTATATTTCACACATAATCATTTCATTGATTTATCCATAGTATAATGATACGATCTTTGGGGCTACGTCCCAATCCTTTATCGTTAAGGGGTATATTCATGTTTTTTACTTTTATTAACATATAAGGTATATCTAAAAAACTTTTAAGATGTTTATATCATGAATTGGTATTTTATCAACATATTTAGTTTTTTATTTTATTTTATTCCTTAATGATTTTTATTCAAGTATTTCTCATGTGGAAACAGACTCTTTAACTAAAAGATCATATTAAATGTTTTATAGATTTATTCATTTAAAAACTTATATTTCCTATCCATGTTTTCAGAATTTTATTTTGAACTTATATAAATGGACCTTATTTTTTTAAGTGATAATTATGTTTAAAAAATTCAATGTGGTATGAGATAATTTGATTCAAAATTCTATTTATGAAATATTTTAAATGGTTTTGGAAATGAGTTTAATATTTATACATGTTAAAGTGATCTCTTGCGGTTATAGTGGGGAAATGTTATATTTTATTTTATGCTTTTTTATGTGTTATGATTTCATAATGTTACTTTTACAATGGACGTGTGGTTACATAATGAACCAATGGAGGGTGGTTATGTGATAAACCAAATGATGGGTGGCTCCACGATAAACCATGAAAGATTGGTTACATTATAACCTTTAATTCAATGGGTATGGAAGACGGTCATATGGATATTCCATTTAGTGATATGTGTGGAATTTGAAGGTTTAGTTATTCCATTTCAGTATGTTTATGTCCCATGATTCTTTTATATTCTATATGTTTCTTTCTATGGGATTTTAGGGAAATATTTTGTTTACAAAAAGGGTATGTAATGAACTTATATTTAGTGAAGTATATATACTACTTATTAAAGGAGAAATGTATTACTTTCTGAATAAGTATTAATTGTTTTCATGTTATCCTAGAACTAATAGTTTTCTTTCTTTATGTATCCCTTACTGATCTTTTTATACTCATCCTTCATTTTGAATTTTTTTTCATAGGATGCAAGGATGAATACAGTCATGGGTGAGATCAATGAAAAGCTATGATGTGAAAACATGAAACAATGTCATGTTTCATTTTAAGGATTTTTTGTTTTATATAAAAAATGGATAGTGAGTAGAAGTGTCTGTATGTAATATTCATTTTGTTATGTATAAGTTATGAAATAATTCTCTAAAGCACTAAACCTCAAAAGATACTCAATGTGAATTAATAACATAATTCATGTTTATGTATTTTTTAAGGCTGGGGCCTTACAGTTTGTATTAGAGGCGGGTTTAGTTACCTATAGAGGTTAGGGTGTTATTTAAGCATAAGTGATAAAACAATAATGGTTCGCATATTAGAAATAGTAAAAGTTATTTTAGACAAATTTAATGAGTTTGAGATAACATTAATAAAATTATCTTAGTTTTTACCCTCCTCATAAGATAGTATATGTTGATTTTACTAATATACTCACACTGACCCTTTTCGTTACAGAGTAAATTGTTGGATATAGTAGGCACCAAATTAACAATAGATGTGAAGGAAACTGTGTTGGTTTTCTGAATAAGAAACCAAATGAAATGGGAGCTGCTATGAGAACATTTTTGGTTATTACTGCCCTACTATCTAGATTCATTATTAACCACTTGAACCTTGGTGATTTTTCTATGGTGTCATATATGTGAGAAATGGATCCATGTGGAAGTTGAGGTAATAATCATAAAGGTAAGTATATTAAAAAAAATATTTTCATTGAATGTGGAATGAAACACCTAGGAAAAGTACTCAAAGGTATGGGAAGATGTTTCAGATGTGGTAATGGAGGTCATAAAGCAATAACCTTCCAATGGAAAAGGAAGCGTCCAGTTGAATCCAAAATAATAAATGAAGTTTTTTTCAAAGGATAAATTGAATGTTTTAAATGTGGTTTGCATGGTTATAATTCAAAAATATTTCTTACAGAGAAGATTTGGGAATAGGATCAGAAATATCGTACAAATATATGTTTACCAATTCCAAATTCCAGTCCAATTGAAGTTGGGGAAACTAAATATAACCTATGAATGGTATGGAGTACTTCATAGCTAATGTTTTGAGATTATTGAATATTAGGATACGATTCATGATTATGTTTATAGGAAATAATCATTATAGAATTGGTTGGAAAAAATGGATAAGGGATCATGATGAATGCTGGACGATTAAGAAGTCTACATTATAGAAAGTATTGAGTTATATTAAACATTTGGATGACAAAATTTTCAAAAGTATTAATGCTTTTTTTATGGGATTACTTTGGTATAAAATTTCCTTGTTTGTGTAACCCGGCTGTTTGTTATGTGAAAATTCTATTTCATGAAGAATTATATTTTATTTTTTGGATATAGTAATAAGGAATCATTTGTGTTTATATTATCCTTAAATTTGAGGCAATAACATGTTATAATTGTTTGGGATGGAAATGCAATGTATGAGATAACATTTGAGGTTGAAATATGTTATGGTTATTTTTGATAAAATTATCTCATTTTTTGGAATGTTATAAAATTATTTTTTTTTTTGAAAAAGGAAAACACACTGATAATGTGATAATTCATCACCTTGGAAAAAAATATGGGAATCGACTCTACAACCAAAGTGCGACTAGATTTATTTCTTACCACTAGAATACATGAAGTCCCTGGTTAGTATGAGTTTTTCCTTTTAGTTAGATGATTTAATGGATCAAGAATAAGTTGATTTTGGGAATTTATACTTTACCAAATAGATGTTTTTTCTATCGGAAAATTATTTTCTAATTACATGATAACTGTTATTTTGGAAGATGCTCGCTCATTTGGGAACACTATATGCCTAAGTAAAATTGAATACTATGAGATTTTATTTCAAGAGTAATGGTGGAATTTTATTTTGGAAGAATCTATGTTTCTACCAGGAAAGTCTGTCAGGGGGGAAAATCCCCTGACCATTTATTAAAAAAAGAAAAAGAGTACAAAGGGCCGAGCAGTTCCAAAATCACAATCCCATTCAACCAAAAATTCCACATTCAAATGTCATGAAGTCCGCCAAAATCCACCTCGAACCACGATCAGATCCACTGCAATCCAAAAAGAGGGTACCTCGAATCCCGAGACAGGACATGTCTCATCCATCCGCCGTCGCCAGAACCTGTCAACCTCACCGTCCACCGCTGAAGAAGGTGACCGGAAGCATCAGCGGCAGCCGTTTCATCAAGCTCCATCACCAAACATGGAAAACACATCACCATGCCAGCATCGAGAATCATCCAAAACCGCAAGTTCTTCCCAAAGTCACAAACCTCCACCAACAAAAACATCCAGAACAACAGATTCAAAACACACGGATCACCCCACCTCGAAACCTTCATCAGCGTCGAACAGAAATCATGCAAAATCCCATCGCCACCCTCCAACCCACACACAGAGACCACAAAGACCAGCCGAATAGCCCCCTGCTGAATCATAACACAGAAGGCGGAAACCAGCCGTGAAAGGATCTCCAGGGCCTCAGCAGAAGAAGAAAAACCCCAAAGCACCAGATCTGGATCCCCTTTGCTGCAAAATCAAGACCCCGAAGAATCTGGACCTTACCTTCGCAGAAAGCTGAAACACGATCCCGACGCACCGGATCAGGTACCCCCTCGCCGCCGTGGAGAACCGCGACCGTGACGCGGCGCCGACCACGACCCCACGTAGCAGAAGATCCGGAGCACCCGAAGCCGGAGGACCCACGTCGCGGGAGAACGAACAGACTCCCGATCTCGGCCACCCTTCACCGAGGAAGCAGCCACCGCACCACGAAACAGCCGGGAAGATCGAGGAGGGGTCGCCGCCGTCCGAGCGAAGTGGGAGGAAGGCAGCGACGAGACGAACCCTAGCCCACAGCGCCCTTTACGGGCTCATCCAAAGAATCTATGTTTTTATTATGAACATAAAATGATTCATTTCATTTATAGAAATGATTATCCTATCTTTAAGAATATGTGATTAGGTTAATTAATTTTTAGTATCATACATTAAGAGTACTCGATGATGTTGGGGGATAAATGTTAAGATTTATCATGCAAGACTATTAGCACGAATTCTTCTGAGAATTGGATTTTAATATTAATTAGGATTATACTGAAGAATTTATAGACAATTGTGTATTGAATGGTCTCTATTAAAATTTGGGTATTGATTGATGAATATCGGAGATTGATATATTATTCTTTTCATGGAATTATCCGATCTTGTACTAACCATTTAGGTTTTTGTTAATGTCTAAAGACAGGGGAAATATATAGATCCTCTTTTGTGGAATATTTGATTATTTTTATGTTTATTCTAGCCATTTAGGTACGACCAACACATATTGAGTACTCATTATTTTGGTAAAAGAGGAGTTTTTTATAGAAATTTATTAAAGGATGAAATTCTACTGGAAAATTAAGATTAATTCCTTATGTTCTTATTCTATGTCGTAAAATAATTCCTTAACTATATGAAAGGGATATTAAAACAAAAATGTTTTTCATTTAATTTTCATACTGGGGAATCAAATATCTTTTAACCTATCACAAGTTTGTGGTTTTTTGTGGTTAATTTTCTCCTGATCCTGTTTTCTATAACTCTCCATCGGAACTTGATGGTTGGTTTCTCCTCCATATCCATGTTTTCTTATAGGGAATCCTAGTATGTGTTATCTTGGTTGAACTTTGTACATATATTTATTTCTTTTAATGTTATAGTTTTATTGACACATTTTCTGATGGGGTACGTTCAATAATGATTCTGAGTCCAATTTTAAAATTATGGGGACACAATTTCTAAAAGGGGGGATGGATATAACAACCAAGGTATTTATAGATTAATACATTGTAATTTATATAAATATTTATGAATAAGATATTAATTTTACATTAAACTAGACACATTTTCCAATATTGTACTCAATGCACATGGGGTTCTCCGAAATCTTACTTTGCACACAACATTGAGATATATCAAAAAACAATATAATAATGATATTATTTTAAATGGTAGTTAACGCATAACCATTTTATTGCTGGGAATGAACAGATATAACTAAAATATTGTTATAAATGTTATTTAAATCTCTTAACATTTATCCAATAAATTTTAAAGGCTTAAAATTAGAATTAATCTGATTTTAAGTATGAAATACTCTAATATTTTTAAAAGGTTGTTTTACAACCTTTGGATGGTGAACCCTTTTTAAATATAGTTTTTTTTCACTTTTATATATTTTATTTTTCCAAATAAATTTATTATTTAGAATAATAACATCAAAATTTACTTTTGATGAAATTTTGGTATTTTTCTGCAAAAGTTCATTTTTATAATAATAGTGAAAAATACTGCACTTTAATTCAAAACAGTATTTTAATATAATTTATTTATATAAGAAAATTGTACTTTTAATTGGTTTAAAAGTGAAACTGATTTATATTTTTACCATTTTTTATAATTTTAGTCATTTTAAGTAATTTTACATTGAAATTTGATATAAAAAAATGTCTATCTTCTGATATTTATTACCTTATAAAAACCCACTTTTTGTTTTGAAAATGGGAATTAATTTTAAATTAATTAATGAAACTTTTGTGTTTTGAATTTGCAAAAATGGAATCCATATTTGGAATTTTGAGTTCCAAATTTTTTCAATTATTACCTTTTATTTTTAAACATAATGAATAGTAACTTTAGTAATTATTTTTTACCATAGTTAATGGGTAAATCTGTAAAATAATGGAAAAAATAACATTATAATAATATAAAACTATCCTAAAACCGATTATAATAATATTGTATTATACATTTCCGACCATGGGAATCCTATGATCGATTTTGGGACCCCGTGAAGCATCTTGGAGGTGAAAATGATATTTTATAAAGATTAATTTAAAGTAATGAGAAATGTAACATTAACATGTATTTTTTAGAAAGATAATTTTTATATAGGGTTATATAAGTGATATATTCAACTAAAAATATTAATTTTAATATTATAATGATTTAATACATCATGGTTATTTTTTTATAATTTTTAGATATAAAATAAATTTATTTATTTTTGACACAATGATGATGTACTAATTACCTTATTAAGGAATGATTTAAATAAATGAGATTAAAAATATTACAATAAATTTATTTTGGAACATTTAATGACATCCATATATTTTGGGGTTGTGTATGTCTTGTTAAAGTTTATTTAATGAAGTTTTCTTTAAATAATGAAGTTGTTATGGATTTTTAAAGTCATGATATGAATAGTATAAAATTGACATAAATGAGTTTTTAAAACAAATATTATTTTCTAAATGATATAACAGTTCAAAATGTATAAGATTTGACCAAATTACATAGATAAGTTTTTCCATGTCATTAATGAACCGCTTTTGATTTTATCGGCATTTTATGGTAACAATATCAACTATATAGTATGAATATACAAGAACACGTGGTAAGAGTTAAATTAGTCAACTACGGGTTAATGAAAAATAATATGGATACTTTTGAAGAAAAAACCTGTAAAAAACCTATTTGTTGAGATTATTTAGAACAATAATAAACTTATCTTATAATTAGATGAGTTGGGGAACTTTTTGAAATTGAAATTCAGTTTATAATAAAGTAATCCTTTAAGAGATCCCTAAATTACCGCCCCTTATAAAAAGCTACCACATCTAACCCCATACTCACACTCATAAATCCCTTTGTTTCACCTTCAATATTCCATAAAAATCTCCCAACAACCCTATATTCCTCATAGAATCCTCACCTTATGACTAAGGTGATTTTATAATGCCATTCAGCTTAAAATCAAAAAAACACACCCAATTTGAGGTAATGTCATCTCTCAAAATTCTTTCATTTATTTTCTTTTTCCAACCACATGAACTCTATTTATTCCATTATTTTATAACAGTGTCATTATATCAAATATAATAGGATTTTTTTAATAGAATTATTAGAAATAAAATGTCACAGACAACCATCTAATGGATTTAGAACATTTTGTTTCTGTGGATGGCGAACTACTGCCTCACAAAATGATGATTGTTTAATTATCTCCCACCACCTCTCTTGGTTTCCATTATGATTGAACTATATTTATATATTTTATGAATTATATTTATATTTTATCTATTGTAAATTATGTTTTTATTTATAATCATACCTTTATTCCTTTAATTATTAGTAAATACGATAATTTCATTTAAGAAAGTGAGGACTATCGCCTCCTCAATGTGATATGACTTGTTCATTCCATACATAGAATGTATAAAAGAAAGAATTAATAAAATTACGTTGAATATATAAAATAGTATATTAAAATGGAGTTATAATATACCTATGTATCATTATTTTTTCATTCCTTTATATATGAATTAGAAATGATAGTAGCGTTCATGTGTACGTGCGGCTTACAGTCTCCGTGAATGTTGCATTTCATTTATTATCTACCAATGTTATAGACTAATATAAATACATATATAATGGATATATATGATATATATGATTTCTATATCATGAATATTATTCTCGAGATAATATAATTTTGACCACATAGACGATTTTTAATTATAATAAATTCATTTTTTACTCAAGTAACCAATATCCACAAAATGACCTATATTAACATAAATAATTAAGTAATTTTTATAATGTGGAAATAAGTGATAAAAATGAATAATAAACATTATAAAGGTTCTTAATAAAGTAGAAAATAACTTATGTGTATTATTCTGGATGAATAAGGAACATACGTCACTTATCAAACTCAAGGTAAGGAAACCTTTCACCCTCCTCTTTTATTCAAAGACTATTTTTGTGTTATGTATTTTAATTTCAATTTTCATATGTTAGTATATGTTCATATTTATCCATATTTCTTAAAATTTTATGTCCAAATGTTGAGAATCCCTTTTTTATCCCATAAAAAAACTTCTAAATTTGTTAGTGACGTTGTTAGGCTACTGAATTTTTGTAAGATAACTTCTTAACCAAATGGTAATTCTTTGGGTTAAAAATCTAATTTTTTATTAATTAATGCAATGAATATATGTGAATGGACATTTATTGTTTTACAATTAATATCCACTTATATTGGGTTTTTTTATATTTGTCACATATAATTATGCCTTTGATTTATATTTACTCTATTGATATGATCATTGGGGGTTTGTCTCAATCTCTTATCATTGAGGCGTATATTGAGGTTTTTCAACTTTATTAAAATATAATGTGTATATACAACCCTTTTGAAATTTTATATCATGAATTAGTATGTTCTCATGATATTTAAAGTATTATTATATGTTATTCCTTAATTATTTTTATTCAAGTGTTTATCAGGTGGTAAGGGTCACTTTAACTAAAACATCATTTTAAATGTTTTAATGATTTATTCATTTAAAACCATCTATTTCACGTCAATTTTTTCAATATGGTTTTTAAAAATTTATGAAAATAGACATGATGTTTTTTGAAATGAAAATTTAATTCCAATGTTTCAAAGTTGTATGGGACACTTTGATTCAGAATTCTCATTACAAAATTATTTAGTTGGTTTTGAAAATGGGTGGAATATTTCTATATCTTAAAATGATGTCTTCCAGTTACAGTGTGGACATTTTATATTTCATTTATTCTTCTTTTATGTGTTATGATTTTATAATGGTAATTATACATTTTATGGGTGGTTACATGGTAAACTAGTGATGGGTGGTTACCTGATAAACCAAGTGGAGGATGGTTATATGATAAACCATGGACCAGTGGTAATGATATAACCTCAAATGCATTGGGTATTGAAGTCAACAGTATGACTATTCCATTTGATGATATGTGTGTAAGTTCATCATATGGTTATTCCATTTTAGTTGTTTTATTTCCCAAGTTACCTTTATATGGTATATGATTCTATCTATGGGATTTATGGTTATCTTTCAGTTACAAAAATGTTATGTAATGAGATTATATTAAATTAAGTCTATTTATTAATTATTAATGGTGAAAAGTAATAAATTATGATAATGTATTCATGGTTTTCATGTTATCCAAGGACTAATAATTTTCATTTTTTTTATGTATCCCCTATTGAGATTTTTTGCTCATCCCATGTTTTGAAATGTTTTTTGGATGACATAATGAAGAATAGATTCAAGGATTGGATCATGGAATTTTTATTGAGTTGAAGTTTCTACATGCAATATTCATGTTATTATCTATAAGTTAAGACCTAATTCTCAACGACTCTAAACCTGAAAACATTATCAATGTCAATTATTTACTCAATTCAATATTATGTATTTTTTAAGGTTGTGGACTTACATATCTATTTTAATTTTATTCTCTTTTTATTGGTTGGAAGTTTATTTCATGATTTATGAGGAATTTTAGCTTTATATAAGAATGATTTTACTTTGATCCGAATTTAGTTTCTTCCATATCTATGATAAATATAAAAAATAATGAGAAGAAGAAAATTAGAAATACGTCCATATTGAGTAAGGAAGATGGTTCTCTATAATAGAATGATAAAAATGATAGAGCTAGTTTATAGGAGAAGTGATGGTGGTTTATTATACAACTAATGATTTGGAAATTAACTATATCTTAATAGGATCAAGACAATGAGGTTTTCAATAAATAGTTGTAAATACATATTAAAAATATCTTTAATAAGATGAAATATTACATGCAAGTGGTAATGTGACAACTATAAAACAAGAGAAGATAATATTATAAAATTTATGGAAACAAGGTCTATCCAATAAAATAATGTTTAAGGGAGTTAACAAAACTAGATATTCCCAAGAAAATCAATAAGAATGTTGATAGTTCATCCTTGGGTGACAAACCTAATAAATTAAATAAAAAATGAATCCTAAAACATGATTCATGACAATAATGAAACTTATAAAATTTCATGTTCAATGTTATATAAGGAAATAAATATACTTGATGATATTTTAATGATTTTAGAAATAGAACCAAAAACCTCCTCCCGATCTTCTACACCATCGTTATAACAACCTATAAATTTTTACAAATTATTATATGATTCATAAATATAAATATCCATGAAGAAAACATAAGGATCATAAATTTATAATGTATTTGGATGACTTGCTTTATAATAAATAAATGGAAACATGAGTAATCAAGAAAAGCTTAGGTCATGAAAATGTTTGATGCAAACTCTATGCCCGACATGATACTTATACAAATAGACTATTACTATATTTCTCCAACATATCAACTATAAAAATAATCATTGTATGATGATGAACACAGCTCGTCACTATCTCCACCTCCATATATACTTTCTGTTACTGCCTGTAAAAACATTACATTGAAAAATAAATAGTTTGGTATATCAATATTAAAAAATAAAACAAAAAAATTTTGGAAACTAAATGATTTTTAATTTTTCTGATTTACCTTCTTAGTACCAATTGATGAAATACCACTGGGGGAAGATCCGGTCATTTTCTAATATAAATCAATTAATGCTTTCAGAAAAATGATTATCTAAACCTCTTGTTCTTAAACTATGTTTCATAGAGAAAGAATCTCTCTTTGAGTATCCTGGGTTATGAACTAACTACAACTAGAATTAAATGACGTTGCAATCCCCGGTGTATTTCCAATGACCTCAGATGGTATGGGTCCCAAACCCATCCCACACACTCTACCAAGAGGCTCCTTTACAAGGAAATTAGCATAAGGGATATCATGGGAGACTGAATAATACGGCGCAGGATTGGAATCCCATAGTTCATTAAATTTTACACATTAAAAAATATCAATAATATTATAAGAAATATATATTAACATATTAATAACTAATAGTAAGTTATTATAAGGAAAAATAAGTTTATACCCCAACTTCATTAGCAGACTCATTAACAAAACTTCCCTCATATTTTTTGTGAATTTTTAACCACACATCGGTTTAGTATTTTTTGTGCCCTAAACTCTAGAGATGCATTAAACTATGATAAATAAAAAATTTAATATTTTAAATTAAAAATATTGGATTATAAATATTTAAACTAATGATATGATTTTCATAGCTGATCGGCTTCTAGAAAAACTCTTTGACCCCGTAATGTGAGGGAGTACTTTCTTAGCCAGGATTGATGCATCCTTCCTTAAAAGATCAGAAAATAAATAAAATTTAATTTAATATTAATTTTTTCAATTCTATATCCTCTTTATTAAATGTATAAATGCAAAATGATATTAATGTAATAATATATATTAAAATACAATCATCTTCTCATTATGATTTCTTTCAACAAAAACATTCCATTCCTCTTTGGGTACCCCATCTGGTAGCTTTTCATACATCTTTTTGGTGGTAAATGATGTATAATTGACATCACCTCACAATCTCCACTAAAATACTTTCAATTTATTGACCATATTTTTTAATGTCCTCATTTGTGGTAGTGCATCTGCTTCCGAAAAGTGGAAAATATGTTGTACATAGAAATTCATTTAGAAATTATTATAATATAATAACATTAAATTAAATTACACCATAATGTATTAAAATTACTATTATATGGGAATAAAAACATCATTTTTCCTTGTTGAAGGTGTAATCCTTAAATCATCATACACAATAAGAAGGGAAACTGGATCTGTTTCCAATTGGCATAGAATCTGGCCATTTAATCCTAGGGAGTCATCTATAGGGACCCCATATGAATAATATGGGACAACTATCTTCTCTCCATTCAGATTCTGTAAATATGAACTTTTTATATTTTTCTTGATACTATCATTGTTTCCATATTTTATGAAAAAACATTTAGTAAAAAATACTACAAAAAATTTATGCATATTAAAATTTGTACATATAATAGTCACCCTCAAGTATCCCCATGAATAACTACAAGTGGCACACCACCCCATCATTATTGAGGCTCTTAAAGGAGGTGATGACGACTTAGCTGTTTAAGGGACGCTCATAGAGGGTGTGAGAGATGGTGA
This sequence comes from Viscum album, assembly GCA_963277665.1. Taxonomy (NCBI): domain Eukaryota; kingdom Viridiplantae; phylum Streptophyta; class Magnoliopsida; order Santalales; family Viscaceae; genus Viscum; species Viscum album. The sequence goes on from OY728161.1 coordinate 633,835,961, forward strand.
ATGGGGATATGGTGTAGGGGGCAAGTGTATGGTGGCTCATATGTCATAGGGAGGTAGATATATGGATCGTCCTCTATTGTAGTGGTTGATGAAATAGTATAATGCTTCCTCTATGGCCTTTATATAATTAAATCAAATAATTTTATGTTCAGAACATATATTTCAAAACATTTATGCATAAAAAAATTAAAAATGAAAATAGATGCACAATACTAACAAACAAAATATACATAACAATGATAATGAAGGACTACACAAATGAAATAAGTTGTTGCAAAATTAATGTGTTACATTTCATACAATAATTTTACCCTTAAATCATGTCAGTTTCCTACTCCATTACTTCATAGACTTCACCCACCCTTGATCGAATTATATATTCAATATCATGATTGTGAAATAAGTCTGCTTCTTGCTATTGATGATATTCAATGTTATAGGTCAAATATCCCACATCATCACCCATATCACACAAATCTATTTGTTTTATATGAGCAACTACACTCTACCATTAATCCAAAAAATCATTCTCAGAAGATAACATTTTCTCTTGTGATGACAAGATATACAGATCATACTATTCATGGTCACCAACATCCTCATGTGAGAGAAGTTCACAGATGTAAATTGAAAGGAATGTCTTTTAACTCCTTTGATAATATCGACCCAATTTTATTTGAATAAAACAACTAAAAAAGTATCATTGTAGTTTAATTAAATAATATCAGTCTTCTTTCAACAGTATCCCAATTTAGAAAATGTAGATATATCCATATAATTTTTTTAACCCACTTCTCGATCGACTGAATGAAATCTAAATCCATTAATATCGTAAACATCAATCATTCTAAATTATTTTGGATAACATCTAGAAAGAAAAATAAAATCTTCTGACAACTCTACTCGTGTATTAGTATTCATGATATTAGAAAATATACATTATTTTATTTACATAATATACGTGCAATCCAAATATCTATATTTTTGGCAGTATTCATAAACTTACGCATCTTGAACAACATTCTACTATCTATTTATTAATAGATTTTGTTATATCATTATCATTTTGAGTTTAGCCTCTAATCCGTCTCTTTGTTTTTATCCTCAACTATTTAATCAATGGATTTGAAATTTCACTATTCAGCATCACATATCTTTGTGCCTGTAATAATTCCATTTCTGTTAGTGAAACATTTTACATCCTCCCAACTGATCGGCCACTATCATGAAATATTTTGGATTTCCAATGTATTTGAGATTGATTCGATGTGTCGTCAACACACCCAACACGATTAAATCTTCTCTCAATATCATCTATGTATCTAGAACGAAATTTAAGACATTCTTATTCCAAATATCCTCCAAAAATAGAGCCTTCTGGTTGATCCTTATTTCTCACATATTATTTCAAATTCAAAAGATATCTACTAAATAAAATAATGAAACATAATTATGCATTTAATTAAGTTACTAGAATTTTTTATTTAACTGAAAACATATAAATAACGCACCTCTCAATTGTATTCATCCATTGATAACGTATGAGGCCTCTTAATTTAGCTACCAAAACCAAATGCACAGTTTAATTCATCATGATAGTTAGAAAGTGGAATGATCATCTCCATTTCACAATGTTCCAATAAAAACCACTCTTGAATGTTGTCATGCTAAAATGGATGTTGATATTACTCACATAGTTGCCTGAAAAATGTGCAGAATTGGAGTGCGACGACAATATATTTTTCAGGTAATAATGTATTCAATGAGAATGGTAGTGACTAGTGTAACAAAATATGTGAATCATAACATTTCAATCCATGTAAACTATGATTCATTAAGTCAATTCACCTCGAGATGTTACATTAATACCCATCATATACCTTTACATGCATTAAAATTTGAAGGAATGTATCTTTATCCCTATTTTTCAATGCAAAAATTTTCGGAGGATACATTTCATTCTCATATGGCCAGATATCATGTTTTATGATCATTACTTGTATGTATTTCTGATAATTGAGACAATACTTAGAATTTATTTGCTCATTATGAAATGTCAAGATCAAATTTTTCATAGATATTCTTCTCATTATGAACAAAATCACTATTATTATGCAACAAATTAATTTCCCAATAAAGAATATTGAAAAATATATTTTTTTCTTCAATTATTGCATATCGATTTAACTTGATGATGCATTTCGAACTCGTTTCACACTATCATTCAAATGATTAACCTTCCCAAATTCTATTTCATCATTTCTAATTTGTTCTAATATTACAGAACCATTTGTCAACTTTGGAGGTGGTCTACAATCAATGAAACTGTTCAATTTTGATTTGTTCATCCAAACTCAATGATATGTATCAATAAATCTTCGATGGAACAAGAAGAACCATTTTGTACTGTGATGTAGTAGTTTGGGATAAAAGACGAAGTTATAATTAAACCTATCCAAAACTGTGTATGTATCCCAACCAGATAAATTTCCAAGTCCCGAGAAGTCACTAATGGTACCCATTAAAGCAGCATACATTTTGATCATTGTTTTAGAAGAGGCATCATATGTCTCAATAGTGTTTCTCCATAACAACAACAATTATTCAATTAATGTCTTTAATAATAAATCAATATCATTTCTAGGTATTTTTTCCTAGAATAATCATCAAAATGATAACATTAATTTGTTCAATACACATAAAAGATGGAAGATTGTAAGGGATCAAAACGACTAGCCAAATTCTATAACTAGTACTCAAATTCCCAAATGGGTTGAATCCATTGATATCCAATCCCAATCAAACATTCCTAGGATCTACTAAAAAGACTGGATGTAATGAATCAAATGTCTTACATGAGTGTGAATCTCATGGATTTCACATTAATCCATCATTTTTATTATCTAAAGAATTCCACTTCACGTGTTTGGAGGTTTTTGATGACATAAATAATCTTTTCAATAAAGGATTTAAAAGAATGTAACACAAAACCATTACAGGTGTGTTTCATTTCTTCTTCTTCATAGTAGTATGTTGATTCAGATTTCTAAAATCACCTATTTACTGTAATCTAGAAGAAGAAAATTTGTTTCAACCATATCTACTTCAATCCTTTCTTCAATAAAGCATACAATCATTGGGACACGCATGTATTTTTTTATAATTCAGACCAAGCATGTTAACAAAAATTTTCATATCATTAAAAGTCTCAGGAATGGTTTCTTTAATAAATGATTCATGCTATAATTCCAATATAATGGACATTTCCTTATTTGTAATTCCACAGAGATAATAGATATGGTACAAATTCTATGGAAAAGAATATTTTGAACATTTCAAACATCCACTATAAAACTCTTGAGTACCATTGTCAAATAAAACCTAAAATGTATTTTCCATAGTGATGTTATCTCTTACATTAGTCTCCACATAATCACGATGAGTATCCAGTGATATGTTACAATCGTGATCTAGTTGTCCTACAGTCTCAAAAACATCACTTGTCACATTTATATTTTTAGCACCCTCATGTAGTTGTTCTGATATGTTTTGATGTTGATGGTGTGGTTTGAAATTCTGAATGCATCATTTATAAGGTTATTTATATCACTTTACATTTTTGATGATATTGGGAGCTCATTCAATGGATTGACATCAATGCTCAACCTTTCTGTAACATTCAATTCTCTGTGCCAAATCTGACACCAATATCAAGTAGAGAATTGCTTCAATATTAAATATTCATAAACATAATCTCTATTCAACCATCATATAAATTTACATTTAGTAAATGGACATCTTATTCTCCCATCAACGGATTGATTAGAAATTGAAAAATCCAATAACTCCTCTAAACCCATAGCATCTTGAAGTGTGTTCGTCGGTAATGTGATCCAACATTTATCCATGTATATCACAATATTCGTAATCAACATTAAAGTAAATTAACACACATAACAATTACTAAATATGGAAGGACATTCATATATAAAATCATGACCCATCCCACATGGCTACGAAGTGACTACACCAAGCCTGCTATCCATAGGCCACGGGTTGGTGACTAGCACTTGAGGGCTTTTCCCGAAAAGGGAAGACATTGCCTTAGAGATCTGTACATACTAAAAAAGAGAAACTGAATTTAAAACCATCACAAGAAATTTATGACCACAAGACTAATGTGAAACCATAAGTACAATTGAAATTAAAAACAGTGGTCCAGAAACACAAGCCATGGAAGTTTAAAGAAAAGTAAATAGTTGTTCCATCTACCCTAGAGCTCTACCTGGAGGGTAGTAGTTGTATGTATGAAGTCAAAGCAGAGGTTCTTGACTTCTCCCATCTCACCAAGCTCCACCAAGTCCCGAACCTCCTTAGTCTTTCTCAGAGTGTCAGTAGATTGCACCAGACACACACGTGCAGGTGAAGCCAGTGCACAGGTGAGTATAACAACTCAGTAGGGGACCCGAAGACCCCTGAAGGTCTCATAGAATTCCATAAAGTAAAACATCATAAGAAATACCACAATGGTAATAGCATAAGCATGATCTAAATCACGAAGCACAACAAAAAGAGATAGCACACTCTAATGGTATAACATCAAGGTTACTGGGATAGGGATGAAAAGTCGTAATTCTATATCATAATATATATGGTAACACTACTACTGACCTATATAGGTCACTCTATGATAACACGTATTGGTTGCAAGATGTTGACCTATATTGGTCACATGTGCTGACCCCTATTAGTAGCTAGTGTTGACCCATTATTAGTCACTGGTGTTGACCTATATTGGTCGTTGGTGTTGACCCAAATCGGTCGCTGGTATAGAGGTTGGGATTATTAGTCGTATAGCTAGATCATCCCACGCCGGAGTTTCTGATGCTGACCCGTAATGGTTTCTCTTCTTCATCAGGTCACATCCAGCCACTAGATTCCCTAATGAAACAATCCTAATCTCTTAAAGACTCTACTCTACAAGCCATCAGTCATATTTCAATCGTTATTAAGTCCTGTTAAAATCTACTCCAAGGGACCGCCCCGTCATTAGGGTCATAACGTGATAGTCGGCGCATCGATCGGGCGCCCGGTCTGTGAGATATGGGAACATTTGTTAAAAGGTTATGGTTGGATTTTGTCTGATACAACCTAGTTCACACATCAAACTCTATCAAAACTCACATAGAGTATCTCCAACGGATGACCTTGTCACAAGGGTCATTATTCCACAGATGACACATCGATCGGACAACGGGTCTGATAGTTACACCCCATTCCATGAAATGGATGTGATCGTACCTCGATCTTCCCTGACTCGGTCAAGCCTGCTAGAATATTCCAAATAGACCAGTTCCCAAAAGGGGTACCAACGCCACTGACGTTGTGTTAACCTGACACCCGATTCGTCAGTTACATGCATTCCATTATTCGGGGGTCAGTTGGGTCTGGGCACGGTCCGACTCAGTTAGGCCGGCCCGACGCTATGGTCGTAGGGTCTTCCTGACCCCGCCTAGGTCCAGCCCATTAGGGGTCAGACAATTTGACTAGGGTCGGCCCATCGGTTCAGCCAGGCTCATTCGCTGGCCTAGGCCGTGGGTCCAGCCCGACCCGTTGGGTCGCGGGTCCCGTCCGTTCGACCGGCCTATACCTACCCCTGTTCGCCTGATGGCCGACCATTTCTCTAGCCAGACCCATGGACACAAGTCCATTTCGTCCGACTAGTGGGGTGCTACCCCACAAAATATAATGGTGTGCTAGATGGCTGACCATTCTCCAGCCGACGCATCGCGGCGCGGGTCCACGCCTCCCCCTCCTGTCGCGACTGCTACCATTAGTGGCCCCTGTAGGCACCACGCTTCTCCCATGCGGCCTTCTTGGGCTGACCACATCTGGACATTGTGGCACACTGCCTTCCCTCCACCCATAGCTAGTTTCTGTGCGCCTCCTTCAGCAACAGCCAACATAGTGCATCATAAGTTCTTTCTTTGGGCCACCAGACGTGCTATGGTGGTCCGTTCTTGGTTCAATCCGTACCTACAAGCCTCTCGGGTCACCGATGCCACTGTGTCACCCCAATATCTTCCTTTTCATCACATTTCCCACCCGTTCATGGGAAACAGAAGAACAATAAGATCATTGGAGTGTCCAGACCTTGTTTGAATTGGCCTGAACCCTCCATGATAGTAATTTAACAAGGGGTGTTAACAAAAAATAGAGAATTTAGAAAAAACTCCCAACTTGTAACACCACATCAACCGCCCATGTTTAATGAATAATCCTCAAATCAACCCATTGGTTGGTTGATACCTATTCATCATATTAATAAAGAACAAGGAAGGAAAAATATCTGAATGTCAAAAACAGAAACCCATACCTGGATGAGACATCCACTAAAAATGATAAACATAACCTCATTTTTTGTTGTCATCGTTCCATGATTTATTTGTGCTTGTCACTACTTGCTGAATCCAGTCTCATATTCCTTGGGGATGTTGCATCAGTATTTTTCCATAATTTTTTTACCTGATGATGTTGTTCCAAAACCCCACCCCATGTTCCATTTAAATAGGAGGGGGAAAGGTGAGTAACACATTGAGGAATTAATGAGGATCATTAAATTAATTAATGAACCTATTTTTATTCAAAATGGTGGATTTACGCAATTGATTATTCATTCCATATATTGGATTGATATGTCATAGGTCCCACCATCACCGCTCTTCCGTTGCAGAAAAAGAATATAAAATAATAATTACATGTTATTTTACTTTTATTAAAATTTTAAAAAACTAACCTTTTCTATATACCTACTACATTTGAGGTGAATCCTTTCATATGTGAATCCTGGTGCATCAGATTCAACAGTGTCCTCAAATTTTTAATCCGAGCAACAGTTCAAAAGATAGAAAATTTCACCCACACATTTTCTTAACGTAACTAAAAAAGTTGAAAAATACATTTCGGGCAGCCCGAGCCTCCGAATCACAGGCCATCAATTTTCAAAGACTCATAATAATCCCAATTAAGTATAAAAAAATATAAAAAACTTTTGGTTCATTACAATCTCCCCACCTTGGGGATTTACTTCCCCGAAATCCAAAAAATGATACACAATTAAAGAGGGGTATTTGGCACACATATGAGCCTCTCTCTGCCATGTTCACTCCTAGAGATTCACATGATTCCACAGAATGCACATTAAAGGTATCGACTACCCATGAAGTATCCTATCTTTTAAATCCTATATCTCCACCAGGTACTCCACAAAAGTTTCCCCATCGTCAATATCCAGCTCTCCCTGGTCAATGTTGTGAGATGGTTCATGCACATATCTTCTCATTTGGGATACGTGGAAGATGTGTGAACCCTCTCCAACTGTAGTGGTACTTCCAACTGATATGCCACCTTTCCAATCCTATGAAGTACCAGGAATGGTCTGATAAACCACAGTGAGAGTTTTTCACCTAGAGAAAATCTGTATAGTAACTATAAAGGGGAGGCACTCAAGAATACATGGTCCCCCTCCAATAACTCTAGTGGTATCTGTCTCCTATAATCATAAGACTTTTTTTTGGCTCTGTGAAGAATTTATCCACTCTCTGATGACCTGGACCTTCTAAGTGGTAGCTTGTACCATCTCTAGGCCCACAAGTGCTGGCTCTCCTGGATCCAACCAGCACAAAGGTGATCATCACGGTTGTTCGTACAATTCCTCAAAAGGGTCCATACAAATGGTGGAGTGAAGATGTTGTTGTATGAGAACACCACCAAGGGTAGTTGGTCCTCCTGACTATGAACAAAATCTTGGACACATGAATGAAGCATTTCCTCGTTGGACTGGTTGGTCCGCTGAGTCTGAACAACTATCTGCATGTGAAAATCTATCCTTAAGTGAAGATGAGTCTCGAAAGCCTCCTGTAATCCTTTCAAAAACCGGGATGTGAATTGTTTTTCACAGTTTGAGACTATCATCGAAGTCACCCTGTGAAGTCACACAATTTCTTGAATAGAATGACGTACCAAGATCTCTACCGAACCCTTATCTTGAATAGAAAGGAAGTGGCCGACTTGGTGAGTCGGCCAATGATCACCCTAATGGTATCGTGTCCTGTGGACATACGTGGTAAACTAGTCACGAAGTCCATCGATATCCCTTCCCACATCCACTCTGTTATCTCGAGGGGTTGGTTCATGCCTGCTAGTACCAGGTGCTAAGCCTTCACTAGCCTAAAAGTGTGGCATCTAGAAACAAACTCCACCACAACTTTCTTCATCCCTGGCCACTAGTACGGACGTCGGAGGTCCTGATACATCTTCATCAGACCTAGATGTACAACCAAGGGGGATGTATGGAACTCCCTCAGCACCTCCTCTCGTATCACCAATGGTACAACTATACATCCTCTGAAAATGATATCACGCTCCCCACATTCAGAATATCCATCCGGTGCATGTCCTGAGGATATTGGAGCATGTTTAGTCTCACAGCTATTGTCTCCAAGTTGTGCCTCCATAACTTGATGAAAGAGTGGAGGGTAAACTACCATCAACTGGAGGTAGATTGTATCATCTCTATCCACATAAGATATTTGAAGTGATGATAACTAATATAAAACCTCGTTCAGTAGCTGCATACTCAATATTTAGCTATGTGCATCAGCCACTACGTTCTCCTTCCCAGGAGTGTAGATTATCTCAAAGTCATAGTCTAGGAGGAAATATGGCCAACATCTCTATTTCATATTCAGATATTTCTGTGTAAATATATATCTGAGACTCTTGTGGTCTGAGTAAACAATGAATCGATCACCCATCATGTAGTGTCGCCACATCTTCAGTGTGAAGACAAATACTACCAACTCTAATTCTTGAGTCATATAATTCTTCTCATGAGGCCTCATCTATTGTGATCCATAAGAAATCGCTGCATCAACCTTCATCAGGACACAAATGAGTCCGGTCCCAGATGCATCACTGTAAACCATATAGTCAGTTCCCTCCTATGAAAACCTTAGGATGGGAGCGTTGGTCAAGCTCTGCCGGAGTTGTCAAAAGCTCTGTTGGCATGTGTTTGACTACAACAGAAGATTCTCATTCTTCGTTAAGGCAGTCATAGGTGCTACTACACTGTAAAAATTGGTTACAAACATCCATTAGTATCCTGTTAATCCAAGGAAGCTCTAAAAATCTATAACACTCCTAGGAGGCTTCCAAGCAAGTACTACCATGATCTTCACTAGATCCACTGTAACTCTAGCCTCTGAGATGACGTGTACCAAGATTTGGACCTTGCGTATCTAGAACTAACAATTTAAGATATTCATATATAACTGGTGCTCCCAGAGTGCATCTAAAACTATCCTCAACTTTACAACATGCTCTTCCTTGGACTTTGACTACAAGAAGATTTCATCTATGAAGAGCACCACAAAGAAATCATTGTATGGGTGAAATATCCTATTAATTAGCCCCATGAACAATGATGAAGCATTGTTCATGCTGAGAGGCATCACCAAGAACTCATAAGGATCATACCAACATTTGATGGCTATATTTGGTACGTCCTCGTCCCGTACCCTGAGCTGATGATAACTTGATCGGAGGTCTAACTTCAAGAACCACTTCTCTCCTTTCAACTGATCAAACATATCATCAATCCTCGGTAGAGGATAATTGTTCTTCACAGTCACCTGATTTTTGTGCCGGAATTCCAAGAATAGCCTGAAGCTTCCATCTACCTTCTTGGAAACCAACACCGAGGATGTCCATGGTGAAACACTTGGCCTTACTAATTCCTTCCTCTGAATGTTCTCCAACAGTACCATCAGCTCCCAGAGCATTATGACGTCCATCCGATATGCCGTTGTATCTCTCAGTGTTGTTCCTGGGTACAAGTCAATGCAGATGTCTACCTCTCTTTGTGGAGGTATTCTTGGGATAACTTTTGGAAAGACGTCCTCATACTCTCCCACCAACACTTGGAACTATTGACTCGACTCATTCACCGTGTTGAAGGTATTGAAATCCAACTGATATGTAATCAGTTGCACCCTCCTGAGCACAAGTCCGTCTCATGATGCACTTTTTTCCTTCTAACCAAAAAAGGAAAACTGGACTCCATCTCTGTGCGTCTACCACACTGTAGGTCTCGATCAATCAATATGTGTGTGAACTACTGATATAAAGTCCATGACATGAATGAAGTCATAGGGCTTAAACGCTGCAACTAGAATATCCCATCTGAAACTCTCTCATCTGAGAGTTAGATCACAATGTCAGCACCAGTGTGTGACCACTGAATCTCCTCCCATTAGAGTATCCAAATGAAAAGGTCAAGCTACAAGCTCAGTAAGAATCTCAAAGTCCTAAAAAAACGTCTATGGCAATGAAAGAATGACTAGAACCTATGTCGATATGCTGTATTTCTAAAGTATAAAAGATATATATTGTACCTTGTATCATTGTAGGGACATCGTGATCATGAACCTCTACTAAATATAGTTGGGCCTATCCCCATCCACATGCTCCCTAAGCACGTCATGGGCCGCCTCGGGTGGTGGTGGTAGTGCCTGTTGAACCCGACCACATCTCGATGCATATCCTACTCACCTGCCTCATCGACCGCCTGGCTGACACTCATCTTCCTATCAATGTCACATCGTCAGCGGTCCATCCACCATTTGACAATAATTTGCACAGGGATTTGGATAGTCACGAGCTCTGTGACCTTATCCCCCATAAGAAAAATAGATCATGCCTCACTGGTGGCTCCTTCGGCCTCTCGAGCCTCGCCTCTCGGACCCAGTATCCCGGGGTCACCCTCTGAAATGTCTTTCATTCATGGGATTATCATTCATCTGTCTATAGCCAGTTTCAGATAATGTTTCTACCTTTCCTCTGATAGGATCTGTCACTGTCAATGCATGCATGGAAATGAAGCTCTGCATCAATAAAGCTCACTCTAACACCCCACCCTACATCTGGATTCAGAGAGAAACTGTCACAGCTCTGATCTCTCGTCAAAACCCCATCTCAGTGGTCCAAGACCTAATGTAAGGGTCTTGTACCATGTCGATGGAGGATGTGGAGAAGTCATTAAATATCACCGAGTACTGAGCCACAGTCTGGATACCTTACTACAAATGCAGTAGCTCCTGAATACGCACAGAGTGTAGAGTCACTAACACAAAATCCATCTTGAAATGTCTCTCAATGTATGGCTAGGTGAGGGTCGTCTCCTCGTGCACCTCGAGCATCAAGATCTACCATTGTCCTACTGATCCTTGATGAAGGCTAGCAGCCAAGATCACTATCTACTCAGATGGTGTCTCTACTAAGAGAAAGACCAGTGAAACAACCTCAATCCAATCCTTTACTACCCAGGGGTCCATCTCGCTTCGATACTTTAGAGGACTCTATCACAGAAACTCAAGAAAATCACTCATCTAGCATGCATGATCCATGGGTAGCATCTCCTAGTCAATAGGTGGTTGTGTTGCTAGTACACCACCAAAAGGTTCCATCACATTGAGTGGTCCCTGTACTGATGCCTCATCTCTCAGGTGGGCCACTATCATAATCTCAAACTAGAATCATGTCTAGCTGTCATCATGGAGGCATCCTGTAATAAATATATGTGTCAGGTTCATTAAGTTATACCTAGTTAGATGACTCAAGAAAGATCCATAAATCTTTTCAAAACACTAGAAATAGGTGTTTTCATGTACCGAGTCGGAAAGTACAATTTAGGGTTCTGGAGTATGGATACGCCAGTCACCGAACCACCACTATACTCCCTATAATGAAAACCAAATTCAAGACAATTTACACCATTTACTCATTACATGTAGACTCTTAGTTTTTCTGGTAAAACCAAACGACCATTGATACCACTTTGTCATGACCCATCCGACAGGGCCTGGACGTGACTACCACAAGCATGCCTTCCATAGGCCAGGGGTTGGTGACTAGCACCTAAAGGATTTTCCCTAACATGGAAGGTGTTTCCTTAGATATCTTTATATTCTAATAAAGGTAAACTGATGTAATCAACCAACAAAATTATGGTACAACCCTGAGAGTAATGTAAAATGAAAAGTACAATAGTAAACTGAAATTAGTGGGCTAGAAATACAAGCCCTCAAAAATGTAAATAAAGTAAACATCTATCACATCTGCCCTGGAGCTCTACGTAGAGTATAGTTGCTATAAGTCAGAATTTGATGAAGCTGATCTTGACTTCTCCCATCGCACCATGATCCACCATGTCCAGAACCTCTAAAGTGTTCCTCAAAGTGTTAGTAGAATGTATCAGACACACACGCGTGGGTGGATCCTGTGTAGGGGTGACTGTAACAACTCATTAGGGGACCGCGAGACCCCGAAGGTCTCTCAATAATCCAGAAATAAGAAAACATCACATGAAATACCACAAAGGTTATATCACAGACAAGATCTAATTATAAAGCACAAAGAAAAAGAGACAGCTCACCCTAATGGTATAACTTCTTGGTTACTGGGATAGGGATGAGTAGTCATAAATCCAGATCAACCTACATATAGTAACTCTACCATTGACCAAAATAGGTCACTGTATGTTGACCCATTCTAACTATTAGATGCTAACCCAAATTGGTCGCTGGTGCGTATTGGTCGAAGGTATTGACCCATGCAAGTCGTTGGTGCTAAGCCATCTTGTTCGATGGTGCTGACCCATATTGGTCGCTGGTATAGAGGTAGGGAATATTAGTCATACACCTAGATCATCCCTCTATAGAGTTTCTGATTCTGACCTGTATTGGTCGCTATTCTTATTCATGTCACTGCAAGCCACTAGATTACCACACAAAGCATGATTGATATATGAATGAATATACTCTTCTAGAAATAGATCATATTTTAACAAGAATGAAATCATGAAAAATCATTCCTAGGGACCACCCATTCATATAGGTCCCAATGTGATAGACGGTGTGTCGATCGGATGCTCGGTCTGTGAGATATGGGCACTTTTGTAAAAAGGGCCTGGTTGGAAACAAGTATGATCCAACCCAGATCACATGTAAAAATATTCCAAAACTCATTTAGAGTATCTCAAAAGGACCTACATTTCACAAGGGTTCGTATTACATAAACGACGCGACATTAAAATTCTGGATCTGATAGTTACACCCCTTTCCGTGAAATGGGGGTGATCGCACCTCAGTCCGGTCCGACTCATTCGGGCCTGTCAGAATATGCCAAATGGACCACTTCCAAAATGTGTCCCAACCCCACTAACAGTGTGTCAAACAGACACTCAGTTCATCAGTTATAGGCGTTACTTTATTCAGCTACCGGTTGGGTCTAGGATTGGTCCGGCTTGGTCTGGCTGGCCTGAGGCAACGGTCCAAGGGTCTACCTGACCTCACACGGGGCCGACCCATTAAGGGTCAGCCCTGTTCACCAGTTTCATCCCATTGGGGTTGTGCTGGCTGGTTTTCAGGCCTTTTCTAGCATTGGCCTAATTCACTGAGTGGGGATCGGCTCACTCGAGCTAGCCCACTAGACCACGGGTCGAGCCCGGCCTGCTGGGCGGGTCCGGTCCATTTTGCATGCCCATATCTGGCCCATTCTACAAGAAGGAAGACCATTTCTCTAGTTGTCCCTGTGGACACAGCGTCGTTTCGTCCAGCCGATGGAGAGCTTCCCCATAACATGCTCTAGTCGGCAAGATGGCCACCCCGTCTCCAGCCAATGGGGTGTGGCAAGGGGTCGCGCCGCCCCTTCCTATTACCGATGTTGCCGCCGGGGGCGCTTGTGGGTGCATCCCTTCTCCCTCATAGTTTCATCGTGCTAGAAGCCTCTTTCTCCTATGGCGTGCGATGGTGCACCGCCTTCCCACCGCCTGTAACCGGTTGCAATAAGTTTCCTCTCGTCCCAGAAGGCATGCCACACTAGCGGTTCTTTTTTGCGGGCTACCGAATGTGCTCCGGTGGTCTGTTATTGGTATTGTCTCAGCCTACGAGCCCCTCGGTTCACCGCCGCCACTACATGGTCCCAATATCTACATTGCTGTCACATTTCCCAGCTAGGAACAAGAAAAACAAGAACAACAGGATCAACGGAGGGTCCGAACCTTGTTTGGATTGACCCTCTCCCTCCGTGTTTGTATTTTAAAAATTGGTATTAAAAACAAACAGAGAATTTAAAAATAACTCCTAACCAATAACCCTACACCACCCTCCTGTGTTTATAAGAAGGATCCACATATCAACCCGTAGGTCAGTTGATCTGTGTCCTTCGTATAAATCAAGAACGGGGAAGGAGGAATATCACAAAATCAAAAAGAAAAACCCCTACGTAAATGAGATGTTCGCTGACGATGATTGATGGAACCTCCTTCATCATTGTAATCGGTTCATGATTCAGTGGAACTCATCAGCGATCGTTGATCCTAGTCTCAACCTCCAGGTGGATGTTTCTGGAATAATTCAGCAGAATTTACTCGCTTGAAGAATCCATTCAAAAACCCTACCCCGAGTTCCATTTAAAAAAGAGAGCGAAAGGTGGGTAACACATTAGGAAATTAATGAGGTTAATTAAATGAATTAATGAACCTATTTTAATTTACAATGGTGGAGTTATGTAGTTTATGGGTCAATACATTTATTGGCTGGACAAGTCATTGGTCCAACTACCACAACTTATCTGTTGGAGAAAATGAAAATCAAATAACAATTACATGTTATTTTACTTTTAGTTAAAATGTCCAAAACTATCTTTTTATCTCGACCTACTATGGTTGATGTGAAGCCTCCTTTAAGTGAATCATGGTTCTGTAGATTCAATGGATTCCTCATATATGTAATCCAATGTCCTCTTCAAATGATAGAAAACGTTGCCCATGATTTTGCTGAACATACCTTAAAAATGTTTAAAAATCCATTCCTAGCACATCGGGCCACAGAATGACACATTTTCAATTTTCACAGATTCATAATAATCTAAAATAATTTAAAAAAAAAGTTAAATGGTTATTTTAGGTCTTTACATATAATAGTTGAAAAAAATATAAATATGTTAATAAAATTTTTCCAATATAAATACATATGGTAAATAATTAACTAACCCACTAGAAAACCAAAGCATTAAAATTAAAAATATTCCATACAAATATAGATATAACAAAAAACATATGTCTATAAAAAAATAGATGTTAGAATATTGATGAGTATTTGTTTACGTATCCATTGTTGAATTTAAATTACTGGGTGGTAATTTAAGGAGAAATGAATTTTCATTTTTTTATATTGTACTCATATTTTCTAATTAATTCAATTAATAAATCGATCTAATATAGTTAAAAAAACAAGAGGTTAAAAAAATTCCTATTAAACTTGAATTTCACAATAATTAAAAAACCATTAGAGACTCATGTATTTTAAGAGTGAGGCTGATATGAAATGGTGGGACTCCAAAAATATTATAATAATTAATGTACCCTAATCTACATACTATAATTTTTATTCATTCATATATAACATTGCTCATTACATATTAGTATCATCCAAATGTTGTATTATTCTAATGTAGTGAAAAAGAACTTATCCAAATGTTTTTTCCAATATGATTTTGATTTCATTAATACATATTTGGTTTTTAGATGGATAATGGAGATTCAATCATATTAACACATATAAATTATTAATTTATAAGAAATTATTAAAATTAATCAATATATGTTTAATCCGAAATTCATTTCATACTCGTACAGTTCCCTTGGGAACTATCATTATAATATAAGTCTGATTGTTTGACACATTAAACATTCATTGTGATCCAAAAAATATCATTGAAAATAATTACCTAAATGTTTTAATGCTTGAACTATGGATCAATCCATATAAAATACATGATATTGAATATAACATAGATATCAAGTCTAACTACATGAACATTCTATTCCTTCTAATAGGAACCATAACTGTATCATATCATATAATATGATTTTGAATGCATGTTATATTAGTATACCATAAATCATATCTATATCAATAATGTTGTAGGTTTATAATCAAAATCATTTCCAACCCCATTAGAATATATTATTTCATTGAACATGACACTTAAACAAAAAAATCTCAAAAAATTTCAAACATATGAAATAATGTTACATCACATGTAATTTTTTTGAAACAATTTAGAAAATACTACTGGAAATGGGCCGAGAGGCGCGATGGGGGTGTTGATGGACAACAAGACACGGTGGGGGAATAAGAGACATGTTGAGGGATTTAGGGGTCATCGGGGTCATAGGGGATGCTCAGGTTGAGGCCTCCTAAGGCTTAGGGGGCTCAGAGGGGTTGCGATAGGCGGCGAGGCTCGGTGAGGGGTTGTGATGCATGGTGAGGGCTTTGGGCATCAACGCAGTTTCTAGGGTCCTAGAGTTTCAGGAGGTCGCGGTGGTCAGGGGTGTCAGGGGTGTCAGGGGAGTTTGAGGGAGAAGTGTTGCGGCTATAAAAAACACTTTTCACAATGGTTTATTAAAAACCACAGAAATTTTTTTAAAAAAAATTAGCAGCGATTTATATAACTTCCTCTATGAAACCACCGCTAAAGGAAAATAATGTTGTACTGAAACCATATTGACCAAATATATGAAATTTCCTAGAGTTCAAAAACACATTTTACTTATATCTAATAATTTTTCAAATCCATTCTTCATTATTCCATCCATTGATCAACTCATTCCAACAAATTATGAATATCAAATTTATATAAAATAAACTATTTTAAATAGGATAAAAACAAAAATGAATTAATGACTAGGAAAATACTAGGTTATGCGACATCTAAACCATATATCATTCTATCAATGAGATTATCCCTGTATTGCTATGGGAAATATAAAAACAAGTATTTCCCCTATATGCTTATATTAGACACCTTCTCATAGGTATCCCCATTCTTCATTCTCATTCGTCTACTACTATAATACAAAATTCACTATAATTAACTGAGGATTAATATCACTATAGTCTATAATAATAATAAGATTCACATATATTGATGAATAAACATCCTCAAGAATTTTATCAATGAATGTAGTGTGATAATGATCAGGATGATATCTCTAAAATTTGTGACACATGAAACACATCATGAATGGTAATATAGTGTTGTGGAAGATCCAAACAGTATTCCACAGGACCGACCCATTTCATTATTTACAAATAACCAATAAATATGTGTAATAGATTCCTATATATCAAGATAAAACATTTTCCAAACTACATAACGCATCAATGAATATTTCAGGACCAACATCACACTATATTGGTCATATCTTATTGATATCATTCAAGTATTTCTAGCTATATATTATAGCATCCAAAACATTTATAAATTAAATTAAAATTTTCATTTAATTAAATTCTTTATTGGATATTATAGTTATAGAAGAAATATGATCACATTTAATATATATAATCTTATTTGAGAATCCATTAATCCTTATAACCATTGACAATATATCTGTTTTATATTGAGTATATGAATATTATAAATATAGGGTTTCAATAAATACAATTGAAATAGGAAGTGATAACGTCAACTAGTTTGATCCAATACTATAAAAAAAGTTATCATAGCTTCCAAGGGTGATATAATAACTACTCTTTTCTAATGACCAATATAAATCTTGGATCCATCAAATGTATAATAGAAACTACATATGGGATAAATTCGAGATCACCAACCCAAACCATGTACACCAAACTACCCCATAAAAATCAAACCATAGAAGCCCTAACACACATGATGTTTTATGTTGTAATAAAGGGATATATATTATGATCCTAATATTATTAATATTTATATTTTCTAAAATAATGAATATATTTACAACTATTTTATCTTTATAAATGATTTTGATTTTGATATGATAAAACACAAATTTTATTATTTAGTAATAACAAATATCAATTTATATATATCTTTTGATGAATTAAATAATTTTTTGGGATAAATTATACTTTAATTAAACAATATAATTAATTACTATTTATTGTTTATTGTTTATAATATAATTTTATGAAGTCAAATAATATTTTCAAAAAGGGTTAGAAAACTGTTACTCTAAAAAAAGTAATTTATAACTAAATATCAAATCATGATTTAAATGATAGAATTAAAATGTTTAGAAAACTATTTTGATAAATTAAATAGTTTCTTTTAAAATCATCATGTATAAATAATCCTGTGTTGTTTTCATAATATTCTGACAAAGACAATTTTTGAGTAAAAATTTAGAATTGTATAAATATAAAATGTGTATTACATCATCATAGTGACCCAAAATGATATAATAAATTCTAGAAAATCTATCAAAGACAATACTATAGGGTTATACTATAATATAATGTTATTATTATGATATTTTAAAAATTTTATAAAGCTGAAATTAATCCTCAAGATCCTATAATATATTTTAATGTTCAAAAGTCATTTCTTTACAAATGTGACTCACTTTCAAATAAAAATGGGAAATAATTTAATGATTTGGGCCTTCAAAATAATAAATAATGAAAAATTATCCAATTTTTCATAGTGAATGGGATAGATCCATTGGATGGTTTTTTCATTTTATTATGTTAATATAAGAAACAAAAATCTATTTTTGCGAAATAATAAATAACATACCTATATTTTTCTATATAAACCCACCTATGTGCCATTTAATCTTAAATAAAAAACCAATAATCACATAAATAATCATCCTTAACTTATCCAATGTCCTCCCAATATTCCCCCACACTCACATGAGGCTCCTTCAAATCTTTTGGAATCACTCTTTCATGGTAATGGATCATTTCATTATCCACATTATTCAATAATCTTCTTGATTTTAGGTCTTTATTATTGAATTCGTAATATTTCTTTTCACCTAACTATAAATAAAAATATTATTTTAAAACGATGGGAGACCCCATTAGCTATTATTATACCTTTTTTTAATATTTTACTACACTAAATATACAAACAAAATTTCCACCCACTTTTTCCATGTTAAACCTTTTTATTGTGAATACCATCAATGTTTCCACTCAATTGTATTCACCTACACATAACTATAATAAAATGATTGAGGAAATAAATGTGTGGGTTATATAGTCCTTGACCATGGAATTAAATTCACTGAAATATTTATCTATGTTGAATGATCATTCTAGAAAACTTATGCATGTACGTAATATGAAAGTGATGGGTGCATCCAGAATAATATTACACCCCAATGTAATAGGAAATGATTTAGTCTAACAAGATACCATTCATTTGATTTGAAATAAAATCTAGTCTATTATGGGATTTTGTTTCTTTTTATGATGTATTATTTATTACCCTTCACATATGTTCATGATTTAATTTTTAAAGTCGAGGCCCCATTCTCATGTTTCATTTTTTGTCATACTATATCATGCTTCATTGATAGTCTGTTTCATTCTCACCCCTTTTATGTCCCATTGAAATTCCTATTTTTTTAATAAGTAATTATTTCATAATTTTATTGTAAGATCCTGTTTTGTTTTAAAAGGTATGTATTTGTTATGTTTTGGTTTATTCCCTTGTTTCGGGCATCAAGGGATGTTTCCTGAAACTGTGAGAGGCCTTGGGGGTGCTCTGGGGGCTCAGGGCACTGACGAAAGGAAATCTAGGCAAGACAGGCTAGGGCGCATAGCCTGCGCATGGCCAGGAAAACCGGGCGGCCTTCCCAAGCTAAACCGTGCGACCCTCTCTCCTCCGGGAAGAAGCATGCGCACGGTTTTCCAAACCATGTGGCTAAATCATGCGACCCCTCCTCGTCTGAACAGTGGAATGCACAGGATTTGCGCACGGTTTTCAAAACCGTGCGGACAAACCGTGCGGCCAATTAATGTTGTGAAAAATTACACATTTGTCACTCCGGGCATTAAAACCCCACTCGGGATTTCTACTCATTTACTCCCTCTCAACCCTAGGCACGAACCAAATCTCCCAAAGGATCCAAGATATAGATCTCCTTAGATTCTAAGGCATTTCTGGTGCCGTTGGTTGCGGATAGAATCTCCGGGTAAGGCTAATCCCATCCTTGTTTCACTTTTTGGTTTAGGGTTTGCATCTTCTCTCCCTCTCATTCCGAAGATCTAAAACCCTATCTTTTTGGTGAGTTTTAGGTTGAAGCTCCAAAGGTTGGTTGGATTGAGGTCTTAGGACATGATTGAGAGAGCGTTAAACCGTGGTTTCGAGGTTGGTGGTCTACAAGTGATATTCCATAGTAATTTGGGTATTTTTGCATGTTTAGTTATGTTCTTGCTTTCCTTTGGTTATGTTTTTTATAACCTTGTCATGTTTGGTAATAATGATGTTTAAAATGGAAAATAGAAACCCTCACAATCTTCGTGGGATGTGTTTGGATAGACCTAACCTAATTTAGGGCCATCCATGGGATATGCCAGCTTTTCCCGGATTTAGGGATTGATACTAAACAAGTGACGTTGTTGTAATGAATTGTAGAGCCATTGATAATTATTTTGGAATGATTGGGTGGACTTTGAATAGAAGTTAAGTGATTCACCTAGACTTGTCAATAACCTAAGGGTTAGAGTGGAATTGGATAAATGGTTGATTCATGGGAATGATGAACATGTTAAATGGGTTAATATGTAAACTGATTAAAAACCATAATGGGACAGATTATGGGTTTATTGTTCAATACTAGTGAGATAGGCATAACACATGGGAATTGTGTGAATGGTTAAATGATGTGAAATGGTAATGTGTTAATGGGTTAAGGCATGATGTGGATTGCCATGTGGGATGTTGTGAATAGTGTTTGTCGAAGGGCAATGGTTTGGATGGTTGATGGTTACTTATATATAAGCATGTGAACATGGCTTCGTAGAGTGGGGTATGACATTAGGGTCTACGCCCACGGGTCGAGTGAAGACTGAGGTTCTAAACTCTACCCTTAATTCACGGGTTGGGAATGGGGACTGAGGGTCTTTTATCCTAACGGTTTCATCCACTCAGACTGAGGCTTCGAGGCGAGGTTATGGTTTCTATGAGGGGTTAGTCCTAGAGAGATAGGATAACGTTGTGTTTACCCTCTTGCATGTGATTTTTGGCCTTATACCCATGTAACATAATGTATGTGATTAACCAATAGAAATGTGATGCAATGGTAAATGGTGATAATGGGTGTGTAATTAATGGTAATTGAAGTGGAAATGGCTTGGCTCTAAACTGGTTAATGGTACCATAAATAATTACTTGGAAATTATCATTCATATTCCTTTTTCATGCACTACCTGTTCGTACTGGATATTTTGTAGACACCATTGGTGGTGGCCTACTGAGTGGTACTCACACCCTGCTCGGGCCATTGTTGGGTACCAGAGCACACTTCAGGTTTTCAGGTGAGGAGAAGGGAAAAGGTCCTTGCTAGATAGTGAGTGGACATGGGTAGCACTTGGTGGAGGATCCGGACTTGGAGTCGGGACCATTTTGGGGATTTTTCTGTTGTCTTTATTTTGGTATTTGTTCACTTTTTCACTTGTAGTATGACATGGAATATTTACTATTGGAAATGTTTGTTTTACATGTTCCTTTTTTGTTGGTTATTGTTTCCACTATTTAGTTTATTCTGTTGTGGATTACTCTGAAAAAAAGGGGGTATAGTCTCCCCACTTGACTACATAGACCCCCGCTACTAGTTGGCAGCCTTTGGCATAAGGGGAGGTGCGCTTACGGTCATGTAACCACCTGGATCGGAGCACTGGTTTGGTGGATTCAATGTCAGGGACGTTACAAAGTGCTATCAGAGGATGTCCTTCTTATCCTTCTCTGAGGTCTTGTTATTTGGGATTAGTAACCAAGGTACTAGATGTGCCAGGACATGGTAATGAGCTCGTTATTGGGACTAGCTGACCCATGTACGAGGGAAAACCCAAGTCACCCTAGGTGGGAAATGTTGTTCCTGGTCGTGTGAAGTTACAGTTGATGTTTTTTCACTGTTGGGTGATGCACATGTGGTTTGATGTGATTGTTTTATGATATTCGACTCGTGGCCTTAACTGCATGAGGATTTTCATTCAGGAATCATTTTAGGCACCTAGGGAGATAGGTGACATGCATTGTGTTAGGCACATGCACAGGGTGGGTGTGTGAGGCAGGAAAGTAGGGTGCATCATGTATTTCACGAAACCAATAAATGATGAGAAGAATGAAATGAAACAGGTGGGTAAATGATGATTAATTAAATAATAGGGTTTGAAACAAATTGGAAGATGTTGTTAGGTTAGTGTGTTAAAATGGGTTGTTGTAGCTAGTGAATAGCTATTGATGGATTCATGAAAGTTTATGGTATGTGTTCTAAAATCACGTGATTGGAATTGTAGAGAAATGCCACCATGACGTTGGTTACCAGTTGGGAAACGAGAAGATGTTGTTGAGAACACTCCTCCAGTAGAAGAGAAATAAAATGTGGTGATCAATGTAGGTAGAGAAGACTACTTCCATGAGAACATGGCTCACCTTATACAGATGATGGATCAGGACCTTGGGCGGGTTACACCGAGTATGTTTGAGTTGACCATGGAGTTCCAGCAGCAGAACCCTCCGACCTTTACTAGAGAGGGTGGGGAAAAAGTAGCGGAGTTCTAGTTAGAGTCTATCCAGATGATACTGGGTCATCTAGAGACCCTGTTGAAAAGTAGGTGAAGCTGATGGCTTATATTTTGCGGGGCCAAGCTAGGCGTTGGTGTGACATTCAGGTTCAGATTGAACAGACAGAGGGAATGTCGTGGAAGTTTTTTTAGGAAAATTTATTGGAGCATTTCTACCGAGAGACCATGAGACAAGAGCGGGCTACAGGGTTTATGAACCTAACTCAGGGATCTCTTTCGGTGATGGACTATTCTAGTCGCTTCACTGATTTGAGATGCTTTGTCCTAGTGTAAGAAGGGGATGAGGCAGCAGCAGAAAGGTGTTTCTAGGATGGGATGAGACATGAGATTAGGTATTAGGTAAACATCATTCTCTTGAAGAGGTTCGAAGAGGTAGTAGATCAGGCACTGATCTCGGAAGGAAACCTGAAGGGAGATTCAGGTAGTGGGCTTGTGGTGTCAGTGGGAAAGATGAGCAGTGCATCTACCAAGGTCGAAAGCGACGCCATGAGAGCTCACAGCATCGTGGATGTGTGAAAAGTGGCTGGAAGAGGGGGTCATCCTCTCAGAGTGAGAACCATGAGTTTTTTTATCAGTGGGGCAGGCCGGGGCATATGCGTGGTCAGTGTCCTTGACCTCCAGTTGAGTGTCGTTCATGCGGACAGATGGGACATGTGCAAAAGTTCTACAGGAAGCCTCAGCAGGTGGGCGAGTATGATGGTGGAAGGAAAGTACCAGATACGGGAATGGGATCATTTTCCCAATATCAGGATGGAAGTTGGAGCTCCACGGACCGTACTGGTAGGGGAGGTGGACGTGGAACTCCATGGCAAGATCGCTCACACCAGCAGGGTTGTGCAGCATAGGGCTTTCATTCTGGAGCCCAGGGTATAGGCGAAAGTCAGCTTTAGGTAGTTCAGTTTGTGCCTGGTGATGGAAAGGTCGTACCGTCTACTGTTGGAGGTATGATCCTTGTAGATCTTACGTTTTCTATTACGTTGTTTGACATAGGTTCCTCAAACTCTTTTGTCTCTTCTCAACTTGTGGTAGCGCTAGGTTTACCTATGGAGGTGGTGTGTGGAGTTATGTCAATTGACACTCCGTTGGGGGTGCGGGTTGAGGATATCAATCAATTAAAGGGTTGTGACTTAGAAGTAGGAGGGTATCATTTTCTATGGGACTTGTTTATTCTTCAGATGTCAGGGTTTGACCTAATCCTGGGAATGGATTGGTTGGTGTTGTATCGGGTGCATATAGACTGTTACCGTCATAAAGTATCGTTCAGGTCACTTGAGGGTGATGCTTATGTCCACCGTGGCGAATGGGATATTCGAGCAGGGCATGTAGTACCGGTTGGTCATCGGTTGAATGGAGTCACAGCTCAAGTGGCATGTCTCATGATTGATGACAATGAATGAGGATACCAGTCTGTCATTCCTCCCATGGTGGATCAGTTTCAAGATGTGTTTCTTGAGGATTTATCGGGGTTACCACCCGAGAGGGATGTCGATTTCATGATCGAGTTGCTACCGGGAGCGGAGCCAGTTTCTATTCTGCCATACCGAATAGCTCCGGCAGAACTCGAGGAACTGAAGGTTCAGCATGAGGAGTTGGAGCGTATGGGGTTTATCATTCCTAGTACATCTCCTTGGGGATCTCCCGTTCTTTTTGAAAAGATGGTCGATGGGTCGTTAAGGCTGTGTGTTTACTATCGAAAGTTGAATCAGATGACGGTGAAAAATCGGTACCCTCTTCCTAGAATTGATGACCTGTTTGATCATTTGAGGGGTGCATCGCTATTTTCTATGATTGATCCGAGGTCGGGTTATCACCAGTTGAGGGTGAGGTCTTCCGACATACCGCAAGCATATTTTCGGAGTCGGTACGTGTTGTTTGAGTTTGTGGTAATGCCTTTTGGCTTGACCAATGCACCAACGGTGTTTATGGATTTGATGAACCAGATCATTCATCCCTATCTAGATCTGTTTGTGGTTGTATTTTTGGACAATATCTTAGTGTAATTTAAATCTCACGACGATCATACCCAACTTCTTGACATTGTCTCTAGTATGCTAAGAGGGAACCAGCTATACGCCAAGCTATCCAAGTGTCAATTCTGGATAGGAGAGGTACATTTTTTGGGTCACATCCTCTCGGAGGAAGGTGTGTCAGTTGATCTAGAGAATGTGGAGGCAGTTGTATATTAAGAGTTGCGCAAGAGTATTTATGATGTTCGTAGTTATCTGGGTTTGGATGGGTATTACGAAAGGTTCATTCAGGATATCTCTCTCTTGGTAGCACCACATTCAGGCTTGACCAATAAGGGAATCATGTTCTAATGGTCTGAAGCTTGTGAGAATTCATTTCAAGAGTTAAATAAGCAGTTGACGACTGCACCTATCTTGATCTTACCTGAGCTAGGTAAGAAGTACATTAGGATTGGTGATGCGTATGGAATCGGACTTGGGGTTGTGTTGATGCAATATGAGCGGGTGGTGGATTACGGGTCAAGGCAGTTGATACCCCATGAGCAGAACTATCCCACTTACGATCTTGAGTTGGCTACAGTGGTGTACGCCTTGAAGTGCTAGAGGCACTATCAATTGGGAGAACGGTTTACCATGTTTACTGACCATAAGATTTTAAAATACATCTTCTCACAGTGGGATCTAAATCTTTGGCAGTGAAGATGGGTTGAATATCTCCATTATTTTGACTTTGAGTTAGGGTACACGCCAGGAAAGTGAAACAGTGTTGTTGATGCTCTGAGTAAGAAGGTTCAGAATCAGGTGGTTTAGGAGTCCATCATAGAGTGGAAGGTGATGTCTTTGTTTGCAGAAATTCACCAGGAGGTGCAGGAGGAGAATGGTTAGGTCACTCTTGCTTCCTTAATGATGGAGTTGATGCTTTTGATTCGAGTTAAGGAAGGTCATCTTGATGACACTGAGTGTTTGAGCATGAAGGAAAAGCTTAAAGGTGGGGAGCTACCTTATGGTTGGGCTGTCAGTGTGGATGGTGTTGTTTGGGTTCAGGATCATGTAGTTGTGCCAAAGAGTGTGCGGGAAGAGTTGATGCATGAGTTCCATGCATCAAAGTTGGATGTGCATCCCAGTTTGACCAAGATGTACCCTGATCTCCGAAGGATGTTTTGGTGACATGGAATGATGAAGGAAGTTGCATGATTTGTGGAACGGTTCTTTACCTTTCAGCAGGTTAAGTCTGAGCATTGACGCCCAGGTGGTCTGGTGCATCCATTTCCCATTCCGGAATGGAAGTGGGATGATGTGACAATGGATTTTTTTTCATGGGTCTTTCGATGATACCGTGGAAGAGTTATGCAATATGGGTGATTTTGGATCAATTAATGAAAGTGGCTCATTTATTACCAATACAAGAGACCCATACAGTTGACCAGTTGGGTGATCTGTATGTTAGGAAGATAGTGCAGTTGCATGGTGTGCCGCAGACTATAGTTCAGACCGAGATCCACATTTCACATCACGTTTCTGGAACGGGTTGCAGTTGGTGCTCGGTACACAGGTGTTTTTGAGTACGTCTTTCCACCCGCAGATGGACGAGCAGTTGGAGTGTACGATCAAAGTACTGGAAGAAATGTTAAGATCTTGTGTCTTGGACTTCGGTGGTTCTTGGGAGGGGCACCTATCATTAGTTGAGTTTTCCTACAAAAACAGTTTCCATGCTACGATTCAGATGGCACCATTTGAGGCGCTTTATGGGAGGCCATGTAGATCTCAGTTCTGTTGGCTAGAGGCAGGTGAATCTGAGTTGTTGGGACCAAGTCTCGTGCATGAGACTTCAGAGAGAGTTAAGTGGATCAGGAAGCGAATGGCTTCGGCTCAGAGTAGGCAGAAGTCGTATACAGATCAGCGGCGTAGACCTCTTGAGTTTGGGGTGGGTGATAAAGTGTTCCTTCGGGTGTTGCCAAGGTAGGGTCACCATCAGATACGAAAGCAGGGAAAGTTTGTGCCCAGGTATGTGGGACCTTTTGAGATTGTGGAGAGGATCTGACCATTGTCTTAATGATAAGATCTTTCACAGCTGTATGGTGGGATGCGTGATGTTTTTCATGTGTCGCAGCTTCGACGGTATCACACTGACCCATCTCACGTGGTTTATGTTGAGGATGTGGAGCTTGAGGCTGATACGTCCTTTGAGGAGCATCATGTTCGTGTGGTGGACCGTAGTGAAAAGGTCTTGCGAGGCAAGGTTGTTCCATTATATCGAGTACAATGACAGCATGGGAAAGTTCAGGAAGAAAAATGGGAGAGGGAATAAGATATGCGGGCTCAGTGGCCCGAACTCTTCTCTTCGGTGGAGCAATGAGGATTGGGAACTCGGCTCAAGGACACGCCATTATTAGGTGGGGAGATTGTAAGATCCCGTTTTTTTAAGGTAGGTTTTCGTTATGTTTTGGTTGAATCCCTTGTTTTAGGCTTCATGGGATGTTTCGTGAAAGTGTGAGAGGCGTTGGGGTGCTCCAGGGGATCGGGTCATGGAAGAAAGGAAATATGGGCAAGAGAGGCCAGGGCGCACAACCTGCGCATGGCCAGGAAAACCGTGTGGCCTGCCCAGGCTAAACCAGGCGACCCTTTCTCCTCCGAACAGAAGCATGTGCACAGTTTGTGCAGGTTATTCCAAACCGTGTGGATAAATCGTGTGACCCCTCCATCTTCGGACTGTGACATGTGCATGTTTGGGAAGACACTAGTGCAGAAAACATTTTTTACGTCGGTTATTTTTCATTATTTACGTCGGTTTTTTGGCGACGTTAATACGGACGACGTTATAAATAACGTTTTTTTACGTCGGTTATTTAAAACCCGACGTAACATCCCTAACATCACGGTGTTTATCACGTCGGTTCATTAATAACCGACGTCATAAATATGCGTGGGGGGGGGGGTTTATCACGTCGGTTATTTTCTAAACCGACGTGATAAAACGCCTGGGATATCGTTTATCACGTCGGTTATATTAAGAACCGACGTGATAAAAGGCTCGGGAATGGTTTATCACGTCGGTTCTCGAAAAAACCGACGTGATAAACCTCTACCGATTTATTTACCACGTCGGTTATAAAATAACCGACGTGAAAGCGATATTTTTTTTTAATAATTGCACTGCTCTCACCAAAAAGCAACCAGAAACCAAACAAAAATAACCATGCCAGCCCTCCCCCAAGCCCCAACTGAACCCCACCCTCATCTATACCCACCTAACAACCTGGCCAGCCCTCCCCCACCACATTGGAGCCCCACCACAACCCTTGGACACCCCCCACCCCTTGGACAGCCCCCCACCCTCATTTACACCCCCACGACCCCTAGTACAGCCTCAAACACCCATTGGACACCCCTCCCATATCCCTTGGACACCCCCCACCCCTTGGACACCCCCCACCCCTTGGACAGCCCCCCACCCTCATTTACACCCCCAAGACCCCTAGTACAGCCTCAAACACCCATTGGACACCCCCCCACACCTTGACAGCCCTCCCAGACCCCTTGGACACCCCCCCGACCCCTGGACACCCCCCTGAGCCCTTGGACAGCCCCAAACACCCCTTGGACAGCCCTCCCATATCCCTTGGACACCCCCCCACCCCTTGGACACCCCCCCACCCCTTGGACACCCCCCACCCCTTGGACAGCCCCCCCCCCCCACCCTCATTTACACCCAACCGGCCCCTTGGACAGAACTCCCAGACACCTTGGACACCACTCCCATATCCCTTGGACACCCCCACCCCTTGGACCCCCCCACCCCTTCGACAGCCCCCACACCCTCATTTACACCCCCCGAACACTAGGACAGCCCCAAACACACCTTGGACACCCCTCCCATATCCCTTGGACACCCCCCCACTCCTTGGACACCCCCCCACCCCTTGGAAAGCCCCCCACCCCCTGGACACCCCCCCGACCCCTTGGAAACCCCCCTACTCCTTGGAAACCCCCCCCCCCCCCCCCATCCCCTTGGACAGCCCCAAACACCCCTTGGACACTCCTCCTATATCCCTTGGACACCCCCCACCACTTGGACACCCCCCACCCCTTGGACAGCCCCCCCACCCTCATTTACACCCAACCGACTCCTTGGACAGCCCCAAACACACCTTGGACACCCCTCCCATATCCCTTGGACACCCCCCCAAACACCCACCCACCCCCTTGGAACCTCTCCCCCCATACCAAAATCCAGACCAGAAAAACCATCAACAGTAGACCAAAACAAGAAGTAGAGAAAAATTAAACATTCACTTCTATAACATTCAAAACTTACACTGTCAACTTCAAAAAAACTAAATCCAACCTAAACGACTACGAAATACACAATTACATTGACAATATTCAAAATTACATTTTACATTACAAACAACTAAAAGTCAATCAAACCTGTAAAATAATTTGACCACTCCACTTGTAAGTGTTTGATATCTTCAGCAGTAAAGGGTTGCGGGTCATCAAAAAGCTACAAAGGAAAAGGATAGTAGTCAACGTGTATAATGAATAAATCAAATTGAAATATTATGAGAAAGAGGAAATCTTACCAGGTCAAAACTCAGAACTATCCCAGTTGTTATTATTTCATACATAAATCTTAACATGTAATATCCGCATTCGATGATGCCTTATTGCTCATGACATTTCTGTTTGAGTGAGTGTAAATTCAATATATTATTTTTATGTAATAAATCAAAATGTACAAATTATAAATGGATATTTACCTTCGCATGTACATATTTGATCTTGAAATTCCTTTTCTTTGCGCTTTTTCAAAAGTGGACCCATGCCCTGTTAGAAAATAATACGAATGGGGTAAATTTAAAATTCATTATAATATATAAAACTATTGTTAAATTGAAACTTACGTTTCCAATATATTCTTAAAACTTTCTCGCACATCATCATGGAGAGAGCATATCCAATAAAGTGTTTTCTCCCTAGGGCAAAAAACCCCTAACATCCAATGATCCCTGATAAAAGGAAATTTAACGTTAGTGGTTTTTTATGTTATAAGATAATTAACTCTTTGAGAGGTATGTGTTTCATACCTCTCACAAAAAGGCATCATCCAACACTGTGTGATTACATTCTTTTCAAATCTATCAGCAATATAAAGCATTCTTTGATCCTCATCCAATGCACATGCTTCAGGGGAAATCAATTGTGGGTCCACGAATCCATATACATCTGTCAGCTCATTCCTCTCACAAATTTTATACAGATACCTAATACAAAGCAGACATACGTATACATTTTTAATAAATATAACGCAAGGAAAAGGTGTTAAGACTTACGTGATAAAAATTTGCACCACGTTGATGCCCAACTTATCTCCAGTGACAAACTCCATGATATCAGTTTTCATAATACCCACACTTAGTTCACGTCCACAGACATGAGCTTCCATTGTAAAGTCATAATGATCCGCCAACAAATTTGAATATCTTGAAAATTTGTCAAGACTGCTAGTATATGAATCTGATGTCATATCTATCTGTCTTTGTTGTTGTCTATACAGTATTTCTTTACCTTTGAAGTATTCCTGTAAAAATAAATTGAAAAATATATTAGTTTTCAAATGATAAAACATTAATAAAAATATAAAATAAAAGATATAACATCCATACCTCTATGGTAATGAGTCGAAGAAGTCTGGATGGCCAAAGTAAAAAATGGCCGATACTATGTCCAACTGTCGTCACCTCATCTGTAGGTAATGGTATCCGAGCTGATCTATCTATAATATCCTGTACAGTGACCCTCTGATTCTCTACCTCTAACTGTTGATGATGAACTGTATCTACTATACAATATACCATCCCATATGAAACTATATGATGTTGAGGATCATCAACATACAACTGACAATAAGTAGGTAGCTGCGGCGGAGGAGGAGGATCAAAAATGGGGTCCGCAGGCTGAGGTGGGGGAGTGGGAGCTACTGGGAGAGGTGGAGTGGGAGCTGCACCCTGAAATTGTCTTTGCAAGTCTGCAAACATAATCTGCACCGATGCTCTAATCTTGTCCTCCATTGTCGCATTAATATTATGGAATTCAGCCTCCAAGGATTCTATTTTTTTTTATAAACTCCCTCAACGTTAGATGTTGAGTAACGTGGAAACACTTTTCTTACCGATACACCTGCTGGATATCCCCTTACACGGCCAGGATGTTTGGGCTTTCCCAATGCCACAGATAAAATATCTTCCCTCCCAGATGGTGTAAATGTCCCCTGTGAACTCTGATCCTCAAGAGAGTGCGGTAATAATTAATTGAACATTTCTATAATGATTGGAAATATATGACGAAAATAGTAAACTTAAATAAATAAAATAGATATCTTACAATCCTCTCAACTACGGGTCTCGATTCTTCCGAAAGATATTGTCCTTTTTTGCCCTTCCGAGCTCTTTTCCATCTCTCATGTCTAGATGGAGGGGATGTAGGGGCCACCTCTCCAGATCTTGAAGACTCAGCTCTTAGTTGTTGAAATTTTTCTGCCATCATTTGTTCTTCCAATAATGCATACCCTCCCCGAGATAAACTATGAGGGTATACATTTTTTGATTGGATCTCTTGATGAGCTTTCCTTGTTTGCTGTAAATTAAGAATAAGTAATCATTAACAAAACAATAATAAGATCATTTATATAAGAAAGATTATAAAAGTTTACATTCCCTTACCAAAAATAATTCTTTTCTTCTACTTTCAAAAAATTGTCTCCATGTGTCTTCATCTATAAAAGGATATATACGACATGGATTCTCACGACTCCTATGACCATAAATGAAATCAGATGAGTGGGTTGATTTGAAATCCCTCCATCTCCTAGCAGCCAACGATAAGCATTTCTTCCTGACTCCTCCAGTGTCAGGAATATCAAATGTCATTTGATAAAAAAGAGTTTAAAAATATTATATATACTAGAAACATTTAAAGAACAGTCAAACAATAGCAAAAGATCTTACCAAAATGGTCTCCCACAACTGAGAAATTATCGCCTTATCCACACTTCTCCAATCATCATAGAGAATGCTTACTTTGCTCTTAGCCTGAGTTGCTACAAAACCCTTAAAATCTTTAGCATTTGGACCTCTAGGAAGATCATCATCATCAAACTCCACGACTATCCTCTCCTCCTTCGTACGGGCAAGTGATAGTTTTGGTAAACGTGTGCACCCACTCTTACCAACCTTTGAACTCTTTTTCGTAATAGGAGCATGTGAATGTTCCTCCCCAGATGTATGACCAATATGCTCATCTCCAGAATCATGTGGCTGATCAACTGATCGATCTTTCATTTTTCTTCAAATCAAAAAAACAAACATTAGTTCACAAATATACAAATTCAAATATTGTAATACTACTTAATCAGAAAATAGAAAAGTGTACTAAATTACATAATAGTAAACATTGGTAATATGGTAAGCATGTTAAACAATGATAAACATGGTAAACACAGGCAAAAGGTTTCCAAGGAGTTGGCTCAAGAAAGCTGAAAAGTGGACTCACTGAGTCCACCGGTCAGCCGGTGTGAGCTCACCGGCCAGCCGGAGGACCCAGGCAGTAGACTTTCCCACTGCCTGGTGCCACCGGCCGGCCGCTGGCTCACCACCGGCCGGCCGCTGGATCACCACCGGCCGGCCGCTGGATCACCACCGGTCGGCCGCTGGATCACCACCGGCCGGCCGGTGGACCAGACAGAGAGCCTTCCTCTCTGTCTGGACCACCGGCCGGCCGGTGGACCAGACAGAGAGCCTTCCTCTCTGTCTGGACCATCGGCCGGCCGCTGGCTCACCACCGGCCGGCCGGTGGACCAGACAGAGCTTTGCTCTGGACCACCGGCCGGCCGGTGGACCAGACAGAGCTTTGCTCTGGACCACCGGCCAACCGGTGATCCACCACCGGCCAGCCGGTGCGCCCAGGACTTCTCCTCTTTACGGTTTTTATTGTTTTATCGTTTTGGTTTGATACATGTTTTAATAAGTAAAAAATTTACAATATCTAACATTATATGAAAAAACTAAATGTAAACAAGAAATAAACATGTCTTACCTGTAATTTTAGGAATGTACAGTTGGATTGTTTTCCCAAATTCCTTCGTCGTGATCGTTCCTTATGGCACAAACCATGTCTTCAACATACTCATCATTATGTTCTGTTAATCTTTCCATGGAAGTAGGGATCTCACATAAATCAGCATCTTCATCAAATTCATCCTCACCAACATATTGTTTTTTCCCTTGTAAAACAACAGCCCACTGCATATCTGATTGATCTACTACATAGAAAATTTGTTTGGCATGTGTTGCCATTATAAAAGAATCAGTTGTGTCTTCCAATCTATTCAGATTAACAAGTGTCATTCCAAATTCATCGTGTTTGACACTGTTGTTACCGATAAACCATTTATAGTTAAAAAACAGGAACTTTAATTTTAAAGTAATCAGCCTCCCATATGTCTTCAATCACTCCATAATATGCACTTGATGCCGAAATTGGGTTTCTGTCCTTAGCACTCGAAAAATGCATTGCTTCTGCAAACACCAATACACCACTATTCTGAACTGCACTTCTGTTGTCCTGAGCTTTCGTATGAAATGTATAGCCATTAATGTCATAAGCGGACCATGTTATCACATTTAAAGATGGACCACCCATTATCCATTTTAATGTCTCTGATACATCTGATCTACCAAGAAAGGTCATTTTAAACCATGGCAAAAAAGTTTTGTTGTGCTCATTCAAAATCCACATTTCTTTCTTCTTTGGATGAAATTGTTTCAACTCATTAATATGCATTGTGATATACGGTTGAACATCAGCTATGTTATTCAAGATGTATGATTCTAACTTCTTCATATGTTCAGCTGACAGTGATTTTACTTTCAAGCCACGAATCCCCTTTCCCTCATTATTAACCCGTTCATGGCGAGATGGAGGCAAAACTATGTGTTGCGCCGTAGCCAAGTAGCTCGTACAAAACTCTTCTACCTCCTCAGAAATATACTTTTCAATAATGGAGGCTTCAGGTCGATATGGATTTTTAACATATCCCTTTAATATTTTCATATACCTTTCAAAAGGATACATCCAACGAAGATATACAGGTCCACAAAGCTTTATTTCTCGAACCAGATGAATCATTAAATGCACCATCATATCAAAAAAAGTTGGAGGAAAATACATTTCCAAATGACAAAGTATAAAAATTGCATCCTTTTCCAAAATGTTCAAAGCATTCACATCAATTGCCTTGTTACAAATTGAATTGAAAAAATAACACAACCTCATTATAGTCTTTCTGACACGGATGGGCAATATTCCACGCAGTGCAACTGGTAGAATTTGTTGCATCATGACGTGACAATCATGTGATTTCATACCTATCAACTTCAAGTCTTTCAATGAGACAAAATTTTTTACATTTGAAGAATAACCTTGAGGCACTTTGATATCATGAAGACACTGACAGAAGCTACTTTTCTCCCTCTTCGATAATGTATGACAAGCCGGGGGAAGAAATGTTCGTCTTCCTTTAAGAGTGGGAGCTAACTCCAAACGTATTCCCATTGATAGTAGGTCTAACCTTGCATTCAACCCATCTTTTGTCTTTCCTTTAATATCTAGCAATGTTTCGATCAAAGAATCACAGATATTCTTCTCCACGTTCATGACATCAATATTATGTTTGACTTCATGATACCTCCAATATGGTAGCTCAAAAAATATTGACCTTTTCTTCCAAATATGTCAATCATTACCAGATGTTTGTGTCTTTCCCAGTTCCACATCAAGGTTTTTCACCCTCTCAAAATACAAATCTGGGGATAAAGGTTTTGGAGCAGTATCAAATTCCTGTGAGCCATTGAATGCCTTTTTTAGTCTTCTATAAGGGTGATCCATAGGCAAAAACTTTCGATGACCCATGTACACTGTTTTCCTCCCATGATGCAATTGACAATATGACGTCTGTTTTTCGCAAATTGGACATGCTTTATGCCCTTTAACACTGTATCCAGACAAATTTCCATATGCTGGGAAGTCATTTATAGTGAATAGAAGCACTGCATGCAGTTGAAAATATTACATTTTATAAGAATCATACACCCTAATACCATCAGCCCATAACAGTTTCAAATCATCAATCAGCGGTGACAAGTATACATCAATATCATTGCCGGGTTTCTTTGGACCAGAGATCATGATACTCAACATGACATATTTGCGCTTCATACAAACTTCAGGAGAGAGGTTGTAAATTACCAATAAAACAGGCCATGAACTATGTGTGCTACTGAGGGTTCGGTATGGACTCATTCCATCTGTGCAGAAGCCTAGTCTCAGATTTCTAATTTCATTTCCAAATGTAGGGTACTGGGAATCAATTTTCTTCCATTGTGGGCAATCAACTGGATGACGTATTTTTCCATCACATACCCGCTCATCAGCATGCCATCTTAACCTTTTTGCATCATGTGAATTAGCAAATAAACATTTGAAACGAGGAATTATAGAAAGATACCAAAATACCTTTGAAGGGAGCTTTGTAATCTCTACATCAGCTTGTGATTTTTCTTTCACCTTATACCGTGATGTCCCACATTTAGGACACTCTTTCAGAAATTCATATTCCTTCCTATATATAATGCAGTCATTCGGACAGGCATCTATTTTCCTGTATCCCAATCCCATCGGGCATAATATTTTTTTTGGCCTTATAATGTGAATCTGGAAGATCGTTATCTTTTGGAAGAATGTATTTCATCAATTGTAGCAGCTCTGTAAAACTTCTGTCACTCCATCCATGTTTCGCCTTCAGGTTAATCAAGCTTAACACCGCCGACAAAACCGTAAAATCTGTACAACCAGGATATAATGGTTTTTCGGCATCAACATATAGACGTGCAACTGTCGGTTCTATCTCAATTTGTTCTGCTACAATATCTCGAATCATTTCTTCAATTCCATCGGAGTTACCATCTTGCGATTCATTATCATCAGTGACATTCTGTCCAGTTTCACCATGCCAATTCCAATGGTTGTAACACGGATTGAAACCCTGACAAATCAGATGATCTTTTATCTCTCTACTTATCAACTTCTTCATATTCAGACATTTCAGGCATGGACAGAAAAAAATGTCACTACTTGGAACATTTCGTTTAGAAAATTCCAAAAAGGCATCAACACCTTCCTCATATTCATTGCTCATTCGATGTGTCGTAATCCAACTTCGACTCATTATTACCTATAACAAATAGCAAAAATATATATTTTTTTTAGATAAGACAAATATATGTTTATATGAAAAAATCATAATTTGAATGTAAACAATTTGGAAATAAAAAACAAATCGATGTGTATTTAAAAAAATATGCTTGAATATTATTTTTTAAACAAAATATAGTAAGATATAACACCCCCCTGGACACCACCCCCACCCCCTACCCCCATTGGACACCCCCCTGGACACCCCCCAACACCCACCCACACCCTTGGACAGCCCCCCACACCCACCCACCCCCTTGTAAACCCACCTGGACACCCCCCGACCCCTCTGGACAGCCCCCCGCCCCTCCTTGACACCACCCCCAACCCCCTACCCCCTTGGACACCCCCCTGGACATCCCCCAACCCTCTGGACAGCCCCCCACCCACCCGGACAACCCCAAATACCCTCTGGAGAGGCCGCCACCCACTTGGACAGCCCCCCACACCCATCAAACCCCTTGGACACCCCCCTGGACACCCCACCGACCCCTCTGGACAGGCCGCCACCCCCTTGGACAGCCCCCCACACCCACTCATCCCCTAGGACACCACCCTGGACACCCCCCGACCCCTCTGGGCAGCCCCCGACCCCTCTAGAAAGCACCCCCACCCCTCCTGGACACAACCCCCCACCCCCGACCTGCTTGGACACCCCCCTGGACACCCCCAACCCTCTGGACAGCCCCCCCCCCACCCCTCTTAAACACCACCCCCACCCCCTACCCCCTTGGACACCCCCTGGACACCCCCCCAACACCCACCCACACCCTTGGACAGCCCCCCACACCCAACCACCCCCTTGTAAACCCCCCCTGGACACCCCCCGACCCCTCTGGACAGCCCCCCGCCCCTCCTGGACACCACCCCCACCCCCTACCCCCTTGGACACCCCGTGGACATCCCCCAACCCTCTGGACAGCCCCCCCACCCACCCGAACAACCCCAAATACCCTTTGGAGAGGCCTCCACCCACTTGGACAGCCCCCCACACCCATCCAACCCCTTGGACACCCCCCTGGACACCCCACCGACCCCTCTGGACAGGCCGCCACCCCCTTGGACAGCCCCCCACACCCACCCATCCCCTTGGACACCACCCTGGACACCCCCCGACCCCTCTGGACAGCCCCCGACCCCTCTAGAAAGCATCCCCACCCCTCCTGAACACAACCCCCCACCCCCGACCTGCTTGGACACCCCCCTGGACACCCCCCAACCCTCTGGACAGCCCCCACCCCTCCTAAACACTACCTCCCACCCCCTACCCCCCTTGGACACCCCCCTGGACACCCCCCAACACCCACCCATACCCTTGGATAGCCCCCCACACCCACCCACCCCCTTGTAAACCCCCCTGGACACCCCCCGACCCCTCTGGACAGCCCCCCGCCCCTCCTGGACACCACCCCCCACCCCCTACCCCCTTGGACACCCCCTGGACATCCCCCAACCCTCTGGATAGCCCCCCACCCACCCGGAAAACCCCAAATACCCTCTAGAGAGGCCGCCACCCACTTGGACAGCCCCCCACACCCACCCACACCCTTGGACACCCCACCGACCCCTCTGGACAGGCCGCCACCCCCTTGGACAGCCCCCCACACCCACCCATCCCCTTGGACACCACCCTGGACACCCCCGACCCCTCTGGACAGCCCCCGACCCCTCTAGAAAGCACCCCACCCCTCCTGGACACAACCCCCCACCCCCGACCTGCTTGGACACCCCCCTGGACACCCCCAACCCTCTGGACAGCCCCCCCACCCCTCCTAAACACCACCCCCCACCCCCTACCCCCTGGACATCCCCCAACCCTCTGGACAGCCCCCCACCCACCCGGACAACCCCAAATACCCTCTGGAGAGGCCGCCACCCACTTGGACAGCCCCCCACACCCATCCAACCCCTTGGACACCCCCCTGGACACCCCACTGACCCCTCTGGACAGGCCGCCACCCCCTTGGACACCCCCCCACACCCACCCATCCCCTTGGAAACCATCTTGGACACCCCCCGACCCCTCTGGACAGCCCCCGACCCCTCTAGAAAGCACCCCCACCCCTCCTGGACACAACCCCCCACCCCCGACCTGCTTGGACACCCCCAACCCTCTGGACAGCCCCCCACCCCTCCTAAACACCACCCCCACCTCCTACCCCCCTTGGACACCCCCCTGGACACCCCCCAACACCCACCCACACCCTTGGACAGCCCCCCGCACCCACCCACCCCCTTGTAAACCCCCCTGGACACGCCCCAACCCTCTCGGGGATTTATAGAAAACGATGAAAAATTAGTGAAATCATAAAATTAGTCAATATTGCATGTCGAACTAATAGATCTCGGGATGATAAATAAGATTATGGTGCCAAAACGAGTTAAAAGGGTTCGCAATCGAAGAATCTTAGCTAGTTTCAACAAAAAAATCACAACAAATATATATATACTATCCGCGAAAAAAACTAACGAGTGGGAGGATTACCTGAGTGCTGCGAGTTTAGATGATTGATCCGAGGAGATTAAATATGAGAAACGATGATCGCAAAATGAATCTAAACCCACGAAATGGACGAGCCGATTCAGGTTTACGCGCGAGAGAGACGAGTCGCGACTGTCGAAGGTAAACTCGCGAATGACAATCCACGGGTCTGGGTAAATTTTTAAATGAGTTATCACGTCGGTTATTCAATAACCGACGTTATAATCTTTTTAAAAACATTTATAACGTCGGTTATTCAATAACCGACGTAAAAACCTTCCTCCGATTCTTTTTTTACGTCGGTTATTTTATAACCGACGTTATAAAGGGCTCAAAATCCGCGTTTTATTACGTCGGTTATTCCATAACCGACTTCAAAAACATCTGCAGATTCTTTTTTTACATCGGTTATTGAATAACCGACGTAAAAAACGCCCCCCGCTTCTGTTTTTTACAGCGGTTAATGTATAACCGACATAAAAAACGAAGCCGCGTGATTAATAACGTCGGTTATAAAAATAACCGACGTTAAAGGTGTACTAAACACTGGTTTTTACCTCGGTTATTAAATAACCGATGAACAAACCTCATTTTACATATTATGACGTCAGTTTTATATAACCGACGTAAAAACTGGTGACGTAAAAAATGTTTTCTTCACTAGTGAGAGTTTTCAAAACTGTGCGGAGAAACCGTGCAACCACTTAATGTTGGAAAAATTTACAAGTTTTCTACTCCGGGCTTTAAAACCTCACTCGGGATTTCCTCTAATTTCTTCCCTCTCAACCCTAGGCATGACTCAAATCACCCAAAGGCTCAAAGAGACCGATCTCCTTTGATTCTAAGGAATTTGTGGTTCCATTGGTTGCGGATCG
This sequence comes from Viscum album, assembly GCA_963277665.1. Classification (NCBI taxonomy): domain Eukaryota; kingdom Viridiplantae; phylum Streptophyta; class Magnoliopsida; order Santalales; family Viscaceae; genus Viscum; species Viscum album. Next base: position 633,875,301 of record OY728161.1, read on the forward strand.
ATGCTCCGGGTAAGGCTAATCCCATCCTTGTTTCTCTTTTTGGTTTAGGGTTTGCATCTTCTCTCCCTCTCGTTCTGAGGCTCTAAAACCCGAAAATTTGGGTGAGTTTTAGGTTGAAACTCCAATTTATGGTTTTATCGAGGTCTAAGGACAGGATTGAGAGTGCTTCCAACCGCGGTTTTGAGGTAGGTGGTCTACAAGTGATATTCCATAGTTATTTGGGTATTTGTGCATGTTTAGTTGTGTTCTTGCTTTCCTTTGGTAATGTTTTGGAAAACCTTGGCATGTATGGTAATAATGGTGTTTAAAATGGCAAATGGTAACCCTCAAAATCCCCGTGGGATGTGTTGGGATAGACTTGACCGAATTTAGGGTCATCCATGGGATGTGCTGGCTTTTCCAGAATTTAGGGATTGATACTAAACAAGTGACCTTGTTGTAATGAATTGTAGAGACCTTGATAAATATATTGGAATGATTGGTTGAAATTTTAATAGAAGTTAGGTGATGCACCTAGACATGGAAATAACTTAAGGGTTAGAGAGTAATGGGTTAAATGGTTGATTCATGGGAATGATGAATGGGTTAATTGGGTTAATGTGTAAACTGATTAAAAACCGTAATGGGATAGATTATGGGTTTATTATTGAATTCTAGTGAGATAGGAATAACACATGAGAATTGGGTGAATGGTTAAATGATTTAAAATGGTAATGTGTTAATGGGTTAAGGCATGATGTGGATTCCCATGTGGGTTGTTGTGAATAGTGTTTTCCGAAGGGCAATGGTTTGGATGGTTGATGGTTACTTACATATAAGCATGTGCACATGGATTCGTAGAGTGGGGTATGACATGAGGATCTATGCCCACGGTTCGAGTGAAGACTGAGGTTCTAAACTCCACCCTAAATGCACGGGTTAGGAAAGGGGACTGAGGGTTTATTCTCATAATGGTTGCTTCCACCCTGACTGAGGCTTCGACGTGAGGTTATGGTTTCTATGAGGGGTTTGTCTGAGTGAGATAGGATAACGATTTTTTACCCTCTTGCATGTGATTGTTGGACTTAGACCCACGAAACATAATGTATGTGATTATCCCATTGAAATGTGATGAAATGGTAAATGGTGATAATGGGTGTGTAACGAATGGTAATGGAAGTGGCAATGTCTTGGCTCTAAACTGTTTAATGGTACCTTAAATAAATACTTGGAAATTATCATTCATATTCCTTTTTCATGCACTACCTATTAATATTCGATATTTTGTAGACCCCGTTGGTGGTGGCCTACTGAGTTGTACTCACACCCTGCTTGGATCACCGTTGGGTACACAAGAATACTTCATAATTGCAGGTCAGGAGAAGGGAAAAGTTCCTTTCTAGATAGTGAGTGGACATGGGTAGCACTTGGTGGATGATCCATACTTGGTGTTGGGACCATTTTGAGGATTTGGCTGTTGTCTTTAATTTGGGCTTTGTTCACATTTTCACTTGTAGTATGACATGGCATATTTACTGTTGGAAATGTTTGTTATACATGTTCCTTGTTTGTTTGTTATTGTTTCCACCATTTGGTTTATTCTGTTGTGGCTTACTCTGATAAAAAGGTGGTATAGTCTCCCCACTTGACTACATAGACCGATGCTGCTAGTCAGCAACCTTTGGCATATGGGGAGGTGCGCTTAAGGTCATGTAACCACCCAGCTCGGAGCACCAGTTTAGTGGATTCCAAGTCGGGGACATTACATTTATTCTCTATATATTACCTCAAAAGGTATTTATATGTCACCATATTATTATGTATTTCACAAGGTTATCCAATTCAGTTTTACGAATTATGGAATAATACGAGTATGTTAAAGAAGTAATAAATAATTCTGATGTACCCAAATTTCATGTAGTTGTCTGGTGTTCCTATTGAAAAAATAAAATATAATTTTTGATATCATGGGTTTTAATAATTTATTTCTATATAATAAATAATTATTTAAAATTTAATAAGGACTAGGTTATTCATAGTTTTTATAAGTGAAATGTTTAGTAACTTTTAGTATAAATATTTAAAACTTTCAAGCTTCCTATAGGGATAATAATAAAATAAATAACTCATCGTAATTTTTTTAAAGGTATATAAAAAGTGTATTCCAAGAAAATACATCCATGTATTGATACAACAAGTGCATGTGGCTCTAGGACAGATTTAAAATGGGGAAAAAATCCAAAAATACTATATTGAGTTAATCTCTGTTGGGAAAGGATCACAAATATGTGCCTTTCTTCACAACATTTTTGAAACACACGATAGATATGATTTTTAAATTCATATTCTCATTATAAATAATTATTAAGGGAAAAAATATTCCCATAATCATATATGATATAAAATATTTCATGGATAACATTTATTGGAGACTATAAATTGATATGATAATGAAATACATGAAATTTATAATTTTTCATTACATTGTTATTAGATTATTGTTTATATTATTAGTAGATTAAATGTAGTCATCCAAAATTTTATATTTATTCTAGGTAATCGATGAAAATAGGAGGAAATGAGTAGATATCTAATAACGGAAACATGATGATTGGCCCAAAAAATTCCAAACCGGATAAGAGATTGAATCAATAATATTGTAGGGAAATTATCATAGTTGAATAATTATTGGAATATAATCTTAAATCAACTGGAGTGCCTGAATTCCCTTAAGGATGAAAAATTCTTCATTTTATAACTTTATGGAAATAGGCCTTCTCTATTCAATGGATCACCCAATCCCTTAATCATGGAAGAATGTATCTACTAAATTGAAATGATATTCACCATCTTTAAATGTTCAAAGTATGATATGGGAATACTACATATTTATGACATGGATTTAGTAGATGATCAATCATGGTCATTAATTTAAAATTTGATGCAAGAAGAATAGATTAAAGTAATTTCTTTAAAAGAATTATAGAAAATGTTTTCCAAAAAATATATCCCCCACACTCTCAAACATAAAATTTAAATGGATTTCCTTTCCCTATAAAAATAATATGGTGAATCTATCACAGTATAATAGGAAAAAATGAAAATAAATACATGATATTGTTTTTTATTTTTAAATACATCTTAATGAAATATTTATAATATATTATTTACGTTAAAACCAAGCCTATGAAAAGCCTTGTCGACCAGAGACATTGATAGTCATGAGAAAATTTTCATATGTGACATAAATGTCAAATTAGATGTCACAAAATATTATGGTTCTCAAAAATATAATAAAAATAATTTACAGTTTAATTATGATGGGGTGATAGAGAAATCTACCTTTTTATGAGATTTCGACATACCACATGCCAATGGTGTGGAAAAAAGAACCCCATAAATTTACTAAATTTGATGAAGTGGTTATTTTGGTTTAGGAAGGATGATCACCTAGATATGATTTTTATAGGATAGTCCATCAATGTTATATAATAGAGGAATATTATAGTCAACCCTTATCATATTTTCCAATGCTTCAACATCAAGGGACAAGGATGTTTTTAAAAACCAATACATGATGAAAAAGGTGATTGTATGCAGTTAGAACCAATAACATCCAAGGTATAAAGGGAGATCATATTCCATTAAACCTATAGTGGTGGATCATAACAATTATATAGAGACAGGTACACTATAAATTATATCAAGAATAGAGAACACACCTTTTTCCTTTTTTATATTCATTTCGTTATATCAAACATATTTTTTTAGAACTATTAAAACACGAATACAAAACATAGATGTTGATTTTTCAATGAAAAAAAACTGGGTTAATTGTTGACTCCAATGTATATTACTCTTCTCCTATCAAAATTTTTGAGAAAAAAATCCTAGAGATCCGTATGATACATCATTTATTGTAATATGATGAAATTATTAGTATGTGTTTTTTTACATATATAGAATAAACAGAAATTTACTTGAGAATAAAATCACACTAAATATCAAGAAATACCCTTCGATTCTATAATAATTATTGGGGGAGGATGAATATTCATTATCCCCAATATCTCAATAATGAATTTAATTGAACTAAAAGCAAATGTATCATTCTCAAATGATTTATTCTAAGGTCATCATTCATAGAATGCCCATTTTAATTTAATATGTTGATGTGTTTCCAAAATAATTTTTTTCCTACTCCTAGACTAGAGGATGAATTTTTAATAGAGATTATTACTGGGGATTCTCAAATATCTTATACTAATTTTGGAATGTATTTTTTTGGAACATGATTCAATGAAGAAACTACATGTGAATTTAGATATATTGTTCATACGCCTAAGTGGTTCATTATGAGGTGCACCATTAATCTTAATAAAGAAGAAATATTGGATGATGTGCCTTTTCAATGATTACCATGAGCTCCACAAGGCCATAATAAAGAAAAAAGTATCATATTCCATGGAGTAATGGCATTTTCAATGATCTATGTGGAATCTAATACTTCATTTTGTAGCATATTCAGTCAGAGTATAATAATTTTTTTGCGAAGAAGAGGAACACCCCATGATTGATTTCCATTTAATTTACTATCACTATGAGTTCATATTAATACCATTTGGAATCACTATTTTTCAAAAAATATTCTTGGAATATAATAATACATTATTTAGAGTTTATCTTGAAAAATATGTTGTAATTTTTATGGATGATATTATAAAATACTCTATAATTTAGGAGGATAATGAGGAGAATATGAGCCCTATTATAAAAACCATATGAAAGGATAAGATTTATGAACTGTATATATGATGTTATTTGTGGTTGACTGATGTATCATTCATGGGTAACATTACCACCTTAAATGATTCTTTGAAGAAGGTATTAGGTAGTTTACTAATGTTGAATTACAATGTGATAGCTGATCGCTCATGGAAATTGATTTTTCTTGAATCAAAATACCCAATGCATGATCTGGATATTGATGCAGTAATATCCACATTATAAATATACATACATTCTCCTTTTTGGGAGAAGTGTGAATTATTTTTGGACCATGACAGGCTTAGGTATATATTCAAAAAATAAAGAGATGAGTTTGCACACGTGAAGATGGTTAGATATTTGTAAGGACTATGAATTCTCAATCAACTACCACCTAGCTAAATAAATTAAAGTGATAAATGATCTATAAAGAAAGGATTTGGAAAATTTTTCATTGATGATACATTTTTTGTGATTAAAAATTATTAGACTATAAAAGGATGCACACGGGAATCATAATATATGGGAAAACTCCAATCCTTTGACAAAAAATTTCTCATGAATCCCTTTTTGATAATATAAGGGATGCTTCGAGAGGTGATGTGTAAATTTAGAAGAAGGTAGGTGATTTATTAATATAGAAATAATCATAGTTCAAAATTAATGAATAATGAGTTGTAATATATGGCTCACAACTATGTATACCATCAAATAGTGATCTTTATTAAGAGATGTTGGATGATACACATAACATGACCTTATCCATCTATCTTGGAAGAATAATAATTTATAGGGGTATCTGTGGGAATATGTTGTGGGAAAATATGAAGAAGGGGATCAACAGATATACATTATGGTTTCATGTATGATAGAATGTGAAGGATAAAAGAAAAAACATACAATGATGTGATATAACCATTATCCATACCTACATCGAAATGGGAAAACATAACCTCATAGATTATTTTTGGACTCCCATATATATCAAGTGGAAATTATTCTTTATGGTTTTGTTGGATAATAATTCATAAACTGGACACTTCATTACAATCTAAGAGGACATATCATTTGATCATGTAGAATGGATTTACCAAAGAGAAGTGGTACGGTTGCATGGAACACCAAAATAAATTTTATATTATTAGAACCAAAGATATACCTTTATGTTTTGTAGAATTATTGAACATTAAAAAAATCTAATCTAATCAACTGCACAACATCTATAACATCCCCGACCTGGGAGCCACAAATACTGTCCTCTGAGCTAGATGGTTACATGTCCTTAACCACCCATCCCTATACGCCAAAGGTTGTCAACTAGTAGTGGGTGTCCAAATAGTAAATTATGGAGACTATACCCCCTTTATATAAAACTAAGACACAACAAAAGATAAATAATGTTGAGAAATATTGTCCAATAACACTTGAGAATGCATAAACAACCATTCCCCAAATAGGGTAAATGCATCTATTTTTGTAAATATTCCATTCTATGCTCAAAGTGAAAAAGTGAACATAACCCTAAATGTGGACAACTAAAGAATCCCCAAAATGGTCCTAACACGAAGTCTGGGACCTCCTCCACATAAACCCCATTCCATCCCAACTTCCTAGAAAGGGCACTTCCCTTCTCTTGAAATTAATATGTGAAGTCTGCTCAATTAACAAATGATGGTCCAAGCAGGGTGTGAGTAAAACTCAGTAGGCCACAATCAACGGTTTCTACAGCATATCTTGTATGAAATATTATTCATGCAAAGGGAAATGAATAATAAATCAAAAAAACAATAAGTGCCCTTAGCCATTTTAGGTACATTACCGACCTTTATTACTATTTCCATACCTTACCATTTCATACAATTTCCCATTACATACCATTGCCTGCACATTTAACATGGGTTCATGAAAAAAAAGTTATACTAGAAAAATATACACAATAACATGAATGAGGAAAAACACATGGTTATCCTATCTCAGAAGGACTAAAAAATTCATGAAAACCATATCCTCACCTCGAATCCTCAGTATGGGTGGATGCAACCGTTAGTGGAACAGAGCCTCAGTCCTCTTCTCTAACTCATGAATTGGGGCTAGAGTTTAGATCCTCAGTCTAACTCGACCCATGGGCATTGAACCTCAAATCAATACCCTACTCTACCATTACATTTTCATATTCTATAAATATATGTATCCATTAAACATTCACAAAACATAAAAACTATTTCCCCAGGAAAACATAAATCATAACAATAACATAAGAGTTAATACCATGCCTTATCCCATTAACACATTTACCACATTTCACATCATTTATCCACTTAGCCTGATTCCCCATTTTATTATTCTTATATAACTAATATTTGATTTATTGTGCTTATATCACTAGGCTTATTTCAATATGCCTAACTCACTAGGCTTCATTGTTGTGATCATAATCTATTTCATTATGGACTTGAATAATTTTCATGTTAACCCAATATAACATAAGTTGTTAATAAGACTATGTGCATCAACTTTATTCTACATCAATACAATCAAACACATTATCATGTCCACCAAGGATCTAAATAACTACATAATAATGCAACTTCTTCTTTACAAATCCCTTGTTCTAAGAGTATTGATGCACCCCGGGGTGGTGCTAGTTTAGTATCATCTCCCTCAGTGAAACCCATGGGGATCGTGAGGGTTTCCATTTACCTTATTTATAACCATTTTAATTAAACAATCCATGGGTGATCAAAACATACCAATAGACACCCAATAACAAAACCACAAATGCAAAAATCCACACATAAGCCATGGTATATAACATGTTGACCACCTACATTGATTCTGTGGGTGAAATAACTCTTAGCCAAGTCCTTAGGTTACTATTCAACGAATCCTTGAAGCATAAACCTAGATATCAACCAAGGAGTAGGTTTTTAGAGCATTAGAGGTAAAGGATAGGGAGATACAAACCTTACACTCAAAATAGAAGAAAGGATGGAATTAGCCTTACCTGGAGCATTGATCCATAACCAGTGGCCCAAAAAAAGCATTAGAAACGAGGAAGATAAATCTCTTGGAGCTCATGGGATATTTGGTACATTATTAGGGTGAAGAGGGGAGATTGGGGAGGAAATCCTGAGTGGGGTATTAAAATCCCAAAGTGGGAAAATTGTAATTTTTTAATAGTTTTTTTAGCACATGATTTACCCACACAGTTTTCAAAACCTTGCACCAACAGTGCAAAGGCCACGGTCTAAAAACCATCCTCATGCATAGTTTACTAGGTTGTCTTCACGGATATCACTAAATAGGTGTAGAACATGCATCATACACAAAAAACCTTCATTTTCTCTATTTTTTGTGTCTCAAACCCTCGGAACACCACCGATACTCCTTAAGGAATTGGGTAAGAACATAATTAAATAAAAAAATGGATTCAAAAAATAAATTAAACGTGAACATGACTTTCTTATATATGAGATCATACAATCTTCCCACCTTATAACAGCTCATCCTCGAGCTGAGATCCCAAGATTCATTTCACTTCCAAGGAAAAGATATCGGCACACTGAGCCTACAAATCTAATTCATGCTCCCATGTTCTTATTGAAAATTCCCAGGCTTCCATAGTACTCACACTAATGGCTCAACCATTCCGTGTAAAAATTTATCACCACGATCCACCATCCAAACTAGATTCTCCTCAATGGATGTATGAACCTCAACCTCAACATCAAAAACATCTAAAACATGATATGGTTCTGGGTGATATTTTTGAAATAGTGAAATAGTTAACACATCATGCATTGCACTATACCATTGCGGAAGAGCCAATCAGTACGCCACCAGCCTAATCCACTCCACAATCTCAAATGACCCCTATACATGGGTGCCAACATACCCTTCTTCTGAATCCGTTGGTGCACCAACCTTGGAAACACTATAAGGAACACACTATCACCCACCTCTAACTCAAAGAGGTATAAGACTCTGACCTTCATATGAATTCTTCCTACACTGTGATATTTCCATCCATTTCAAAATCAAATCTACTTTCTATGAATCCTCCTACATGAGACTCAGCCTCAACAACTCAGATTCACCACCCTCCAACCAGCATAATGGAGATCTACAAGGCCTCCCATAGAGGACCTTCAATGGTGCCATTTGAACTTTACTTGGAAAGTAGTTGTTGTAGGAAAATTAAACAAGGGATATGTTATTTTCAAAGGAACCACCAAAATCCCACACACAAGTTTTCGACATGTCTTCCACCACATGGAATGTATGCTCTGACCACCCATCCATCTAAGGGTGGAAATACATACACAAATTCAACTATTTACCCTACACCTTATGCATCCCTTTCCAGAAGCATGATGTGAAATGATCATAATGATCTGAATCTACAGTCCATAATACACCATGGGGAAGTACAATTTCCTAAACGTATAACTCACCCAACTGGTCAACTATGTCTGTCTCCTCAATTAGTAAGAAATGAGCCACTTTCATTAGCTGATCCACAAACACCTAGATTTAATCATTCTTTTGCGGATTCCTTGGAAGACCCACCACCGAATTCATCTTCAAATCATCCCACATCCATTCTGGAATGGGAAATGGATGTAAAAAACCACCTGAGTGTTGATGCTCGGCCTTCACCTTCTAACATGTATGTTGTCATGACATAAAGCCCACGACATCCTTTTTATTCTCGGCCACCAAAACTACATGTGAATATCACAATACATATTGGTCAAACAGAGATAAACTTCCCATTTTGATGCATGGAACTCATGAATCAACTCTTCCCACATACATAACAACAAAACCACATAACCATGAACAGAAACAACCCTTCTACACAAAAGGCCCAACCATAAGGTGGATTCTAACCTATATGTCTTTCCTCCATGGACAAACATTCTAGATCATTGAGATGAATTTACCTAAATTTACCCAAAAGCATCGGATCAAATACCACATAAGTAAGAGTTTCCTGACCATTTTTATCCTTCACCTCTAGGTGCATCTCTGCAAACAAATCCATCACCTTCCACTCGGTGTTTGATTCATGAACCACCTGGCTCTGAGAATTTTTACTCAGAGCATCAGCAACGTTGTTCCCTTTCCCCGTTGTATATACCATATTAAAGACGAAAGGCTACACATACTCAACCAATATTCACCATCGAAGATTCAAATCCCACATTGAAAAGGTATACATAGATTGTTGTGTTCAGTATACACCGTGAACCGTTCCCCCAAAAAATAGTGCCTTTATCACGTTAAGGCACACACTTCTGCTAATAAATCAAGATCATGAGTGATATAATTCCCTTCATGGGGTATCAATTACCTTTAATCATAAGACACAACCCGCTCGTCTTGTATAAACATATCCCCCAGCCCGATACTAGACACATCACAAACTAGGACATACTCCATATCTGGCTCTAGTATGATCCTGATCGGTATGGTCATCAATCACATTTTCAATTCTTGAAAAGAATTATTATATGCCTTAGACCACATAAACCTGATTACCTTATTTTTCAAACCTAATAGTGGTGCTACCAAGTGAGAGAAATCCTGGATGAACTTCTAGTAAAAACCAGCCAAACCACAAAAACTACGAACATATGAAATACTCTTGAGCTTCTCCCAAAACAAAATAGCATGTACATTATTTAGATCTACCGAAACACCTTCCATAGAGATTATGTGACCCAAGAAAATTCACTTTTCCAATATAGAACTAACACTTTGATATCTTGGTTTATAGTTGACTCTCTCTTAGTGTACTCAAGATGATACCAAGATGTTGGGCATGATCATCATAAGTTTTCGGGTACCCAATTATGTCATCAACAATGAAAACCACAAAATGATCTAGATAAGGATGAAATATTTGTTTCATCAAAGACATGAACACCACCAGTGCATTGGTCAAGATGAATAGCATCATTACAAACCCAAACAACCCTTACCGACACTAGAAAGCTATCAGTGGTATGCCAGAAGGCCTCACCCTCAACTCGTGATAACCCCGATCTCATATCAATGTTAAAAAACACTAATGATCCCCTCAAATGGTCAAATAGGTCATCAATTCATGTAGATGGTTCTAATTCTTTCATTGTTATCTAATTTATCTTCTGATAATCAACACGTAGTCTTAAAAACCTATCATTCTTATTTGATAAATACACAAGAGATCCCCAAGGAGACTTACTTGGACGTATGAACCCCTTATTCTCCAACTACTCCTGATAAACCTTTTAATCCTAGATTTCTTCCAATTCCATTTAAGTATGGCAGGATAGAAATCGACTTCACTCCTGACAATAACTCAACCGTGAACTAAACAATCCTCTCGGTTGGCAACCCCATGAAATCCTTAGGAAACACATCATGAAACTGATCCACTACTGTATGGAAGAAAACAATTTCCCTTTATCATCATCAAGACAAGACAAGATACTTGATCCATGGGCCAACCCAACTGCTAAAAAAATGTCATGCAAGACCTGTACGAACATCCCACTATCCATGATGGACAAAAATGTCACCCTAAAGTGACATGAACAATACCCTGGGACATTAATAGTCTTTGTGCTCCATATACAACAAGAACTAGTCCATACCAATGATTAGTTCAAATGCAAATACGTCTCGAGTAAACAAGTCTTATAGTAAATGAAACCCAACGACTTCCAGAGAACATCTATTACATTGCCTGGTATTTTCATTATTCACCCCCGATGGAGTGCCAATCAACAGAAGCCCCCCCACACAAACCACAAGAAATCACAACGCTTCAATAAACTGTGAAGTAATAAAATAGTTGTGGAACCAATATAAAAAAATGCACTAGAAACTGTAGAAGATACATGAATCGTACCTAGAACTGTTGATGGCCCTACCTCACCATCACTGGGTGCCGACTGAACTACATGAAGTTGACATGTCCATCTACCTTGGACTCTAACATGTGTTCCATGCACTGTACTACCTTGATAAAGTGGGTGATACCACCATATATTTCCACCTCCACCACCCCTATAAGTACGGCCTGTAGAGCTCAAACTCAATGTCTGATATAGAGAAACTGGTCTGTTACCTTCACTTGGAATCTTCCTATCACCAGTATAAATGATCACTTGCTGATGGTTCTTGTAGAATCTATGAATGTTTCCCAATATTCTACATGAACAAGACTCAACTAGATGTCGAGAACAATGAACATGCTTTTACCCCCGCCTGCCACACTGATAGAAGAACACCTGATCAACAACTTGGGAGGCTGAATCTCTTTTATGACCACCTTGAGCACTTCCTCCCTACTAAAATCTTCTGAAATGATGATTAAGTCCCTCAGAAGCTACACCACTTTTCCACCCAACTGGCCCGACAATCCCACTACCAAAAGCGCCCTTTAGGTTCCCTTCTTAGATCATTTCTTGATCCACAACCTCTGTAAACCTCTTGAAGAAAAATATTTTCAACTAAGACCTGATCTCATGTCTCATCCCATCCTGGAAATGCCTCATAACTACTAAATAATCCACATCCATCTTTGGAACAATGTGTCGCATGTCAGTGAAGCGACCAAAATACTCCATCACTGACATCGATCCCTGTGTCAGGTTCATGAACTCTACAGCTCTCTCTTGCATCAATGAATCTGGAAAAAAATGATCTAGAAACTTTTCCTTGAAATCATTCCACAACATCCCCTTAGCCTACTTAGTCTGACCCAGGATGTCCCACCAACGCTTTGCTTGGACCTGTAACATATAATCTACTAACATGACATGCTTCCTAATACAAGTCTCCAGATGATCATGTTTTTTCTAGACAGACTCTATCCCGAACTCTGCTTCCTTTGGCCGAACCTCTCTGGTAATGTCTAGAGTGTGATGTAACTGAAACTCTATAGTCATCTCAAACACACATTTTGCAACATTTCATGGGTCTCGGTCCATCATTTTAATAAAATGATCCATGTTTTCTCAGAATATCTTATATATACTTTCTTGTATCACCGAATTATATTTCTCCTCTACTAGAGGAGTGTTCTCAGCAACATCCTTTTATTTCCCAACATGCACTCGACGTCATGGTGGAATTTCTTTTAAATTTCCAAACAAGATGTTTAGAACACACACCATTAAATATTCATAACTTCGTAACAAGAAGTATCTTCACCAGCCACAACAACCGACCATACATGCACCATAAAAACCAACAGTGACATTCCAAAACATCACCCCCACCATCCCTATCATGGCCCATTGTCCACAAGGTGTAAATAAACATACACCACCACAAGGCTCACACAACATGTTACAATAGAAATTTTAAATTCATTATAAACCTTTAATTACACATATCACATTAATCATCCCATGTAATTATCTTATATTCACCCACTTTCATTGTTTCATTTATAACATTTTTTCCTTTTTAATAACCATGTTTCATGGTGAATTCTATCATTCATGCCTCATAGACAAAACCCTTGTGTGCGTTCCATGATTCTTGTCACCTATCTCTCCAGGTGCCTACAATAAGGCATGAATGCACAGCCTCTTTCCATTTTGGACATGATCTAATTGTCATAAAACCATCACATCACCCAACATGTACATCACCAAATTGTTAAATTTTATACACTGTAGCATCACAAAATCATGAAAAACAATTCCCACCCAGGATTACTTGGGGTTTCCCCCTTACATGGGTAAGATACTCCAATATACATGCCTATTACCAATGATCAACACTTTTGTAACATCTTATCAACCATCCCCAAATAACAAGAATTCAAATAAGTAGAATAGATACCTCCTATGATACCACCTTCTAATGTCCCCAACCTGGGATCCACAAAACCAATGCTAAGAGTTAATGGGTTATATGACTATAAGAATGACTCCCCATATGCCAAATGTTGTTAACTAGCAATCGGGGTCCAAATAGTCAATTAGGGCGCTCAAACCCACTTTCTATCAAAATAATCCACAACAAAAGAAAAAAATTGCATAATTTATCCAATAATACCTAAGAATTAATAAACCACCATCGCCCATATAGGGTACAACTATGTCCAATAGTAAATTTTTCATTCCGTGCTATAAGTGCACAAGTGAAAAAAAACCAAAATGTAGAACCCTAAAAAATCCAAAAAATGATCTCGAAACCAAGTTCGAGTCCTCCTCTGTATACACCTATGCCAACCCAACTAAATAGAAAGGCAATTTTCCCTTCTTCTAACCTGAAATCATGAATTCTCCTCGTGTACCCAACAACGACCCATGCAGGGTGTGAGTATAACATAGTTGGCCACCACCATCGGTCTCTACAATGTATTTGGTATAAACAATTGTGCATGAAAAAGGGAAATGAATATAAAAATGAAAAGGAAAATATTAACCTCCATCAACCTTTTTAGATCCATTAGAAACATTTATTACAGTTTCCATAGCTTACCACTTCATCTCATTACCCATTACTTACCATTTTCAACATATTTAACATTGGTCCATCAAACACAAAAAGTATCATGGGACCAAAGTACACAATCAAATACATGAGAGAAAACACACGGCTATTCTATCTCACTAGGACTAATGTTCTCATTACAAACATATACTCACCTCAATGACTCAGTTTGGGTGTATGCAACCGTTAGGGGAATAGAGCCTTAGCCCTCTTCTCTAACACATTCTATAGGGGTAGAGATTAGAGCCTCAATACAACTTGACATGTGGATGTAGAACCTTATGTCAATACCCCCACTCTATCAAGCCATGTTCACATGTTGTGCATATATGTCTCTATTAACCATTAACACAACAACATAACCATTTTCCAAGGAAAACATAGATCATAACAATTACATAAGATTTAATACCATTCCTTAACCCATTGACACATTTACAAAATTTAAGATAATATTTCTAGTTAACCCAATTCTCCTTCTATTATTGTTATCTCACTATGAATTCATTCACCAGGACTACCTCACGAGACTTTTTTCATTATTCCTAACTCTACAGGCTTTATTATCAGGCTCATAATCTATTTCATTATGGTTTTTAATCATTTCAATGTTAACCCAATATACCTTAGGTTATTAATAATCCTATGTGCATCACCTAGATTCTACTTCAAGACAATCAAAAACATCAACCCTTTTATCAAGGCTCTACATAACAGCACAATAATATCAATTGTTCATTTCAAATCCCTAGGTATAGGAGAGTCATCACACCACATGAGTGGCCCTAGATTAGTCTCATCACCCTCAAAAACTCCCATGGTGATCGTGAGGGTTTCCATTTACCTTCTTAATAAACATTTTACTTAAATATTCCAACGGTGATCAAAACATAACAAGAGTCACCGAAGAACAAAACCACACATTCCCAAATTCACAAATAAACCATGGGATATAATTTGTAGACCACTTACCTAAATTTCACAGGTGAAAAAACACTTAGTCAATAACATTTATTCCTCTTCAAAACTCCCTTGAATCCAAACCATGATATAACCCATAGAGTCGGGTTTTAGAGCTTTGGAAGGAGTTGAGACAGAGAAACAAACCCTAAACTCGCAACTGAAGCAAGGATGTGATTATCGTTTCTCAGAGCTTTGATCTGTAAATAATAGTGACCATAACTACTTAGAAATGAGGAATACAGATCTCTTGGAGCTCTGTGATGATTTGGTTCGTTCCTACTATGAAGAGGGTGAATGGGGAGGAAATCGTGAGTTGGGTATTAAAATCCTAGAGTAAAAAATTTGTAATTTTTTAAATGTTTCTACGCCACACGGTTTTCCAACACGGGTTTCCAAATTGTGCACAAACTGTGCAGAGGCCACTGGGCAAAAACCCACCTCCAACATGGTTTCCTAGGATGTCTACATGATTAGTACAAACCGTGCACAGACCGTGCGACCTACCCAGAAAACCCCCATTTTCTCCATTTTTCATGTCCCGATCCCTTAGAACACCCCCAAGCCTCCTTAAGAACATGGGTAAGAACTTAATTAACAAAATAGGTATTCAATCCAAAAGTTAAATGATAACATCCCTTTACAATATTTAGGATCATACAAATTATCATCCTCAAATTGATGGCCAATAAAAGTTGATTATTTAGGCACTGAAGTATAGTTTAGAGCATGCATAATATACAACCTATGGATATGGGATCAACACCTTCCTCTGGTCAAGTTCTCATAAAATTATAGATTCCACTCAAGAATCCAAATATATCCCTATAAAGATCATTATGAGAAGTCATGATGAACTCATGCATGGTTGGATTATGTTATTGAATAAAAACTATTGATTTCTAAAATAGTCAACAAAATGGTGAAAACAGTCAAGACTGTTTAGATGAATATCATGGATGATTGGAGTCAGCATAAGAGTTAATATGAAAATTGTAGAAGAGACCTGGAGTTTGAATTTGGAGTTAATATATTCAATCACTTATCTCCATGTAAGGAATTCCAGATATAATAAAGAAGGGTGTTGCTACCCAGACAAAAGTATCCTAGATCTGGTGCCTAATTCCATTACATTGGAATATGATACAAGTAAATCACATTCCAATCAACAAAACACATTATTTTTACTGTTAAAATATATAAATAGATGTGTATTTTTTTAAATATGAAAATTATAACTTAGTATTTTGTGGATAACTATATTCTATCTAGTGTATCTTTCCATGTCATTAATAAAATATTTCATGGAATCTTGGGGAAATAAATCGTAATAAGGGTGTTCTCAATAGATTAGTAAGGGATTGAAAAGAAGAATAAATAAGGGGTCAATGATCCTAATCATTATGGAAATCTAATTATCTGAATACACATGCCACGTAATACATAAACTAAATATAGTTTGTAAACAATATTGAAAGGGAAATATATAAAAATTTATTGGATTTAAAAAACTATATATAATTCATTATCAATAATAAAATTTAAGAAAGTGAAAACAAATTCCAATTAAATTAATAAAAATAGAGTAAAATCCCTCCATATAATTTTTCATAGTAAAAATACCATGGATAGTGAATATACAAAAAAATTAATGAAATTATTAATTATTAAATATCATGTTTCCTAGGAACATGATAGATTACTGGAAATAATTTTCCCAAGAAGATTTATCATTCAAAGGCCATGATCACTCACAACACAATTTTAATTTGTTAGTAAAAACCCATCTTCTCTTAATAGAAACAAGCTTGAGGGTTTATTACCAGCGAAGTTCATCTCATGAGACTACGGATGCATCTAGGGTCTTACATTAAATGGCCTCTATCCAATTTCATTTATTTACAATTCATTCATCATATATCATATAATCGATGTAATTCCGAATACATGTTGCTTATGAAATATCCATACTCAGTAAAGGATATAAATTTATCAAAATATCTCCAGTAAATAAAATAGCATTCACTATAAAAACCATATTTAAATATTGTATATGCTTTAGAAAATAAAAATATACATGATATATGATATGGATTATTAGTGTAAATTCAATATCCAATGATCATAGTAAATTTTATATTTCAAGGGGACTACATAATGAATCAATAAATTGAATTTTAGTGATATCCTTGTCCAAATTAATCAAAACCCATGCACATGAGGAATAATGAATGTATCAAAATAGTATAGACCATATATAGTAAAAATAATGTTTTGTTTTCATTTATTTATGTAAATATTATAAATTGAACTTCTAAAATAAATTATCTGGGAAATATTTTTTTCATATAGATTTTTTTGAAATAAATTTCACTAAAAATCAATAAACAAAACATTCATAAAAACTACCCTTATAGGCATTCAATAGAATATTGTTGTAAATTATTCCTATTAATTTTTTACATGTAGAATAAGGTAAATATAAAATTCATTTTTTCTGGTAAAAATTTTATTTAAAACTACTTATTTCAAATTATATAAGAAGATTCCATTGAAATAAAATTAAAGGAAAAATAGGGTTATTAACTCATTATTGAAGGGATGAAAAAAAATTTAAATCCTTTATAAAACATTTGGTTTTTTGAGGAAAATAGTCTCTCTGACTAAAGAGATACATGATGCTGGGTTTTCATAAATACATTTTATAAAACATATTAATTACAAAAGATTGTAAAAAGAGTTATATTTCTTGAAAAAGGTCATGAAAAACCAGAGGAGAATAAAATTAACGTAATAACTATACAATAATGAAATAATTTCATCTAATGGAAATTCAAGTGTGAACAATCATGACCAAAGTGATATTTTGATGTAAACACATTAAATTACATTAATAATTTTGTGAGAATAAATAAATGAATATATTATGTATTTAAAATTTCAATCCATATAAAACATATGTAAATAAAAAAATAGATAGTAAAAATTTATTACACTCATAATATTATATAATTAATGACAATTAGGATAACACATAACCCAATAAAAAGGATATGGGTGTTGAGATTATTCACCAATTCCAAACATCCAATTCAAATAATCGTAGACTAAATAATTAAAATTGGAACTCAAAATAGCATGAACATAAAATAATTCATGATCTATCATATCAAAATGGGAGTTAGAGAAACCGAAAAAAATAAGTAAGTGTTGAATACAAAATTTATCTCATAGATGAAAAAAGCGAGACGAAAATCACATACCATGAATTTTTATTCTAGTGAAAATCCATTAGTATCATGTGTAATGTTTCTAAACAAGACACTAAGTTATTATGTAATAAAAATTATTTATAAAATAAAATGTGGTCTTATTATAACATCTTATTACCTATTTGTAAAAAAATTAATTATTTTCCCCATTTTTAGTTTTTATTACCAAGTTTGTCGAGTATGTTTTCACTTGTTATGTTTGTACTTATTACATACATTAGTATTTCATCATCAAAATAATGTAAAAAATTATTCAAATGATAGATTTATTCAGTATATATGTATTTATAGTAATCTATAATATTTTGAGATACGAAATGCAATGCACTATTCCAGGAGATGGTAGGTCATACTGACGCATTAACGATACTTCCATTTTATTGTCAAATTTCAAAGAACGAAATGTAAATTATATATATGTACATACCTATTCAAGTATCAAATTTTGTTCATATTTTTATCATAATATTTTTTTGAAAACAACCGTAATACATTCCATGTATAGCATGAATAAATAACATCACTTTGAGGAGGTGATAATCCACACATCCAAAAATGATGTTATCATACATAACAGAATAGTGAAATTTAGGCATGTGTTATATGAATAAATAACATCACTTTGATATTTTACTATACACACAAACCATATGTTCATTAAACATTTTATAGAAATTTATATATGTGTAGATCAAAAAATATAACTTATAATCCTCTCAAATTATTTTTTAATTTATTGTTCATTATATCAATATTATATTAAATATAATTTAAGTGGCGAAGATATTAATCAATAAAAAGTTATCATTGAAGAATGTTACCTCTTATTCCGGAAACTCTTTTTTGGATTATACCAAAATACATCCTTGGATTTATTTATTCCAAAATAGAGGATTATAGGATGAGGGGATGGTTGTTGAATTATTATTTAGGATGATTTTGGGAGATCGAATGTATTGGATGATGAGTGACATGATTGTACATTATTTAAAAGGAAATTTCTCCAACATTTTCCCCTCATAATGTGCCTTTAAGAATGAAACAAATTCTATCCAATTTAGCATAAGGTATAAATATGGATATAAAATAGTATTTTTAGACGTTTTAGGTCATTTCACTCTTATATTTAATGATTTTTCCTTTTTATGCTATTTTCCCCAAAATCATTGTAATTAATTTTAATTACACTCCCTCATAGTTTTTGTAAACTTCTAGAATTAACATATTAGAAATTATAAATTAGTCTATTTTCCCATAATGAATATATTTTTCTAAATTACAATAACAAAATTTTTAAAAATTACATTAAATTTAGTCCAACATATGGGATGAAAAATTGGGTTTTAAAGGTAAAAATGTTCAAAAATTTCTATTGTTTTTCCAATATCGAAGACAAATTGAATATTATTACCTAAATTGGATTAATATATGTAAAATTTTTATAATTCGACTAAAAAAATTATAAATATAATTTATTCTTATAAATAAATTACACAAAAATTTAATATTGAATTAAATCTGTGTATTGATAACTACTTATTAAAGAATAAGATATTACATAAAAATACATAAATTTAAAAATAATAAAAATTTTGAAATTTAAATTTAAAAAATTATATTAAATTTTACCTATAAATTTTTTAAATGTTCGAAAATTTGGATTGACAAAAACATTCACCATAAAGGGTGGCCAAATGGCCTTCTAAAAAAATACAATTATTATGTGTAAAACTGAATTTAATATTTTATTATGTTTATCAAATCAATTAGATGAATATGAAAACTATTTTATTGACTATAAAATTTATATATTTAAGGTTGATCATTAAATAATAATAACTAATTTAAATTATTAGGTTAAAAAAATAAATATGAGCATAAAAAAGTCATTTATATTGTTTTTTAAATTCTTTTCAAATTAATTTGTAACCTATGAATTCATTTTATATGTTAATGAACCATATATTTTCATATGTTATATAAAATTAATCATAATATATAGATTAATGGATAAGTTATGTCTTATTATATAAAATTATAATTTAATTATATAACATAATTTTTTAGTAAAACTGGTTCATTCATGTATCTTAATTCATTTAGGAAACATGTTGTTGCATGCGACACACACTAACTCAATACCATGTTCATATGAATCTATAATATTTATTGATTTTATATAAAATGATATGATTATTTTAACGTATTAAGATATTATTTTCCCTTACTCCCTTGGAATTTCATGTAAAAAATGTTATTTAATAAAATGTTCTTACTCTCGTGATTCTTGGCCTTATAGTATACTAAAATTTAAAAAAAACTATATCCTTGATATTTAAAATTAAAATTGCTATTATATTGTTTGATAGTTCATATTTTAAAATTTCAAATCTTGGGATTTGATTATAAAACATCTTGTAGAAAATAAATTATGATAATTACAAAGGTCACATGGACTAACATATAACTAAGTCACTAGTTTGGAGAAAAATAGTGGCCTGTGAAAATATTAACTTTCTGGAAAAGAGTAAATATTTATATGGATTGATTAAGGTAATAGATAAAAATAAAATGAATGATAAATGTAATGTTTAGGTCCTTAAATCCATAAATAGTTTATAACTTAAAAGACCATATATTCAACAAATACGACTGTCTTAGGGTAACATATTTGTTTTAATATATGTTTACTAATATTGAGGAATTATTTAATTAAATAATTTTTTTTGTAAATATACTTAATTGATATATTTTAAATTAATATGATCAATACCTTATTTTTTCATTACATTGATTAAAATAAAATTCCTTCATTTACTCACAGAAATGAATATCCAAAAATGAATTTTTTACTCTAAAAGAAATAAAATTGACGGATCAAATTATCGATACGATATGTCCTTAATTTAGTCTATATATATATATATTCCAAAACCAATATATTTAATACAATTACCTGTAAAACTGAATATTCATTCTGTTGTTTATTCATTATAATTTATTCATAAAATGGTTTATTTAAAAACACTGATATATTACCTAGGGAATCCAAAATTCTAGTGGTAGGAATGAAAACCTTTTTATCCATCAATCATGGGTTCAAAACCCAACACCTTTCTGGACTTCATAGGTTGTCACTCGATATACAAATTTTCTTTTTTATAAAACAATATTAATATAATATCTAAAATAATTTGGTCATATATCAAATATAATCATTAAATATAATTTTTAATAAATTATTTAATTAAAACCTAAGTAGATAAATAATATATCCATTTATTTTCATATTGGCCCTTCATTATTCTAGAGATTATACAATAGAATAGTACTTTGTATCAGGTACATCATAGGTTCCATATAATTATGGGAAAAAATTATAAATTTATCTTCATGAAGATATTTATTTCATTCAATCAAACTATTCATTTTTCATCAGAAATTAATTACTTTATGTCCATAATTCCCACATATAAATTATTTACCCATTCTAATGGGACACTTTCCAATTTTTATTGTTCAACATTTCTTTTATGTGTGAAATAAACCAATTTTTTCTCTATGGTCTCCATAACATGATATTTTAAAAAACTACATCCTTCTATTATTTAGTGAGTAAGAGAGTTTGTTAAGCAATATTTTGTTAATCGTATTTTGTAAAAACAGATTGATCCTGAATGTAATACCTTTTACATATATAAAAATCATATTTGGTCTCTAATTTTAAATACCTTTTCCTTTATGTAAATTATTAACATGACTCTTTAGTGTTGCAACCTTTTAATAAAACAAGAAAGCATTGTGTGAATAAAAATTTTCATATAAAGAAGGATATATAATCATTTATAGGATATCTAAACCATGAACACTTATTTTCTCTTTAAGAAACTATATTTTTAACATAAATTTTTTATTATAATTATATATTAAAATCCATAATAATGGTTTATAATTAAAATGTTAATTATCCTAAGTTTATCCCCCAATAGTATCAACCCAGGAGTGTAGTAAGGCCTATTGTAATGTAAAAAGTTCTACTCGAGTCAGTCATGACACACATTTTAAATGATGATACCCATAGGTACATCCATGCTAGAACCAAATCTATATATAATATCCAAGAATAGATATATTTATAGGAATATCCATGTAATCTCTACCATACCAAAATTATATGATGTTATTCTATTCATATCCCAAAATTCTTCGTCAAGGTTATGTTATCTAATATATGTTTCCTAAATCTAGTTTCCAAGGTTTATACTAAACTTCCAATGTTAACAATTATAGTGACCTCAACCCAAGAATCCTAGATATAGTGCCTACTTCCATTTAATTGGCCTAAGGTATAAGTGAATCATGTCCCTGGATACTAAAACATTTTATAGTATGGGTAATCCAGATAGATACATGAGTCTTGTATTAAAATTGAATACAATAATTAATAAAAATTCTCTTCTAGAAAAACTATATACCATCATGTGTATCCATGTACATATTTCATAGAAAACATCATGGAATATTTGTTATAGGAAAAATAATATGGTTGACATAAAATGTTCTGTAATAATAATTATAGTGGAAGAAATAATTAATTATTGGGAATAATCATTATGGAAATTTAAATACAAGACCACACATTCTATGTAATCATCAAACAAGGAAGGATTCACATAAAAAATATGGAATGTTCAATATCTAAAAAAAGATACCATATAAATAATAAGAGATTAAATAACAAATGTGTAAATGTAATAAACCTGGAACACATTACATTTAAATCAATAAAAGGATAATAAAATGCATCCATACAATTTTTTATAGTGAAATCCGATGTATAATAATTAACCAATCAATGCGAAAGAAATCACTAATTATTGGATGTAATGTTTCTGAATAACATGTTACTTTTATAATAATTTCCATTCAAAAGATTGTTTTCATACCACTATCAAGATCATTCATAGTAATATTTAAATTTATGTGTAAATTCCATCTATTCTACTTGTAAATAAAATTGAAGGGTTTTCCCCAACTAATTTCATCACATGATACAACCAATACATTGAGGGTATTAAATTATATACTCCAAAATTCATGTATTTTATGTCCACACATTACACATATATCTAATCACCAATTTAATTCAAAAACAATTCAACTTTTAAAATATTAAAAATGAGTAAAGGATACAGTTTATCAATATTTCCCCATTAAATCAAATAAAATTCAGTGTAGACACCATATGTAAGAATTTTATATAGTTTATGAAATGAACATTTCCATTATATATGATACAAATAATTAACATAAAATTCAATGTTCAATGATCATTTGAAATTTAATAATTCTAGGGGACAAAAAAATGAATCAAGGAAGTTAATTTAAATAAAATGATTGTACGAATTAATGAAAACCCATATAGAAGAATTATAATGATTTTATTACTATAAAATATCATATATAGAATAAAAATGAAATGTTTTTTCATTTATAAATAGAAATATTATACAAATACATTATAAAAATATTCTTAAGGAAAAAATATTTGTAATCTTTAAAAAAAATTGACAATACTTTTCTTTGAAAATAACATTTTTTTTAAAAAACTATTTAAACTTGAAAAAATATATTCAATTAACCAATAATTAGTAATTCCATACATGGTGTGAAAGGGAAAAATAAAATGCATTTTCATGTTAAAATGTTTTAAATGTTCCCTATTTAGAACGAAATAAGAGTATTCCATTGAAACTTCATTAAAATTAAAAGACGGTAAATATTTCTTTGATAAATCAATTTCGAATGGTTGAAAACATTTTTTTGAACCATTTTAGACAACATGTCTTTTAAATTAACACTTTTTCTTGAACTAAAGTCAAACGTTGATTTGGTTTTTCTTAAAATATTTAAAAAAACATTTTCAGTAAAAAATAGTCAACAAATTATAATATTACTGTAAAATGGCCATGAATAACAATAAGAGGATAAAATTAAATTATTTGTTAAACAATGATCCCATAATTTCGTCTATTGTAAATTCATGTGTAAATAGTCTCGAATTGAATGAGATTATGAACTGAACCCTTGAAAAGGAAATAACATTGATATGAGAATAAATTAATTAATATATTCTATGTGTAAAATTTAAATCCCCATAAAAATGATGAAATAAAAAATCATATAGAAAACAAATTTATACACATAATCATATAATATTAACAACAACCCATATTTATTATAACCTAATAAAAAGATAGGATGTTATGAAATTATTTACCACTTCTTAAATTTTACTTAAAATAAAATTAGAGGAAATAATAAATACATAATCTAAAAATATCATGAAGATTAAATAATTCAACATATAATATATCAAAATGGTCAGTAGACAGACCATAGAAAGTATTTATCTAGAGAATAAGAAATTTATCTCACATATGTAAAATGTGAGATAAAGATACCTTAACACGAACTTCATTAGGTGAACATCTTTTGACATCCTCTATACTGTTATTGAACATGTAAAAA
This sequence comes from Viscum album, assembly GCA_963277665.1. NCBI lineage: Eukaryota > Viridiplantae > Streptophyta > Magnoliopsida > Santalales > Viscaceae > Viscum > Viscum album. Next base: position 633,900,314 of record OY728161.1, read on the forward strand.
ATTATACTAGAAACATAATAACATTTATAATATCATTTATGATATTATTATAACACTTGTTACCTATTTATTAATAATCACTCATTAGTTTCACTATATCGCATTATAATTTCTAGTTTACTGAGTATGTTTTAAATTATTATATGTTTTCCTATTACATATATCATGATTTCATCATTTAAAAAATATAAAAATTGATAATAATTTTATATATATTGAATGTATATTTATCTATTATAATATATAATATTTGGATATTGGAAATCCAATTCACCATTCATCGTGATGGTCGGGTGTATGCGCACATAAATAATACTTCAATTTCATTATTATATTTAAAAGAATGAAAAGGAAATGTTATAAATGTGCATTATAAATGTATTTTAAAATTAATTTAATATATTTAACATAAATTTATTAAAACCACCCTTATTTTATTTCATGTATATCGTGAAAAAATTACATCACCTTGATGAGGCGGTAGTCCACACAACCACCAAATATGTTATTGTGTTAATAGTTAATGGAAATAATTAAGGTATTTGTTATATTAAAACTATATAAGTATAAATAAAACAAATTTATCACATATATCATATAATAATATGTCCCCATCATAATTTCTAACTATGAGAGGTTGTTAAGGGAAATCATAATACGTCGTTTTGTGAGACGATAGTTCACTCTACATAAAAATAGTAAGTTCATTATGAATTTGATCGAATTGTGTGTATGAGTAGGTATAACACCTAAAATAATAAAAACTAAATATATTTAATATAATGTGGTTATTTTATAAGCATTATATAATAAATAATTGAAGTAGCAGAGATATAAATGAAACAACAATTATAGCAGAACAAGGTTGTTTCTTATTCAGATAACTCTTGTTTTTTTATAACAAACATCATCCATTGATTCTTTTCATCCCAGAAAGTGGATTCTTGGATGATTATAGGTTTTTTTAGCATATTTGGAATGATTATTGGTGGAAAAAATGGATTTAGTGGTTTGAATTAATGGGAGGGTTTAGAGCCTTTTTTGTAGTGTAGAAGGAGTAGAAGTCTTGTAAATTTTGGAAAAGAGAATTACACCGAACCTTTTTCCATGTCATAAGGCTCTAATAAAGAAATAATATCTGATAAAATTGATGTTAAATTCTTATTATTACCATAAATAATTTTTGGGAATTTTTTATTTTTTATTTTAGCTATTAAGTTTAAGGTTTTACCCTCTCTTAAGTTAATTTTTCTATAAATTTATATAATAAATTTCAATTACATTCTCTAATATTTTTTTAAAAAAAATTACTAAATTATTCCTATTAAAAATATTAAATGAATTTATTAATATTTTTATTGTATTAGAGTCCAAAATTACTTCAAATTTAATGTTGTATACGGGACGACATAGTGGGTTATTAAATTAAAATTGTTCAAAAGTTTTCTAATTTATAATCCAATTTCAAATTAAAAAGTATTATAATGAAATAAAATGGATTAAATAATATAATAGTTATCTAATTTAACTTTAAAAACTATAAAAAAAGTTATTTAGTCTTTTATAGAAATTCTTTTACAACCCAGTTGTTAATTAAAACTCAGTAATTTTCAATATGCATAATAAAATGAAATGTTTCAAAACATTACCAAAAGAATCACCGAAAACCTAATTTAGAAAATTAAATATCAAAAAATGAATTTTGTTTTTACATATAAAATTTATAAAAGTTCCATAATTGAGTTTTAAAATATTTTCTTAAAAAAGTCTGTAAAATTCATTGTTTACACACACAAAATATTTTTGTGTATAACAAGATTTATTCTTATATTATACATAAAAAATATATTCGATAAAGGTTAAAATTATATTATTTAATTTATAATAAATAAATTTCATTATGACTATAAAATAATAATTTTTTTTATTAAACAGGATAGAAAACCTTTTTGAGCATAAAAACATTTCCATTATATTGGTTGTTAAATTTATTTTTAATTAATTAGTAAACATTAAAATCATTTTATATTTTTACAATCCTATTATTTTTTTAGTTATTTAATACTATTAACAACCACTAATTTAATGTAAATTTTAGTTATTATTAAATTAAATAATTATATAGTAATAATATAATGTTGTTCTCCAAAACTATGTATTGTAGGTAACACAAGCCATTGAAGAAACTCATTGTTGCTTATGATGCACTCTAACTCCATATCAAATTCATTGAAAGCCCAATCAAAGATTGATGTTATTTAAAATTGTAAATATATATTAATGTCTTGGGATTTTATATTCCATTAAGTGATTGGTGTAGCGTGTAATACTTTATATCGAATACAATGTCCTTACATTATATATTTGGGGTGTTACAAATAAAATGATTATTATAAGATAAATAACTCTTTTTTAAATAAATGATAAAATAAATGAAATGTACAAACAAATATAAGTCCCTCATAATAAATATCATGTAAATGATGGGTCCCTATATCCCTTTTTAAGAATATCATAACATCACACTAGCAATGTTAAAATTCAATATGTAGTACTATTGGAGAATCATCATTCATATAAAAAGTAGCTGGTGATGATCTAAAATAATATAGAAAAAGTTATATAAAATAAGAAAATGCACCTAGTAAAATTTATATTGATAAATCATAATATTAAAGATGACCTTGTGATCTAGATGAGGTGATGAAACCTATTTTCCATGATCTTTTGTTCTGTGTGGAAAGAAAATTTTTAAGGAGAAATTTCTTATAGGGGAGTATTTTAACGACCTAAACTATTATAAATAAAATTCTCATAGTGATTGAAATAAATTCCCCAATATATATAATTGTTAAAGAAATCACATTCACTAATTTATTATATTATATAATATTTAATTGAAAATTACACATCATATCTTATGGAAATATAATCATTAAAAATTAGCATATTATTAGTATAAATATAGTTTTTTGACAAATTCAATTAACAATTAGAGTGATATCCTCAACCAATAGGATCATACCCTATAAATCCAATATATTGTAAATTATGAGGGATATAGAATCACTAGGATTTTCCATGGATGAAAAAAATTCTGAGATCCAACAACTAATGCATGAGTGAAATCATTTATGAGTGAATTTAAAGCTCATCGAGATCATAGGAAAACCCATATACACTGATCCACCCCATTAAAATCTCAACATCATACACCTTTCCTATAGGGAGTATGATGGTGTAAAAATGAAAAAAGTATCATTACCCAAATAATATCTATTTTTATACTATATATAATTATTAATATATGTACTTATTATTATTGTTACATTATAAATGGTCATTATTTTGATAAATTAAGACTAAAAATGAATTTATGAGTAATATGAAACTTCAATTAAGATAATCATATTAGAGATTTATTTACTTTTTGAAATAAATTTTATTTTAATATAATATTACCATTATATAATTTTTAATATGTATAGATGATAATATAATTTTACAAAGACAACAAATTATTTTTATGAGGTTTTTCAGACCATTTTTGTCAAAAAGAACAAAATTCCTCCATATGTGATGAAAAATTCATTATAAGTGAAAATTCAGAAGTTAACAAAATTATTTTGATAAAACAAATCATATTTTTTGAATCAGAACATACAAATTATCCAATAATTAATTTTTAATTATTTTTGGAGATTATCAAATTTTAGTGTAAAAAGTAAGTGTTAAATAAAAAAATGGTGTATATTATTAGATTATAATACCACAACAATGAAATAATAAATGGTGTAAAAGGCATCCACAAGCAAATATATATTTCCCAATTATAATATTTGGATTATAAGGTCATTTGAATTATTTTATAAAGCCTTTATGAATCCTTCAAAACTTATATAATATTTTATTTTTTTGAAATCATTTCTTGAAGAACTGAATTCAATTCCTAATCACCAAGGATATTATTTTACTTATTTCATCCCAAAGTGTTATAAAATAAAAAAATTCTTTATATTATAAAAAAATTAAAATACAATTTTATAGATTTTGGTTTTTATTATTTTATTATATAGAGTCCAAAACATATAATTGTGAAATAATAAATAACATAACTATATTTTTCCTATATAAAATTACAAAATCTCACTATCTGCTTCACTAAAAATCCTTATAGAATGTCCTTATTATTCCTTCTCTATTATAGAGTCCTCAATATGTTACTTTAGGCTCTCACAAATATCCTAATTTTTTATCACCCTATCCAGGAAATGGATGATTTTTTCAGCCTATTTATTAAATACCCCTCTTCATTTTTTAATTTTAAATTATAAATTGTGTGATACTATTTTCCTTATCCCTCTTCCAAATTATGAGAAACCCATTTTTAATATTTTTAATGCATTTTATGAATTAGTATGTACTATTGTTTTGAAGTAGAAATTTCACTTTTATTTTTCTATTCTAAACATTTTTATTGTGAATTTTATTGTTGTTTCCACTCATGTATGTTCACATAAACATAAGTATAATTATTTTTATAAAAATACATGTTTGATTTTTAAAAGACATGATCATTTAATTAAATATTATGAAATATGATCCTATGTTTAATGATCTCTATAGAACACATATTCATGTACATGATATGAATGTGATGACTATACAAAAAATTATATAGTGCTCCAATGAATTTTTGAATGTCCTAGTATCATAAGACAATATTTATGGGATTATGGAGTTTAAATAATCCAGTATTATAAAATTTCATCCATTTTATGAAGTATTGACAATCAGCCTTCACTGATGTCTATTATTTCATGTTTCAAGATGATTCCACATTCCCCTTCTTACTTTATGTTATCATGCTATATCAAGTCTCTTTGTTTGTGTGTATGAATATCACCTATTTAACAAACCATTGAAATTACTAAAATTTAACATGTAATACATTCTTCATGTTATGATATTTTATTCCATTGTTTGGATATATATGTCAACACATTATTATATATGCCCCAATGTTACCCCATTAAATTTTTTGAACTATATAATAACATGAAGATGATAAAACAATTTTCAATAATATTAATGTACCCCCTATGTTATTTTTTCGTGTAATGTTACTAGTATCCAAAATACACTAGATTTTAATATATGTTCTGTTTTAGTTTTTGTATTCATATGTAATAAATCATGATTTAATGTGTAATTAAGACAAGGGTTTTCATATATGTGGTCACCAACCGCTTTCTAATCCACTAATCATGCCTTAACGTCTACATCATGAGACTATGTGTTAAGAGAACTAACTCTTCTACCTTTAAATGGTAAATAAAAAAATGTTGAACGTATGTATAATGAAATTTAATGATCCTTTTGGATCAATACTTGAAATTTGTTATTAAAATTCAAATCCATGAGTGTACATGATGGTCTTAAGAACCACCAAATTCCAAAACACGGTGTTTTAATATATACTCATGATTATGAATCATATGATTAGAATGGATTTTAGTATAAGGATGGAATGTTGTAATTAGTAGATCCTATGATCCCAAATATTTTGGGAGACCCTTCCAAAAATCATATTTGGGACAAAGATATCATTTAGGAACAATACACCTTGGTACACTATGATGTCGATCAATATATCGCACATTGATACTATAATGATTATCAAGGGTGATGGTTTCCCTAATCGACAATAAGTGATATACCATAATTAGTCAATCCAGGATCACTCATATTATATTATTCTAATGGGGTTTCTTGGAAAATCCTATAATAGAATCACTATTTATATTAACCAACTTCGGTTTCATAATGGGTAGAGTGTTATACAACTGGGATGGTTTTTGATGCTCAACCTTCACTTGATAATAGGTGTTACATCTATCCATGACCCCACTATGTCATTTTTCATTACTAAAAAACATTATTTTATATATAGATCGTATTATTTATTCTTTATTCCTGGATGAACAACCCATTACAGCATTGGGTGACGCACATGATTTTTGATGTTAATAATTTTGACATTATAATTAAGGAAATATTTTTCCTTGGATTATTATGGAAATGAGGTATCATATCATGTGCCATTATAGAAATATGAAAATTTATATTTAATGTATTATTTCGTTATATATTTCTATATATTGTTTCTATATTTCTTGTAGGAGCTGTGATTATTGTGAGATCCTGGTGTGTTTAATATGGAAATTTGTAACCTATTCCAGTAGGATACAATAATTGGATTAATTATAGAGTCTTAATCAACATAATTTTCCCCATATGCATTGATTTTGAAACCATAAATAACAAATAATACAACTTTCGAGTCATGGATCATTTTTTATGTTTGGTAAAATATTTTTTTATTTTGTTATATAAATGCCAATTAATATATATGACATATTTACTTTTATAAATTGGGAATGGCGATTCATTTAATCAAATAATTTTTTGTGACTTGCTACATCATGATACATTATATAAGGGACCTAACCTATTTACATGATGTCCAAGTTAAAATTTATATGGAGTGTGAGAATTTAAAAATTTGGAATGGTAACGTATATAAATTTATGTGATATATATATAATGAACTTGAACAAGTATAGACAATTAAATTAAATGATTATGGTTAATGGGGGATGATAATTTCAATATAAATTTTTTTTCCTCTTTACAATATAACTAGATCATTGTATGTCTGAACTGATTTGCGGTTATATGAGACTATAACCCTAACCTGACATTGATAGTGGGTAGTTGGTAGTGTCTCTTGAGACATATGTGACCTTTTTTATTACATACATACTATATTATGAGCATGAAATTAGGGGTAACCCATTTGTGGGTAGATTTTATACCTTTCTGTTTCTGTTTCAATTGATTCTATATGTTGTTATATATTATTTTAAGAGTACATTTCAAAATTTTAGAGATATGAAACCCGAAAGTCATGGAGTTTTTCTGTATGAGGGGGGAGACAGTAATGATTCATAGGTTGTGGTATCAGAGCGACTAATATTATCTAATGTATTTTTACTATAGGAACAACTAATTCACCCTCCAAATGTAACCAATTCTAAGATTGGAAAGATATTAATACACATTATGATGTTTTTTAGGGTGCTCCATCACATGCACCTTATTTGAATGATTTGGTGCAAGGATTCTCGATGAATAATATTCCAAAAGTTTTGAGCTGGTTGTGGTCCTAATTCTATAGATTTATGGATGGTGGCCATGTTACTGATCATTCAGCTTCTAGAGATTCTTCTAGAGTGGAGGTTCAATCTCATGACCTATATGTTCCATGACGTTGCCATGCATTTGGGGGATGTTATCTCCTAACCTGGTTGACATTAGGGAATGGTCTAGGGGGAAAGAATATAGCTATTTATTATCAATTATTTCCACATGTTCTAATATTAGAGCATTATTAGTAGTTTATACACCTATTTTATGATGATATGAATGTGATGGAGTATTTAGATCGATTCACTGAACACCATCACTTGGCATTTCCTCATATCACTGAAATGTTTGAGGTAAAAAAGACAATTTGAAGATTGGATTATGTAATACAACCATTCCTAATGAATGTTTTCCAAATGAAAACCATTTTAGAGATATTTATGAAGGCCATCATCATCATGTGGAAGTTGAGGGATGATTATCATGGGGGTTTGGGAACATCCTTATCAAGAAAATTGAGTCGTTCACATTAAACCTGAAGCATCACATTAAGATAAAAAATGGGGGTATATGTAGTGTGATGAAACTTAATTATATTAATGTTGTATTCCACCAATGAGGAAAGACAAAATATAAGAATCCTCAGTGTCCCAAATATTCTTTTAAATGTCGAGTATGTGTTAGGTTGGGTAATATTCAGTGGTTCTATAGATCTCTTCCAATTATTCATAGATGGAGAGGATCCATATAAGTTATTCAATATATAAATATAGCACCCATACATAACTATATTGAGATTACTACGAGGAGATTAGGCAAAGTGTTCATGGAAGAGGTAGTCAGGATCCTAACATTTAACAATAGTAAATAAAATCAAATCATGGTAGCCTAATTATGTCTAAGGGCTAGAGATCTAGCTATGTCAATGTTGTGTATCTAACATATTTGGATATGTGTGTTGTGACTTATAAAGTTAGAGGTATTATTCTAGTAAAATGTAAGTTTCTATTAGACTTATTTTCTACAGTCTCTTTTAATTCATATATGTCTATGTCAATAATGTGATATATGGACCTGTAGATAAAATATTTATAGGACATGATGACTATTGAAAAACCACAAGGGATTTGATCATAGAGTGTTCTTTCATAATGGTGTGACACATGAGATAGGTGGGAAGAACATCATGTGGAAATTCATTATCCTCATGATGAAAGATTTTATCATCAGACAAAAAATGTACTAGTTAGTAACTTATCATTCTCAGGATTATTTATATACCTATAGGATATTATTAAAAAAACTAGATGGAATTTCAAATATACATAAGGAATAATGGGATATCTGGGTTTGTTGAGCTGAAAATGAGCATTGTGGGTTGGGTGGACTGACAACCAGATTTGTAGTCTCTTTTGAGCAACTAGGGAGTACAACATATTGGATAATCTCATGTAGTGGATCAATTCTGATAAATTTTACCAAAATAATGTATCGATTACCTCATAGGAGAGTTGATCTGTAACGACCCGAAATTTTGAATAAATCTTGTTTCCTAATTTTATGTGTTATTTTATTTTGTTTTTTATACTCAAAAAAAATGTTTCATTTGATAACATGAGTATAATTAAAATGAGACTGTTGGGATTTGACTGTTATATGACCATTGGTCAATATGACAACTGGAATCTAAACGTTTTGATTATTGTCTATAAATACAAGTAATCTTGGTTAATTATTATAGAAAGAAGATTTGATGGCCGCACCCAGTAGTCTTGGACCGATCGAAGCCCATCTAACAGAACTTGTAAAGGAGGTATCACCACTGGGCTTCACTCTGGACCAAACCCAATTTGAACTTCATCGTGTGAAGCTAGAAAGGAATCGCCTATGCGAGAAGTTCAAACTAATAGAAATTACTAATCGTGCGATGTTAGTCGAGCCTCCCTCAGATTCTCTCACCTTAGCACACCTTACACATAGAAATTACTACTCGTGCGATGTTAGTCGAGCCTCCCTCAGATTCTCTCACCTTAGCACACCTTACACATAGGTCCTATGCTGGTGTGATAAGGGGCTATGTAAGGAGACCGTAACTGCCTTGTGTAATCCTTTGTTTTAAATAAAAATTGGGATTTCTTCTTATGATGAAGTTTATGAATTTTCAAATGACCGGATAAATATAGTATGCATATTTTTGATGAATTTTAGAAAAAAGGATATTTTAAAAATGGTTATGTAAACCTTAAATAATTAAAAATGTGTAATGATTTCCGAAAAATGGTCGTCTACAATTATGCTCAGTATGAAATTTAGAGTCTAATATGATCAACATAATTTTTGATGAATAGTAAATTATGAATAGTGATTTTATGATTAGGATTGGTAATGTGTCCAAATGGATTAGTAATCTCACTTAAAGAAAGTATTAATATAATATAGGCACCTTGATTAAATAATGTGATTCAATAAAATGGTTAAATAACGATTTCATAAATTATTATTCAAGTATTAGTTTTTTCGAGTGAATAGTGTTTTTTAATTAAAAATTAAATTAAAAATATTTAAAAAATTATTTTTATAAAACGGAATTCATTTTTTAACTCAGAGCACCGATATTATGTTATGGTAATTTTTGGGGTTTTTTCTGAAAAAATGAATTTTTGGTGAATAGTGTTTTTATTTAAAAATTAAATTAAAAATACTTATATAATTGTTTTTATAAAATGGAGTTCATATTTTTAATCAGATCATTGATATTTGGTTAAGGTGAAATTTTTGGATTATTCTGAGAAAGTTGAATCTTCGATGAATAGTGAAAATACAGTTTTTAAGTTACGAGTGTCTAATGACATCATTAAATGATGTATTAAGTATGTAATCAATATGGTCGACTTATTAATAGTAAGATAAGGTATGAGGTGTCCCAAGTGGCCAATACCATGGGAAAATACCATGGGCTAGCCCATGGTTTTTCCAAAACCATTAATGAGGTGTCCTTTGGACATTAATGCCTTGTCCCCTCACTTTCCCTATAAATACCAAGCCATCCTCTCATCCATTCGACTCCCCACTCTCCCCCAACGAATTTCTGGTCTCATTACCTCCCAAGGAGTCCTCCCATGGTTCCCCCAAGCCCTCAAGGTCCCATCCTTTGAGTTTTAAGAGTTATGTTTTAAGGTAAGGGATCTGATCTCTCTCTTTCTTTTCAAGAAATCTCTTTTATGTAATTTCTTTTATTCTCCATGTTCTTATGTTAAAGGGTGTTATTTTATACTCCTATTAATTCCATTTTCATGTTCAAATAATTAGATATCCCCTCTTACTCTCATTATTTCGTTTTATAAAGTTTTAAGTGGCGCCGTTAGGCTGCCGAAATTTTTGTAACAGATTCTTTCTCCCTTCTCATTTTTCAAGATCTATTTTCATGTAAAGTATTTCAAGTTCCTTTTTGTCATGTTGGGGTATGATATCTAAATTTATCATACTGATATTTTATGATTATATGATGATAGACCCCATTTTATCTCTTTAATTCAGTATTTTGATGTTTTAAGTGGCGTCGTTAGGCTGCCGAAATTTTAAGTGGTTCTTCACCCTTCTCGTTTTGAAGTTCTACTTTCATGTCAATTCTTTCAAGTTTCTTTTTGTTATGTTGGGGTATTTTCTCTATATATATCATACTGATCTTTTATGAACATATTATGAGAGACCCCATTTTATCTCTTCAATTCATTATTTTGAAGTTTAAGTGGCGTCGTTAGGCTGCTGAATTTTTAAGTGGTCCTTGCACCTTTCTCCCTTTTCAAAGTTCTAATTCCATTTCAAGTCTTACAAGTTCCATTTTATTATGTTGGGGTATGGTCTCTATATCTATCATACTGATATTTTATGTTCATATGATGAGAGGCCCTATTTGATCTCATCAATTCATTTTTGGTTGATGTTTATGTAATGTTGTTAGGCTGCCGAATTTTCATAAGAGAAATATTATTTTTGTCTTCCTTTCATGTTCTTCATTTCATATGGTATATTTTCAAATTTCATTACCATGTTCTTAAATCCCTTAGATTCTTCCCCTATACTATTTTATGGGACATTTATGAATGTTTGACCCATGTCCCCTCTCTTTTCAATGTTTTCTAAAAACCTTGTAACATAGCCGTTAGGCTGCAGAATTTTCGTCTCAAAATGTCTCTCTTTTTGTCTAAAGATATTTTATTTTATTAAGTGAATACTCAAAGCTCTACCTTCTATAAGGGTATTCACATATATATCAAAATGTTCTATTTTAAATTCTGGGATTTATATACATGAGACCCGCGCTCCCCTTCTGTGGGTTTAAAGTGACATAAATATCATGTCTTTAAAGCAATTGTTAAAACGTTATGATCATGAAATGAAACCCGTTTATTTTATTCTATATGGGTTATTTATGAAATTTTTGATGATGATATATGTGTCTCACATGATAATAAAGGAAAATTTAAGGGTGCGCCTTGATAGCGCTCCAATGCATTGGGTAATGATGTAACCACTAGATATTACAATTTTCACGATACCTTGGTAATTTTGAAATCACACCTTGGGGATGGACCTTGGTGATATGTTCATGATTGTATATGTTAAATTATGTATCCAAATATTCAAGTTATGAAAATGTTATTTTTATTATGATATGCCTCATGATTTCATTCTCATGCCTTAAAGTTATTTTCATGACCTTATTGAAGTATCTCAAGTTCACATGTAAAATGTTTCTCTTGTTTCCCTTAGTGGGCTTTTTGCTCACCCTTTCTTTTGATGTATGTTCCCAGGTTATGTGATGTAGTAATGAACCTAGGATGAACATGAGGAGAATCCTTTTAAGTGTTTTATAAGAATTGTTTATGTTTTCATGTTTAAATTTCCCGGTTTCCAAGACACTAAACCTTAAAGATCCTCGGTTTTGTAAAATGTAATGAAAGTTTATGTCATAAAAAGGCGGGATGCTATAGTTGGTATCAAAGGATGGTTTAGATATTTGTGGAAATTATGATATGAAAAATCTAGGAAGAACCCTATAGAAAAGTTAAAAAATAGGAAATCTTCCTGGTGTTTTGGTGAGTATTGAGTAAGGGGTTGGCAAGCAAATACATCCCTGTCTGGATACGAGCAGGTAGAGGTGGCTCTGGCATAGATGTACATAGGGGTAAAACCCGAAAACACCACTTTGAGCTAGACTCGAATGGGAACTAGTACATGAAAATGGGCCTTGCTGTGCTCTTGGTTACAACACTCCCGGGGGACATGCTTTGGTAAATTCATAAGCTTAGTATGAACCATTGTTAAAGGAACAAAGATAAAATAAAATAAATATTCACATAAGAATATATGATCATGGATAACCTAGATGGTATCCTCGGGGATCGCAAGTTAAGGTATAATTTTATTCTACAAGTTATCCTTATATGCTTTCAGTTCCTTTTCATGACTATTGGATAAGTACTTAAGCCCCTAATTATGCTTTCTCTTCTTAGTTAATGGTGGGAAATGGAAAAACATGTCCCAAAAACCAATGTGATAGGAAATGCGATGATTTTCGTATTAATATGACAGGGATGATTAGGGGATTAAAAAATGATTATTATTTTGGAAGACATTCACTATTTTGGGGACCCTATATGATCGAGGTAAATATATTACTACGGTATTTTCATTGAGGAGTAAGGTTGACTTATATTTTGAAGAATCGATGAATTTAAGGTGGACTTATAGTAATTTAGGTTACTTATGGGAATGATTAACCTATCTTGGGTAAAATATTTTTAGGTTAAATACTTTTGTTATAAGATGTTAGGAGTGGTTGATGTTGTTTGGAGATGAACAATGATGTTTATTCTGGAAGAGTATGTTATCAAATCCTTCTTGTATTTGGGATTCAATCTTAGTTTGGATTATTTTGAGGAATTTTAAGGACCGTTATTTATGGAATGGACTCTGATGAACTTTGGGTAGTACCATGGAACATTGATGATTTAAAAGTAGTTTTCATTCCTATGGGATTATTTCTTTTTGAAGAGTTGTTTTACCTTACCCTTTCTGTTTTTGGGATAATGTTTAAAGATAGAAGAAATAGATAGTTAATCTTTTGTGGATTATGTGATTCTCTAGAATATGATTCTTGTGTTTTGATGAGACCAAGTAGTTTTGAATGCTCATAGTTTGGAGAAAAGATTAGTTTTGGGTAGAAACTTATTAAAGGATGAAACTCTACATGAAGATAGGTATATTTTCTTATGTTTTTGTTTTATGTTGTAAATGAATTCCTCAAAATAATGAAAAGGAACGTAAAACAAAAACATTGTTGGTTTACGTTTCCTACTCGGTAATCAAAGACCGTTTACACACATCATAAGTTTGATATTTTCTTATGGTTAACTTTCTCCTAATCATGTTTTCTATCACTCTCCCTCAGAACTTAACCCTTTTTTTCTCCTCCATGTCCATGTTTTCGTACATGGAATCCTAGTGTGGGCTAACTCGGGTGACCTTTGTACTTACCTTTTTTTCTTTTAATGTAATAGTTTTAATGACTCCTTTTCCGATGTGGGACATTCAATGAAATTTCAAAACCCAATTTTAAAAATTGCAAGGATGCAATTTCTTAAGGGGGGAAGATTGTAACGACCCGAAATTTTGAATAAATCTTGTTTCCTAATTTTATGTGTTATTTTATTTTGTTTTTTATACTCAAAAAATGTTTCATTTTGATAACATGAGTATAATTAAAATGAGACCGTTGGGCTTTGACTGTTATATGACCATTGGTCAATCTGGCCACTGTAAACTAAACGTTTTGATTATTGTCTCTAAATACAAGTAATCTTAGTTAATTATTATAGAAAGAAGATTTGATGGCCTCACCCAGTAGTCTTGGACCGATCGAATCCCATCTAACAGAACTTGGAAAGGAGGTAGCACCACTAGGCTTCACTCTGAACCAAACCCAAGCTGAACTTCATCGTGTGAAGCTAGAACGGAATCACCTATGCAAGAAGTTCAAACTAATAGAAATTACTACTCGTGCGATGTTAGTCGAGCCTCCCTCAGATTATCTCACATTAGCACACCTTACACTTAGGTCCTATGCTGGTGTGATAAGGGGCTATGTAAGGAGACCGTAACGGCCTTGTGTAATCCTTTGTTTTAAATAAAAATTGGGATTTCTTCTTATGATGAAGCTTATGAATTTTCAAATGACCGGATAAATATAGTATGCATATTTTTGATGAATTTTAGAAAAAAGGATATTTTAAAAATGGTTATGTAAACCTTAAATAATTAAAAATGTGTAATGATTTTCGAAAAATGTTCTTCTATAATTATGCTCAGTATGAAATTTAGAGTCTAATAAGATCAACTTAATTTTTGATGAATAGTAAATTATGAATTGTGATTTTATGATTAGGATTAGTAATGTGTCCAAATGGATTAGTAATCTCACTTATATAAATTATTAATATAATATAGGCACCTTGATTAAAAAATGTGATTCAATAAAATGGTTAAAAAACGATTTCATAAATTATTATTAAAGTATTAGTTTTTTCGAGTGAATAGTGTTTTTTAATTAAAAATTAAATTAAAAATATTTAAAAAATTATTTTTATAAAACGGATTTCATTTTTGAACTCAGAGCTCCGATATTATGCTATGGTAATTTTTGGGGTTTTTTCTGAAAAAATGAATTTTCAATGAATAGTGTTTTTATTTAAAAATTAAATTAAAAATATTTAGATAATTATTTTTATAAAATGGAGTTCATATTTGTAATCAGAGCGTTGATATTTGGTTAAGGTGAAATTTTGGGATTATTCTGAGAAAGTTGAATTTTTTGATGAATAGTGAAAATACAGTTTTTAAGTTACGGGTGTCTAATGACATCATTAAATGGTGTATTAAGTATGTAATCAAAATGGTCGACTTATTAATAGTAAGATAAGGTATGAGGTGTCCCAAGTGGCCAATACCATGGGAAAATACCATGGGAAAGCCCATGGTTTTTCCAAAACCACTAATGAGGTGTCCCTTGGCCGTTAATGTCTTGTCCCCTCACTTTCCCTATAAATACCAAGCCATCCTTTCATCCATTCGACTCCCCACTCTCCCCCAACGAAGTTCTGGTTTCATTACCTCCCAAGTAGTCCTCCCATGGTACCCCCAAGCCCTCAAGGTCCCAACCTTTGAGTTTTAAGAGTTATGTTTTAAGGTAAGGGATCTGATCTCTCTCTTTCTTTTCAAGAAATCTCTTTTATGTAATTTCTTTCATGCTCCATGTTCTTATGTTAAAGGGTGTTCTTTTATACTCCTCTTACTGCCCTTTTCATGTTCACATAATTAGATATCCCCTTATACTCTCATTATTTCGTTTTATGAAGTTTTAAGTGGCGCCATTAGGCTGCCGAAATTTTTGTAACGGATTCTTTCTCCCTTCTCATTTTTCAAGATCTATTTTCATGTAAAGTATTTAAATTTCCTTTCTGTTATGTAGGGATATGATCTCTAAATTTATCATACTGATCTTTTATGATCATATGATGAGAGACCCCATTTGATCTCTTCAATTCAGTATTTTGAAGTTTTAAGTGGCGACGTTAGGCTGCCGAAATTTTAAGTGGTTCTTCACCCTTCTCGTTTTGAAGTTCTACTCTCATGTCAATTATTTCAAGTTTCTTTTTGTTATGTTGGGGTATTTTATCTATATCTACCATACTGATCTTTTATGACCATATGATGAGAGACCCCATTTGATCTCTTCAATTCAGTATTTTGATGTTTAAGTGACGTAGTTAGGATGCTGAATTTTTAAGTGGTCCTTGCACCTTTCTCCCTTTTCAAAGTTCTAATTCCAAGTCAAGTCTTACAAGTTAATTTTTATTATGTTGGGGTATGGTCTCTATATCTATCATACTGATATTTTATTTTCATATGATGAGAGGCCCTATTTTATCTCATCAATTCATTTTTGGTTGATGTTTATGTAATGTTGTTAGGCTGTCGAATTTTCATAAGAGAAATCTTATTTTTGTCTTCCTTTCATGTTCTTCATTTCATATGGTATATTTTCAAATTTAAATTAACATGTTCTTAAATCACTTAGATTCTGTCCCTCTACTATTTTATGGGTCATTTATGAATGTTTGACCCATGTCCCCTCTCTTTTCAATGTTTTCTAAAAACCATGTAACATAGTCGTTATGCTGCAGAATTTTCGTCTCAAAATGTCTCTCTTTTTTTCTATAGATATTTTATTTTATTAAGTGAATACTCGAAGCTCTACCTTCTATATGGGTATTCACATATATATCAAAATTTTCTATTTAAAATTCTTGGGATTCACATACATGAGACCCGCGCTCCCCTTTCGTGGGTTTAATGTGACGTAAATATCATGTCTTTAAAGCAGTTTTTAAAATTTTATGATCATGAAATGAAACCCATTTTTTTATGCTATATGGGTTATTTATGAAATGTTTGATGATGATATATGTGGCTCACATGATAATAAAGGCAAATTTAAGGGTGCTCCCTGATAGCGCTCCAATTCATTGGGTAATGATGTAACCACTAGAGATTACAATTTTCATGATACCTTGGTGAATAACCTTGGTAATTTTCAAATGACACCTTGGGGATGGACCTTGGGGATATGTTCATGATTGTCTATGTTAAATTATGTAGCCACATATTCAAGTTATGAAAATGATATTTTTATTATGATATGCCTCATGATTTCATTCTCATGACTTAAAGTTCTTTTCATGAACTTATTGAAGTATCTCAAGTTCACATGTAAAATGTTTCTCTTGTTTCCCTTACTGGGATTTTTTCTCACCCTTTCTTTTGATGTATGTCCCCAGGTTATTTGATGCAGTAATGAACCTAGGATGAACATGAGGAGAATCCTTTCAAGTGTTTTAGAAGAATTTCTTATGTTTTCATGTTTAAAGTTCCTGGTTTCCAAGACACTAAACCTTAAAGATCCTCGGTTTTGTAAAATGTAATGAAAGTTTATGTGATAAAAAGGTGGGATGCTATATGATCTGTTCAAAAATTTGGTAGTTCCTAGATTTTAACATGTGTCCATTCCTCCTTATAGAATGACATATAAATTTATTTAGGAACTCAATAATCAATAATAGGACTTGTAGGAAAAGGCTTTCAAATGAACCAGTACATCACCCAGTAGATCACTTGTATATTTCTCCATGAATTAAGATTGTTCCATAACATTGTGTGTTGATTACCATTGGAAAAAATAGTATATGGTTAAGAACTAGTACCCACTACCTAGTATAGAAGTCCTATTTAACAAGATATTGGGAAGGACGATTTTATCTATGATCAACTTGAGTTCGAGAAACTATCATTGGAGTCTGAGAGTGTTTTATATACCACATACAACAATACATTATAGATAAACATTGTATGAGAATCTAGTTATGTAATTCATCCTTACAAACACATGATGTGTTTTCATAGCACTGTTGAATTAAATTTCCAGACATATTTGGAGACATTTGGGGTGTTCTTCGTATATGATATCTGGGTTTACTCCCAAACTAGACACAACCATGAAAAATATATATAGATAAATATTAATAAATGGATATATTAGTATCTATATTATATTCACAGTATATTATACTTCTAGATTGACAATGTTTACTTATTAGGTCACATAATATATTATTCGAGAGTGTTTATTGACCGAAAGAATTTGAGAGATGCAGTTTCCAAAGAGCATACAAATAATGTCTTAAACATGTGTATATTGTCACAACATATCAAGATCTTGAATAAAATGTGTGTTATATTTCTACGAATAGGCACATATGAGATAAAATTTTAGGATCTAAATGGGAGATTAACATCACCATGGATATGATTTTTTGTTGAGTTTTGATGAAGCTATTCAATTTAGTATGACACTACCGGAACGTGATAGGAGAAGTTGTGATGCAGGGCTATAAATTGGAGGCATATGAGTGTCCCACCTAAGAACACAATATTAGAATTACCCGACACATGACATCAAGTTAGATGTTTTTGTACATGATTTATTCTATAGGAGAAATTATTTATTAGGGAGGGTTTGTTATATAGAATGACCAAAATATTATCACATTCATCTGAATAGTAAATTGATTGTATCTCAAGCATCACAAAATTTCAGGAGGATAATAGTGTGTGATAGTTGATGGACCAATTTTTTTGCGATACACATTGAATTTCAGGAATATCATGTGAATTCTATTTTAGAATCATTATCAGGGAAAAAATTCAATCTAGAATAGGTAATTTTGGAAAATATTAGAAATCTGGAGGGCATAGTCATAAGTGAGGGTGTTCCAAGATATGACCTACAACCAGGTCGGGTTATCGATGGGGATGATATCCTACACAATCTATTATTTACTTAGGATCCTTCAAATATATAGAAAGAATTGATTTAGGACTTTAGTGACTCTCTTTCTTCAATACACCATGGTCTTACCACGAATTACTGATTCATATGTCCCCAGTATTGGTAGCTAGTTCTGATGAGAATGATTTCGTGTTTTGTCATATAGTGTTGTAATTTCTAGTAGGTGATGCAGAAACACCATCAACCCATGGGACTTTTACATCCTATGACCATTATATAATGGAAATCAGATGACATCACTATATAGTTTCTGATGGTGTTTCTGATAACTACATGATATAGTTTCACAATATTAGTGATCATTGATAGGTTGACCAAAGTCACATGCATCACACCAAACTGTGATAAATTCCAACGTGATGATCTTAGTAAGAATTTTCTTGGGGAGATTTTACACCTTCATTACTCTCACCATTCTATCTTATCAGAATGAGATGATTGGGTTATGAATCATTTTTATAAGTGGCCACAGAAATCACCAGGTTAAAATGTAAATATTAATACAATATAAAACTCTCAAACTGATGATCTGTCTAAGATTTTTATATAACAATTTAAATATATTATCTATGAAATTTTATAGAATATTCCTATTCTTTAGAGAAGAATCTAATTCCCATTATTTTTTTCTATAATAATTTATTTCTAGAAACCAGTCATATGGATCCTGTTGAGGCCTTATGTGGTAGGATTTTATGTTCACCACTATGCTGGATAAGGGAATGAGATTCAGTACTACTGGAACCTTGTCTCATATAGGTGACATTAGAGAATGTATATCTTATTCAAAAGCCCATGGTTACAGCCTAATATCATTATAATTCATATATTGTTTTTCCATTGTCGACCTCTAGAGTTTGAGGTGAGACATTTGGTATTTAAGTGAGTTTTTCAATGATTGGTTCATATGAATATTTTGATGATAGGTCACACTAGTGTATCATTATGTAATGCCTTTCAAGATCATAGAGTTATTCAGGTAGTTATCATATCATCTATATTTTCTTCTTCTATACCAAAACATGCCTAACATTATCCATGTATCATAAATTTTTTGTTAATACTCTAACCCATATACTTTGTTTGATACTAACGATATATAACTTTAGGATGATGAATCTTTTAAGGATAATTAGATATGTTTAATTAATCATAAAATGAAGGATATTCATGTAAGGCCATTTCCACTATTCTATGTGATATGGAATCATGGATGTGTGATGGATGAGACCTGGGAGGGAAAGGGGATGATGCACATTCTCAATGGATGGGCCATGTCTCAGGTGATTCTTTACCACAATCAAAATGGAAACATGATCACATGTTGTTTTAAGGTGGGGAGGTTGTAAGATATTATATTTTCATTGAAGTAAATATACTGTTATTAATTGGTAAACTATATTCTGGTTTTTTCTTTTGTCATAGAATAGATAACCGCACCTTTGGGCATGTCAGTTTTTTTTTCAGAAGACTGTAGTTGGGGGGTGATGGCTGGTAGAATGAACAATTCACAAGGTGAATTAATCCCATCTTGTGAATTTAACTCATGGTGTGAATTTAATTAATGATTTAAATTGGTCTATCATGACCATGTAAATGATATGTACCAGATGAATTTTACTAGACACTGTTGGTGGTGGACTACTAAGTACACCTCAAACACTATTCGGACATCACATAATAGATGAATAAACTTCATGAATTTAGGTATATTCAAAGGGTAGAAGCGTGATTTTAATGATTTGTTTTTAGTACAAGGATGGTTTACTAGAGGATATGAGTAGGTGTATGATAATGACTCTAGTAGAGTCACAATTTGGCAGTTTTGTCATTTTTTTATGTTTTATATGTAAATACCCATGTATCCTTTGTACATCACTATTTGAATATCATCCCTTCATGATCCTCATTTTTATAACCAATATTGATTTATATTCTGATTTTTTATTATCATAATGACGTACAATTCCAATGACATTTATTTTAATTATTTCAGATGCTATTTATTGTTATATATAGTTGTGAAATACTATTATCATTGGGGTATAGTATGGTCTTTATACCATTGAAGACACTTGATACGAGTCAAAATCATCTTTAATATGGGGTGGCACTGTTGATGTCATCTGGACAACTTGCCTTGGTTGCGTATGAGTGAACTAATCCAATTAGGCTATGATAACATAAGAATGAGGATGAAAGAATAAAATACCTTCCAAGGAGAAATACAGAATTCATAGTTGAACTCTGACAAGATGAATCACACACATGGAGAACTTCATCAATAGATCCCAATTCAATCACAATGAGGTTATAGAATAACATATATTATTATTCTAAGACAACAGATATTGTTATATAGAAATATACCACTTTGGATCTTCCAATAATCATATATATGATATTGATCAAAACAATTCCACTCACATGTAAAATATATCACAGTTCTAGAAACTATCAATGAATTCATCATTAGATGACAAATATTTTCATAGATCTATATATGTCATTCCATATATATTACTTTTATCATATAAAAAATGGTATATCTAGAATATATATATGGAATGGATGTTCATGGACAAAATGAATTAACATTATGACCACCGAAAAAATTATATCTAATATAATTGACATCAAATGAGAATGATATTTCTTATGAGAGATTGTAGAGTATATTAACTCAAGATGGATAAAATTATTAAGCAAAATTGGTCAAATATGGCATTTCACTATCAATAGTAAGGATTTTCATATCATTAATTTATTCTAAAAATGTTTCATCCCATGGTTTTCCAAACTATTACTGAATTGATTGAAGTTCACTATCTCTTGTAGGCATATCCATAGTTTGGTTACATGGGTATCAAAACCATGAAAAAAAATATTTTCAATTCGAATGAGTTCCATTGTTCTTGGAGAGATCAAATGTTATAAATTATTTTCTTATAATCATGCTAGGTTTCATGGTAATATACTTAAAGGATGCACAAATATTGAAAATATAAACTATAATCATCTTCCACCCTAGGAGAATCTGCAATAAGATTCATTGTTTCAAGGTGAAAAATAATGATTTGGGAAAATAATGATCAAACAATATACTGTTAATTTTTTTTAAAACTCCCTAAAACTAACTGAATGACCTAAAAACTCATCCCATCTAATTCATATTTCAAAAATATCATGAATTTAGTTTTTAATAAAAGAAAAAAACATAAGAAAATGAGTAAGTTTCATTCTAACCATCTAATGAAATCTCATACATAATATTACACTCTAGGAAACATTATCAAACAACTAGAACCATTGAATTCAAATATTAGGCTCCCACTCCCCATATTATTATTGAATTCGACTATTCTTATGTTTGATATTGACAAGTGGACATGTATTTCCCTTCAACACCTTTTCTTTCTAGTGGACAATCAGCATTAGAAATTACACAAATAATTCATCATGATATAAATATAAATAATTATAGTTGAAAATAATCATAAATTACTTTATGTACCTTCATATATAATACATATTAATTACATCGTTCAAACATCAGTAAAAATTTCGATGGACTATATGGTAAAATATTGTGTACATATGTTTAGAAATATAAGACATCCCAGCAACATTCATCTCTTAATTTTCATTATACATGGAACTTTAATTCCCTAACAAAGGAATCTCTTATAATAAATCATTTTCAACAGTAGAAAACTCAAATTATTTTCTCCCCTTGTTATCATATGATCAATTCTGACACTGAACAGTTATCAACAACGACCTGATCATCTTCCCCCCTTAGAGGTCTCATATACCATTTTTGGATGAACAACTACTTCCTTTCCCACCTCGTGTAAACACACTAATGAATTTACTATCTTACAATAGGGATTGAAAAGTATCTATTTTAATATAATCCTAGAATATAACACCCCAACACCATAATCCCATATTTGATGTATTATTTTATTAAATTGCCATGATTATGAGGAATAAAATACCCTATGATTGATTAGTTTAGTATTCATGGAAAACCAAAATACATACATGATACCCATAATATATATGAAATAGAAAGTAAAAAATTATACATAATTAAATAAAATAAAAATCCATCCTTGAAAGCTTATTCAGATATTTCTCCATCATAACCAGTAGAAATGAATCATAATAATGGCTAGCTAAAATGTATAGTAAGGGTAAGTAATGGAGAATAAATAATGGATTTATGAGATTAAATCAATATTTAAAGGTGAATAACTGAAAAAACACCCCATTAAAAGAAACTAGAGAAGGAAAAATCAATAGAGATTTTAACAACTTGAAACACCTTATACATAATCAATAGACTAAAAATTAAATATATCACCAGAAATATTAATGGAAACTGTCATGTCTGAGTAAAAAATGAATATAAATGTCATAAATTATTAATTATTGGATTCCATTTTATTGGGGTCTGTAGAACAATTACTTTCATAAATGTTCACAAGATGGTTTATCATATCTAGTAGAGTCCCATATCATTTGGATATCTATTTCATATCATAAGACGACTGATGCATTGAAGGGATATCTATAAACATTCCCCTATCATTTGGTGAATATCCAATATATTAATTATATTGAATAATTGATTCAAATAACAAAAAATATTCCTTATAAAATATATATATTGAATAAAGGATATATATTTATCAATAATTCTCTAGTTAATCAAATAACACTCAAAGTTAACACCATATGTAAAATTTGAAATGTTTTTAGCAATAAAAATAACAAGGGTATTAGTATATTGATATTCAAGTAAATTTAAATAGAAAAATTATTAATGTAATTTAATTTTTTAAATATAATGTAAAAAATTTCCAAAGGATGTGATATTACCGAGATAATCATTTACAACCTTCTGGAATAAAATAAACCTTAAACAATATGAAATGTCCAATACCACATTGAAACATTTGATTAACAATTTCATGTTTATTAAATGATACATATAATATAATTAGAAAAAATAAATCTATGATATAACATGTAAAAGTTAATTTTATATGAAATATAAATTTTAATTGGTGCATAAAAAAAATAACCCTTAATGAAATATAAATTCAGATAAAATCCATAACCATGTGTTTCATTTTTGGATTATTTGGATTTAACCTCCAGTAAATTGTATTAATAGTTTTACTAACATACTATAAACCGTATTAATGTTTATAATATCATATATTGTATTCTTAAGATATCTTATTACATGTTTGATAGCAATATTTCAATATATTCCCTATATCGACTGTTAATTACCAAGTTTGTCGAGTGTGTTTCAACATGTTACTTTTTTTCCTATTTTGGTTGAAACCAAACCAAGAAGTAACACATTATTAAATTATAATACATAATAATTATATATATTTATAATAATAAATAACATTTTAACATATGAAATTGAATGAAACTTTCATGGAGACTGTAGGTTGTAAGTTCAGATGAACACTGCTTTCATTTCTTGTTCATATTAAAAGAATGAAAAGTAAATTATATATATGTTTATTATAATTCATGTATAATATATATATATATAATATTATATATTGTTATTAAAATTTTCTTTTATATATTCCATATATAGGGTGAACGAATCACATCTCTTTGGGGAGGCGGTAGTCCACATATCTAGATACGATGTTATCGTATTCCAGCAATATGATGTGCAGATAGGTACATGATATAAAATAATTGAACATGTATAATGAAATTATGAGTATAAAATTTAACATATACAAAAATATTTTCCATCACAATTCCCCACCATGAATAGTGGCAGAGGAAAACACACAATCATCGTTTTATGAGATGGAAGTTATCCATTAAAATAAATTATATGTTTGTAAGACATTAGATAATGGTTGGTGTAAGTGTAGGTCAAAAAATTAACATAAAAAAATCTTAGTATATTGATGATCTTTGTGTATTTTTATATGAATCAAAAATAATATTTTATTTGTGGATAATGGAAAAGAAACTAAAGAGATTTAGGAATGATGTTACCTCTTATACGAGTAACTCCATTTTCTTTTCACAAAAGGGATTCCTTGGATGGTCTTATTCAATTTTTGAGGCTTCTAGTTTGAGGTGATGAAATTTTAGGATCCTTATGGTTAGTTCCTAGTTGATATAAAGTGTATTGATATGTTCCAGTATGTTTTAGGGGAGGAGGGAATTTACGGTGGAGGATGGGTGGGACTCTTGCAAATTTTGAAAAAGGGAATTCCAAAAACCGTTTTCCCATTTAAATTGGGTTCAATAATTCATAAAATTATATAAAGGGGATTATATGGTATAAATATGTCCATAAAATGAAGTTTGGAAACGTTTATCAGTAATTTGGTCCCCTAAGTCTATGGTTTAGTCTATTTTAAGCTTAATTTTACATTAATCAATGTAATTAATTTTAATTACATTCCCTATTAATTTTGGTAAATAAGATATTTAACATTATAAAAAATTTTAATTATTATTATTATTCAATATAACGATTTCTCTCTTCAATTTGTAAGTCAAATAATTGAATGAAATTAATTTATATTTTATAATGTTGATGAGAAACATTGTTGGTTTTTAAATTAAACTGGTTGAATGGTTTTCTATGTTATTTGTAATTAATTTAAATACAAACTTGATTAAAATAATCTAAATTGGATTTAATTATAAAATTTTATTCAGTTTTTAATTTATAACAAATTAAAAGTATAATTTAACACTATAAATAAATTTGACCAAAAGGCATGTTTGAATTAAAATTCTGTATTTTTCACTATTCATCAAAAAAATGAAACATCATAGAAAAATAAAAAAATTCACCATACCATAGATTATATGTACCAATTTAAAATATTAAATTTATTATTATATATTTAATTTATCAAAATTTTTAAAAATGGATTTAAAATAGGTTCTCTATTAATTGTTTTTAACATCGCCTTAATAAAAATATTGTATTTTTATGCTTAAAAAATAATTTTATATCTTATTCATATGAATATATTAGATGAGTGTGAAAGTATTTGGTCTGATATATAATATATATATTTACTATATTGACACTCTATAGGTGTTAGAATTTAATTAATTGTGAATGACATAATTAAATAATTTTTTACTTAAATTGGGTGTTGTCTGTATTGAAAAGCTATCAACCAAATTAAATTTATTCTAGAATGAAAATATGTTCATAAATTTGGTTGATATAGTATTCCATTTTTAATAAATTTTATACTCTAAATTTCAGGGTTATTTCATTCAATAATAGTTTGGTAATTATCCTTAATTTAATCATATAGCTCCTATGTTGTTTCTTCCAGTTTTTGATTTCTCCGTTGTACAGTAAATACAAGAGTCATATGATTCCTCAATACTTGTTCTATAGTATCATTAATTTGGATGGGTTATTCCCAATATTATTGGTCCTGTTCAAACTCTATCTCATTATAGATTAAAAAATGTGTGTTTTCAAGCACGTACTTATGTATCATAGAAATATGGAACACATTATGTACCTTAAAGGGATATAGAGGCATTGGTAAACGATACGCAAAACCTCAAACCATTTGATGAATCCTAAATGGTCTGATATACCTGGTACATAGTTTCCCTTTTCTCCAAACACATATAACACCTTTATATAGAGATATATTCCAAAAAAATTATCTCCCACCTATAACTCTAAATATTTCCCCTAATTATCGGCATAAATATGTTCTCTATTTTGAGATGATGTTATGTAGGCCTAGATATCCTTTCCATGACTGTTATTTATACACATGTTATATGTCTATATGTTTCCATTCACCAAATTCAACCCAACATGTTTTAGTATGACATCTCCTTCCATATAAAAATTCACAAAGTTCCATTTGAATACATGATTAGAAAATATTATTTAATGAACGTTTTACCAGTAATAGGTATAGATCCAACATACCATGAATGTTTAGTGAGAACAACCTAAACATATACTCTATTGTTTGAGATGTTCTTTTGGATTATACATCATTGTGAGGATGGTAGGATGTGATCAAATAATTGTCCATGTTGTGATCCTTCTAATGGATTATCTACAATTTTGTTGTCATGTGGGGATGTTGATTAGAAATAATTAATAGAGATATTCAATTAAGTCTTAAAACATAATTATTATTGAGACTTATTAGGAACCCAAGAGGATAATATTCTCTTATAGTAAGAAAATGTGCATAAACGTTTATGGGATACTTGATCAACTATATTGCATCATTATTTATTAGAGTATTTGGTAGTCCTAGGAAAAATTATATAGTAATTTCATCCAAATTATACAAAAAAATAGGAATATGAATAGGTTGTAGGAATACATTAGGTTGTTGCCTCATAGAATTCACTTATTGATAAACCAAACATCTAGACACATAACAAATTTTTTTTAGTTTCATGATATCCAACAAAAAATTTTCCTTAAATTCCATATATATATTTTTGTTTCAAGGGTGTATTGAGAAATTTGAGAAGTGAGAATCATCCAGAAATTATTTTTTTACTTCTGTTATAGATGAAACACACATCCCGTTTATAAAGATTAGGTAACTGTCTGCATAGATTCGATCTTATTCGGAAATTTATCATCATCCGATTGAGAATTATTTATCCTCCCTAATACATATGAATTTTTAATAATTTGATTTTTTTTAATTTATCCACATCCTTCTAAATTTTGACATTCATATTTACTAGTTCAATTAACATACAATCCTTCAAAATCCTTAATTGGGTTATATCTCAATGATTATTTCCACTCCATGAACATGATACAATATTTTATTTCAATGGGTGGTAGTGTATTGAGTAAGAATAATCCTTGAGTTACTCGACCCATTTCCTTGGACTCATATTGAGATCTTATTTTGAGAAGATGTATTTCAAGTTTTTATGATATTTTCATGTCCCACATCTTTCCCCATAGAGATAATGTTTCCATATTTTCAAGAAGAATATCACATCTAAAAAATTATGATCATGGGTTGGATAGTAATATTTATGAGTCCTCAATTTCGTTGAGGTATATGAAATAACATTATCAATTATAACTAATCCACAACCAAATCCCTTCTTTGATGCATCACTATATATGAAAAACCCATCACTACCATATGGTAGTGTCAAAATTGTCTCATTTATAACCATTTCATTATTTTATCAAATCAATATTACAATTCATTTTTTAATTTAACAATATCCCCTTTATGTGTGTTCTTGGTTAACAAGTCAAATAATTAGGAAAAATTCTGAATGAATTGCCGATGGTAACTAGTAAAACCATTAAAACCGTATACACCAGTTATGTTTGTTAGTGTATGATATTCTCTAGCTTAGTTTTTCTTTTAATAATAAATTGATATTCCATTATTATAGTCAATATGGCCAAAAATAATAATCTTATTGAATCCATAAATCAAACATACTAAATTTTCCAAATATATCTTCACTTTTATGATATATATGAATAGTACTCAAGGGATTCTCAAGGTCCTCACATCAATTAAAATAAACCAAAATATCATAAATAAATACAAAAAAATCATCAAAATATTCCATTAATACTCTTCCAATTTTTTCATTATAATGGGGGTTCATTAGTCATCCTAATGGAATTATAATAAACTCATGATTTCCATAACTAATTCAAAAAGCAGTGTTTATAATTTAATCCTTATTCACTCAAAATTGGCCATACCTAGAGTAATGATAACGATTTAAAAATAGTTGGCTATGTGATTTTGATCAATCATGTCATTAATTTTAGGTAGAGGATACTTGATATTAATTTTAATTGCATTAAATTCTATATAACTAAAACAAAACGTCATTGAGAGTATTTTTCCATAATGAATAGAATAGGGTCTCCTCATAGAGAAACAATGGTGTGAATAAATCCCTTATTACCCAAATCATCTTGTTTTTCATCAACCCTACCAATTAAATAGTTTCCACTCGATAGGGATTATTTGATATTTCTCATGTATCTAAAATAATGTTAATTTAAAATTCAACTTTACACTTTGTTCGATTTACAAGTAATTCACCATGAAATATAACAATGTATTATAACACAATGGGTACATCCTTGATCAAAAGATTAACTTCTTCATCCATAGTTGTTGTTATTTCTTCTTCCCCAAGAATTTTATTCATTAAATCTACTAGGTTTTATCTATAGAGGAATTAAGTGAGGAATCTTCTTCTCAAAATATGAAGTATTCTATATCATATTCACAATTAATTATTTATATCCACTTGCAATAAATTTTTCATCATATTTTGATATCCTGTCTAATAGAAGTATTATATCAAAGTCCTTTATAGATATTATAATAATTTCAGTATGTACCTTACGTTAATGAGTCCTAAAGTGGACTTCTCAATGCATCTTTATTACAATGAGACTACGCTTAAGAGTTCTGACAAAAAACTGTCTAATTAAATAAAAAGGTAAATCTATCATTTATAATTCAAACTGAGTAGATATGAAAGAGTGTGACGATCCTGAATAAATTAATTCATTGGATAAATTTGAACATATAATTAATGTACATGCCACCACCTCATTTAGTTCCTCTATCCCTGCTGTAGTGATCTCATAATCCTATCCATCACTAATTGGAATATTATATGTTAAATTTCTATTATTATTGGGAGATTATTTTTCATAATGCCTCATCTAATTATAGTAGTAACACTTAATATTAGTGTTATCTTTAATCTCCTTTATTTTATAACAAGGTGACACATTTCCCAAAACATAAAAAAACCAAAATTCCCATCAGGGATTCCCAAACATGAATCCTTCCACATTTTTCACAAGATGAAAATCTCACCAAATTCTTTTTAATCATTATTTAATTCCATTTATCTTCATACTTAAATGATATCTTGTGCTTTTGGTTTCCCTCAAATACATGGGATCTTGATAATTCAATATCATTATTTATGGAATATAAAAATATTTATTTATATGAAAAAAAAGTATGATAAACAAGTTCCATTGGGATATTTGTATTAAGTCCTTTAGATTATTGTTTAATCATGAACTTTGTATTGAATAAGTAATTTTTAGAATACATACCTTACATTGTAAGGGTAGATTAATTATCAGTAACACATTCTTCATCATTTTTCATTATGATATAGAATATATCAATTTTTTGATCATGTGGGGTGTTTTTATTAAATAATGAATCCTTAAATATTTTCCATTGTATGATTTTTATTTCTTCTTCCTCCCTAATATTTTGGATCAAGGATCACCATTGATCAATGTCAATTTTTACCAAATATACCGCAAGTGTGTCCTTTTCCATTTCACTATATCCCATAGCCTTAAATATCATCCCCATATATATAATCCATTTCTCAACTACAATGGGATTAGTTTTCCTGGAAAATGTTGGGGTATTATATCCCAAAATTTGGTGCATCATAGTAGATTCTCTCCAAATAATAAGATTATTCATTCTGGTATGGTTATTTTTCATCACCTTATTATGTTTCCCAAATATTTCAATACCTTTATTTTTTCAAATACCATTTGTTTTGGTATCATTAGTGGGTCAATCCCTAAACAATATAGGATTATTAATACCATTCATCCTTATGGGTTCAGTTAATAAACAACAGAATATATTGGATTAGCACATAAAATCATAATTTTTAATTATAAATATGGTCTATCACATAACATAAATTTATGTATCATAAATCCAAGAATCAAAAAAATATTTTCTTTGTGGGAATTTTTTTTTAAATCCATTATAAAGGGTTGTAGAGAAAATGTAAACTATTATATGAATATCCACTAAGAGTGTCAAACCACATTGGATATATGGCCCATTTTCATGTACTCGGTTGTGCAGATTTAGAACTGATACACCTTGTTCGTGTAATTACTCCAAGGTATATCTGTTCCAAAACAACATCTACTTTTATTATCAAAATGAGGATTTATTTCTTGGAATACCAATAAAATCTCTACCATACCAAAATGTTAGGATTCTCTTAGATACATATCCAAAAAATCAATATTAGGGATATTATACCAAACATATGTTTTATAAATCTTGTTTACAAGGATGGTATAAAATATCATTTGATTCCAACTATAGAACCCTAGCAACAGATGCTCGGATCTGGTGTATTATTTTATTACATTGGATTTATTGTAGGGAATCAAATAATGAAGGACCGATAAATTTTGAATCTCAGAAAAAAATATTACATAAATGATACCCATAATACAATAGTAAAAGAAAAGAAAATTTGATACAAACTAAATTGAAATAAACTACATCCTTGAAATCATATTTAGATATTCGATCTTCATTACCCAGGGAAAGGAAACATAATAAGGGAGATCTCTAATTCTCTATAAGGGTAATTAATTCCTAATAAATAAAAATTAATGAGGGTAAATTAATTTAGAAATGTGAATAACTAAAAACATATTCTATTCAAATAAAAAAGATAATGTAAAATCAATATCGAAGGGTAATAACTAAAAACACATTCCATTTAATCAATGAATTCAAAATTAATAGAATCCAAAAATTTGTTGACTAAAATTTTCATAGAATAATAATAACTAAAAATAAAATAGGTAAATTATTAATTACTGGATTCCATGTTTACTAGTTAAAGGTAACCATTACTTTTAAGAACTTTCAAAAGAATATTTAGAATATTGGCTAGAAAATCATTTAATTTGGCCAACTATTTCATCTAATAAAAATATCATTGCACCAAGGGGTATCTATAAACAACCCCCACCTATTTTGTACCAATCAAGTAAATTTATCATATCATATATGCTATTTAAATAATAATCAATATTCCTAATAAATTTTTTTTCTGAATAAATGATAATGATTTGTCAATAATTCCCGAGTTATATCAAATAACTCTATAAGTGAACAATATTTGTAAAAAAGAGATACTATTTAGACAATAATAATATCTAATGTGTGTGAATATTGATATTCAAGGAAATTTAGATGGAAATGTTTAACCAAAAGTTATTTTTTCAAGATAAAGATAATTGTCAAAAAAAGGATGTGAGATTGAAAAGATAATAATTAAGAACATTCTTTGGGAAAATAATCATTAAAAATTACAAAGTGTCCCATTAAAATTCGAATCATTTGAATAATAATTCACTTAAATTAAATAGCACTTATAATTTTATGATGCTTTGTATATATTTTATATAACATATAAAATAGAATTATATACTCCATATAAAAGTGAATTTTTTCATTACAACAACTAAGTCTCAATGGAATATAAATTCAGGCAAAATCACTTACCATGTTTTTTATATTGTGTGAATGATATTTATCCTCATGTATAATGATTTTAATAGTGTTACTAAATTATTACATAACCATATTCATGTTTATAAGATTATATATTATTTTTTATTAACTTATTACCTTTTGATAATAATCATTCATTTTATTCCATATTTTAGGTCTTAATTTTCATTTTTATCGAATATGTTCTATACTTTTACTTGTTGTTCCTTTAGTGGTTTCAAAATCTCTTGAATATAGAACATTATTTAAATATAATAAATAATCATTATATATGTATTCATAATAATTAATAATATATGATATATAATAAATGGAATGAACTGTTCATCGAGATGGTAGGTCATGCGTGCATACGAACACATCTTTCTTTTCTATATTGTATTAAAAAAAACTAAATGATATATATGTAAATTATAATCTCATTATCATTAATATTTCATATTTTAAATAAAATCATACTTTATACATAATATATATATCATGAAGTAATCACATCACTTTGGGTAGGCGGTAATCTATACCTCTATTAATGATGTTATCATATTCCCAAAAAATAGAGTTCACAGTAGTATTTGTTATAAAATAATTAAATAAGTATAAATAAATTATTAATATCATATAGAAAATTTATAAATAGATTTTTCAAGATAAATCACAACTATGTAAGGTGTTATATGGAACATGAACAATCATTATTTTGTGCGGAAGAAGTTCATTGTACACATAAATTGTATATTTGTTACCCCATGGATGGAGATGTGTATAAGTGTAGGAGAATATATAAGTATATTTAGGATGTAGTTGTAGTTATATAAGAATGTAATAAAGTTATTTTTGGGGGTTGATAATTGAAAGGAAATTAATGAGCATAAGGAATGATGTTACCTCTAATTTGGGTAACTATATTTACTTTTCAAAAATAGGGTCGCGTGGATGGCTTTACTCCAAATTTGTGGATTCTAGGTTTTGAGTAGGAATTATGAGGATATAATTGGTTATATATTGGTTTATCCAATGTGGATTAAAAGGTTTGATTAAGTAGGAGGAGAGTAGGCCCTTTATGGTGGAGAATGAGTGGCATTATTGTAAAATGTGGAAAACATAATTCCATCAATGTTTTTCAAATTGAAAGTGGATCTAATAATAGAAAAAAACAATAGAAGGGAATATAGGGTTGGAATATTTCAGTCCAATTTCATTTCAGCATGTTTTTATGTCATTTGGGGCATTTTTTTTTATGTTTTAGTCCCTTGTAAAGCTTAATTTCAATTTAATCATTGTAATTACTTTTGTTAGTATTTCTGATGAAATATTAAAAAATATTATTATAAATTATAATTTTTACATGGTAAAAATATTGAATCCATTTTTATAAATTCCAATCACATAAGTGTATGAAATTAATTTAAAATTATTCGCATAGATGAGACAACAAAGCATGTTTTTTAAAGTAAAAATGTTCAAAAAATTTCTATGATTTTATAATCAATTACAAATTTAAATTGGTTCAAATTACATAAATATAGATAATTTATGAAAATTGATTATAATGAAACATTACAAAAATTAAAATTGTAACGTGTCTTTATTATTGTATTAGACAAAAAATATGTTTTGAATTAAAATTCATTATTTTTCAATGTCAATAAAAAATGAAACCTCGTGGAAAAATAATTAAAAAACAATATAACGTAATTTTATGTTTATTCTGATAAATTATATTTATATAAGTGTAAAAATTATAATTTAAAATATGATCTACATTAAATGGATGTAAAAGTTATTTAATAAAAATATACTATACATACGTATATTTTTTTAATTTCTTAAGACTAAAAATATATTGGATGAGTGTCATAATATTTTTGGGGACATATAATATATCGATTTAACATAAAAATACATTATATGTGTTCAAATTAAAATTACTATAAAAAACAAGGGCAAATAATTTTTTGTCTAAATTGGGTGTTTTTTTATTGAAAAGTTATGAATAAAAATAAATTTATTCTAGAAAAAGTTTTTGGTAATGTAGTGGGGTGTTAAATATAAGTTATTGATTTATGAGAATTCGAAAAATTCATATGCGATCATCCAGTATTCCACTAAAAAATATAATTCTTTATTGGAACATATCTAACATTATTTGGATCTTACTCCTTAATTGAGCATCATTACAGGGATGACATGTGGTACTCATTTTTAGATGAGTACAACAACACTTCAAAAAGACCCTATAAAACATTAATGATGAACATAGATATCTCTTAGAAAAAATTATTGAGGGAACACAATGAAGGAATATAATTTCTCGCATACTATGTTTTTCAATATCATACATGAAATGAGTCTAATTAAATGTCATTGAAAGAGAATAATTCATAAGCTGGTCAACTATTAGCCAAACTACATCTCCACTCCTTGAGTGTCTGGGTAAAACCATCAAAAATTCCATCATCATGTCATAAAAAATTTACATCACCATTGAATGTTCATAAATCAAACCACTATTACACTAATACAGGACCATTACCAATGGTAGGTATGGAATCATGAAACAAAACTAGTGATGCCCATATTTATATAAGCCCACAATAATTTATGTCACATTTTAGGATACATCTTCATTATCCAGGGATTCCCTATGCATTTATTATGTGTGAGAGTTCAACACCATCTTTTTTCTCAATAAAGATATTATAAAATTAGAAAATATGCAATGATCATGTCATCAATGTAAAAAGACTCCCTTGGTACCATCCCACTTCGTACTGAACATTCATGAAAAAATAGAAAATTGGTTTATGAGTCGAGAACAATCATCACAAATCCTAAGAATTAATATGTTTTGAAAAAAAGTTCACATATTATTACTCAGCAATCCATAGATGCATCAATAGTCAATTACACCATTAATGTCCTTGGACACCATTATAATAATTTTTTAAACCCACCAAGCTGCCACTTATCTTATGTTTCCCTACTAAGAGGATCTACAATAACATTAAATTTTACAAGATTATAGGAATTATAAAATTAATATTCCATAAAATATTATACCCAATGCATCAACATCAAAATCTAATCCATAAAATATTTCAATTATTCAAGTATCCTTTGTTCTATGTAGAAACAAATCTATCTACAAAGAGATAATATAACCAAAACATCTTGTAATAGAATAAAATTTAAATCTATTTGTCATGAATCATGAAATTATACTAATGGGATCGTATATAAAATGACCCATATTTATCAACTTGACCCATTTTAATTTTTCGTACCCATAACCCAACACCTAAGGAATCATAACACATTTCATATACAATTTTTGATTTTAGAGAATTAAAATGGAAGTTATCATCAACATCCTCCCCAACTATAGGAAATCATACTCACACTAATTATAATACTAAAAAATCACTAAATTATTATTAAGTACTATAATTATTGATTTATAGTTTCAGATAACAAGAATGATCCATGGATAGTATCAATCCAACATGAGGATTCATGTAATCACTAAAACATTTAGATGGAGTTGGAAATACCTCACAAGTTACCAATTATCCAATTTGACATAAATTATTGACTAAGAGAACAATTTGATAGGAAAAAACACATTTATAATCCATTAATTACACAAAAATAATAATTAATTAAGACAGCGTGTTTGGGGTGTAATAAAAAATCTCTCAAACTTTCATGAATTTTTCATAGTTGTTCGTTAATATGTATGAATTTTTTAAAAATGATAATAACTATATTTTTGAGATCCATATGTAATAAATTATTTAGGATATTTTTTACACTTATTTCCATTTTTAAAATTGAAATAAATTATAATGTAATCATACAGACCATATATACTCATATATTCTACAATAGGATTATTATCATCTCGTACAAAAAAGTGATGGTAGACAAAATGAGCATCAATTCTGGAGATGAATCAGGATCCCTCTAAATGATAAAATATATCATCAATATTTGATAAAGGATACTTGTTTGAAACTACATCCTTATTCAACTTCATTTATTCCATTCAATATCATAGACTACCATCATTTTTTTGTGAACAACAATGGTGCAACCCACAAAGATGTTATGAATCTAAAGAAAGCCTTTATCTTGTGGTACTCAATCTAAATCACAAAAAAACCATAATTTGATGATTCCAAATATAAATTAAGAATATTTATAGGATACAAATAATGAAGAATTTTAATCTAAAAATAAAATTCTCTATCTGGAGGATCACCACACAATTTATCTAGAAAAATATATTAAAACTTATTCACCACTGAAAGGAAGATAGAGGTGCTACTACTAACTCTATTATAAGATCCTAATCAAAAAAAACTTACTAAGATATCTTTCATATGACATTGGTAAGGTCTTATTATAAATTATACAAGATACAAATACTGATTATGTATAAAATATCTTACTCTTGGTGTGGATAAAGATGAATGTCTTCGATAATAGTTGATATGTGATCTATTACTGGTCCACTAGTCAATTAAGAATATGTCATCAAATAAAGTAAAATAAAAGACCATATATTACCATAAATGTTTATATTTAAATTAAATCACTTCATATGCTTTATGTCTTAATAGTGGAACCCATCATAGCTTATAAATGACCTCCTTTTAAACATCAAACATATTGAATGAAACCTGCAGCTCTATCCTTATTCAAAATATTCTCAAAGTATGTGGTTACATGTATATATTTTCAATATATTTTCCATGAAAATCACAAAACTAATAATATGAGATCTAAATAAATTATGGTTTATATTTTCTCTGACTTTTTAGACTCATCCATGCCCAAATGTATATAAAAATGTAACATCTTCAGGGAATAATCTGAATAAGAGAAAACCAACATCATCCATAATTGAAGCCACATAAATTCCAAATTATTTTCAATATTTTAAATTTTATTAAAGTAATACTAAATGAAAATCTTCGTTAATTATTTCCATGTAATCCCATTACACCTCCCATTATATCCCATAATGCCACACCACCTCACATCGAGTCCCTAAATCATAAGGTATACAACCATCACCTTATTATTACCGATATTCTACACCATGTTAATGATTCTATAAATTATATAAACTAAATACTTAGTATCATTATGATAATGAGTTCCCTATAATGTTGTCATATGATAGTTATTATACTCTTAGGAACCATCATCCATCATGCTTTCCACACCTCCATCATGAGTAGGCACAATCTGTATGGCTTTTGGATGTGACGATTTTACTACAAGATCCACTATAGTAGGTTTGGCATCACAGTGAAGTGAATTATATGACATAGACTATGGTGAAATGGGAATTTCATCCCAAGAATGAGAAATCTAGAACCTCAAAGGAAGATGATTACGCAAATGTTAATAGGAAATTTAGGATTCTTAAAAAATATTTTGAAAAAAAATAAGAAGAAAAAAATAAAAAGTAAGGCAATATTATAATAAGACCAATCCTTTCTAATTCCCATTAAAATTTATAATCCTCATAGTTAAATTTAAGGGTCATTCCTATTCCTCTATAACATCTGGTTATTTAGAAAATTTTGTATACAAAATATTGAAATATTCTCATGTTCAATTAACTAATTCCAATATAAATTTCACCATACTAAGGAATACAGATATATCACAAAATAATCATTAATGATAATAGGATTAAATTAAATAACTATTATTCAGAAAAACATGTACATATTTTTCTAATGATATAACATTCCTTCATAATATAGAAAACAACATTGAAATCACATAAGTTGTAGGAAGAATACCATTATCAGTAACTCAAAGGCCTGTTGAACAAGAGATGGTTGGGAATAAATAAAATCAACTACTAATGTAACGCCTCGACCCTAGTTAACCATAGTCAGTGAATTATTACATAACATTGGCATGATCACAAGGAAATCATGTCTCAAAAGACCGATAAGATTAGTATTATTGGAAACAAGATTCATACATAAGTTCAACTTTATATCTTGAATAGAAATACAACACAAATATATTTCATTAAAAACATCCAAGCCTCATAGATTATGCCTGTAAGTCACTCATAACTAACTTCTTCATATCCTGGGAAAATGAAACATAAGAAATAGGTGAGCTCAAATGCTCAGTAAGGGTAAGTAATACAGTGGGAAATGACATAAATATTAAGCATGGTAAATAATTGAAACCACATGCCTTTACCAATAATAAACATAACTAATTTTATGGCATGAATCTGAGCTGAGGAAATAATTCCATAATAAAACATAATCATGGGTATTCTACTAGTCAAATGACCACATGAACCATCAATATTATTTCCATGATGAGGGAATGTATAAATCCGGACTTTCTGAAACATTTTGTCAAGGCCTTGGCTAAGATGTCTAAAAACGATTAAGGCCTTATCCAAAACCATAAATCAAATTGGGAAATGGCCTCAAACAATTCCACATCTAGTTTTATCATGAGCCCTAACGATGCATCGAGGAGCTATAGTGGGCTCCACCCATCACTTACTAAGTCCAATACATTCCTCATATGAAAAAGGCTTAAACATATCATAAACATTCATATTAAAACTATCATACAAAATGTCACTAGTTTAACCATAAACCATGAATGTTATAAAAATTGCACATCCATAGTCAAACATATCATAAAACCTTCAATACAATGTGGAAGTTTTTTATCATAATAAATCAACTTCAAATAAACTTAAAATCCATCAAAGGATGTTGACATAGATGAAATAAAAACCTTTTTTAGAGAAATGTCTCTTTATATTTTTAAATCATTTAAGATTCATATAAAATAAAACATTTACTTTGAAAATATTCTTATAATATTATAAGGGAAGATTTGATGAGTTTATAACTGTATGAAGTATCCACACCCACTGTATAAGTTAAAAAAATACATTCTTACCTTAATTCTGTCGAAAATGTTTAAAAGGACCTTGTTTGTAAAACGACGGAAAGATTCCTTTATAAACATCTAATAAAAAGTAAAACAATGGTATAAATGACTTTAACCCATATTCAGTAAAATAGTAAGAATTATTTGAAATACATTTATAAGAAACATGGATGTGGATGATAAAGAGGTCCCAGTAGATAATTATATATAAACAACCTCAGATAATGAAGAGATTATGAAATAAACCTTACATTGTACTTTTCCTTGGTTGAGGGTAGGGTAACCTCTTGTATAACGGTGAAATAATTGTTATTAAATTATACAAGAATCATATACATTAATATGATATCATATATGATCTTTTAACATTGCTTTCTTAATAATATCTTAGTATTATCG
Organism: Viscum album; assembly: GCA_963277665.1. Lineage (NCBI taxonomy): Eukaryota > Viridiplantae > Streptophyta > Magnoliopsida > Santalales > Viscaceae > Viscum > Viscum album. The sequence continues at coordinate 633,939,743 of OY728161.1, forward strand.
TCGTTTTTGGTGTAAACTTACTCGTTTTCTTTTATATGTTTTGTTACATAAGCCATGTTTGTTATAGATAGGTTGTATATTATTCATATCTATAATTATATCAACTCCTTAAACATTATTTTTAATCATCAAATTTGAATTATAAATGAATGGATATGATGGCAAATTAATCGCATCGCGTTCGTGGAGATTGTAGTCCGTACGTACGCATGAGCGACAATATCATTATTTTGATATTAAAATAATATATAATTGGGTGTTATACCAAATATAAAGAATCATTATCATGTTGTATTTATTATTTACATGTATAAAACATCGTTATTATACCCATCAAAATAATAATGTATTGAATAACAATTACACCACGCCGTGGAGACGGTAGGCCATACGTACACACGTATGGTGACATGTCACTAAAAGGATGGATATAATGATGAATATGGTTGTAAAATATTTATAACAACATAAAAGTATATAGAAGATACCTGAGCTATTATTTTAGAGTGTAATTAACAAAGAAAGAAGAAGTTAAAGAAGAAAGGAACTTGAAAGAGGGTGGTGAAACCATTACCTCTTCTTCAGGATCTTCCTTTTGATTGGATCAAAATGGCACCATAGGTTGGCTTTCTGATCAAACTAAGGACTCTAGGTTGAAGTGATGGAAGTTGAGAGAGTATTGGGCAGTGGTTGGCTGAACCAAAAGGCTTTTATGATGTGAATAATTGGTTATAAGTGGTGTCCTTTTATATGGGGAGGAGGGGCTCTTTAGAAAAACTCAAAGTATTATTTTATAATAAATTAATATTCAGTGTCTAATAGATACAAAGTGGATTATTCAAATTATAAGGCGGGGATAGGTCGAAATCCCTTAAACCAATATATTTTAGACAGTTTTTGGTCATTATATTGACCATATCTTTTAGTTTTAACCCTTAGTTAATTAGATTGACATTTACCGTGTCACTTTGTATTTTTATATTATATAGTTAATAAAAAAACCATATATATCCAAGAGACCGTCAAGTGGTAAATTAATGATACATCTATAATGATATAAGTCCCATGGACAAACCTTATATTTTTATCAATTTAATATCAATTAATAATATAATATTTGTTTTAAAAACTCTTTTATGTCAATTTTGACACTAATTGGTATTTGATTTTTTTAAAAACCATAACAGCATGATTACTTCAAAAAAACATAATTAAATGAATACTAAAATTTCATATTAACCTATTAAATTATTCTAATTCATAAAGAGTCTCAAATTACATTTATTTTGATATTTATAATATCATTAATTTTAATAATTCATTAATTATGTAATTACTGCATCACTATTGTGTCATAAATAAATTAAATTATTTAATGTCTAAAAATTAAAAATAAATTACCGTTATGTAGGAAATTATTTTTTCATTCCAATTAATATTTACAATCTAATTTTTCTTATGTATAACCATATATAAATTTTTTTTTTCTAAAAGATATATGCTTATGTCGTTTTTGTATTGACTTTAACTTAATTAATATAAAGTGTCCCTGTCACCAACAAGTGGCTCCATGGGGTCCTAAAATCGACCCAAAGATTCCCATGGTCGTACATGTATCCACCAATAAAGTTAGGACACATTTTAGGGTAATTTATTGTTATTATAATATTATTTTTACCCTTATGTACCGGATTTACCCTTTAACCATGGTAAATAAAATATTTACCGAAGTAATTATTCAAAATTTCTAAAATTAAAAGTTATCTATTTACACAATTTGGACATCCTGATTCCAAATTTTGAATCCATTTTTCCAAATTCAAAATACAAAAGTGGCAGAAATTAATTTAAAATTAGTTCCCATTGTCAAAACAAAAAGCGTGTTTTTAAGAAATAATAACTATCAAAAGATTGACACTTGTTTATGTCCGGTTTAATTGTGAAATTATGTACAATGACCAACATTGTATTAAATGGTAAAACTATATTCTAAATATACTTTAAATCCACACAAATTAATAATATATCACTATTAATTATTTTGATTAAAAAGTTATTTTTAATTAAAATTTAGTAATTTTCACTATTCATCAAAATATAAAAGTTATCTGAAAAGTACCAAAATTTCACCCCAGGCTAAATTCAATATTCTGAATCCAAAAATGAAGTCCATTTTGTGAGATAAAATTTATAAAATTTCAAAAAGTGGGTTTTACTATTCATGACGGCTTGTTTGATTGGTTGTGGTGTGGGTTAGAACTCGAAGTTGCGTACAACACATGCTACATTATTATTCAAAGAAAACCGTACTGTGGAAGCTTTTGGTGTTACATTCTCCTCTCCTTAAAATAATTTCATCCTCAAAATTTTTAAAATATTAATGCATAAAATGTCTAGGGTGGTTCATCATCATATGTTCCTCAGGTTCCCACATTACCTCTTCCATCTTATGGTTTTTCTATAGCACTTTTACCAGATGAGTCGTCCGGTTTCTCAACACTTGTTATCTTGTATCAAGAATCCTGACGGGCTCTACGCAATAAGACAGATCAGGTTCCAGTTATACTCCCCATAGGTGAGTACATGCGTTGGGCCATGCATGCATTCTCTCAACAGTGATATGTGGAACACATCGTGAACTTTGAAGAGAGTTGGTGGCATGGCCAAACGGTAAGATATATCCCCAATTCGTTCTAGAATTTCGAATGGTCATATGTACCTGGGACTCAGTTTTCCCTTTTACCGAAACGTATAACACCATTCCATGTATAAGCCTTCAAGAAAACATGATCTTCTAGATGAAATTCCAAATCTTTCCTTCGGTTATTGACATAGCTCTTCTACCTACATTGAGCTGCTTTGATGTGGTTTTGGATTAACTTTACCTTTTCCATCGTTTCCTCCACCAATTCTAGGAATACAAGTTTTCTTTCACAAATTTCATCCCAACAGGTTGGTGTTCAACATCTCATTCCATATAACGCTTCATATGGTGACATCTGAATACTTGAATGGAATCTGTTGTTATAGGAAAATTCTACCAGAGGTAAAAATAGATCCCACATACCCTAAAAGTCAAGTGAGAAATATATAAACATATCATCAATGGTTTGAATAGTCTGTTCTGATTGTCCATCTATTTGAGTGTGGTAGGCAGTGCTCAAATGAAGATCAGTAACTAAGGCCTTCTTAAGACTCTTCTAGAATCTTGATGTAAAACGGGGATCACGATCAGAAACAATTGATAGGGGTACTCCATGAAATCTCAAAACTTCATTAATATATTGTCTTTCTAGGAGTTCGAGTGGTAAATCCTCCCTTATAGTATGAAAATGTGATCACTTGGTAAGAAGATCAACAATAATCCATATTGCATCCTTCCTTCTAGAAGTCTTTGGTATCCCAATTACAAATTCCATTGTAATATTATCCCATTTCCACTCTGGTATGGGAAGAGGATGCATGACTTTTCCAGGCTGTTGCCTTCCAGCTTTCAGTTGTTGACAAACCATACATCGTGACACAAAATCAGCAATCTCCCTCTTCATGTTGTCCCACCAAAAATGTTCCTTTAAATCTCTATACATTTTGGTTCTCCAAGGGTGTATAGAGAAATTGGAAGTATGAGCATCGTCCAACAATTCCATTTTCAGATCATGTATATCGGGAATACAACGTCTCTTCCGAAATTTCAAAATTCCTTCATCATACACAAATTCTCTAAATCTCTCATCATTTATAGATCTATTCTTCTTTTGAAATTCTTCATCATCGGTCTGATAACTCTTAATCCTTTCTAGTAATGATGGTTTGGAAACCATTTCAAAAATCATTGATCTTTCACCTTCCATGGTAATTTCTCATATCCAACTTCACAAGATCCATGAAATTAGTATCTCTTTCAATTATCATCATGTTCAAAACTCCATGATATTTTCTAATCAAATCATCTTTCACCTTATTTGCCTTCACCGGGTGGTAGTGTATTGTGAAATCAAAATCCTTGAGTAGTTCAAGCCATCACCTTTTCCTCATGTTGAGTTCTTTCTGGGAGAAAATATATTTCAAACTCTTGTGATCAGTATAAATATCACATTTTTCACCATAGAGGTAGTGTCTCCATATCTTCAATGAAAAGATCACAGCTGCTAACTTGAGATCATGAGTAGGATAGTTTGGCTCATAAAGTTTCAATTGTCGTTATGCATATGTAATAACCCTATCATTCTTCATAAGGACACAACCATGTCCTTTCTTCGATGCATCACTATAAATAACGAACACATCATTCCCCGATGGTAGAGTCAATATAAGAGCGTTGTCTAATCTTCTCTTAAGTTCTTCAAAACATTATTAACACTCTTTTGTCCAAACATATTTAACCCCTTTTACGTGTGAGCTTTGTTAATGTGTTAGCCAACTGGGAAAAATTATGGACGAAACGTTGATAATAACCTACTAAACCAATAAAACTACGTACCTCAGTTATACTCGTCGGTGCTGGCCATTCTTGGATTTCTCTTGTCTTATAAGATCAACGGAAATTCCATTAATTAGAGACAATATGGCCATGAAAAGAAATCTCCTGAAGCAAAAATTCACACTTGCTTAAATTCCCATAAAATTCATGTCTTCTCAGAGTCTTCAGGATAATGCACAAGTGATTTTCATGATCCTCATAGTTTTGGATTATACCAAGATATCATTAATAAATACCACAAAAAAATCATTGATATATTCCTTGAAAACTATATTCTTTATATCAATGAATACATAGGGTGAATTAGTCAATCCAAAATGCATTACTATAAACTCGTAATGCCCGTACCTAGTTCGAAATACTGTCTTCGGAATGTCTTACGTCTTCACACACAACTGATGGTATCCAGATCGAAGGTCAATCTTTGAGAAGTATTTAGATGCATGATGTTGATCAAATAAATCGTCAATGCGAGGTAGGGGATACTTGTTCTTTATTGTTATAGCATTGATTTCCCTTTAGTCGATACATAACCTCATAGATCCATCTTTATTCATAACAAATATTACAGGGGATCCCCATGGAGAAACACTAGGGCGAATAAATCCCTTATTACTCAATTCCTCTAGTTGTTTCTTTAGTTCAACTAATTCCACAGTGGAAATTTTACAATGGGTCTTCGATATATGCCTTGAACCAGGATTTAAATCAATGGAAAACTCAATTTCTCGTTCTAGAGGATCTCCAGTTAATCTTCCGGAAACACATCAACATATTCTCTCATAATAGGTACATCCTCTTATTGAACATTCCTTTCCTCACCCGCATTTATTTCATTCTCTTCCCCCCCAATAATTGATTTTAGTTGAGCTACTGGGGGTAGATCTAGATAAGAATTAGGTGGTGATGATTCTGCTCTAAAGATAAGGTATTCTTTATCATCATTTTCAAAAATCGTAACCTCCCCCTTCTAAAAATATATTTTCGCATCATGTTCAGAAATCCAATACATACCGAGGATTATAACAAATTCAGTCATGGGTATGACGATGAGATCAGCAGATAAAGAACATTTATGTGCTCTAATGGGGACTGATTCACAAAACATTGTTGGAATGATACTTCCCTTAGGAGTTTTAACTTACAACTCCCATGTTAAATCAAATTGAAAATATCTAATTTTCTTAGAAAACTGGGATGATATGAAACAATGCAATGATCTATAATAAAATAAATCATTTTATAAACTTGATTAAACCATTAAATTACCTGCCACCACATCTTTTGGAGCTTCTACCTCAGAAGTAGTGATATCATAAGCTTGGACATGGTCCCTTGGCCTTTTATGAGGTAAGTTTCCTGGATGCTTAGGACATTCATTTTCATAATGTCCCATCTCCCTACAATTTTATAATTGAACATTGGTAGCATCTTTCATTCCATTATAATCACCAGCTAGATGACCTTTCTGTCCACATTTTTAGCATACTCCTTTTCCTTTTAGATTGGCACCAGGGTGCTTCCTTCCAGAATTATCATAGGGAGGAGACTCAATTCTACCCTTCTTCCATGTTTCCTTATTTTCTTTCCTAGAGTGTTCAGCATCTCTCTTCTTCTCTTTATTTGATTAAAAGTCATAAGACATAGAGAATTATTTCTCTGTATTGATAAAACACGAGACAATATCTTCAAATGACAAGAAGGATTGTGACACCAATGATCGACAGAGAAATCGTTTTAACCCAATAAAGAAAAGATGAATATTAATTATTGGGTTATGTATATAATCTGCAGCATACCGTGCTATCCTTGTAATGTTAGCCTCATACTTTGCAAAATTTTCATCCTCCTTTTGTCTCAGACTCAGAAATTGCCTTTCCATATCTGCTCGATGGTCACGAGGAAAGTATTTTTCAAAAAACATCTCTTTGAAATCCCTCTATTCCATATTTGATACTTCATCATCTTCCTTCATGTTTTGAATCAATGACCACCATTGATCAGCATCTCTAGTGAGGTGGTAAAATGCTATGATAACTTTTTCACTTTCACTACTCCCCATTGCATGGAATATTTTCTCTATAGAATTTATCAATTGATCAGCTACTAAGGTATTTGTACTCCCTTTTAATGTTGGTGATTTTTTCCTCATTAAGTGATATAACATTGATCATCCATGCTATGGATATGGGTGCTCCATTCAGGTAAGGTTATTATTCATAACCTGAGTGAGTTGTCCCAGTATGGTTATTAGCTGATCAGCACTAGTTGCATCACCAACTCCACTATAATTATCTTGAACAGGAGGGCAATCCCTACATAGCGTGCATGCATTGATATGGTTTCCATTCCTTCCACTGGGCGCCATTTCTAAACAATGGCATAAACTATGTCAGTTTATGAATCAAAATACATAATTCCATACTTGTAAAGCACATTACATAAATTGAACTATTTATGGATATAATCCATAATCATAAAAAAATGTGTTATTTGAGGAAGTATATTCTCATAAACCCTTCATAACGGTTTATAAATAAAATGAGCTTTATCCTAAACATATCCCCCATGAGTGTCGTAACCAAGAGTGAAGCAAGGTCCGTTGTCGTGCACCAGTTCCTGTTTGAGTCTAGCTCAAAGATGTGTTTTCAGGTTTTACCCCTAGGTACATCTGTGTCAGAGCCGCCTCTACCTGCTCATATTTAAACAGGGATGTATTGCTCGGAAAACTCACAAAATCACTACAATACCAAAATTTCAGGAAGTTCTTCTATACTAATCCTCAAAGTCCATATTAGGTTTATGTTCTCTAATTATAGTTTATCTAAATATAGTTTCCAAGGTTTGTACTAAACTTCCTCTAATACCAAATGTAACTCCCCGACCCTCGTTACCCAGATTCAGTGCATTATTACATAACATTGGCATGATCAGAAGGAAATCATGTCTCGAAAGACCGATCAGTTTAGTATTATTGGAAACAAGATTCATACATAAGTTCAACTTTATAGCTTGAAGAGAAATATAACACAAATATATTTCATTAAAAACATCCAAGCCTCCAAGATTATTCTTGAAGGTCACTCATTACTAACTTCTTCATATCATGGGAAAATGAATCATAAGAAAGGGGTGAGCTCAAACGCTTAGTAAGGGTTAGTAATATAGTGGAAAATGACATAAATATTAAGCATGGTAATTAATTGAAACCACATGACTTTACCAATAATGAACATGAATACTTTTATGGAAATAATCTGAGACGAGTAAATAATGCCATAATAAAACATAATCATGGGTATTATACTAGTCTAATTACCATGTGAACCATCAATATTATTTCCATAATGAGGGAATATATAATTCCGGACATTCTGAAACATTTTGTCAAGGCCTCGGCCAAGATGTATAAAAATGATTAAGGCCTCGGCCAAAACCATAAATAAAATTGGGAAAGGTTCTCAGCCAATTCCACGTCTAGTTGTCTCGTGAGACCTACCGATGCATCTAGGACCTATAGCGGGCTCCACCAGTCACTTACTAAGTCCAATACATTCCTCGTATAAAAAAGGTTTAAACATATCATAAACATTCATATTTAAACTAGATTTATAAATGTCAATACTTTAACCATAATCCATGAATTGAATAAATATAGCACATCCACAGTCAAACATATCATAAAACCTTCAATAAAATATGGAAGTTTTGTATAATAATAAATCAACTTCAAATAAACATAAAATCCATCAAAGGATGTGGACATATATGAATTCAAAACCCTTTTAGAGAAATATCTCTTTCTATTTTGAAATCATTTAAGATTCATATAAAATAAAAAATTTACATTGAAATATTTATTATAATCTTGTAATGGAAGCTTCGACGAGTTTATAACGGTATAAATTAGCCGCACCCGCCGTATAAGTTAAAAAAAGACAATCTTACCTTAATTCTGTCGAAAAGGATTAAAAGGACCTTGTCTGGAAATCGATGGAAATATTCCTTTATAAACTTATAATAAAAATTAAAACAAGGGTATAAATGACTTCAACCCATATTCAGTAAAATAGTAAGAATTATTTGAAATTTATTTTTAAGAATCATGGATGTGGATGCTAAAGAGGTCCTCGTATATAATTACGTATAAACAACCTCAGATAATGAAGAGATTGTGAAATAAACACTTACCTTGTACTTTTTCTTGGTTGAGGGTAGGGTAACCTCTTATATAATGGTGAAATAATTATTATTAAATTATACAAGATTCATATACATTAATATGATATCATATATGATCTTTTATCATTGTTTTGTTAATAATATCTCAGTATTATCATCGTTTCGGGTGTTAATTTACACATTTTATTTTATATGTTTTGTTACATAAGCTATGTTCGTTATGGATAGGTTGTATCTTATTAATATCCAGAATTATATCAAGTCCTTAAACATTATTTTTAATCATAAAATGAGAATTATACTTGAATGGATAATATGGGAAATGAATCGCATCGTGTTCGTGGAGATGGTATTCCGTACGTACGCACGAGCGAAAATATCATTCTTTTGATAGTAAAATAATATATAATTGGGTGTTATATAATATATACATAATAATTATCATTCTATATTTATTATTTACATTAATAACACATCATTATTATACTCATCCAAATAATAATTCATTGAATAACAATTACACCACGACGTGGAGATGGTAGGTCGTACGTACACACATATGGTGACATGTCACTCAAAATTTGGATAGAATGATGAATATGGTTGTACCATATTTATAATAACATCACATTATATACAATATACTGAAATTAATATTTTATAAAGGAAATAACAAATAAATAAGAAGTTGAAGAAGAAAGGAACTTGAATGAGGGTGGTAAAAACATTACCTCTTCTTCGGGTTCTTCCTTTTGATTTGACCAAAAGGGCTCCATAGGATGGCTTTCTGATCAAACTATTTCCTCTAGGTCGAATTGTGGGAAGTTTAGAGAGTATTTGGGCTGGATTTGGCCAAACCAAAAGGCTTTGATGGTGTGAACAATTGGTTATAAGTTGTGTCCTTTTATAAGGGGGAGGCGGGGCTCTTTGGAAAACTCAAGGTATTATTTTATAATAAATTTATATTTGGTTTCTAATGGATTAAAAGTGGATTATTAATAATATAAAGTGTGGATTGGTCTAAATATTTTCAACTAATAGATTTTATATAGGTTTTGGTCATTATATTAACCATATCATTTAGTTTTAACTCTTAGTTAATTAGATTGTCATTTATCATGACACTTTGTATTTTTTTATTATATAGTTAATAAACATACCATATACATCCAAGAGACCCCAAAGTGGTCCACTAATTATACATATATCATGATATAAGTCTCTTTTCCGAGACTTAGATATTTAGGAATTGAATATCAATTAATAATACATTATTTGTTTTAAAAACTCTTTTATGTCAATTTTGACACTATTTGGTATTTGATTTTTGTGAAAATAATAACAACATGATTACTTCAAACAAACATAATTAAATGAATAATAACATGTCATATTAACCTATTAAATTAGTTTAATTCATAAAAAGTATCAAATTACATTTATCTAGATATTTAAAATATCAATTATTTTAATATTTCATTAATTGGTTAATTACTGTATCACCATTGTGTCATAAATAAATCAAATATTTAATCTATAAAAATTATAAATAAAATAACATTATATAGGAAATATTTTTATATTACTAATTAATATTTACAATCTAATTTATCTTATGAATTAACTTATATAAAAATTGTTTTTCTAAAAGATATATGCTTATGTCATTTTTGTATTTACATTAACTTAATTAATATAAAGTGTCCTTATCACCAAAAAGTGGCACCATGGGGTCCCAAAATCGACCCAAATATTCCCATGGTCGGACATGTAACCACCACTAATGATATTAAACGTTTTAGGGTAATTTATTATTATTATAATTTTATTGTTTTACACTTATTTACCGGATTTCTCCTTTAACAATGGTAAAAAAAATATTTACCGAAGTAATTATTCAGAATGTCTGAAAATAAAAGTTACCTATTTATACAATTTGGATATCCTGATTCCAAATATGGAATCCATTTTTCCAAATTCAAAACACAAAATTGGAAGAAATTGATTTAAAATTAATTCCTGTTGTCAAAACAAAAAGCGTGTTTTTTATGAAATAATAACTATCAAAAGATTGACACTTGTTTATGTTCGGTTTAATTGTGAAATTATGTCCATTGACAAAAATTGTATTAAATGGTAAAAAATTATTATAAATATACTTTAAATCCACTGAAATTCATAATTTATCACAACTAATTATTTTGATTAAAAAAATTGTTTTTAACTAAAAATTAGTAATTTTCACTATTCATAAAAATATAAACGTTATCTGAAGAGTACCAAAATTTCACCCTAGGCTAAATTAGATATTGCGAATCCAAAAATGTAGTCCATTTTGAGAGATAAAATTTTTAAAATTTCAAAAAAAGGTGTTACTATTCATAACGGCTAGTTTGATTGGTTGTGGTGTGTGTTAGAACTTGAAGATGCGTACAACAAATGCTATTATATTATTCGAGGACAAGCGTACCATGGATTCTTGGGGTGTTATAACTAAGTTAATCACATCCTATTTCATTTATAACATTACCCCAAAAAAGAAATAAAGTAATGTTGGTAGTGGCCTCTTTTCCATTTCAGAATTCTCCAACCTTGATTACACGGACAACACCTGATTGGAGATGCTACAATAAATATTGTGTGCCACCTGTGTTGAAGATGATTTATATTAGTAGAAATATTATAATATTGTTTTTGGAATACTGTAGACTCTATAGTCACATTCATAAACAATATAAATAAATATATAAAAAACATAAACTCTCGTGCTGGATGAAAAGGAGTAAAAGTATAGTAAAAATGTATTCCAAGTTATATATGAAAATGTACTAGGAAACAGATGTAGAATTCCAAAATAGTGAATATAATTTCTATAAAAACATTTAATGAATATATTATTGAAATAAAATAGATTCAATCATGTTATTTCTATCAACTTTTTACCCCCACCCAATGAAATCTATGATTGATCAAAGATATTCCAATGTCACAATAAATCCAACACTTTTCTAACATAGATCAATGAATTCAATATTAGATTTCATATAAATCTTATATATAGACTAGAAATATTAGGTATAATATTATTCACAACCAAGAAAAGTTTGATCAAGAGGAAAAATGAATATAAATGGTTTATTATAATGTTATAAATTTACCCATTCACCAAAATACTTATATACAATAGAATTTTTATTGGAGGGGATGGAAATTTATACAGAGATAATGTGTGGTCTCTAGGTTCTAATAGGTGAAAATTATGAATAATAATCGGTAAACATTGTGTATTGTTTCATTAAGATGGAAATTTGTATCATTAATTCATGAAAAGATAGATTTTTTTTAGTTTACATAATTGATTTCTATTCATGTGAGTTTCACGTACTATTTAATGAACCTACATGGTTTCATCAAACAATTTCCAAAAAATGAGAAAAAATTTATTATTACACTCAATAGAATTATATGGTGTTTAGGTGAGACATCATTGTTTGGTAAACAGTTATCATTTACCTTGCTAGGTTACATGGATACATCTGGAAATGTAATAATGATATACTAACTATGTTCCCAACTCGTACACTTCCCTAATTACCACTATATTAATTATTACATATTTTTGGAGTATCTGATCAATTTTTAAAAACCATGATCCAACCCTAGACCCTTATTAATTCCTCAAAAACACTACAAAACCAACTTGAATCCCAAGAATCACAGCCAAAGTAATTCATATTTCAAAAACATCATGAACATAGTCTACAGCTAAATAAAAAATTTCCCTAAATATTTAAAGTTATCACATATCCAATCTTGTAGATTTTATAAAAAAATATTATATTAGAGGTTGAAGAAATGTTTTGATGGTCTATCAATAGAAAATATCATCTAATCCATCAATGAAAGTTTCAATGAATAAGCGAAATCATACAATAAATGTTATAAAACTAAAAAATAAAAAATAAAACTAATTATACAATTTTTAAATAATATAAATATATTTCCAAAAGTAACTATAAGATATCACACATAAGGATTATTTTCAAAAAATGATATTTTAATGATTTTAAAATAAAGAGAAAATAACACAAGCCACTCTGTAAACATTTTCTTTATATGAAATTTTCTTAGAATATCCAATTCTATCCAGAATACACTCTCTTATCTCAAAAACATATGGTATATATGTTATAAAATATTTATAAAATATCCCTAAATTTTACTTGATATATGGTCATAAATGTCCCTAGATATACCAAATTATCAACATTCATCAAATTAATGGTAAATCACCATAACAAAAGAAAATGTAAATTGAATTATTTTATGGTTAACAAATATTAATAAATTACTCATAACTCTGTTTATTAACCAAATTATTGAATTATAACTATTAAAAATTTCTTTATTAGATCCAAAAACTACACCAATCTAATTTTATAAATATCATGATCGCTGAAGTATAATTTTTACAACATACACACCATCATATATATCAAAATCAATACAATATAAGCATTTTTTAACCCAATATGTGGATAAAATATATAATAATTTTTATCATATATTAAACATTACTTTTTCTCATGGCCACATATTGACACATCATTATTTTCATACCTTAATTTTCAAAACTCAATAAATATTTTATTTTCTGAGAAATCTATCTATTTATCTATCCTCTAATATTCAACCACATTTTTATGATTCATCTTATACTTGACCTAATATTATTAGTATGTAAATGGAATAATGAAAAAAATATAACAAATTTTACTAAAGGATAGAATTATGGAATTCTTTTAAACAATATCACATCATTTTTCATAATTTATAGAACAATAAATAATGAAAAAATCTTTATTATATGAAACAACATGAATCATCAATCTATAAATTTAAAAATCCTATATAGAAGTTATTTTATTCCCTTATAACTGGTCCAAAGGTTTATAATGTACATTTATATATTAAAAAAAACAATCTATTCCTATCGTGTTTCTTTGATGTACTCCACATTCTTTGTGGAAATTTTATAGATTCCATACCATATACCAAATCATTACATGTTCTTACTATATATTCCATCATAAATTTCCCTATATCAAATAAATGATTTTTGAACCAACCCCACTGTGACTTCTTTTTAGTTGTAATCATGATTTATTGTAACCCACAATGGCGTCATCATTATGAACCACAAATACAATTAGAGTAATTGTATTCCTTTACACATATATAAATGGAATTAATTTTTTTGATGAAAATAAAAAAATAAAAAAATATTAATTGACAAGAAAAATTAATATGAAATAATAAATACATATTGAGTACATACTATGTAATAAATATTACACAAAACATATTAAAATAGTGAAAATATAATACCATGTTACTTTAACCACATTATATTTATAGAATTTCATAATAAAAAAATAAAAAAACCCCTCCGTATAAAGATTTATAGTAACCCAAATCCCCAAACTAATATATATAAATCATGTAGATGATAGAATATATGATTTATGAGTGATTGAATATGTATACTCATAAGGTTCATTCATAGTAATAAAATTTATATATATGAATCAAAATGATATATATGATGCAGGAATAATCAATTCTATAAACATCAAACTTATAGATGGAATTTGAGAAATTTGATTTGTTAACATAATAATAATATAATAAAATATTTATATTTTTTACTTTATTTTGATAAACCTAAAAAATTTATGGAGGATACTTTTATTTTGAACAAAATTTATATTTACATATTCGTATCTAATTTTTTATGATAGCTTATATATTCCACTTTTTCCGAAAGACATTTTTTTAAGACACAAGAAATCATCAACTCTACATGACTAATTAATTATTTAGAGGATTGTATTTGTATATAAATTATATATATAAATATAACTATATTTTTTAGAAATGTAAAATATTGAGTTGTGTAATATAAATTAAATTATTTTTATAGTTACTCATTTTACAAGATTTCGTGGGATAAGGAAAATAGGATTACTATATATTTGAATGCTTTAATTTAAAAAATATTTTATAGTATATATGAATCAATTATGATAAATTTATCACTAATTTTATGATTCACTGATCCAAAACAAAAAAATTTAGTTCACTAATTCACTTAAAAAAGAAAAAAATTTATTTTGTATGTTATCATGATGTTACAATTGTTAGATAATGTTCAGTTATTTTTGTTCACCTTTTTCGGTAAAATAATATTAACCTATTTTTTGATATGGTGAATATTAAAATATTTAATTCCATTAATCATTTAAATATTTTCAATTATTTTTGAAAAAAATATCAACACAATATAAATAAATTATTTACATATAGTACACATAGATAGAAGAACAAATACAAGGGTATTTGCGTGTTTCTCCATGTAAATATATAAATAGTAGGAAAATTAATTTATTATATTTTATATCTTGTTATATATATTATTTTTATAACTATTGATTCACTCTATGAAATACTACTATTATGGATTCTTCTTCTTTAGAAGGGAAGGAATTCAATGTTGGAATTCTTGGGAATAATTTTTTTTTTAAAATCATTATCTAGTGTGTATGTGTTGAGTTACCTAATTTTATTGAAGATAATATAAAACCAACAGATCAAAATTTAAATAAATTTATATGTTTCATCGAACATCAAAATTGAGGTAATTTTAAAGATTTATATCCTGATTAGTCAAGAAACTACTTGATAATAAGATATAAGTTATGATAATTTTTCATTGTATTATCTATAACAATTTTTACATTTTTGAAATTTAAAATTTTTCAGATTATGAATATATTTTTTATTTCGGTTAAAATTTTACATAAGATGTATTAAATAGAATAAGAGATTTTGGTTATAGTTTTAATAATTATATATTGGTATTTTAAACAATAATTAAATTAAGATTGACACTTTTGAATAAAATGATTGAAAATTATTTCCTTAAATTAATTCAATAACATGTGGTGACTTGAAATATCATAATTCTTATTACCTATGAATATTCATTCCATGTATGTTAATTTTTTATCATAAAAAAAATTAAATATATTTGATAACTATTTAATAAATAATTCAAATAAACTATTTAAATTGAAATCTATTATTTGTCACCTAGAGATCCAAGTTATTATTATATACATCAATTCATTATAAAATTGAGGGTCTCAATTTATGTATAAGATAAATACTACTAAAAATTCATTTTATATGATAAAAAAATATCTTGAATATGGAAAAATGTTTACTTCCATTTACCTATACATTCAATAATAAATTTAATATGATAAAAATTATTTTTTTGTAATCATTAGTGGCCATTCAATGTATAAAAATATATTTATTATAATTACTTAATATATTTTTCGAAAATATATTTTCCATATTGATGAGATTAATATGATGTGTAAATTATTAATTTTGTATGTCCTCAAGAGTGGAAGAGACATAATGTTCCTTTATTCTGATGCACTGAAAGACATCATTATATCTAAATAGGAAAATGAAAGACACAGAGGATCTAGAAAATGAAATGTTGTGTTTGTTAAAATTTGGAATTATTCGAGGTATACATGTATATTATTCAGGTAGTATGAATTTATGGTTGAAATTGATTATAAAATTGTTCATATTTAATAGATATATTAGTTTATAGAAGATTGGATTAAACTATTTTAGTAGTTATTGTTTGAAAATATATAGACCTAGACATACCGGTGAAACATACACGACTTACTCATATACAACATTGTTCATATTTTATTTTTTATTTTGAGTTACTTACTAAGGACCAACATTATATAAATTTAGTGTATGAAATTTTTTATTATTTAGGTAGTGATGAAAATCATGATCTAATTGAGGAATAAAAGTATCAATACATTATAATAATGATCCATTTACCTTCATTCCATTTCTTACTGTGGAGCATAAAATGTACACTATGATATATAATACTAGAGAAACAAACATTATAAAAATGAATTAATACCAACATAGAAAACACAAACATAAAACCCATATATTATAAATACATTGTTTTGACATTAGAATTGAGACTCAATAGTTAAAAAACATTTAACCCAATGGTTGAGTGACTGTTGAGATTAGTTACATGATCTTTTTATTTTAAAATATTTCATCAACATTTCACCAAAATAGTCATATAAAATGATATTGTTTTAAGAATACATAACACAATAAGATTATTTATAAAATTTAGAATCAAATGATATGAAATACCTTATAATAGATTCTATGTAAGTGACAACATAAGAAATAAAAATACATGAAAACATGTCAGCATTATATTGGAAAGTGGGTATAAAAAAATGTAAAGAAACATAGTAATTACAGAACACAATCATACCAAATAAAAAATAGTTTAGAAATCATGATACTTGTCCTAATACTTTTTCATAACATTTTAAATGATACGTTTGATAATTGAAACATGGGAAAATAATGATTAGTCAAAAAATATATGTATAAGAACATGGAATATTTGTAAGCATAGAAAAACATTCCTTACCTCAATGATCATCGTCAAGACCATAATGAGGTAATTTATAGACCCCCTTAGGGGATTTGTTTAACTCTCAAATCCCTAAATTATAATATTATTATATTATAGTAATTATAATATTATTTTTAGATATATATTATTCTATATTCCCAAATTAGTTAATTATTTGATCCCTTTAGAGGTTTAAATTTACAACACATTTTATGACATATTAGGAAATATATTAGTGACCAAACATTTATAAACATGGTATTACATTATACATAATATTATAATTCATTAATTATAAACCAAAAACCTAGATCTTAGTATTTTTAGAAATCTATGATCATGATACATCTTAGGAATCTGAAACATGGAATGATTATTATTTTTCTTTACTGATATATTAAGTCTTTTTGAGCACATAAAACAACATATAAAAACTAATGGAAAAAAGATGAATGGATTTAGCTAAAAATCATAATAAGGTTATAAATGTGATAGGGAAACCTAATATGTGGTTTTTAGATACAAAATGATATCATAAAATAAAAGGCAAATCAGTAATCACAAGGAAGAATAATATAAGGATAATTGTATAGTATGCTCATGGAATCATCAGAAATGTGAAAAACATAGAATATTAAATTAAGATGAGTCACAAATAACTATCTAAAAAATATCACATGGATTATGAATCCCCATTAAGTATTTGGTTTACTCCCTTATGATGTACATGATGTTTCATTATACTATAACTTTACCCATCCTATTGGAGCACTATGTTGGTGCACCAATCCTTACATATTCTTGATCTATGTATTCCACATAAGAGAAGTAAAAAAATGTATTAAATAATAATTAAACACTAAAATAAAATGGTTAGAATAATTTTTTTCATATGATAATAAAAATAAATTCCTGAATAATTGAATTTTTTATATGAACCTAAGGTATCCATTAATTGTGAAATCCCAGAATGTGTGATTCGAGATTCAGTGATAAAAATATCACCATTACATGTCATTATTTTATACAAGTAAACATAACCAAATTTCAACTATCTTAAATTTAAAAAACGGAATAAATTATTTTATCACTTTCATACCGAAGGTTATTTTTTGGATTAGATTATTATAAAAGATAGAAAACTATTTTATATCATAGAAAAATACACAACTGGTTACTAAAAAATATATCATCCTTAAAAGTATTTTTTTATTAAAACATTCTCTAACATACATTACATAAAAACATTATTTATATCGGTGGAAAATTATATATAATAAATGGATTTTCATTGATGTATAATTAGTGAAAAAAATATATAATAATGATTAAATAAGTAAAAAATAATCGTAAATCAATAACAACATAAACATAAATTTTAAAAATAATACCTTATATTTCATAGTTCTAAATATTGATTCATAGAATAAATCATCAATATTCATAATTTATGAATCATAATGAAACATGATCCATGAGATAATAACAATTGCATAAGACATATAAATGTATCAAATACCTAAACATCTAAAATAATTTTCTTTAGTGGTAAATAAAATTTTCTTTGACAATAATAGTTTAACGGATTTACTGCATAATCAATCATAGTAGTCAAGGTTTAGGAGAAATGCTATCATAATTTAAGGGGATTACTCACCAAACCATCATAGTACTCAAGGTTCACCACCAAGAATGTGATGGTGGAAATATTCTCTTATTGAAATGTATTCACATCCTATTATAATCCTTGTTATCTCACAAGATATAATTATTTACCTAATACATTGGATGGATTTATAGGTCCCAAAATTCACATAAATAAAATAATACATACATGTTACATAATATCATTAAACATTCAACATGTCATAAAAAATTAATTGAAATTAATTTCATCAGAGTATAACGCATGAAAAAGAGAACTTGTTTCATAAGCATCGTTTCATCATAAAATATCTTTTAGTAATTTAATAATTATGGTGTCATTTGATTTTATTTCTATAAATGTTTAAATATCATAAAGTTTTTTCATCATATATGGTAATTGTTTTAAAATATAACACAGAATAATTCTAGATGGAGATAACATTTTTATTTTAAATTAAATATTTATTTTTTAATATAATGATTAAAATATAAATTCAAAAAATCTACAATATAAAATTAACATTTTAATTGGAATATTTTAATAATTAAATAATAAAGATATTTTGAATATACGATCAGTTGACATATGTTAAAAAACATTAATTTAGTATTTTGTCTGAAAAGTCTTAATGTTAAATGTATGTAAAACTAAAAAATATATTTCATTGAAAGAATTTATAATAATTTAAAAAAGTTTAGGAATGACATTAAAAAATTGTAGGATAATATTAAATACACATCCTTATATCATATTTATAAATCATGGTCATAGTTGATAAATATTCCCTATTAAACACATAAATAATCCTGAATAATGATGAGATTGTGAACACAACCCTTACGGATTTGGTATCATTTTAATCGTAATATCCCTAAAATAAAAAACAATATATTCATATTTATATCAGATAATATTAAATATAATGATAATAAATAATTATTCATGGGATATATATACACCACTGTTTGGAAAATGTTGTATATAAGACATCTGTCCCACGGAAACAAAAGTGATAATAAAATACCACACCCCATGATTCCTTTTAGATGATCATGATCCAAACAATAGTATAATGGTTCTAAAAATGTAAATAAGATATTAATAGAATCATAATTTTATTTATAATGTCATATATCATCCTATAATATCATTTATATCACCTATCTGTTAATAATATTTCATTATGACCCTTATTTCAGGGGTTAGATGCTTCATTTCCGACGCATACTTTCTCCTGTGTGTTCTAGTAATTATGTATAGAATACAATTATATCATCTCTTGGATAATATTTATTATGTAATTTTCATCAATATTAATTAGAAACATATTTATATTCATCCATTCTGATAGAGAATAAATCAATTACAATAGTTTTTGGAGACGGTAGGTCGTACGTACGCATGAACAATGTTTTCAATTATTAATTTGATGGAATTGAAGAATATTAAAATAATATTTGACATTTAAGAAACAATATTATTTAATATATATATATAATATATTCATTAGTTCTATTTTTATAACTATAGATGTAATGTGATGATGAAAAATGAATTACATGTCTACGTAGAGATGGTATGATGTACATATGCACATGTGATGTTTTCAATTTTTTGATAACAATGAGAAGTTGTGAAGTATTAAAATGATTAAAATAATATAGAACTACATATATTATACCATATTTAATAATTTAGGATTGAAACAATAGATTTTTTAGATGTTGAAAAACAAATAAACATGAATACTTTGGTAATGACAGATTCCACTTCATAGGTAAGGGTACTTCCCTTAAAACCCATCATAAGTTATCTATGGTAGTTCATATGGAAATATTGTAACATCTATTGAATGAAGATGTATTTTTATATTAGTGATGGTCAATAATTGTCCAACATATTGCACTAAAATTTTTTCAATGATGTGATGGAGGAGGTTTACTTTTATAATTGATGTGAGATGCATTTTCTAAATTTCAGAAAAGGAGTATAATATAAATATACCATTCTAAGGAAAAATATTTCAAAATGGTGTAAAAATTCACTTGTGATGTCATTTTATACAATCTCATATCATTTTTATCAATATTTAAAATTTATTTTGATTTTTAAATTAATTAATAAAATATCAATCCTATAAAATGTCATTATTGTTAATTTTAATACTATTTATTTTATTAAATTAAAATACATGAATAAAATATGTAAAATTTAAACCATAAATTTTATTATATACTAAAATATAATTTTGAACTAGATAAATCCTTTATAATGAAAAATATATTAAATTATGTTACATTTAATATATTTAATAACATTTACTTGGATTTTTTATTAATTAAATTAATATTATACTTTAGTTTAACATGAATATAATATAATTATATAAATTATAAATAAATTTAATTCATGAAAATAATTTTACTATGATATAAATATATATTTATATTATTTCAATATTTATTTTGACTCACACAGATATCATGGAAACAAAATTAATCTATAATTTTCATTGTTCTTTCCTTGTGAAATAATTTCTCACAATTTTGGATAAAACAATACATATATACTTATAAAATACATTCATAGGAATAAATACCATTAATAATACATAATATTTAATATAAAATTATAGAATTAATTTGTATCATCTTATTTATAATTTTAATGATTCAAAATTTTAATATTCTAGTGTTGTATAAGCTCTATTACTTGTGTGAAAATTATTTTCACATTCATTATGGATGAATTTCTAATCCACATGCATTACATTATTATTTTATTATATTTAAATTAGTATATCGTACTTGAGTATTTATACTTGTCTTAATAATTTTAATACGATTTCTATGACTTTTTGTTATCTAAAAGATACTATATTTATTAAATATTGTTTTTCATTCTATACACTGAAAATTTAATAATTGTAGTAAAATAAAAAAATCATACTATAAGATAAATTTGGATTAATGATTCCCAAAAAATAAATAAATAAAACAAATTCAAAATAGTAATAAAAATTATTTATTAAAGAGGTGCATAAAATTTTAATGAATGTTATTTAAAAAAATACAATTTTTCGTAAATATGTAAATTTATTTATAAAACTATTTTTATACCAAATAAAATTATTAAAATTATTAAACTTGACATTATTTAATTATTAATTACATTATATAACTAATAATTTTTTTAAAAAATGAAACTACATTTTAACATTGAAAATGGTATAAAAAAATATGGTTTTCCTTAAATAATCTAAATTTTTACTATTCACAATAAATTCATTATTTTTATAAAAATACAAAAAATCATTCTTAGATAATTTTTTATACTGATTTCAATATTTATTTTGATTTTAAAAAATAAATTATTCTAATTTCAGATAATCGATTATAATAATCATCCATAAAATGTAATAAAGCTCATTTTTTTAAGAAAACATATTTACGAAGTATAAAATAACATTACTAAAAAATCATTAAAAATTTAATAATAAATAATGAATGATTTCATTTAATTATTTCATTTTTATATTTATATATATTTCATATGTTTGTTATTATTATTCATACCCACTAATTTAATGGATAGGTTAAAACAATCATACTTAAATAATAATATTTTGGTGTTCATTATAGCATGGAGTTTCATGTAATGTAATATATCAATCATACTATTATTTTAAAAAAATTATGGTTAAAATTATAAACCATTTAATTAATTTTATTATCACATAGTGAACACGGTCTTTTTAATATGGGTTTTAATTTTTTAAACACCATTGTTAAAATCCCACGTTATAAAAAAGGTCAAAAATACATTCTTTTTAAAATAGAGAATCCGAATTATGATGGTCATGTGAACTGGATCATGATTTTTTTTCTATGTAGTATAAAATATCTGAGATATAAAAACAATTATATTGAAGATAATAATAAATCCCAATGATGAAATTTTTGGGATATCATTTTTTCCTCCAAATAGATAGAATTTATGATGAATTTTATTTTATGAAGATCTAAATCATATTATAATGTATTTATTAATCCAGAAAATAATACCAATGTATTCCACCTATCATTTACAATTAACATAAGCCAAAATGGTTAGCACGTGATGATATGATTCCAGAAAAGAATAAACCATCATATGAAGAAGCTACATTAATATCAAAAATCACACAATAATACCCAAAGTTAAACATAATTCATCCAATAAATAACTATTTTTAAAATTACTCAAAATATTCAGGATGATATTTGAAACCCAAAAATAATGATTTGATCACATCATTTTACAAGATAATTTTACTATTTACAACCTGAAGTTTACAAACCCTAGACATCTAATCTCTATGATACTCTCTCCATTAAATAAATTACTTTAATCAGAAAAACATACCAATAAAATAGTATATAAGATAAAAATAAAATTAAACCATTATTCCTTAAATAAAATTCCATAATATTATGTTTTCATTAAGAATATTGGGGATCGAAAATAGTGAACATCTTCCAAAATAACCTTAATCACTTAACACCAAATGAGATTCCAATCCCACAATTACCTATATGATAAAACATTTGTTCCCAAAATGTACATAACTATTTTATCTCAAAATAACATTAATATCCTTAAAATTCAATCTTTTATAACAATATGTGTATGATTTTGAACATCTGGTTAACCTCACACTTATATAATAATGATGATATCCATATGTATAGAGATAATTCCTTATGAAAACATCTCTTCTTTAAATTATCTAAACCGGTCTATGAAACCATCTATGACTATATAGAACCCATTATCCAAGATTTGGTTCAAAAATATAATCATTACATTTAATAATTTTATAATAATAAATGTGACTATATTTTAACCATTAAAATTTCTTAAAATCAAATGAAATATTTGATCATATCTATATGGAATGATTTTTTTGGTTATGAGTTTTATAATATATGAAAAAACTCATAGATATCAAAAATAAATAAAAAACTAGTTCATAAAAATATATAATGTCTATAAATATATATACATGTATTGAACCATTAATATAAATTCTATAATTAAAACATTTATTCAAGACTAGGATAAAAGAAACGTAAGAAAAGTATGAGTTTAGATTGTCAGTATGGGTAAACAAAAGGGAAATAATTGATTATACAATATTATCAAGGTAATAAGGGCATATGAACTGGAACGAAAAATTGACAATTTATGCTTCATAAAATAGATTTAAATCATGATTCTTGGAATCAGTTTTTTCATTTCATATGATATTAATCATAAATCTATATTATCCTTTATATAGAAACATTTATAGAAGATAAGAAATTTTGGCACACACATAAACATTGACAATCACATCTTTAGTAGTAAATGATTTTTCATAGACAATCATTGTGGAATGGGATCACTACAAAATAAATATTAGTAGTCATGGTCCACTCCAATTATAATAATATGGAAGAGTTCACTTTATAAAACATCAGTGAAGTCACGGTTCACTCCCATGACTACCATGGTTGACAGGGTCCCTAATTGAACTAGGTTCAATCCCCATTGTAGTTCGGCTTATATCATGAGATATCATTTTAAATAAATAATTATATTTGGATATATATCCCACCCATTAAATAAATAAAATAATATATATATTCTATATAAATTAACAATACAATCATCATCTCTGAACTCTTGAAAGGAATAAAATTTCATAAATGTGTAACCTGTGAAAAAGGGAATGGAATTCATGAAAAAAATTCCCAATATTCATAAACCATCTATAAAATTAAAAAATATGATATCACTTGATTTTATACCTAGTGAATATTATTTTTTGATATCATTTTCCGTCTTAGAAAGAAAAAATTTCTCTGGAATATTGCTTGGATGAAATCTTGGGTAATATAAATTTTCAACCTTAAAAACACATATTCATTCATAACAACAATGCACACTTAAAAATGAAAAAAAAATCAATAAAAATAAACTCATAAAGATTCATATTATTCTTATACTCATTGAGTCTTCATTATTTTTTTAATGGAATCTCATTTCATATAATATTAGAAACATTTATTCTGTATTTTTTCCTAAAAGTCCTCATGAACCTTGTACCTAATATGAAAAAAATATTATATTCAACAAATTTTCTAAAAAAATAAAAAAAATTGGTAAAAATGAATTAAATTTTTTTATGAGAGTAGTGGAAATAATATTTTAAACACTACTTTGAAGACATGTACATGGAAGGTAAATATTCCTCTATATAGAAATAATCAATCTTAAATAACGATAAAATTGTTGAATAAACTATCACTACTTTGGTGTCTTATGAATCACAAGCCACATAAAAGAACAAAAATTGTATCCATATGAATATCAATGAATATTTATAATATTAATAATAAAATAAAATAATGGAATGTACATACACCCCATAAATAATTATGTATTTTACATTCCATGTGTCCTAAAAAAGGTGAGATGAAAATAACATGCCTCTCACATCAAAAAAGTTTAAGGTGTATTAAAATTAAATATAATTTTTTAGAAATATTGTCAAATTATTCTAGTACCATATGAATATTTATAATATCATAGATTATCCTCTTATATTGACTTGTCACACATTTGTTAATAATATTTCCTTATTGAACATGTTTCGAGTGTTAACTGCTTTATTTTCAAATGCATATTTTCTAATAAATGTTCTTTTTATTTTTTATAGGATATATTTTAATAAGATAAATGATTTTATTATCTTTATAACTATTATTTAAATTTAATATATATATATTACCTTTATCCAAAAATATAGATAAATCAAAGTCAATTACATTATTCTGGGAGACTGCATATCATACATACACATGAAATCTTTTTTCATTTCCTCTGTAGAAGGAATAAATGAATGTCAAATGATAATTAGACATTATAGAATGATTATTTATTTATATATATCATATATATTAATTATTTTCCTATTTATAACAACAAAAGGTAAGTGGTTATGAAAAATTAATTACCCCTCTTTGTCGAGATGGTATGTCGTACGTATGCATGAAAGTGTTTTATTTTTTATAAGATAAAAAAGAGATGGAATATGGGTTCAATATTGTCTTAATTAAATAAACATATATTAAATCTATAAAATTTATTAATTTATTATTGAAATAACAAATTTATTTTTCGTAGAGGAATAAATAAACATTAAGGAGTTTGTAAAGATGACTACCACTTCCTTGGCTGACATCCTTTATATCGCTTCATAAAGTTTTCAGGGTTGGTATTTTTTAGGGCCTAAATCCTCTAAAAAATATATAAGGATTTTTGGAATATTAATTTGTAGGAATTGGTGAATATATAAGGCTCGATGTGATATGAATATTTTAGGGATGTGGTTCTTATTATAATTTTTGAGAGGGGAGCAGTTGGAATTTAACAAATGATTAAAATATAATAAAACAATTCATGTTCCAAATGTATCCAAATTTAATAAAAATTACTTGTTTTTTTCATTTTATAATGTATATTATCCACCACTCTATTAATTAATATTTTTTTCATTTTAAACTAAATTTATAAAAAATTAATCAAAAAATATCATTATTGTATTTTCTGATACTATTAATTATGTTGACATTAAAAACATTCTGAAATCAAGAAAAATATATAAAATATTTTATTATTTTCAAAAATTATATGGAGGTCTATTTTATTTGTGTATCACATTAAATATATCAAATTATGTTTAATTTAATATTCTTAATTTTATTTATTTTATTTTTTTATTAATAAAATTAAAATTTTATTAAAGTTTCACATGAATATAATGCCATTATATGGATTATAAACACTATAAATAAATTTATACATTTTAAATAAGTATATATTGATCAAAATATCCATTTGGAGTTGGAAGATTTTTACTTTAACTCAAATATATATAATAAAAACACATTTAATGAGTTAATTTTGACTTCTCTAGCATTATGTAAAAAATTAGAAAGCATTTGGATTGAAAATTGTAAAATGTTTCTTATGGGGATAAAACATAAAAAATAAAAAATATTTAATACAACACTTAGTCATTTAATTATGTCATCCCAATTAAAATTTTAAATATAAAACTTTTTACATTTTCAGTTTTGTGCAGGCTCTACGTCTGCACTGAAATTGATTTTGAAATTTAATATGAAATAAATTTTAATCTTTATGTTTTTAATTATTTATGAACTATATTCATATTATTTTTTTTATATTATAGAAATTATATATGTTTGATAAATTTTTATATTATTTATATGGTATTGAATTATCATAAAAGACATCATATTTCATAAAAATAGTTTTTTTAATATAACATAAAAAATTTAATTTCATTAATAAAATGTCAAAAAGTCATCTTATGATAAATTTAGATATCTTATTAAAAAAATTCAATTCAATTATTTAATTTTCCATATGGGATAAAAATTAAATTTAAAATAAGTGCCGAAAACACAATGAAAAATACTTTTTTGAAGAAATACAATATTGTTTGAAAAAAATATAACATCAAGGTCTGGGTACCACATACTTGTTCCCTGAGACAGTTTTTCACATGATTGAAGCATGCCTCCCCATATGCTAGATGCTTCCAACTAGTAGTGGGGGTCTGATGCGTCAATCATGGGGAGAATATACCCTCTTTTAACAGAGTAATACACCAGCAGAAATAAATAAACAATTGTTTAAGCTTTATAACCATAAAAGATACTTATATATAATGACAATCAATGCAAGAAATACGATATTAAACAAAATAAGAAACTTGTCATGATGATTTACATTTCATGTGTGTAAAATGAAACCTGAAAAAAAGATACTAAGAAATCTGAGGCGGTTCATAAACCATGTCTGGTTCTATAAAACATGATCCATCCTGATTAGCAATCTTACATGGGGCCCTTTCCCTTAAGCTATCATACATCCATAAAATATATTTATTTAATGATATAGAAACTTGTGTAGGGTGTTAGGTAAACATATTAGGCCACCACCAATGGTTTCCAAAACAATTCCAATCAATAAAATGTGTATACAGTTGTATATAAAATAATTACAGTGCATAAGTCAATAGTTATAACAATATCAATACATATTTATTTAACCACAAGAACCATCGGGTCATCAAGGATACCCCAACCCCAATACTTTCATTGGTCCATGATAGATTCTGGGCCATTTCAAATTATCACATCACAATTAAATTAGAAAAATGGGCTTTTATTTTCCTTTTCATTTCAATTTCATTATTATGGATACTTGGAACCATAATCCAATATTGATGTTTTTGGGTTTCCCAATTAAATGTATATTAACATTTTTATCAAACATCCATATATATATATATCCTAGGTATAGAAAAACAAGCCAAAAAACCTAATTCCCAATCATTCATATATTTCATTTGTGTAGATCGCCATGTTTAGAATCCCAGTTTTAAATCTTGTGCATACATCATTCGTGTAGATCGTCATGTTTTGCACCCCATTTATCATTCATACAGATATATATATCATTGGCATTGATCCTTATGTCTATCACTCAATTTAGTAACAATTCATGCATATCTCAGGCATATATTACCCCATCTAGAAACCCATTTATTAATTATTAATATGCATAGTTTCTTATCACCAAATCACATGTATCTCATTATCACATTTTTTCACATATCCATCAAAATCATGATTAAACACATTAATATTATTTTTATAATTATCCATCATAATTTCCATTCATTAATTAATAGCTCAATTAATCAAATTCCATTAATAAATTCAATAATTAATTAATCTTTTTCACAATATCAACAGCCAATAATTTATTCACCAATTGATTATTCAAACACACAATCCCAAAACCACATAATCATTTCTCTAATTAATTATCTAAATTTATTACATTCATAGACCATAATAAATTCAATAATCTATTACTTAATTCAATCATCTCAGTTACCTCATAATAATTTCTCATAATTTATTATAAAATTACCAAATCCAAAAATCACATAATTATTTCTCAAATTAATTGTATCATTCAATGATACATTAATTAATTCAAAAAGAGATTTCAATTTCTATGCGAAAGATGAGTTTACATAAATATCATATAATTAATCAAAATCATGATTGAGGTTTTTGAATTTTATATCACCAAGCTCGATTTGTTGAAGAAAAAACCCAATGGGAATCCCCAAAATTGTGCATTACAACAACATTAATTTACATCAGTATCTTAGTACACTAAATCAAGATTAATGAATTCAAGGTCATGAAAAACAAGATATAAATCAATGAGAATATACATAGACTTAAAAAATATATATCTAGACCTAAAAACATTGAATATAAATTCCAGTAAAAGAAAAAGAGAAGTAATGAGGATGAATGGGAAAGAAATGGGATATGTTACACTCAGCAGGAGAAGATAATATATTTAATGTTTTTCTTTGAATTTACAATAATGGATGTCATATATGATTTTAAGACCTTCATGATGAGGTAAAATTGTCCATAATTATTAAGGTACATGTTTGGGATGAATGGGATATGTTTGGGGGGGGGGGTATTTTAATCCAATTTTAGGGAAATTTAAAATACAACACACAATTTTCAGTTCAGGGGAACACAATATTACCTAACCGTTCACCAATATAGTAACTATGATTTGGGGATAAATTGTTTCTATTTTTTGGGGGACAATTAGACAAACCATGTTCTCGGTATGTGATTCACCACTTTCCAGTGTTGAATGATATTCAAGGATCGAGAGAATGGTTTTCTTGAACTATGTGCCAACCATGAACAACTCATTTTCCTTCCATTTTTCATAATTTTCACACAAATACATCCCATGGAACAACGCAAAAAAAAAATCAAATAGGGAAAAAATATTATATTAATTCATAACATAGTCAACTATATTATTTTTAGAGATCATATAATATCCCAAACTTATAATATCTCATCATCGATATATACTTAAATGTTTATATAAGATTCTGAGGCAAAAAAAAATCAGGCCACTAATCCCGTAAATCTACTTCTATTTCCCATGTTTCCTCCTACACACTCCCATGTTGCACCAATTCATTAAATATTGACATAGTCTTTCCCTAAAACAATTTCTCAGTGTGATCCAACACACGTATTGAATACTTCCATAGGACACATCATTCTAAAGGTAAAATTCATCCACATCAATCACATGAGAATGCTTACTGTGATATTATTGTAGTTGTGATACTTGGGAAGCATCATTCATAGCATTTTATTTCTATTCAATAGCCAAACAGTATTTTATATTCACAATTATTTCTAGAACCTCAACTGGTCTAAAAACCTTGGGGACATCATGCCCTTTATTTCTATGTTTTGGTGACCCGAACTTTTAGATGTTGAGATGGTATGTCAGTATGATGTATTCTGTAATATGAAATGTAGGATCAAAATAAAATAGATACTATATGGAGTATCTAATGTTTCTCAAAATACAATAGGGGGTGAATTTTTTATTTTAAAAAATTCTTTTGGAACTATTAAAGATGGTTATGTTTAACAAGGTTAAAGAAGGTAATTCACAAATCCCCTAAGTTCTACCCACATTCTAGATTCTAAAAATATGATTCTAAGAAAGTGACTTCAGAAAAGACGGTTCTGGAAATGAAACATAGTGAAATATTACAATGATGAAGATTCAACCTTAAAACATATAGAATCTAACTAAATTAGAGTACATGTATAAGGATGTATAAGACAGTTATATATTTCTCAAAAATACAAATGTTAAAGAAAACATGTAACAAAACAAGTAATAAGTAGAAAATCTTTTAACCCAAAGAGAAGGGTATCTAAAAACCTTGGAAAAAGGACCCTTGATTTATACATTCAAGAAAGTCTGTCTTACCCACACCATGGTAAGCCGTCAATATGAAGATCGGACTTTGTCTTGCTATCCATGAAAGCCCTCAACATCAAGGTAGTTGGCACCTCTGTCTTCCTCAACAAGGAATCCCTCGACTTCAAGGTAGTCGACACCTATGTATTCCTATCCCTGGAAGCCGTCTATTGTACACATTAATAATCGGAGTCACACAAAGAAAATATGAACAAGAATTTTAGTACACACAAAGCAAGAAATGTCTCTCTCTTTATAAATCACTTCAGCAGCATGTAATCTCTAGATTGATCAACTTATTAGGAGCTCTTTAAAATGAGCTCTTATTTATAGGCACAACTTCAACGGTCATATCCATCTTCCAACGACCATATTTCCCCTTGAATTTTTGAGGGAACTATACACATGTCACTCAAACAAAGGATAGTTAGTAATAACATTCATGGAATCATTATATAACAGAAACAAGTGTTAGCAGATATATAGTTACATAACTAAAAATCCAACATTATGAATGTAAGAAAATGAATGTACAGAGTCTAACAAAAAATGAATTCAGAGTCTATAATACAAGGATATTCAGATTCTATTTTCTAGGTATTTGAAACTTGAAATCTATAGAATTATGGTGTCATAATTTCAAGGAAATTAAGAATCTGGACTCACTAGAATTCGGAAATAGAACATACAATGTTCGGGGCCCGAGTTCATGATAATTCAGAGTCCGAACTCATAAGAGTTCAGAGTCTGTATTCAGAGAACTCAGAGTCAGAACATAGAAGAGTTCGTAACCAGAATTTTTATTCAGAATTCGGAGTCAGAACTCAGAAGAGTTTGTAACCAGAATTTGTATTCAGAATTCAGAGTCAGAACTCAGAAGAGTTCATAACCAGAATTCTGAGAATTTATATCCTAAAAAAGAATTCTTCATATATAGGAATTTATTGGATTCCCAGATTTTAGTTACAAAATGAATTTTACACTTATAAAAATTATGGTATAAACAATAAAAACATGGTAAGGATAGATTTCCTTAGTGAAGGAATTTTTTTTATATAAGTAACACAGGGTAAAAAGATATTTTCCTTGAGATATGGTGTTTGTTATTTTAAAAACAATAAGGGATTTTAATGTCATAAGGAACCCTTATTGACTAAACAATCTCCCCCAAGTATGAAGGAATGGAAAAGTCATAAATAAAACCTTATTGACTCAACAATCTCCCCCTATTTGGAAAGCACAAAAATCCTTGCATAAAATATTATAAGGACATAGAAATTTTTTTTCTATATTTTGAAATAAAACTTTTCTCCCTTTTCACATTTGCAAAGATGAATACGACTAACTCACCCTTAGGCTTTGGAACACTAAGTATCGTATAATAGATATCTGGAACAATATTTTTTATTATCTTGAGTATTGAAAGCACTTTAATGAAAACTCCCCCTTAGATAAACTCTCCCTTACTTAGGGATATTTCTTCTTTAATTAACATTATTTTACCTTCCTCCCTCTTTTTGATTTACAAAAAAAATATGAGGGAATAGAAAAGAGATTATAGTACTTTAAATATTAGTACAAATCATGGAAGTAGAAACAAGAAACCAAAATTTCATTAAGATTTGAAGAATTTGTACAAGGAAAAAAATACAACAAAAGATTAGATTTATTTTCCTTCCTTTTCCTTAGGTATGAATTTATTCACAATGGTTTTCAGCTTCTTTATCTCCTTTTGATCTACCTATGATTTCTTCTCTATGTCATTGATCCTATCATCATGAGCCATCAGAGCCTCTGCCTGAGCCTTCAACAAGTCATCTTGCTTCACTATCTTCTCTTCAATCTCGATCCAAAGTTCCCTTTCTCTCTTCCATCATTGATCAATAGATTACAACTTCCCATTCAGATCCTTGACCTCCTAAATCTGATTATTCTTCTCAAGATTTAATTTTTCCTCAAATCTATTTGTGAGATCCTTGATTTTTCTATCTTTTGAATCAATAGTTTCCTTAACTTCATCTTGGAACTCATCTAGCTCTCTCAAATCTTCAACTATATTCTTTGACCATCTGATCACTTTCATACAAGATTTTTTGTGGGCATCATAGTTGATCAGGAATTTCTTGTAATCAGCCTCAATTTTTACACATTTATCCATCACCATGGATACAGAATATGATTTTTGATTCAAGCTATGTTAGAGAATCTGAAATTTTGATTCAATGGTTTGAAAGATCAGAATAGTTTGAAAAAGGTTCGTCAGTGATTTAATGAAAAAATCATGTCCTAGAGCTGATGATAAAGAATCTGACACTTTTCTTGGTGATGGTTCTTCCTCTAGCTCGACAATATTCCTCTTAGAAGATCCACTAGCTTCCTTCTTCCTTAAAGTAGCTTTGGTAGGTATATCAACAACCATATGTTTTCCCTTATTGGTTCTCGAAACAACTTCTTCATTGGGAGACACAACTTCACTGTCAGACAGCTGAACAATTCTTTCTTCTTCAACCTTCTCCTCATTTTCTCTATCCTCAGTATCCTTAGGGTGAATAAATTGATGATTATATCTCTCTTCCTCAGACAATTTATTATCCTCTTCTTCACCCTTCTCATCTTCACCTTCCTCGTCCTTCTTATGAGTTGGGAGCTTTGAAGACTCTGCTTTAGAAGTTCAGATCAATAGCTTCTCAAAAAAAGTATCCTTTTCATGATAATCTTCAACTTTCTTAATAAGATCTTCAGTGCCACCATTATTTTCTTCTTTTTACACTTCTTCGATAGCTTACTTTTCTTCAACAACCTTCTCTTGGGCTTTTTCCAGAGTGAAAATTTTCTTCCCTAGAGACTCATGTAAGGGTTCTACCAACAATGATTTCGTTACATGGATATTCTCGGATGCTATTTCAGTATCCCTTAGAAGGGATTGACAAATTTCAGCCTAAAAATTTTTCTTCTTTTGCTTATATTCCTTAACTTTCTTCTCAAGCTCATTATCTACCTTATCATTCAAGGCTTAGGCCTCGTAGGATCCAAGCCAAACTGTTTCTCTCCTTATTTCCGATTCTTTTTGTCTTACCTCTATTTGGAAACAACCTCATCCACGTAAGCTTTCTTCTTCTTGGGCTTAGGAGGTGTGGATTGGATTCCATTATCCTCTGAGATTTTTCCTTCTTCTACCACTTCCTCTAACTTCCTCTTCATTCCTCCTTTTTTTGATGGTTCAAGAACCACATGTTCCTTCAGAGAAACTTTATCCTCTTCCTCTTGTATGTCATAGAATTATCCTATCTCCTTAGAGAAACCAACTTTCATCCTCTTGATATTAGCATCATTGATTATCATAACTTTAAAATTTATCGAATTTGAACTGTAAGTGATTTTGAAGGACTCCATGCACCAAACAATAAGCTTGGAATGAATGGCCAGTTACATAAGAATATAAGCTTTCAAGTTCCCATTCTTGATATTCTCTATCATAATGAGAATATAGTTCATCAGATTGATCATCCTTATATTTACCAAAATATCCATGATATAGATATCATTCTTCTTTAGCGTGTCTTTTTCCCCTTTCCTCGGAATGATAAACCCTTGAACCCACAAATCAAGGATCCTATTTTTTTTAGACAAATGAGAAATCATTACAGTCTTGACATCTAAATGTCCAAGACACTCCATAGCCTTCACCTTTACAAAACATCCTTGAACATCTGGCAGCTTGTGGGAACAGAACTCGGCTTCCCCTTTATAAGACAGCCCCACCAAGCTAGCAGCCTTGGTGTATGAAAGGGCATAGGTTTTTCCATAACTCTTGAAAAAAAAATATCTCTCCCTTCTTCCATAAAGAAACTGACCGACTCCTAGAATTCAATAAGTAGATCCGGATACACCAAGTATTGATCCCCAGAAATCGAAATGGAAAAACATTCCCATCCATTATGCTTGATGTTCCTAGAGATAATGGATTCAAACTTGTTGAAGAAGTTCGGATGCACCAGCCTTTCTCTGTATACTTTCCACTCCGTAATCAACTTGACATAAAACATATCTTGAGAAGGAAATTCACCAGACATTCTTAAATAAGAATCCTTTGAAAATCCAGAACATGATTTTGAAAAAGGGGCATAGCTTCAACACACAAAGGCTTTAAAACGTGGTGGGGAAACACTTCAGTGGTCCTTTATATAGGCGTTGATGCGATAGTTGAACTTCCCATCTCAATCCAACGATTGAGAAAACATTTGATCAGATCTAACGGTTGACACTATAACCACAAGGAAAATTTAATAGGATCTCAACTTTTGAGGTTATTAAAGGAAAACATTCAGATTTAAGGAAACTAGAATCTGAGAAATTTTAAAAACACAAAAGAAAATACCAGCAAGTAAAAGGTGATTACAAAAACTCAAGAAAGAATCGTACCTTTCAAATTTCTAGGAAAATTATTCATAATTGGTAATATTATTCTTGAATAACATTATAAGAACTATGAAAACCTCCATTATGAAAATCAATTTGAGTATGCAAATCTTTATTACGAAAAATTCAACAATGAAAAACATCATTACGAAAATTTCAGGTTCAAAAATTTTCATTACGAAAATTTCAAGTACAAAAATCTTATTTACGAAAAATTTCAAGTACGAAAATCTTCATTATGAAAATTTTAAGTACGAAAAATTTTGTTCCAAAAGATTTGTGATAAGGGGAAAAAAGCGACTAATAAAATTTTCATTAAGAAAAGTTTGAAAAACTGGCTATGAAAATTTTCATAATGAAAAGTTTGAAAACTCACTAAAAATTTTTATTACGAGGAATTTGAAAAACTATCAAAAAATGTACTCCCCCTATGAGAAAAAGTTAATTAATATAATTATATTGGTTCAATATGAAGTAAATTAGGAAGATTAACTTATAGTTATCATTCCTCACTTATATTTAATGTATTCAAATCTATCGGAGGGTAACGATTTTGTGAAAATATCAGCAAGTTTTTTTTTTGCGTTCTGATAAATTGAAGAATGATATCTTTATTTTGTGTGTGATTTCTAAGGATGTGATTACAAATATCTATGTGTTTTTCAAGAGTGTGATATAAAAGGTTTTTACTAAGTGCAATGGAACTTTTATTATCACAAAAAATTGGTGTTTTGGTAAAAATCATACCATAGTCTGTGAGTGTGTGTTGCATCCACAACACTTGATCACAGCAACATCTAGATGCTACATATTCATCTTCCATAGTTGAAAGTGAAAATAATTGTTGCTTCTTGCATGACCAAGAAAATAATGAATCTCTTAAGAAATGACATGTTCCAGATATACTTTTTCTATACATTCTACATCCACCAAAGTCAGCATCTGAAAAACTCTTTTAAACAAAATCATTTCTAGATGTATAAAAGAGTCCTAAATCCACGGTTCCCTTTAAGTAGTGAAAAGTTCTTTTAACTGCCATTAAATGATATTCAATAGAATTATATTTATATCTTGCACATTAGAAAACTAAAAACATTACGTCTGGCTGACTAACTATAATGTAAAGTAAACTTCTTACCATACCTCTAAAAGATGTTGGATCTACTGGTTTCCCAACTTCATCAAGAACAGGTTTGTTTGAGGTACCAATGAGAGTACTTATACTCTTAGTGTTTTCATAACCATACTTTTTAAGAAGATATTTAATATATTTATGTTGGGATATATAGATTCCTTCTGGTTTTTGAGAGATTTAAAAACCAAGGAAAAATGTTAACTCACCCATCATACTCATTTCAAACTTAGATTTCATTATATCCACAAAGGAATCAGTTAAAGATTGCTGAGTTGAACCAAATATAATGTCATCAACATAAATTTGAACAATAAAAACATTTTTCTTATCATTATTTATAAAAAGGTTTCGATCTGAATTTCCCATAACATAATTATTTTGAATTAAAAATCATGTATGTTTATCATACCAGGCTCGAGGGGCTTCATTAAGTCCATAAAAAGCTTTGGTAAGTCGAAACACATGATCAGGATGTTTTGTATCTTCAAACCTATGAGGTTTTTCAACAAAAACTTCTTCTTTAACATAAGAATTAAGGAAAGAACATTTATCATCAATTTCAAAAAGTTTGAAATTAAAGAATTCTATAAAGGAAAGTAAAATATGAATAGATTCAATTCTAGATACTAGAGAATAGGTTTCTTCATAGTATATTCCTTCTTGTTGATTATATCCTTTATAAACAAATCTTTCTTTATTTCTTACAATGATTCCATTTTCATCACACTTATTTCTGAAGACCCATTTTACTCCGATAATTGATGTTTCCTTAGGTCTTTCAAACAAGGTCCAGTCTTTATTCCTTTCAAATTCATTTAGCTCATCTTGTATAGATTTAATCCCATCATAATCACCTAAAGCTTCATTAGTTTTTTTGTTCTACATAAAAAAGGAATGGTAGATGTTCTACTTCATTTCGTAAGGAACTTCTAGTCCTTAAAGGTTGATTCGAATCTCCATTGATACTATCACTAGGATTATTATTTAGAAACAACTGATTTGGGTTTTGTAAAACCTATTCATCAACATAGTGTAGGAAATCTTCTAGGGTAAATGTTTCAGAAGTATCTTCTTGGACATCTTCCTTATTATAAGGATCTTCTATCAAAGTTTGATAATCATTTTTTGAAAACATATCCGAGGATGTTGGTTGGGGATGATTAAAAACAAAAAGACCAGTTTCATCAAATTTCACATGTACTATCTCTTCAGCTGTACCAGTTTTTTTTATTGAAAACCTTGTAATCCTTAAAAGTTTTGGAGTAGCCTAAGAAAATTCCTTCTTCATATTTCGGTGAAAATTTATGTACATTATCTTCAGTATTCAGAATGAATACCTTACAACCAAAAACCTCGAAGTAGGAATGTCTAGGTTTTCTACCATTCCATAACTCATAAAGAGTTTTATTAAGAAGAGTTCTAATCAAAACTCGATTTATAGTATAATAAGTAGTACTTATAGCTTCAGTCCAAAAATGATTGGCTATAGAATATTCACTCCGCATGGTTCTTGTTATCTCTTGAATAATTCTATTTATTCTTTCAACAACACCATTTTGATTAGGTGTTCTGGGTGCTGAGAAGTTATGAGTAATGCCTTTTCTACCATAAAAAGTTTCAAAATCAAAATTTTCAAATTCTCCACCATGATCACTATGAAGAGTTTTTAGTGGAAGGATTTTCTTATTCTTAAATTGGGATCTAAATTTCTGAAATATGAAAATGGGTCATAATTATTTGCTAGAAAATATACCAACAGAAATCTAGTGTGATCATCAACAAAGAAAAATACATAATACTTGCCTCCAATGCTTCAAGTTTGTGTAAGTCCAAATAGATCCATATTCACTAACTGTAATACATCAGTAGATGTTACATCACCAACTAATTTAAAACATGATTTATGTTTCTTTCCATATTGATAGGGTCCACAAAATTTTGGAGATTCAAATCTATGCTCCGGTAAATCCTTAAATAATAATTTTTTAGAAATTTTTCATTAGTTCCAAAGGTTACAGTGTCCTAACCTCTTATGTCATAACCAAGAATGATCCTCCGTTGCACTAAGGCATGGTAGATATTTTCTCCTAAGGTTATCTATGATTAGTGTGTAAACATGCTCTTTCTTATGGGCAGAAAGAATAAAATCTTCCTTGGAATTGTGTACTAGGTACTTGTCATTCATAAAATTCACAAGGTAACCTTCATCACATAATTGTATTAGGCTTAAGAGGTTGTTCTTAAACCCTTAACAATTAAAACATTATAATTCAATGTTTTTTTAAGAAGAAAGATGTTACCTATACCAATAATTTCTCCCTCATCAGTATCTTCGAAAGTTACTTTTCCACATTTCATCTTGATAATATTTTCAAAATAATTTTAGTTACCAGTCATATGATGGGAACATCCACTATCCATCTACCATGTATTTCTATTGGAACATTTTCTATTTTCATGAAATTTAAAAAACGTTTGGTTTTCAGAATCCAAACTTGCTATGATCCGAAAATTTCAGAAAGATAAATTTTAGTCGCCCACATATTTTTAGAAAAATAGGCTTTATGAAATCCTAAAGACTGAGTTTTTTTAGGAACAATTTTTTGCCCAATTCCCACCACACTGACACTTAGTACAGAATGGATCACTTTGAGGAATGAAATAATAGTTACTAAAAACTAGTTTAGAACTAGTATAACCAAAACCAAAATTATTCATTAGAGTTCAGACTTGAGAATACATTTAATCAAAATTTCCCATACCTAATGAAAATTTTGAAAAACACTTCCTCTAAGAAACAATTTCAGATTTCAGTTTGATAACCATGTTCTTGACTTCTAAAACATATGATTTTGAACTAGATCTAGGCTCGGAAACATTTTTCTAATAAGTTACATTTTCTAGATCCTTATAATGTTTATTATTTTCAGAATTTACTTCCTCAAGATTTTTTGAAATATTTTCAACATCAACATTTTTCTTATCAAGATCATTAGAAAGATCTTATATTTCCTTAGTAAGAATAGTATTCCTAGATTTTTCCTTGTCATGTTTTTCATGAGTTTTGAGTTCTCAATTTCAAGGAGTTTGGAGAACCTAGAAAATTCTTTATAAGAAGGTAAAGTATTATCTCTATCAGAAGAATATTCTTCATCCGAAGAGTTATAATATTTATCATTACTATAATTTACATTTAAAGAAACATTGATCATTGATTTATAATTGTGTACCTTAGCCATAAAACAGTTATTTTAAATAGGTAGTCTGGCTATTAGACAAAGATTCATCTGTGGAGAAGATTAATAAATTTAAGATTCATCTGAAGAGTCACCACCACTAGCACTCGTGGTGTAATTAGCTTTCAAGACATTCTTAGCTTTAGCCTTGTAATACTTCTTTCTGTTTCTCTCAGAATGATTTTCCTTTATTTATTTTCTCTTAATCATAGGGAAATCATGTCTTATGTGTCCATCACTCTTGCATTCCTAACATGTGACTTCTGAATCTTTATTATCTTTCATTTATTTCTTCTTGTATCTGGATTGAATGTTCTTTTGTCCAACAATCTTATTCATCCTTAGAGAAATATTTTATCGTTCATTCTCTGGGGATTTACTTCAACAAGATTCAGATTGAATAATAATCTTCTTAGATTTGGATCTAGTAATTCACTCAGAAGTCTTAGATTTCATAAGATTTGAAGTTGTAGTAACAGCTACACTACCATTCCCATTCTTATTATATACATTAACAGTATCTATCTTCATTATAGTCAAATGTTGAAGAATATTTCTAAACATCTGATCAAGAGAAATCTTTTAAAGACCTGTAAATTTTAAGGGAAATTTTTTTTCTTAAATTATTTGGAATTTTACGAGTCTGCAGTTTTTGAAGGTGTCGGATTCCGTGGTCTGGTGTGCCCGGAATCAATTTTTAAAGTTTTGTTCGGGTACATTCAAGAAACGTATGTACGAGTTTTTCTATCTTTTGAACTGGTGCTCAGAATTTAAATCTGGGGACATAGATGAACTCGCAGCATCGGCATTCTCATAAGATGACCTTTACCACAGTTGCATTTGGTCGAGAGTAGAAGCTTTAATTTGGGGATTCGTAAACAATTAAAATAAAATTGTTGTGTAACATTAAGTGTATAGAATTTTATTTAATTTATTAAGTAGTTTTATTTCCTACAAGGGGAAGCTAGAGGAGGATCCCACACCCTACATAACCTCCCATGAGAGGATGATGTGTGGTGGGACCCACACTAACTCAAACTTTCAACCTCCACACAACGCCCATTAAACTCCCCTTTAGAATTAATGAGGCCACCACACCCCTTATTTATTTTGGTGGAGTCTCTTCATCTCCCTTTCCCTAAATTATGCCAACGCATATAATTAATGCCTTCATTAATTAATTTTGATGTTTGAATTAAATTGAATTATTTGGAAAGTTTATAATTTTGGTGAAAGCCTTATTATAATATTTTCTTGGAAAATATTCTGGGGGGAACCTTTGGTGAATTAGAGGAATGCTTCTACCTTATAACGAAGAACCGCCGATGAACGATGAAGCTGACTTCGATCTTCGTCCAAGCCACAAGAGGAGGAGCCACCAGCAAGGAACATCGGATAAGCTTCCTCTTCGGACACACCACGACGTCAATGGAATCGACATCTGTATTCCATGATGCCTGACCTCCGTGATGATCGTCTTCACGGTTCAATGTCATATACGAGGTAGGGGTTTGTATAATTTTAAGTGAATGATCTGTAACTCGTTCTTCGTTGAATTTGTTGGAGGTCATTGGCCAACTGCTATCACCTAACACAGAGGGTGCGGGCCTAACGAACATGGCCCGACGACCTTATGATGATCCTTGTTCTTATTTGCGATGGAGGTAGAGATGGAAGAGGCAGTTACGACCAGAGGAAGCGATGGACGTGTGTCGGCCGTGTAGAGATGAACCGTGGCCCGCATCTGAAGGCCGCTCGGCCGAAGAAGAATCGGCCGGCTAAAGCCGGCATGTCCGAAGGAACTGTGGTGCCATGAGGGCGCTGCGCTGTGGAGAACTGCGGCCCGTGCTGGATGGGCCGCTTCAGTGGGAGAACTGGTCGGCAGGCAGCCCACTGGGTTGAAGAAGGGTCGCAGCACCTGAATCTGCCGCGTGGAAGAACAGCGGCCCGCCTGTGCGGGCCTCTCATCTAGTTGATCGAGCTGCGGTCGGCCGCCTATTTGGGCCGCCATGCGCGGGTCGTGACGCCTGTTGCCCAGGCCTGGCCATGCCCCTCTGGACCGGGCCACCCTCACATGGGCCGGGAAACAACACTGGTTCGGTTCACGCCCCACTGGGTCGGGCCGACCCCTCCGACTGGGTTGGACCCACCGAAGAGGGTCGGGCCGACCCGTTATCCCACCGGGCTTGACCGGTCAGTCCTGTTTTGCTTAAACGTAAATATCTTCAAGACTGCGCGTCTGAACGAAGTTCCGCCTACGGAACTGGGACCCTTGCAATGAGGAGGTCCTTTTGTGATTCTATAAGTGAGTTTTGTAAAGCATTGTAAAATTGTTGAGTTTGGAATGAGCGTAATTCCAACTGAGCCCCTGTAACGGAAAAGCCAATACCTCTCAAACCGGTCATCCAATTGACGCATAGTCAGTTGTGTTGGGTTCCTTTTGATGAGACTGAACTTCGGGATACATAAACTCATGAATTCGTGATAGTTGATGTATCGACCCCTTTTCTCGAGGAGCAGACCCTCTAGGAATCGAGCGTGCTATTTGCGGGAACCCTAGAGATGGCTACGATTGCGACAATTATTGAACTGGAATCCTCTGTGGGATCGATAGTGATTACTACGGTATGGGGATCCTCTGTGGGTTTGACAACGATGACTACTATTCTTGTATCCTTTGTGGGTCTGGAAGTTTGACCTCTGTACTTGTATCTTGTGTGGATCCGACAGAGTAGCTGGTCTTGTATTCTGTGTGGGTCCGACATCTTAGCTGTTCTTGTATCCTGTGTGGATCCGATAGCTAAGATGAATCAGTGACTACATCTGATCATCTCTATTACTCTTGAGGTATCTGGTCTTGTAACCTGTGTGGGTCTGACAACTATGCTGGTCTTGTATCACGTGTGGGTTCGACATCTTAGATGATCCAGTGGCTACATCTGATTATCTATATATCTCTACTATTGTCGCAAACCTGTGTGAGCTGATACATGTCCTTAAACCATTATCATCATGGTGATTGACTTTAATTATTTTGTAAAATTGGTTTGTTCTTGGGCTCGTGAGTTGGAGCCAGACTAAGTTTGCTAACTTAGGTATATGTATGGGTATATACTTAAGCATGGTTGGTTGATACTATGTCATTGTATATTTCTTCTGTGGTTTATCCTTTATGGATTCTGGGAGACCTTTGGGGACTTGGGGTCCCTACTGAGTATCGTTATACTCACCCCTGCATGGGATATTCCTGAACCTCTTTGTGTTGGATGTAGACGTCAGACAATATTGACAGAGGCAGAGAGCATTCCAAGACCGGAGGGTACCTGGAGGTGGACCAGACGTCAAGACGGTACACAGAGCGGACCGATAGACGTGGAGTGCTGAGGCAGAAATATGTACCTACCCTTCAGGTAGGATACTCAACGGATGTTCCCAGAGATTCCATTTTTTAGTTGTTGTCCCATTTCTATGTTTTACTTACTTTCTGTTGTACCTGTACTTTACTTTTGGGCTAGTATTTCTGACCCATTTACTTTCACCACAACTTTTTCTGTACATTTTTCATATAATGTATACTTCCTGTTGCATACTCTATTGTGTTTGACTACTTCATAAAGAAAATTCCTTCATAGCTTAGGGATTTACACCTTTGGTGCTAGTCTCCATCCCCTGGCCTATGGAAGTCGGGCTTGGGGTAGTCACGACACGGGTCCCGAGGATGGGTCGTGACAAATTGGTATCAAAGAAGTCTTTTCTACTGCAGAACCTAGGACTCTGATAATTTTTTTCTATGAAGAAATAGTGTTAAGTGTAATGTGTGTGGTTTTTAGTCCAGGGAGTCCAGTGTTGATGTGGCGGCCGACCTATCCAGACACAAGGACCCTGACCTCTGATTTCTGACTTAGTGCATGAAAATACTGATTGCATGTGTGTTTCAAAAGTTTTATTTGTGATTAATTTTAGTTAGCTCCCCAGTTATACTGTTTTGACTGTGGCACACCTATTCCTTATTAGGATGTTGTTGCGTAGATAGCCAGCAAGGGTTCCCAAGATAGTACACGATGACGGCCCACTGAGCAACAAGTCTCCGGTGAAGGGCCCTCTTACTATGTTGGCAACTATGGGTGGTGTACCAGTATCACCATCACCCGTTTGGTAGCAGATTCCACCTACCACACTGGCGGATGGTGCACGCAGACTGAGCTTGTTGCACGAGTTCCAGCAGTAGAGGCCTCCGAGGTTTCGAGGAGAGGCAGATTCCCATGCAGCAGAGGACTGGATGGAGGTGATTACTGGAGTTTTCCACCTAGTAGAGAAACTAGTAGATAAGATGTTGATCTTTACTACTAATCTTTTTCAGCGAGTGACCATGAGGATGGTCCACATAATGATGAAGTTTCGGGGTGCTAGAGAGAACCATTGTGGTTGAATGTTCATTGGCTAAGCGGATACAGCCAGTGAATGTTAACAGTTCAAAAGCATGAAACTAGCGTCAGTCTTAGAGACTTGAGCGTGTAAAATTTTTCAAGAAGAGGAAGTGTTAAGGGAAGATGAATCTGCAGGGAAGAAAACATGGAAGCAGAGCTAGGAGAGGAGCCTGAGGTGGTGAACATTTCAACATGATTATAACCACCTACCTTTGGAGTTCCCGCTAGCCTCATGGAGCAAGAGGGCAGGGGAAGAGAGTAGCATCATGCAGTCAAGGAGTGTGACCTAAGGGCTCTAAGAATGATTTGATGTACGGTATGTGTCTACTACTGGCTTCCATATCAATAGACATATATATCAATCATTACTTCCATCCACGAATCTTGTCCCAGACCTAGAGTTTCAAATTAAGCTGTTGACTTGATCCCCACGTCTAGAGATGCCATTGGGAGGAGACTGGATAATCACACATAAGTTGATGGTGGGATCTGACCCTTGAGGCTAGAGTTTTGGTTGAAACGTCTTGGTGGCAGCGTCGAGGCCTTACAATGTTAATTTGGGTATGGACTAGGCAACCACAGTTCATACACAGATTGACTGTATTAGGAAATAATCTTGTGGTTTAACTACAATGTTGGGATAGGGTTTTCTTGGTCGGAGAAAAGGAAAACCCAGGAAGCACAGGATGAAATCATGAATAATATGGTGTAGTCAATCACTTATGAGTCGACCAGATTTACCTTTGTGCCACACTTCTCTAGAGTTTCAGCACCACTATCAGCTTTGATGAAGAAGGGAAAACCTTTCGTTTGGTCAGAGAGATGCCACCAGAGCTTTTAAGAG
Source organism: Viscum album (assembly GCA_963277665.1). Lineage (NCBI taxonomy): Eukaryota > Viridiplantae > Streptophyta > Magnoliopsida > Santalales > Viscaceae > Viscum > Viscum album. Next base: position 633,984,629 of record OY728161.1, read on the forward strand.
CTGAGGCAGAGGTTGAACAGTGCACCCATCTTGAGGCTACCGAAGGAGGTTCTTGGGTACGTAGTTTATTGTGATGCATCAGGGACCGGACTCAGGTGTGTCCTGATGCAGGATCGATCAGTGATCACATATGGTCCATGACAGTTGAGACAGCACGAGCAGAAGAATGCTACCCATGACCTAGAGTTACAAGCAGTGGTCTTCGACTTGAAGATGTGGCGACACTATCTGATGGGCGAGTGCTTTATAGTGTACTCTGACCACCAAAGTCTCATGTACATCTTCTCGTAGAAGGACCTGAACTTGAGACAGCGAAATTGGCTCGAGTTCCTCCAGGACTATGAATTTGAGATAGTCTATATTCCTGGGAAGGGGAATGTTGTAGCAGATTCTCTCATCAGGAGATCAGGCATTCAGCTGCAAGAAGAGGCGACAGAGCAGGTGGCCACGTTGCAAATATACTATGTGGATAGAGATGGAGTAGCATTTTTCCAGTCTCTCACAATCACTCCTCCACTTCTTTAGAGAGTCAGAAAGGCACAGCGTGGGGATGTTGATTATGAGACGCAACGTGCTCAGATATCCATAGGGCAGGTTTCTGATGGATTTTATGAAGGAGGGGTGCATTTCATCCTCTTCATAGGACATACCATTGTACCAGTTTCATTACAGGTGTAGGTGTTGAGGGAGTTCCACAATTCCCCTCTATCCGTACATCCAAGAGTGGCAAAGATGTATCCGGATCTCAGAAGACAGCACTGGTAGCTGGGTATGTAGAATGCCGTAGCAGAGTTCGGTTCATGATGCCTCACTTGCCAGCATGTGAAGGCAGTGCACTAGGTACCGGCAGGATCAGTACAACCCTTAGAGGTCCCTAAGTGGAAGTGGGATGGAATATCTATGGATTTTGTGACGGGGCTTCCACGTAAATCCAGAGGACATGACTCTATCTGGGTGATCGTAGACGGACTCACCAAGTCGGCCCACTTCCTACCAATCAGAGAGTAGGGCTCAGTAGAGTGCTTGGGACACTAATATGTTCGGGAGATCATACAGCTTCATGGTGTACCATCGACTATCATCTCTGATCGAGATACTCATTTCACTTCCTGGTTATGGAAGGGGTTACAGGAGGCTTTTGGTACGCAACTTCGCTTGAGCACCGTCTTCCATCCTCAGACAGATGATCAGACTGAGTGGACCATTCAGACTCTCGAGGACATGCTCTGTGCATGTGTCCTCGACATTGGTCATAGTTGGGAGGATCACTTACCCTTGGTGAGTTTTCATACAACAACATCTATGACTCCACCATTGGGATGGCACCTTATGATGCACTGCACGACTGACCTTGCAGATCAACTTCATGCTGGACAGACCCAGGGGAGTCGGCTCTTGTAGGACTAGAGATGGTTCAGGCTATGAAGGAGAAGGTGAAAATCATCCAGGAGCGGATGAAGACTGCACAGAGAAAATAGAATCCCTATTCTGATAGGAGATGGAGACCACTGGAGTTTGAGGATGACAACCATGTCTTCTTATGGGTCTCACCTCGATGAGGACTACAGAGATTTGGACGATGTGTAAAGTTATCTCTGCGCTTTATCAGGCCGTTCTAGGTCCTCAGTAGAGTAGGCGAGGTGGCTTACTTCCTGGCCCTTCCACCTTAGTTGCACCAGGTGTATGACATCTTCCACGTATCTCAATTGAGGAGATATGTGTACGACCCGCCCCACATCATCGACTACTGGGAGCTAGACATCGATGACGTGGAAACATTCACGGAGGTTCCAATGGAGATTTAGGATCGATAGGAGTGGGTCCTACGTGGATGGTTGATTTCTCTGGTGTGCATTCGCTGGCAGCACCAGAACCATCATGAGAGCACATGGCAGCACGAGGCTCAAATTCGTTCTCAGTACCCCCTTTTGTTTCCCTAGTGTGTGATGTAGCTTTACGAAAACGTAAATACCTGAGGTGTGGTTAATGTAAAGACCTGGAAATTTCAAATGATTTTTTTTCTTAAATTATTTGGAATTTTACAAGTCCACAGATTCTGACGGTGCCTGATTCCGAGGCCCAGTGTTCCTGGAATCTATTTCTGAAGTTTTGTTTAGTTACGTTCAGTAAACGTACGTGCGGGTTTTTCTATCTTCTGAACTGTTGCATAGAATTGAAATCTGAGGACACCGATGAATTTATAGTTCCGTTATTCTCTTAAGGGGACCTTTACCGCAGTTGCGTTTGGTCGAGAGTAGAAGTTCTAATTTTGGGATTAGTAACAAATTAAAATAAAATTGTTGTGTTACATTAAGTGTACACAATTTTATTTAATTTATTAAGTGGTTGTTATTTCCTAAAAGGGGAAGTTAGAGGGGGGGTCCCACACCCCACATAACCTCCCATGAGAGGATTATGTGTGGTGGGACACACACGAACTCAAGCTTTCCACCTCCCCACAACTCCCATTAAACCCCCCCTTTATAATTAATGAGGCCACCATACCCCTCATTTATCTTTTTGGAGTCTCTTTATATCCCTTCCAATCAATTGTGCCAACGCATATAATTAATTCTTTCATTAATTAATTTGAATGATTTAATTAATTTCAATTACTTGGAAAGATTGTAATTTTGGGGAAAGCCTTATAATTATATTTTCATGTCATATATTCCGGGGGAACCATTGGAGAATTAGAGGAAATCTTCTACCTTCCAATGAAGAACCACCGAAAAACAATGAAGCCGACTTTGATCTTCATCCAAGCCATAACAGGAGGATCCACCCGCAAGGAACGTTAGCTACGCTTCCTCTTTGGAAGCACCCCGACATCAATGAAATCGACGTCCGTATTCCACGATGCCTGACCTCCGCGATACTCTTCTTCCATGGCTCGACATCGTACAACGTCATATACGACGAAGGGGTTTGTATAATTTTATGTGAATATTTTTTATCAAGTTCTTTTTTGAATTTCTTGGATGTCTTTTTCCAACTACTATTTCCTAACGCGGAGGGTGCGGCCCAAATGAACACGGCCTGAGGACCCACTGATTATAATTGTTATCATTTGAGATTGAGGCAGAGATGGAAGAGGCGGCGACGACCAGAGGAAGTGGCGACCGTGTGACAGCTGTGTAGAGAAGAACTGTGGCCCACATCCACAGACATCTCGGCTGAAGAAGAACCGGCGGCCTAAATCCAGCCGGGCCAAAGGAACCGCGGCGCCACGAGGGCACCGCACTATGGAGAACCAAAGCCCGTGCTGGGAGGGCCTCTTCGGCGGGTAAACTGGCCTACAGGTGGCCGACCGGGTTGAAGAAGGGCCGCAGCACCAGAAGGTTCCGCGTAAGAGAACAGTGGCCCGCCTGTGCGGGCTACTCATGCAGGAGAAGATCGGACGGCTTCGGCCGGACAGACAATAGGGGTGGTGCCTCTTAGCGCTGTCGTTTCAGAAAACTGGGCGTCGCGACCCCTGGACCGCTTGCCCAGAAGGCCGAGCTGCGGCCGGCCGCCTTGCGGGGCCGCCAACAGCATGGATCGGGCCGCCTTGCCCGGGACAGGCCTCTTGTCGCCCGGGTCTGGTGGCGCCCCTTCGGGACGAGCCTCCCTTGCATGGGCTGGCACACAGCGCTGGGTCGGGTCACGCCCCACCGGGTCGGGCCAACCCCTCTGACTGTGTCGAATCCATCAAACTGGGTCGGCCCGACCCTCCAGCACATGGTGCTTGACGGGTCGGGCCCATTTTTTCTTAAACGTAAATATCATCATGACCGCGTGTTCGAACGGCACGCCGTCTGCAGCATTGAGACCCTTGCGACGAGGAAGAATTTTTTTGATTCTCTAAGTGAGTTTTGGACAACTTTGGAAAATGGTCGGGTTTGGAACGAGCGTAATTCCAACCAGGCCCCTAGAAGGGAAAAGCCAATAACTCTCAGACTGGGCGTCCGATTGACGCTCCGTCTGTCGCATTGGGTTTCGTTTGACGAGACGAAACATTGGGATACATCAACATGGGACTTCATGATAGTTGATGTATCGACCAATTTTCACGAGGAGCGGACCCTCCCGGAATCGAGCGTGCTCTTTGCAGGAACCTTAGATCTAGTTGTGATTGTGACGACTACTGTAATGGAATCCTTCGTGGGATCGACAACAATGACTACCGTAATCGGATCTTTCGTGGGTTCGACAGTGATGAATACTAATCTTGTATCTTTTCTGGGTCCGACATTTTTACCTATGTACTTGTATCATGTGTGGGTCCTACAGAGTAGTTGGTCTTGTATCCTATGTGGGTCTAATAGCTTAGCTGGTCTTGTATCATGTGTGGTTCCGACAACTTAGATGAATTAGTGACTATATTTTATCATCTCTATTACTCTCGAGATAGCTGGTCTTGTATCTTGTGTGGGTCCAACAGCTTTTCTGGTCTTGTATCATGTGTGGGTCGATAGCATAGATGATCTAGTGGCTACATCTGATCTTCTATATCTCTATTCTATTGTGACATACTTGTGTGAGATGATACCTGTCTTTCAACCATTATCATCATTGTGATTGAATTTAATTAATTTATGGAATAGGTTTGTGCTTGGGCTCGTGAGTTTTAGCCGGAATGAGTTTGGTATCATAGGTATATGTGTGGGAATATTCCTAAGTATGGTTGGTTGATACTTTGTCGTTGTATCTTTCTTCTTTAGTTTATCCTTTGTGGATTCTGGGATACCTTCGGGGATCTCGGGGTCCCTACTGAGTATCGTTATACTCACCCCTACACGGGCTATGCCCGCACCTAGTTGTGTTGGATGCAGACGTCGGACAATATCGAAGGAGGTAGAGAGTGATCCAAGACTAGACGGTACCTCGAGGTGGACCACACAGAGAGATGGTACATGAAGCAGAACGATAGATGTAGAGTGCTGAGGTGGACATATGTACCTACCCTCCAGGTAGAATACTCAGCGGACGTTCTAGGATCATCCCTTTTTTAATTTTCCCTTTTTCCAGTTGTACTTTCTTTCTGTTAAAATTGTACTTTACTGTTGGGCTTGTATTTTCGTCCCCTTTACATTCAGCACTACTTTTTGTGTACAGTTTTCACTTAGTGTTTACTTCCTGTAACGTACTCTGTTTTGTTTGTTTACTTTCATAAAGGCAATTCCTTCCCAGCTTTGGGATTTACGCCTTTGGTGCTAGTCGCTAGACTCTGATAAAGGAAAATTTATATGTGAATATAAGTATTTTAGATACCTCCTATGATCCCAATTGTTGAGAAGACATGTGAGTATGATATACTATTTAATACCAAATTTAGGATCGAAATAAAAGTGATAATGTATGGAGTATCTAATAATGCTCAAAATACAAGAGGGGGGTGAATTTTATACTTTGAAAAAATTCCATTTGGAACTTTTAAAGATGGTTAGGTTTGACAAGGTTAAACAAGGTAATTCAAAAAAACCTCTAAGTTCTACACACATTCTATATTCTGGAAATATGATTATGAGAAAGTGATTCCAGAAAAAAAAAGGTTCCGGAAATGAAACTTAATGGAAGTTTACAATGTTGATGATTCTACCTTAATGCATATAGAATCTAACTAAATTAGAGTACATGTATACGGAAGTATAAAATAATTATAATTTCCTCAACAATACAAATGCAGCGCAAAACATGTAACAAAACAAGTAAAAAGTAGAAAATCATTTAACCCAAATAGAAGTGTATGAAACAAAATTAGATAATGGTCCTTTGATTTATACTTTCAAAAATGTATGTCTTACCCACATCAGGGTAGCCCATCGATACGAAGATCATATTCTATCTTGTTATCCCCACAAGCCCTCAACTTCAAGGTAGTTTACACCTATGTCTTCCTCTCTAAGGAGGCCCTAAACTTCATGGTAGTCGGCACCTCTGTCTTCTTATCCCCAGAAGCCCTCGATTGTACATAGAAACAATCGGAGTCATACAAAGAAAATCTGGAAAATAAGTTATTTATGCACAAAGCAATAAAAGTATCTCTCTCTCTAGAAATCACTTCAGCAGCATGTAATCTCTAGATTCATCAACTTGTTTTTAGCTCTTTCAAATGAGCTTCTATTTATAGGAACTACTTCAGCGGGTGGCTCCCTCTTCCATAGACCATATTTACCTTGAATTTTGGATAGACTTGTACACATGTCACTCAAACAATGGTTAGTTAGTAACTGAATGCATGACATAATTTTATAACAGAAACAAATGTAATAATAAATATGGTTACATAACTAAAAATCCAATATTCATAATGTAAGAAAATGACTGATCGAAGTCTAAACAAAATGAATTCGGAGTCTATAATACAAGGATATTCGGATTCTGTTTTTTATGAATTTGGAACCTGAACTCTATAGAATTCCAGTGTCTGAATTTCATGGAGGTTTGGAATCTGGATTCACAAGAATTTGGAACCAAAAATTTCAAAGATTGGAGTCAGAGTTCAGGAAAATTCGGAGTCAGAACTCTTAAGAGTTTGGAGTCCCTTTTTAGAGAACTCAGAGTCATAACTCAGAAAATTTCGTAACCAGAATCTGTATTCGGAATTTGGAGTCAGAACTCAGAAGAGTTTGTAACATGAATTCGTATTCAGAATTCAGAGTCAGAACTCGTAAGAGTTCGTAACCAGAATTCTTATTTAGAACTTAGAGTCATAACTCAAGAGAGTTCGTAACCATAATTCAGATAATTCATATCATAGACCAGAATGCTTCATATCTAGGTATTTATAGGATTCTGAGGATTTAGTTACAAACTGAATTTTACAATTGGAAAAATTATGATATGAACAATAAAAACATGATATAGATAATTTTTCTTGGGGAAGGAAAATTTTCCTTATAGAAGTAACATAGGGTAAAAAGAGATTTTCCTTGAGATAAGGTGTTTGTGATTTTCAAAAAAAGAAGGAATTGTAAAGTCTTAATGAAACCTTATTGACTAAACAATCTCCCCCAAGTATGAAGGAATGAAAAATTCATAAGGACAACCTTATTGACTCAACATTAGAGACTTGAAGGAATACACAATCACCAATTGTAAACACTAAGGGTTATCTCCATTTTTCATCATATGAATTATTCCAACTCTATTTCATAGACATATATTTTTAAATCACCATTATATGTTGTCATGACCCCCTCCCTCCAAATATACTGAAATGAGGGGGGAGAGATAATGACCCCCCCTGATCCCATCCCCCAATAGACCCTGACTTAGAAACATTCCCGAAGGGGGTAAAAATATCTCAATATGTGATGAATTACCATTTATAATAAATAATATCGCGAGGCAGAATGAATCATCGACTATAATTCCAAGCCATAATATAAACAATAAATAAAAAAACAATCCCACAAGTATACAAAAAACTAGAAATTCAATAAATAATGTATGTTCTGCAAAGTAAATATCCAAAATAAATGCTAAAGAAGTGGAAAATTATATTTCCATTCGTCTAAGCTAGTGATGCCCTGTACGGACCAATAAATCCTCGTAGAAACATGAAATAATTTTATATATGTAGGTTGAAGATACAAGTATAATCTGTAGGAAACCCAAAGCCTCTCGTGCACATGTAAAAGAAGAAAACAAATTATCTTGTGAGAGAATCCAAAGATGACCAAGAACCACCTAAATATGTATTATAACTATCCCAACCACTCCAAGGCACTCTCTCTAAGTAATGATATCCATGTGATATAATATAATGTAAAGTACATATATGATAGGGTTCCTCACACCATTTCCAACTTGTATAAACCTCCATCTTATCATCGTACATCTGTGTGCTCCTATTGATTTTATATGAAACATCACATCCCACCCTCAAAAACCTGGGTCCCACAAAAAATCACACTTTCACACACCTGGCCCTCACAAAATATCATAACCGCAAACATCTGGACCTCAAAATAGTGCACACTCACACAAAAATATGAATAACAACACATCCCACCCAAAAAATCTTGGGCCTCACAAATCATCCCACCAAAACACACATGGGATCCAAAATAAAAAAAATCATATCTCATCTCCAAGAAACATTGGAAGTCAAATAACATATCATCATGAAGACACTTGGGAGATCACAAAAAACCTCCCACACAATCACATGGGCTATCACATATCACCCGTAGACACTTGACCCATCACAACCACCATTTAAAGCATTAATATATCTCATTCCATCACAGATTGTGCCATAAATACCTCTTCTAGAAGAGGGAGAAAATAAGAGGGTACTCATCATTCTTTACTCCAACTCAGATGTGGGAAAAAACACATACCGCGTGATGATGCTGGTGTTCAGTACATACTGCTCAACATGGGTGGGATTCAAATAGAATCACAAGATTACAAAAGTATATGTATAGTATCAAACTATCAATCCCAACATAATGATTCAAAACTAATACAACCATCTCACAACACTGCCACTTTTTTGGCCAACTCTAAATGCATTTATTAGTATCTGTAAGTGAAGTTTCACAAAGTAAAGATCCAAAATAAATTAATGTGGTTTCAAATTAACTAGACATTCAAACCCCATTATTTTCATTATTTATAATTTACTGCATTTAATCTTATAAACCATCATTTAATATATAATTAAGTTATTTCACCTCAATAAACAAACCCACCCAAGATAATCCAAACATTATTAAAAAATAATTTATATATTCTATCACAAATAATGAATCTTGAACAATATAACCACAAATCACAATATACCTTTCATCCAAAAGAACCTCACCTCACCACCCCAAAATAAGGACCCATAAACTATCACCTTGTCTACCCTAAAGGACAAAACAATCTATCACCTCTTTACCCTAAATTCATGGTTATACAACCATGTATTTCCCCACACCCCATTGAAAACACCCATCATCATCTGATTTTATAAACACATTTCATCCATTTCCCGCACACACAAAAAAACAACAAATCAAAAATCACGTCACAAAAAAACTTCTTACATGTTCATAAGATCATTTATCAAATTCCACCACTTTTACTTGGAACGTTATCACACAAAACATAACTTGGAGCAACAAATTCATTATCCAAATATATGTAATTAATTAATTCTAATTTATGGTGACATCAAATAATCACAACAGTCAGAGAACATATATCCAGTGCAATGAAATCCCCAAACTATAAGGATATAGCCTTAACCATTAAATATTATTGAATTATGTAAATAATTCACAATGAGGATATTTTTAGGTTTAAATTTTTTGAGAATTAGGCCATAACTATTAAATTACATCTCAAAAATTTAAATTTATACACTTCTACACTATCCAATTTTCTTTCACAATAATAAAACTCCTTAAATAAAACAAGAATTATTGACTTGAAAAAACATCTTGAATTTTTCCTTTCTATTATCATTTCTTATACCCTGTGAAAAACATATAAAAAACATGGGATGAGCATAAAACTCTTAGTAAACAAATATAAAATAAGGAACAAAACCGTTAGTCCATGAAAATTTAAAACTCGGGATTTTTTCACAAAATCATAATTTTCAACCATAAAACATAAAATATTTAACATAAAATATGAAATAATAAGATTTAGGAATAATAAAATGAAATAAAAATTCATAATGGTAACTTGTGGAATCCATAACATACTTACATTGTAGCTTTCACACCTCCATAGAGAGTTACGTTTGGAATACCCATCATAGTATATTTCTTAAATATATTAAAAGAGACATTAAAGTTTACCTCCATCAGGATTCCCAATGAATTGGAGGGATATCTTGGTCTCACCTGCCATTGGATTATCATGAAACAACCCATTTCTGTAAGTAATGGCTAAGAACCAAAACATATTTATAACACATAAAATAAACATAAAGAAAAGATAACATTTCAATATTACAATCACAATATATTAGTTAAATATATTGACATAATATAACCTTTACCAAAACTATTTTGAATACAAAAATATGGGAGAAAATGTATATGGTATTTATTGTCCTTTAAAAACATTATTTCATTGAATAAAATCCAGATATCAAATAATACATGTGGCCGCAGAAAGGTAGTTGTCACTACGTACATTAAAAAGAAACATTCCCATGATCGTTTAGTAAAATGCATCAAAAAACAAAATATTTCTTTTGAAAACCATTGAATTAAATTAAATTAAAAAGTGTATAATTGTACACTATTTAAATGAAGGAAATTTATATTATTTATGTACGCCTCAATGAAAAGAGATTGAGATGAATTCACTTACCTTGAGTCTGGATCAACATGTACAATCGTTATCTTCTAGAATAATAAACATTGGAAAATTTATACTTGCATTAGAATATTTTTAATTTTTATTATTCATTTTATATCACTTATTACCATTTTATTAATATAAATAATGTTTTATGTTCATATCATACATTTTACTGATATTCGATACATGAGTTGAAAATGAACATGACTTGATGTTTGATGTACTCATAGTAAAAATTACTTCATCTCCAAAATATTACTAATGATTTAAATATCATATATATCATATATATCTATATTTATAACAGTACATAATTTTTGGAGATATTAAATGATATTCACTATCAATGGAGATGGTAGTCTGTACGTACAAATGAATACTACTTTCATTTCATTTTCATATTAAAGGAATGAAATCATAAGGATACAAGGGTATGTTATAATTCCAGTATAATATATATTTTATATATGTTACAAAAGTTAATTAACATAATATTTTATGTATTAAATGTATGGAATTAATTAGTAATATCAAATTGAGGGGGTGGTAGTCCGCACTTCCTCAAATGAAATTATTTTATTTACGCATTATGTAAATCATAAAGTAAGGTTGTAAATGAAAAATGTAGATGGATAGAAGAAATATAAATATGATATATATCATATATAAATACAGTTCCAATATAATTTCCACCATGAGAGGTGGTAGGGGAAAATTGAACAATCATCATTTCGTGACGTAGCAGTTCGTTGTACAATGAAACATTGTGTTTGTCTTTATTAGATGGAGTTGTCTGTAAGTATAGTTCCAATACTTCTCATAAAAAATACTATTATATTTAATATACTGGTGTTGTTATGTAATCAAATAATAAGAAGATCATAGGGATTGAAAAAGCAAAATAATGGAAAGGGACATGAGAGAAGACGTTACCTCTAAATCAGGAAAACTTCTTCTGATTTGAGCCAAAAGACTTTATTGAAATGCCTTCTTCCCAAGGTAATGAATCTAAGAGGAATATAAAAATGTTGGGATATTATTTTAGAATAATTTGGATTATCCAAAGGGATTGAGTGTTTTATTCAAGTGGGTAGATGTGGTGACCCTTTATAAGATGAAGGGGGGGCACTTTAGGAATATCTTGAAATGTTATTTTATTATAAATTGATTTTCATTTTAAAAGGGTCCTAATGTAATTTATTTCAAAGATAAGATATTATTGGTTATAAAACCTCTCCAACATAGTTTTTATACATGTTTAGAACACAACATTAACCTTTTCCATTTTCTTCAGCCCCGAGTTAAAAACATTGATTCTTATCATTTCTTCATTCATTTTAACAATATATAGTTACTATAGTTACTATAAAATACCAGGAGAACCAAAAGTGCACATTAATGAAATTTATATCATTATATAAGTTATTTTTTGGAATATTATATTTTTAGGAATATTATATCATTTCATCAAATTTTAATTTTTCAAAACTCATTTAGGTAAATTTTGGACACAATTTAGTAATTGATTTTTTAAAGTAATAAAAAAAATATTCTATTTGAGAAAAGAAATTAATATAAATATTTTATGTTATTGTAATCAATAAAATTCATGGATAAAATAAAAATATTCATATTAAATTTATTCTATTATTTATAATATCATTTATTTGAATATTTCACTAATGAAGCAACCACTAAATCACCATTCCATCATAATTAAATATATTTATTTAATGTCTAAAATTTATAAATAATATAGAATTATAAATGAGATTTTATTATTTTTCTAATGAATATTTATAGTCAAAAAGATCAGTTATATAACCCCATATAAATTTTTTTTAGTAAAATATACATGTATATGATAAATTTCTCTTTACAATAAATTAATTCTTATAAAATGCCATTCTCACATCCATGTGACTCAATGTGGTTCCAAAATCAACCAAATGATGACCATGGTTGGAAATATCTCATACAATAGGATTATGACATGTGTTAGGGTGGTTTACTGATATTATAGTATTATTTTTTAACCTTATTTACATGATTTTTCCATTAACCACGGTAAATAAAATAATTAGTGTTGTTACAATTCATGGTGTACAAAAATAAAAGGCACTTATTCAAAATATTTGGACCTTATTATTCAAAATATATAATCCATTTTTCAAATTGAAAAAACATATTTTTTAGTAGTTAATTTAAAATTAATTCTTGTTTTCAATACCAAAAAGTGGGTTTTTAAGATGTAATAACTATCAAAATATTGACATGTGTATATGTCCAATTTCAATGGGAAATTACTTATAATTACCCAAATTAGATTAAATTATAAAAATATAATACATTTATACATTAAAACCATTAAATAATATTATTTATCCATATAAATTATCTTTATGGAAAAGGTTGTTTTCGATTTAAATTTAGGGCATTTTTACTATTCATAAAATCATGATAGTTATCAGACAAATTTCAAAAATTCATCCAAATTAAATTTTTATGTCCCTACCCTAAATAATAAGTTTATTTTTTCAAATATAACATATTAATGTTTTAGAAACTATATTTAAAAATTATTTTCAATGAAAAGGTGGTAAAATTCTATTTTTAGAAAAATACTTCTTTTATCCGAATATTGAATTTGTTTTCATATGATGTCTAGAAAGCATGTAAGATAAATTAAAAACATTAAATTGAATATGTAACATGTATATTTTATTAAATAATAATCTATAAAGAGTGATGTTATTTTTTAAACACAATTATTCTCTTTTTAAATATGTTTTCCTAAAAGCACATCCTTTATATTATATTGATTTTTATTTCCATTTCTAATAAATTGGGTAAATAATGAATAATTATTTAAACATGTTTATACCTTATTTCAAAATTAATTTTATATTATTAATTCAATCCATTCTGATATCAAGATGTAAACTACAATTTATAATCATAATATTATATTTGTATTATATATTTGTATAAATCAATGTTGTGTGCAGCGTAAGATTTCAGAAAAAAAACCCATTGTTGCGTGCCGAGTACGCTATCGGAAAAAGCGTATGATTTAATGTAAAATTAATATCTCTTACATAATTATTATCATAAAAGAAAAATAATTATTATATAAATACCTAGGTCATTACATCAATCACCCCTTTTGGAAATATCAACCTTGCAATTTTAAAATTTGACTCTGAAACATCATTGAAAATCCCACATAATAAAAAGAGTCAATAAATATATAAATTTAAAATAAAGAAAGAGAAGTAAAAATAGTGACCTGTGATAACAAATACTATGATTCCTTGTAGTTAAACATGGATATATATGAAAAAATTAACCATCAATTTCTACATGAGAGTGACAGAAAACTTTATCGGGAGAATGTTGACTACCAGAAAACCATAAACTTGTGATGGGATTAATGGTCTCTGATTCCCTAGTAGGAAAAATAAACGGACAATATTTTTTAATTAAGTTCATTTTCATAATGTTGGGGAATTTATTTTTGATATTTACTAAGAACATATGGAAATATAATTACTTTTCAAATAGAGTTTCATCCATTAATAAATTTATACCACAAACTCGTATATTCTCCAAACGATGAGTATCCATGATGACTTTGTCACACCTGAAGTGATATAATGAACTTCTATAGAATCACATAATCATTGAAATATTAAAAATCTTTTCATCCAGTCTTAAAATGTTAACAAAACCCAAAACCGTTAGTACAAGATCAGATAATCCCAAAAACAAGTAATCCTTTATAAAAGGAAATACTACTCTTAATCTTGAAAATTTATCAAACAATTCCTAAAGATCAAGAAAGAGCCTTAACTATATAATTGTCCTTAATATTATTCAAAATAATCCAATCTATGTTTGAAACAAAAAATCCATAAGGATTCTATCACATAGTTTTCCATGGTAAATCTTTACATATATCTCCAAATATCATCGACTAATCTTAAAGTCCCATAATAAATATTATTTAACCAAATCATGTATTCACTATGATAGGTTAATCATTTCCATAAATAACCCAAATAACCATATTTACATAATAAAAATATTTATTCATTAAAAATAAAATTCAACCATTAATCTTCAAATTAAATCCCATAGTATACTATTTTACATAGGGATATAGTATTCCCTAAATATAAAACATCTTCCAAATTAAAATTTATCACATAATCCTGAAATCATATTCCTATACTAAGGATATAAATCTGATAATATATAAGTTCCCAAAATCAAGATATTACTGATCCAAATATCATTTAACTTAAAATAAAAATCCATACTAACAGGGGACTTTATGTAGGCCAGTGGTAGGTGAAAAATCAAAGTCACATTTTTGTTGTGGGTTCGATTCTTACAGCTTTGTCTGCTGCGATGAACTGTCACATGGGATTCTTGTGGTAATTTTCCAAAAAGAATATAAATATAATAAAATTAACAAGATGAGATAAAATCATCAAAATAAACATTTCATATTTTAACCTCAATGGTTATCTCATACCTCTAATTTGGCAAAAAAAAAATAAAAATCCAATAATTTACTAATGGGAGAATGTCTCCAAAAATACAATTAGTCACCTTAATTTTTCAGATCATAATGACTCAAAAAGAGTATCTAAGACATTGAACTTATGATCTACCTTAAAATTTTAATCTTATATTGATATCCCTTACCATTCATACAACAACTTAATATCCAAAGTTGTCTAATTCGTTCCTCTCATACCAACTATAAGACCCCATCATTAAACATTGCATAATCATTAGTTTATTAAAGTATTATCAATGAGGATATTTTAATGTTTAGAGTTTTAGATAATTAGTCCATAAATATTACATCTCAAAAATTACAAAGTATACACTACTACCCTATCTATGTTTTTCACAATAATAAAACTACAGAAATAAAATAACAGTTATTATCCTCATAATTTTTTTTGAATTCATCCTTTCTATTATCCTATATTATAACCTATTAAAAATATTTAAAAAAATTTTGATGAGGATAAATATATCAGTAATGAATATGAAATAAGAAATAAAACTATTAGTCCTTGAGTATTTAAAACCCATGAAAATTGATTCACGTAATCATACTTCCCACACTTAAAACATTAAATCATTAAAATACCTTATGATAACATAAGATTTATGAATAATACATAGAAATCATAAGTAATAAAGGTATAATGTGGCATAAATAACATACTAACATAATACCTTTCACAGCTTCATAGGGAGTTATATTTGAAATAGCCATCATAGTATATTCCTCAAATCTCTTAGGAGAAACATTAATGTTTACCTCATTCATGTTACCGAAATAATTAGAGAGATATCTCGGGATCACCCTCCCTTTGTTTATCATGGAACATCCCATATAAATAAAACAAATTCCATGAACCGTATCATATTCATAACACATAATACAAACATAAAGGAAAGATAACATTTCCACATTGCAATCAAAATATATCAATTCAAGATAATAACAAAATAAATGTCATTAAAAACCATTTTCAATACCAAAATTCATTAAATCGGTATATGTTATTTATTTTTATTTTAAAAACATTACATCTTGTTAAGGAATCCAGATATCAAATAATACATGCAGTGGCGATAAGGTCGTTGTCACTGCATTCGTTAAAAAGAAAAATTCCCTGTTTTATTTAGTAAAATGCTTCGTAAATCAAAAGGATAATTTTGGAAAAGTTGAATTAAATTAATAGAAAAATGGTATAATTTTAAATTGTTTAAAATAAAGATATATATATTAACAAATATGCATCAATTAAAAGATATTGAGATTAATTACCTTACCTTGAGTCAGACTCGTCATGTACAATCATTATGTTCCTAAATAATAAACATTGGAGTATTTATACTTGGTTTAGAACCGTTTTCGAGTTTTTTATTCCTTTTATATCACTTATTAACATGTTATAAAAATTATATAATTATTTATGTTCATATAGAATGTTTTGTCGATATTCGGTACTTGAGTCAAAAATGAACTTTATTTGAAGTAAGTTGTCCTTGTAGTCAAAAGTAAATAATTTCAAGGAAATTATTCAATAATTAAATATCATATATATACAATATGTATTTATTTATAATATTCTATAACATTTGGATATAATGAATGAAATTAACTATTCATGGAGATGGTAGGCCATACGTACGCATAAACACTACTTTAATTTCATTGTCCTATTAATGGAATTAAAACTTAATGATGCATAGGTATGTTGTAATTATAGTATAATATTAATTTATATATGTTATATATGTTCATTAACACCATCCTTTATATGGTCCATGTTTGTAATGAATGAGTTATATCACATTGAGGGGGCGGTAGACTGCTCTACCTCAAAGGAAATTATCATATTTAGACATTATTGAATACACAAAGGTATGTTGTAAATGAAAAATACAAAATAATAGAGGAAATATAAATATAATAAATATAATATATAAATAATTTTACATCATAATTTCCACTATGAGAGGTGGTAAGTGAAAATTGAACAATCATTTTTTTTGAGGTAGTAGTTTTTTGTACCCAAAAACATAGTGTTTTTATTCATTTGATGGTGGTCTTTGTAAGTGTATTTTGAATAATTTTCTTAAAAACATCTTTGTATATTTATGATTCTATTTTTGTTATGTAATAAAATAATATGAAGATCATTGGAAGTGGATAATGAAAATAAAGTAATGGAATTTGAGAGAATACATTACCTCTAAATCGGGTAACTTCTTTTTATTTGAGCCAAACGAATTTTTTCAATTGATGTATGCCAAAGATAATGGTTCTAGAAGGAAGGTAGAAATTTTGGGAGCTTATTTTATCAGAATTAGGATAATATGAGGGGCTTTATTTGTGTGAGTAAGTGGGTAGATGTGATTCCCTTTTATAAGATGGATGCTGGACACTCTATGAATATGTTGAAATATTATTTTATTATAAATTTATTTTCAGTTTCAAAATGTCCCAAATTCATTTATTTAAAATATAAGATTCTTTTCGGTAGAAAAATTATAAACCAATACTTTTTAGACATGTTTAGGTTACAAACATAACCCTACCTTTCTTTCTTTAACACTTAGTTGAAAACATTAAATCTTACCATGTCTTCTTGCATTTTACAAATATATATTTAATATAGTTATGATAAAATTCCAAGAGAACCATATGTGTATCATTAAAGACATTTTGGAAATTATAAAAGTTATTCAGCCGAATAATAAATTTTTAGGACTACTATATAATTTAATAAAATAGTATTACTTTTAAAAACTCATTTATGTCAATTTTGACACTATTTAGTAGATGATTTTTATTAAAATAATAAAAACTTGATTTATTCAAATGAAATGTATTAAATAAAATTTTATATGTTAATATCATCCAAAAAATTAATTTATGGAATCAAAATATTCAAATTACGGATATTTTAATATTTATAATATCATTCATTTGAATCGTTCATTAATGAAGTAATCAACGCATTGTCATTATGTCATAATTTAATTTATTTAAATAATGTCTAATAATTATAATTAAAATACCATGATATTCTAAATCTTATTATATTTATATTTAATATTTATAGTCAATGATATCTATTATATAACCCAATATAATTATTATTTAAGTAAAAGATATATGTTTATGTTATATTTCTCTTTTCATTAAATTAATTATTATAAAATGTCATTTCCACATCCATGTAGCTCCATGGGGTACCCAAAATCATTATGGATCCCCATGGATAGAAATATCCCATCCAAAAGTATTAGGATATTTGTTATGGTATTTAATTATTATTATTATATTTCTTTTTATAGTTATTTACTAGATTTACCCTTAACCATGGTAAATAAAATAATTACTAAATTTACTATTCAAAATATACAAAAAATATACATATTCACAAAAAATAGACCATATGATTCCAAATATGGAATTAGTTTTTCCAAATTCAAAATAAAGAAGCTTCAATAATTAATTGAAAATTAAATCATGTTGTCATGACCAAAAAGAGAGGGTTTAAGAAGTTATAAATATCAAAAAATTGGCATGTGTTTATGTCTAATTTAAATGGGAAATTACTTAAAATAACAAACAATAGACAGAATTATAAAACTATATTTCATTTATAATGTAAACCATTAAATAACATGATTTTACTATATAATTTATCTTGATGGAAATAGTTGTTTTTAATTTAAATTTGGCATATTTTTAAAATTAATAAAAACATGATAGTTATCAGAAAAACATAAACAATTCAACCAAATTAAAATTTTATGACCCAATTCTAAATAAGAAGTTTATTTTTTCAAATAGAATAAATAAAGGTGTCAAAAATGTAATTTAAAAATGGTTCTCCATCAAAAGGCGGTAAAAATACATTTTTAAAAAAAATTGATTTTTTTCATATATCTTAACTAGAGAACATAAGAGATAAATATTAAATAATTCCTTAAATATATAACAAATATTTGTCATTAAATAAAAATCAATAAAGAGATTTATGATTATATAAACATAATTATTCTCATTTTAAATAATTTTTCATAAAAACACATCCTTTACCTTCAATTGAATCTTTATTTCCATTTCTACTAAATTTTGTAACCAATGAATAATTATTTAAACAAGTGTAAAATATACTTCAAAATTCAGTTCATACTATTCATTATATAAATTCCTACAGCTAGGTGTTTACTACCATTTAAAAGAATAATAATATTATTGTATTATATTTCTGTATAACTCAATGTTTTGTCCAACGTAAGATTTTGGAGAAACTAGTCGTTGCATGTCGATTATTCAATCGGAATGAGAGTACCCTTTAACATAATATTAATATGTTATTCATAAATATTAATAGAAAATAAATTATATTATTCTATAAATACCTAGGTCATTAGACCTATAGCCACAATTTTCAGTGGTGCATTTAGCCCATATAATCAAAATAACAAAAAAAGATATAGGATATAAAAATAGGAGGATAAACCTTCTTTATCCTTTAAATACAATTAACTGATTATATATCTATAATTCAATCTCGAACAACCATAATTCATTGATAAATAAGGGTAAATTCCATCCCACATGATGCACAATAAATGAGAACAGAGTGAATCATGCCTTAAAGAAATCTTTCCAATTATTGTGCATCGTCGGTAGAAGAAGAACACTTGGTAACACATGACCACACCATGAAAACTATGGATCAACCTATACCATACAGTGGATCCATCAATTCAAAATCTAACACATACCCAAAACAAAGAGACACCACAATAGCGGATCCCCTGGAGATGAATGAAAGAAAAATCAACCAATAAATTAGAATAAATTACATAGAATATACCAAAGATAACCAAAGAACATCCATAAGTGTCAATAGATCAAAGTGGGATGAAATGGGGGTTGAAAAACGCCTCATGGTGCATGGGGTTCTACTAACCAAGAAGAATAAGATGGAATGGATGAAGGAAAAAAATTTCGGGAAATAATAATTTTTAAAATTGCATATGATTATGGTTTTATATGATGTGTAATACCCTTTCACATTGTGTAATCCCCAGTGTTCGGTTTCTGCCAAAAATATTTTTTTTATCTTTCTTAATTTTTTATTTTCGAATCCTTGAAATATTACATGTCATGAAACCTTTCTTCAAACCATGTAAAAATATTTAGGTCATGAAACTTCTCGGGATAATCCTTGAAACTAAATTTCACATTGTGTAATACACTTACACAAAATAAAATCTCCTTCCTTTTAGTATCTAGAATCCAAACTTCTTCATACTCTTTATGACCATCCTCTAAACACTTATACAAACCAAAACTAGTAATATAAGGTAATGAGAAGGAATAAACTGTGAAATCAGATACCTCTCAAAAAATTATCTCCCTCTATAATCGAAAACCGTTTATAAAAGGAAAAAGGTTTCGAAGAAGAAACGCACGAGATTCCTCTCAAGGCTCTTGTCATTCCTCAAACTCTACCAACATCCAAACACGCAATCCCAATTGGCCACAAGGCATATAGTACAACCACATAAAATATACCACTACAACCAAATGTCTACTCTGATACAACCACACCACCATACAACCACTAGATGCCCATACTACTAGACAGCCAATGCACAACCATAACAAACTCCACCCATCCCAAACCTACAAATACTATAACCAATGAGCATCACTACCACACAACTAACAAACCACACCCTAACAAACACAAAATTCAGGGAATTAAATCCTTAATGTCATGATACATTCTAGAATGGGTTTCACTGAATCACCCACATGGGTTTAATCACATCTCATTTAATGAATCTTAATTAGGAATCAGATTCTCCCATTTTTATTTTAGAATTTAATCACACATGAAACCACACACAACACAATATAAGGATAAAACTTATCTTACAATAAAAAATGATACCAAAATTACATCAATGAATAATAGAGAAATTAAAAATCAAAAAAAATGGGTACTGGTCAGACATCTATGACTCTTGCTCTCAATTACTCTCTTCATAGCCACCAAGCCTTCACAACACACAAACCAATGGAATGATCCGACCATTGATAACCTTCATTGGGTGATCCTCCATCTCTCCTGGATGATCCACTAACATCAAACCATATTAGGTATTACACACTCTCCATTCAATGAAATGACATTAATCATGAAGATAATGAAGAATCTGAGAGATGTGGAAGACATCAAGGATCATATCTAACTATGTTGAAAAATCAAACTGTTATGTCACCTCACCAACTCACCCCAACACCACATTGGTTCCAAAATATTTGGAGATATATTTCTCACTCCTCTAACCATTTATAACCCTAAAATGGTAAACCTTTAAGAAAACATGGTTAATAACATCGAACTCCAAGGGACTCCTCCTAAAATCAACACAATAATTTTGCATATCTTTTGATACATTCATCCTCTCGTGAAAAAAGTGATAATTTTCTATCATGATTTGCATCACATCAGGACCAAGAGAAATTTTCTCCCCAAACTTAGTCTAGAGTAATGGAGAATGACAAGTTCATCCATACAAGTACTTAAATAGATTCATTATAATGGAATAGTTATATTTACTATAATAATTAAACTCTACCAAAAAAACGTGACGTACCCAAGATCCGTGAATATCCTAAATATACGACCACAACATATCCCCCAATGTCAAGATAGTGTGATTTATTTACCCATATATATGAGGGTGGAAAGCAGTGCTGAGGTATCACTAAGTTGAAAAGAATGCTACAATTCCTTTCAGACTCATGATGTAAATTGTTCATACAGATATGAAACAGTGGATCATGGATCTCCATGAAACTGAACTGATCTATCCATATACCCCTTAGACAAATCATCCACTTTTCACTACTCCTTGATCCCTAATATGTTGGAGGATTTCTTTAACTGATCCATGACCACCCATACCGCACCAAACCTCCCAAGGATCTAGGTAAAACTGTGACAAAATCTATTAATATGTCATACCATTTTAACATGGGAATATCTTAGGGTTTTAAAAAACCACAATGAACATGATACTCTTCCTTTAACTATTAAAAAATGAGAAAATTATTTGAAATTACTTCCACTACCTATTTCATTTGGGGCCACCAAAACATATAATTCATTTTGAGTTACATCATGGAAAATTATATTTGTACTACTAAAGATTAGGTAATAAACTCAAAAAGTTCTCCATCATGAATTTCTACTAGAAAAAATAGCCTTCCACCAAAAAACATATGGTTTTGAGAATCCATGGACCATCCCAATGGAAAATCACCATGGACCCTACAATAATGAATCATCCCTTCTTATGAGTCTTCCCACTGAGACTCTTCTACATAATGTAATAGATAATAGTGAAAATCATCTAAAACAAATAAACTCTACCTCAATCTACTCTTGTATCTTATTGCAAGACTACCAACTCTTCCATCACTCTCCAAGAATCCAAAAATTCCTACATAACCTCATTCTATGATTTTTTTCTCAATGCATAAGCCATGATATTTCCCTTTACTAAGGTGTTAGAGATCTCAAAATCATAGTATTGAAGATACTCCATCTAACTCTATTGTCGAAGATTCTGGTCACACTGGGAAAATATAAAACTTAAACTCTTGTTGTATGTGGAGACCCAAATTCCTCCAAAATGAGGTAATGCCCCCATCACATCATCTAGAAAACAATGGCTTCTACCTAAAGATAGTGGGAATAATAATTATAGTTGTGGGGACCTGAATTCATAGAAATATAATAGACCACTCTTTCTGGCTTTATCGACCTGCATATGAAGCCCAGACGGTAAGCATAAAAACCCCTAAAACGTCACCCCTTCCTTATGAATCCTGAGCTTATGAGCACAAACCAACTTTCCCTTGAGGTAACTGATCAGTACAAGACATTGATCACTATACTCAAAATAATATTCTTTCTTATACATTTCATTAAATGGGCCTAAAACTCTAGATAAATCATGTATAAACCTCCAATAAGTGCCTTTGAGACAAAATAAATTATAAACCTCAGACACGTTCTTCTCTTCTGACCAAAAAAAACTACATCGACCTTCTACGAGTCTACTATCACACACTCTTAAGACACCACTTTCCTGATAAAATTATCCTCATGTGTAATAAACATACACATTGACAACTATCCAAATAGATGGTGGTGTTGAAGAACCTAGAAGAAATTTCTGAGATGCTCAGTGTCCTCCTCCCCTGACTTTGATTCTATTTAGATATCATCTATCAATACGATAATGAACTGGTTAATGAAGTCATGAAGATGGACTTCACAAGCGTGATGAACATAGATTGTGTTTTCGTAACACCAAATGGTATGGAATAAAACTCAAAGTGCACATAATTTCTTTGAAGGATGTTTTTTTAATATCATCATTCTTCAAACTCAACAAGTGATATCTACACCACTGGTCAATCCTAGAAAACCTAATCACAACTCTAATATTGTAAAAAAGTTAATATATCTATAGAAAATAGAAAATTCTATTGACTGTAACATGATTCCAGCTTTGGTAATCAATACACAATATCTGACTTCCATCTTCTTTCATGGTGAACGACACTAATGCACCCCACTGTGACACACTGGGCTAGATAAATCCCTTTCTGCATCATATCTTCTATCTCAATCCTCAACTCCCAAAACTCAAAATGTATCATCACATAAGGAGATATCTAAATTAGAGAAGTACTGGTCTGAAAGTCGATCCCAAACTCAATTTATATTGATGGGGTATCAAGAAATCTTCCTATGGGAAAACTTCCAGGAACTCCACGAGGACACTGGGAACCTCTAATGTATTAGCATCCATAGATTCCATTGACAATGCATCCAAAAAGTAATTTAGAGTCTCCACACACTGACTACCCACCTGATAACCCCACTTTCCAAAGAAAAACAACTTGTTGCACAGACACAACTGAAAATATGACTCTCCAACAGAATAATTAAATAAAATACTGAATGTAATATGACTATTCTATGCCAATAATTACATTGTATGATCACATTTTTTGAATGAAGATATCCCCATAAGATAGATGTCGTCCCATCATCAGTCTCCACCACAACAAAAATCAAACAGTTTGTCCTACCTCTGACTGTGTTTTCAACACAAGAGGTATGGGAATCATGTCAATGTATAGTCCCAAATCATGGGCTAGAGTGGGTGAAACAAATAAGTGTGAAGCTTATAAATCATAGAAGGTGGAAATTGGGGTACTAACCAAATTGATCACACATATGATGATCTCCATCACCTCTGGAACTGCTAACTCCACTGTTTGAAACTGACAATGACCTAGTCTTTTGCCTCTCTATTGATGACCACATCCATGAACATGATCAATTCAAGGTCCGTGAATAATAGGAACATCCTGACGTAGGCCCCTAAAATCTATATCTCCCCTTGGTGAAAAAAAAACTATTTCAAATGATGTTGAAATGGCCTTACTCACAACCTCTATTGAGTCAATCACTAATCCTACCCACCTTCACCAAACTGAGCATGAGTAACTACTCATCATTAAATCTGGCGATGAACATGAACCCCAAAACCAAAACACACATGCCTAAATACCCATGGAAATGCATGGAAATGACTAGCACAAGAAGTTTAAAAAAGAAGATTCTAGGGCTGACTCCCTGAAGGTCAAAACATTAATGTTCTTGGAACCTTAGACATTCCAATAATTATTGTTCCCCTCTAGGAATCCTTCTACCTACCATATCATGATGAAATTATTTGAAACTACATCCACTCAATAACCTCTAACTTTTTTTGAATATCTAAATATGTTATAAATGTAAAAGGATAAATTGTATATTGGATAGAAGGACTTAGGTCCTACTTAAGACATATCACATGAGACACCAAGTCCATAAAAGGCTCTGGGAATAATGTGTAAGGTCCCTTAACATAATTTCCAACTCCTGCAATGACAATATCCCTTGATGAAGAGAAAAAAGCGCTTCCCTTTTGGATACCTTCATGGTCGTTGAAAGAAAATCATCTCATAACACCTTCTGAAAGTTGACCAATAGAAAATCTTTATTTTTTTTACTCTCCCAAATATAGAGTCCACCACTGACACATAGAACCTTTCAACTGATTGACATCCAAATAGACCTATTACTCATTCAGATATAAGATCAAAATAAAAGTGATATCATGATCCCCCAACCAGCTCTCTTTTTCAACATTTGAAACACTTCCCTCTTACATCCCCAGATACTACTACGAGAAAGTGTGAAACATCCTCAACCATTGATCATCCGCCTCAAATTGATCAATCATATGGTAATCATCTGGATTAGCCAATAGAACCTCCACTGCCTGACCCACATGTGGATGCCAACTAAGATCTATAGTTGAAAGTTCAACAAGGATTTCCTAATCCTGACAGTATTGACATTCATTAAGATTTATTATAATTATTTTAACTTATTTAATCACTTTTATCATCTCTAAACAACCCAATTCAATCAAGATCCTGAGTAATTATGATACATATACCTCTCATACATCTCTACCATACAAACACACCAATCTAAATTGGTTTTTCAATAAGATCACTGTATGTGCGTCGGATTATAGGGAGCCCTATAATCCTATATCCTAGTTTATATACCTTGACTATGTCACACATAAAGGTCAACTAGAAGTTTTTCTATACTATACCATACAATACTCACCATTTATAACTCCAAAAAACATCCTATTTATCAACCTACTTCTGATACCACTATATCATGAAACCATCCCTCCAAAGAAACCATAATGGGGGTAGAGAGATAATAACCCCCATGTCCCACCTTGAGTAGGCCACGGGTGTGTGACATATACCAAGAGTTTACAAATCTTATAATATGGGAGTAATTACCCATTATAAGAAAGTATATAGGGATATATAATTAATTATCTACAAATACTACAAGGAATTATACAACATAGATAATAAAACAATCCCAAATGCATGGAAAAATTTGAACTGATACAAACAGAATAAATTCTCTAAACTAAGAAACCCAAAGGAAATGATAAAGTAGAGATAGAGAGGCTTCCCAATATTCATATCTAGTAACATCCAGAATGGTCTATGAAATCCTCCAGAAAACTTGAAAAAAGTTTTATATACATAGGGTGAGCGTAAAAGTATACTCAATATGAAAACCGTGTTCTCTCATGAACATGTGAATGAATCATACAAATGCTCCTTTGAGAAAAAAAAATAGAACCAAATAGAACATAAATGGGTATACTAACAATCTTAACCTCACCCAGGAATGTTCACCTTTTAACACAAGAAATGTAATATAATATAATGTGAAGCACATTTATGATTGGGTACCCTTTCCTGCTTTCCCACTATTTTTTCGCTGTTAGCCAGCATCGTACATCCTAGAACGCCCAATCCTTCCACATACCACTTCACATCCCACCTTCACAAACCTTTAACTCACAACACATTATGCAGAAACACAATTGGGACTCAAAACAAATCAAGCCCGTACACACCTAAGACTCACAACACATCCCACCCACACACACTTGGGTATTTGAAAACATTCTACCCACACACACCTAGGTCTCACAACATATCAAATCAAATCTTATCCTAATGAAAAATAGTAAATCATACCACATCTCATCCAGAAGGCACCATGTACAACACAAACCTCCTCTCCCAAAAACACATGGGAAATCAAGTCTTTCACAAAGACACCTATTCCATCACAACCACCTTCTAAATCACTAAAAGTCATTATCGTATCATTCCATGTGACATACCTATCTATACTAGATGAGAGATTAAAAAATGGTTAGTTCCCATCAATTCTTACTCCTCATTGGATGATGGAAAAAACACCCCATGTGATGATGCGGCTGTTCATCACATAGTAATTTACATGGGTCGGGTGCATATAGAATGAAAATAATATATAAGTATATGTATAGTATAAAGTACTCAATACAAATATATGGGTTCACAATTAAAATAACCAAGACACAACATCATCAGATTTATACCACCTCTAAATATATTTATTAGTATCCACAACTGCCATTTATGATGGGGAAGATCCCTAATAAATTATACAAGCTTCACATTCCATATAAATTCCACACCCATTAATTTCATTTATTGACATCCACTTTATTTTATCACAAAACTCATCATTTAATATTTCATAACCACCTTTATCCCATTAACCAATCAAACCCTAGCCATTCCCAACATTATTATTGAATTTTTATTTATTCCATCACTTCCCATGAATCTAGCACAATATATCCCTATATCAAAATCAACCTATCATCCCTTATAGCCTCACCTAGCCGCCCCAAAATCAAGGTGAAAAACTATCACCTCAACACTCCAAAATCATTTTATTATAAACTGTCACCTTGTCACCTATTTAAGGATTTTGAACTTGAATCCATTCATAAGATAATAAAAAATGATTTTCCTTGTTTCAGGATCTATTTTTATTTTGAATCCTTATCTTTTTATATTTTATTTCCACTAAAAAAATATTTATAAAAAAAAGTATCAAAACCTTAGTTTTTTATATATCTTTTTTTGACTTCTATTTTTTTACATCTGTTATTGTTGTATATTTATCCCAAACAACCATGTATCACCACAATTAACAATAAAAAACTCAACATCATCCCACTGTGGTTAAAATTTCAATCCACTTCGCCAACAAATAATAACCACAACAAATCACACATTACATAAAAAAATTACAGGTTCAGAAGCACAATTTTCACATTCAAACACTTTTTTCGGTTGTTATCAGGAAAATAATATCCTAGGGAAACCAATTCATTTTCCTAGTATATGTAATTATCCAATCTCCTATATTAGGTTATATCACAAAACCACAACACTCATAGTTCATATATCTAGTGAAAACAAATCCTCTAATGACCATAACTTACCACCGGGTGTTTTCCCTTATAATCAAAATACCACAAATAATATCGATGTTGTAAACTCATGAAGATCAAACTCCATTTCACCTTTCAATAAAATTAACTGATTTTTAATCATTACTTTATTCTAGAATAACCATTATTCACAGATAAACATAATTTAATATCCTCCCATATGATACACAATAAATAGAAATGAAGTGAATCCATACTCGAAGAAGATTATAAATTATTGTTCAATGAATGGTGAAGAAGAATAATTGACAAAAAAACTACACAATGAAAAATACACATCATTCATTAACGGACCAAGGATCTATATGAATGAAACCTGATGAAAACCTAAAACTAATGAAACACCAACTCAGTAGATCCATAAGATATGAATGGGAGAAAATTCAACAATGAAAGGGGAAGAACAAACCATTATTCAACCATGTATCACTGATAAACAACCACTGGTGTCAAAAGATCAAATATGGATGAAAAGGGACTCTATGGACACCTCTGGTGCCAAATATTCCCCTAAAATGAGAGGAATAAGAGAGAATGGTTTAGTGAAGAAAAGTGCAGCCCAAAATAATTTTTAAAACTACACATGATTGAGGTATTACACTATGTCTAATCCCCTTTCATATCATGTAATCCCCAGTGTTTAGTTTCAATAGAACACATCACCACATAATTTTAATTTATTTTTCAATCCCTGAAATATTACACAATATGAAAATATTCTTCAAACAATCTAAATAAATTTACACCATGAATCCTACCTAAACAATCCATGAAACTGAAATTCATTTATTGTAATCAGCTTACATGATGTGTACTCTACCTGCATCTAGCCTTTAGCCACTGAACTTCTCCAGAATCCCTCCAAGACTCCTCCGAACAATTCAAAAAAAAAGTAACAATGTAACAATCATGGAAGGAATGAATGATTGCATCTTCTGCGATGTCTCCTACCCAAGACTCAGTCCTAACGAACCTGACACACCTGCCTCCATCCATCTTTTATGTGATATGCATTTCATACTATAAATATCCTCACATGGTTCTATCTATATCATTTTCAGATAATTGTTTTTACTGGAAAACCTCACCACATTTATGTGCTTCTCCCATGACCCAACAATGTTATAAACACATAATTTCAAAGTATCCTCAATAACTTATATAGTACACATAGTATACCCATCAATCTCTTAGTGAAAGGTCATACATAATAAAACTTATGTTCCATGAGATTTCAATAAGACCTTCTAGAAGTGTGAAGTAAAACATGAGTCCCAATGGAAATCTATAGTTTGTGGAACCCCATGTAGATGAACTATCTCTCAAGTATACAAGTCTCCCCACTTTTTTACTGAGAATACCTTTATTAAAAATATAAAATTTAATACATTAAACATTTGATCAAAATACACAAATAGAATCATTATTCTTTCTCATCTTTTGAAGTCCCACCACATTGTCCATGGTCACATCACGCGACATTAATTTTGGAATGGGAAATGGATGCAGCAAACCTCTAGGTCATTAATGCATTTCTTTCTCCAACAGATAGGAGTAGCATAATTTTATGAACTCTACTATTTCATTCTAAATTATTAGCCAACTAAAATGTCAACATACATCATGGTACATTTTGGTCACACCTAGATGTACCTCCCAATTCATGTCATGAAATTACATCATTAGATCGTCGCGTATTCTATTATAATCAACATCCCAATTCCTAATAATAATGATCCATTACTCATTAATGATTTAATTTGAATTTTGCTACCCACACTAATGTTATTAAATCAAGGTAAAACAGTCTGAATCCTCATACATCTGATATCAGATCAGTCAAAAAAATTTATACTCTAGTGAAACCATTACCAGAGACATCTGATATTGACTCTTTTGAACCATCACATTCATCTCATCTAATAAATCCATCATTATCCACTTAGAACTAGACTCCTAATCATCCTAATTTTAATTTTTCTTGAACATATAATCATTCAAACGGTTTCTTTTCCATGCATATATGAAATTTCAATATCAAATGACGCCATATAATCAACCCATATTCACTATGATGATTCAAATATTGTTGTGAAAATATGTACCTTAATCTATCATGATCAATAAAACCAATAATATTATGTACTAATTGATAGTCCGGTAGACACCTTAAGACATAAAACACCACTTCTAATTCGAGATCATGTGTTGATCAGTTTTTTTATTATGGCATCAACTACCAAATCCCATACACCAAAAAAATATCTCCATGCATCAACACAACTCCATGTCCTATCTGAGAAGCATCAGAATACATCATATACTCCTCACCAAGTATATATAGAAACATAATTTTTGATGATGTCAAACACTTCTTCAACTCCTAGAAATACCCCTCACAACATTTTGACTAACTGAACATTATCCAAATTTTCTCAATCCTAAATGGTAATGGTCCTGGATAAAAATATGTTAATATTCATATAACCCAAAAATTATACGGATATAGAATAACTTCTTAGGCCTCTCAAGATACTAGTTTTTTAACCTTATCTTGGTCCATCAACACCCCTTCTTTCGAGATAATATTTCTCATGAAGTATAATTAGTCAACAGAATATTATCACATAGATAACATGGAATATAACCCATTATCTCTCAGTGTACTGGTTATGATTTCAAGATGTTTGGAATAATTATCATGGGCATTGGAGTACGCCAAGATGTCATCCAGGGACACAACTAAAAACTGATCATGGTGCATATGGATGATTATATATGTCAAAGACATTAACACTTATAATGTGTATTTCATCCCAAATGATATTAAAAATAACTCATAAAGGCCATACCTAATTCTGAAATAATTCTTTGCTATATCATATCTCTGAAAAGTCACCTAATGATTCATTTATTTCATGTTGACCTTCAAGAACACAGAAGCACCTGTTAACTGGTCAAAGACATCAGTAATATGTGGAAGAGGATATTGATTCTTCATAGTAAATTGGTTCATCATTTACATATTATCATAGAAGAGAAACATCCCATCCACCATATTTTAAAACATCACTGGTCATCCCTAATGATATGTACTCATACAAATAAAGCCCTAATCCTCCAACTCCTCTAGATGAGTCTTGAGAACTTGATGTTCCTTTTGTGACATTCTATATGGTGTAATAAAAATTAGATCATCCATATGTTTGAGAGAAATAGTGAATTATTCATTCCACTAAGGCAACAACCATATGAATTATTTAGTAAATACACCGTGATATTGTTCCACCATTGGTGGAATTAAATTCTACATCACACTCCCTTCACCCAGTATAAATGTAGAAACAAACGCTATAAGGTCCCCCAGTTGTTATAAAATGGCCATGCTCAGCCTACCTGGATAACCCATTCTACATGAAAAATACATTAATCACCCATAGGACAAGTCAAATTCACTCTCCTCTAATACCACATAGTAACATGTCAGGCCCGGTTCCACTCCCAGATTCCCAAGCCATTCAGTCACATAACTTCAGTCCTGACTCACTATATGTTATAGGCTTCTGACAAGAAGTGAAGGTCTGATAAGTCAATCATTGGTAGACTATACCCTCTTTTATCTAAGAAATTCTCCAAGGTAAAAAAAATAAAACTAGAAGAATATTATAAAACCGTAAACAAGAATAATATGTCAAGATAATCAATGCATGAAATAAACTATCCAAATAATGTAGAAACATACCAATAATATGTGTGTATCATGTGTCTAAATTGAAAATTGAGATTTAAGACACTGACAGGCCTAATTACATGCTGAACCGCATCTATTTCCCTTATCCTTGATTCATACTAACTCAACCATGCCGAATTCAGGTCCATTAAACATTATCAATTCAAAATTAATATTAAAAAATTTGATTTCATTTTCAATTTTATTTCAATTTCATTATTACGGCCTCTTGGAACTCTAACCCAATGCTGATGTTTTGGGAATAGAACACCATGTATAATACCCCCATTTATCAAACATGCTTACACACATAAACACACACACAAATACATATATATATATATCATGGTAGTAGAACATCATTTCTATATTCCAAATTCTTAATCGTGAATATATATCATTGGTCTAGATTTTAATTTATAGCACTCAAATTCTCAATCATGCACATAAATCATTGTTGTAGATCATCATGTATTGGACCCCATTTAGCAACCATACATATAGATCTATCATTCGAGTAGATCGACATGTCTACCACCCAATAAATAAAATTATTCATGTAAAACACATGTGTAGATCATCAAGTGTATAACCATATTTCTTAAATATGAATGGGAAAAAATTCTTATCACAACATCAAAAGTGTCTCATTATCACATGTATTCACATTTCCACGTCAACCAAGATTAAGAAAATTAATAATTTTTAAAAATTAATCATTACAACACCTTTTAAATAATTAATGATTTAACTAATCTATGTAAACTAGTCAATTCAAAAATTAACTGATCGTTTTATAATATCAATGGATAATAAATAATTCACTAATTAATTATTCAAATATAAAATTTCAAAACATAATTATTAATTCCATAATTAATTATATCAATCTAAAACATCCATTAATTATAATTAATTACATAATTATTTACACAGTTAAATGACCTCAATTACCTCATAATTAATTCTCAAAATTAATTATGAAATTAAAAAATCCCAAAATATCCAAATTGATTCTTCAATTATTTTCTCATTTGATGATCCCAAATTCCAAAATTTCATAAATATATCAACTAATTAATTCACCATATCAAGTAATTCAATTAGAAATTTCAATTTCTAAAAACTCTTGAAATTTTAAATCATTCATATAAATAATAGAAATCATGACTATTGGATTTTAATTTTAGAACACCATCATTGATTTGTGGATGGAGATATACCTAAGTAAATCCCAAAAATTGAGTAGCACAATGATTTAGATTTAGATCTATAACTCAAAATACTATATCCAGATTGAGGAAGTCGTTATATTTTCATACTATACCTAGATATACTAAAATCAATAAATAATCACCAAATTTATATCTATATCTAGAAAAATAAAGGATAACATCCACCAAAATAAGAAGATAATTAAAGAGGATGAAAACAGAATCCAACAAGATAGGATCCATTTACTAGGAGTGTAGAATATCTTTGGTTCGGGCATTGAATCATGATGAACGGAGGATAAACAACCTTGAAATTCTTCTGGGATGCTTTGAAATCATCATACATCATATGGTACCTAGTTAGGGTCGAATGAGGGATGTTTCAGGGGGTTTGGGTGGATTTAAAAAACATTTTTGAGTAATTAAAAATATCGTGCATGGTTTCCTAGGCATGGGTGCTCGGTTTTACATAACAGTGCACCAAAGAATTTCCTATTAGTTTAGCAGTTTTTGGTTTATCTTTTTATGGTTCATGATAAAAAAAACCTTTAGATTCTTCACTGTCCAGGGATGCATGGTTTTCTAGGCTGGGGTGCATAGTTTTCTCTAACCATGCGCCAACCGTGCACAACCCATTGTCCTTCGATTTATCATAATTTTTACCCAACCATGCACCAATGTACTTAAAAAATTAAATGTACTCAAATGAGGAAAATATAGTCCAGGAATTCAATTCTTATTAAACTCCATAAAATGCCGAGATTTACAAAAAATATTTTTCTTAGAATGTGATTGTACAAATATTAGTTATATCATTTATTCCATCAAACACAATGGATTTAATAATAATATAATATAAAAATTTCTATTGGATCCTAATTTAAAATAATATTAAACATCACAAATTATTTAAATAATAATATATTTTTAAACAGAAATCTTTATTTTTCACTATCCAATAAAAAATAATTTTTTTTAGAAAAATAGGAATAATTCACACAATGATCATTTTTCTATGATAATTTAAAAAAAGATATTATTTTTATATATTATAATATATTAATGTTCCAAAAAAATGTATTATATTTTCTATGAAACATCCATAAAATTGATTTTTATGGAAACATATTTATGAAGCATAAATTAAATTTACATAAAATTGATTACATATTTCTGAATAATTGACCTTTTCAATTATATTGAGTAGATAAATTATAAATTTTTTATTAAATAATTAATTTAATATAATTCATACCATTCAATTTAATGGATTATTTATAATGGCCCTATTAATATAATAATTTTTTAGTGTCTATTTAGTTTCGGTGTTGGGTGAAACATATGCCACAGAAAATAGTGTTTTTTAATTAGAAGATGTTACATAATCTCCATCACGCAAAGATACAATATTCCATGTACATATGGTATATTCATATGTATATAATTCAGAATAAATACACAACATTAAAGGTTATTGTCACTGATGAAATTAAAATTTAAACATAAAAAAACATTCATGATGAAAATAATATTTTCACTTTGAGTAAAATCAATGCATGTAATGTTATATGGAAATTGATTTTTGAGAAGAACACTTTGAACATTTTTTGAGGAAAATAACCTCACTGTTGTGGAAAACATTTAATATTGAAAACATTATCAATAATTAGAGAAATGTT
Organism: Viscum album; assembly: GCA_963277665.1. Lineage (NCBI taxonomy): Eukaryota > Viridiplantae > Streptophyta > Magnoliopsida > Santalales > Viscaceae > Viscum > Viscum album. Next base: position 634,019,152 of record OY728161.1, read on the forward strand.
TTTTTGATAATTACATTGAAAACCTGAAAAAAATGCATTCAATCGTGTATTTTTCATGAGGGTGGAGGTGTTATATTAATTCTAAAATCATTACAAAAAGATTTTTCATTACACATACTTTTAAAAAAAGTTAAAAATATCCATGTTTAAAAAATTATATGGTGATTAAATTTTATATTTATGATAATTTTAGATTTATTTTATTAAAAAAATAGATGTAAGAATTTTTTGAAAACATTTTTATAAATCTTGGATTTTGATGAAAACAAATTTTTGATCGAAGATAGAAATAAAGTTTAATTTTAATAAAAAATACTAAATAATATTAAGTATAAATGTGATGAAAAGTTTTCCATTACATTATATTAACATGAATAATCTACTAGATTAAATTTAGAATGTTTTTGTATTCATTGATAAAATAACTTCATTCAATGGAAATTCATGCACATGAAATCCATATTAAAATGAAATTGAAACATAAAACCCTAAAAAATTATTAACATTTGAATCATTACATACCATTCATGAAGTATATGAATTGATAATTAAATTATCATGATGTTCGAAGGAATAATGATATGTTATTTAAATGGTATGTATCTACACCATACAAGGTTGATATAATAACATGTGTCTTAAAGAGGATGTTTGAGATGAGACCATTAGTGGGATCATTTCATTATTGTTAGTGTTAATCAATGGGTTTATTACGTGTATAAAACATTTATCAACAAAAATACATGTATATATAAAAAATGAATATCTCATAATTAAATTCACAAAATATATTTCCATTATATAATCAATGAAGTATAAATATAACATAATTAATGAAAATTTAGTTAAGAAATACCTTACCTCAATGTGACATTGTTTAGCACAATTTAACCTCATGTTTTACGGTTTTAAAAATGTTATTAAATTATAATTTTATAATAATTATTATTTTTAAATTCATATATTATCGCTTAAAAATTTATTCGTACTCTTTCATTAATAATATTTCATTATCACTACGCTTTTGTGTTTTTATTTCACTATGTTTTCATACATGTTTCATCCTAAAAGTTACAGATCTTGAAAAAAGATATAGTTAAATCATGAACATAATAATATTAATTATATAAATATCAATTTTTAATAGATTCAAAATTAAAATGACAATTTAATTTTTAAAATGGAGAAGGAATCATATCTCTTCTTGACGATTGTAGGTTATGCACATAAACAAGAAATTAATTCATTTCTAAAATGGTTTAATGGGTAAAGAAGTGTATTATATTTTAATTTTCTATAATCAATATATTATCATATATATCACATAAATTCATTAAATTTATCCTTTTTAACCATCCATGTAATTTATTCTGGAAAAATAAATCACATCTACACGCTTGGTGGTATTCCTCCTTACATATGAATGACATTATAATTTATTTAATAGATGTTCTGTAAGAAATTATATGATATATTCATATTATATATTTATTAATATGTATTTAATATCATATAAAAACATCAAATTAGTATTTATTAACTTCATTGCAAAGCATTAGGAAATAACAAATAACATCAATACGTGAGGTGGTAGTCCATCATACACACAAGGGACGTAATCACATTATATAATGAATGGAATGATATAAGGTATATATGAGATTATAATTTAAAAATTATAAAATTTCTGAAATATCATATGTAATCATTACATACATAATTATATCTATATATTACAGGTGGTGATATAAAATGAATTACATTGGTTTGGGAGGAGGTAGTCATCCATGCTCACGATCAACAGTTATGTATCCCATTTTAGAGAGGAGTATATTGTTCTCGATATTGAGAGTAACATAAAAATATTTCATTATATGTATTTCAGTGATGTCATTATATCATCAAGGGTTAATGAAATTTTATGGAGGTGGAAGAAGAAATAATATAAAATGTCAGGTTATGAAAATTACATCATCCTAAGATGACTTCTTATGGTTTTCAATATAAGCACTTCTAGATAGGAATTTTGAAAATATATTTTATGATGATTAAAGAATGTAGGGAATTTGTTCATTCAAGTATTTATTGGAAAATGAATTTCGGAATAACTAACAGTACATGAGAGTGGGTGAATTTTTATAAGTGCGATAGAGGACACAATTGTAATTTCTGAAAGGAGTGAATTAGAACATAATTTTACCTACACCAAAAGGATCCATAATAGACACTTCAAGAACCATATAAGTCATATGGACTAAGTTTCACCATTAAATAAGAATTAAAAATATGTTTGTCATTTTTTACCATTACCATTTTATATTAACCCCTAGATAAACAATTTTTACCTTAACCATGGTAAATAATATTTTTTAATTTTACTCTTCATTTTGGATAAAAATTATGATGACCACAAAAAATAATATAAATTTTCCTAATAAAATTAATGATTCTACTTTTCCAAATTCTACACACTCGAGATCACACTTTAATTTTAAATTAAACCTGTAGACAAATCAGAAATAATGTTTTTCCATAAATGGATTTTTTAAAGAAAATATGTTATCATAGTAAAATATGAAAATTAATCATAATTATATGAATTAAAATTAATATTAATATATATATTCTAGAAATATCATTGAATTATTGCTTCATTTGGGTTTACAATAATTATTTAATATAGATAATGATTATAAACTATAAAACCATTTTTAAAAAAAGTTACTTTTATTACTAAAAAACTAATACTTATATATATTATAAATAATAAGTAAATATAAATAACATCATTTAATATAAATAAATAAAAATTAATTTCATATTAAATCATATAAAATTATAACGGTACTTAACATGATATATGTAAATTATAATTTTATAAAAAAATCATTATTATTCACTATTAATGGGAGAAATAATATTTCAAGAAAAATAACATTATTTATCACTAAATTTATATCTAAATTAATAAATTAAAATATGATATTTTAATAATATAAAATTTCTAATATTTGTATTAATTTATTTAAATTATGTTTGACAAGAATATATGAAATTCCTTTTAGTCAAATATGTTTTATTAGGAATGATTTCTTCTTCTATTAAATGAATCATATATTTTTTCTAATAAATATATAACCATTGAATAATGTTTATAAATATGAAAAAAATGATTCATAATTTATTTCATAATAATTCATACCGTTAAATTTAATGTAAATATAATAGTTCTCATCTTTAAATAATAATATATTAATAGATTATCTTTTTTCAATTAAACCCCATATCGCATGCATCACATGATATAAAAGAGATTGAATTTATATAAAAGTAATGTTTTATTTATGTATCAAGGTGTGAAAACTTAAAAATTGTTTACGATGTGTTTTATATACAATGTCTATTATGATGTTCCACTTTTATACTAACTCGATGTTAATATCAACCTGCATAAATATAATGTGTACAAGAAATTTAATCTAGATATAAAAAATTCATGGTTTGAGAATTGAAAATTTATTTATGGAAAACCCCACATCATATAAGGGTTAAATAATTATCTCTTTACTAATTTTGGAATGGAAATTAAAAATTAATCACCAATCAGGGATTCCACATATGACAAAATTAGTATAGAGTGATGATATAAACATTAATTAAAAATAAAAATAATTTTTGAGAGTGTTCGAGATCGATTATCCCAGGAAATTAAATGTTCATGGGAATTATATGAAACGAAAAAAATCTATGAATAAGAAAATGACTACAGATTATTCTGAAATTATTTTAAAATCATAGTTTTTTTTAAGTTACTTTTCGTAGAGTAATGGAATCTATTGTAAAGAAAATATTATTTATTGGTATATTGAATTTAATATTATATCATATTTTCACCATAATATCATATTATAATATAAATGGTGTATATTCAATATTTTATATTCATTTCTCAAAAACTGAAAGAAACATCTATCATATCATATATCTCATTGAAGAAATGTAGGTATTCTTATAATCATACTTAATCAATAATGGTCATCATTATTTTCCCTATATATCAGTATATAATAAATCAGTAGTGACTCCAATGTTCATCCTAATACATTCCATAAGTATCTACAATTAATAAACGTCATATTACATTTAGAAAACATAATGTAATTCATCTGTGAAAATAATTTACATTAAACATCAATGTTATATATAAATTTACAAAATAAAATGTCTCCAAAAAATCATTAATCTCCTAAAAATGTTTTCATTATCATAATATTACTTCATCATATCAATTATTTAATTAAATATCACTCACACAACTCCATCCCTTAGGCTAGTGGTAGGTAGTTTACACCTAACATCCTTTGGTTGTTAGTAGAAGTCCCACAGCCTTATCAGATGGGATTTGTTGTCACCTATCCTGTGGGTTTTATGTTTCATAAAACATTGAAATCAAATATAGGTGATAATCATATTCATATATCTATATTACCCAATTATTTTTTTAAGAATAATATAATATTTTATTAAATGAAAATTTTCCGAAAATAAATTTTTAATCAAATAATTTTTTCTTGACTTCCCATTATTTTCCACAAAATAATCAATTTTCCACAACATCATGAACTTCTCCAATAATATAATTTATTAAATTATAGAGTATCATCACACCGTTAAATCCTCAATATATAACATTACTACCATCTAAAATATTCCAAATAATAATTTACTCAAACAATTTATAAATAAATTCTTATATATATAATCCATGATTCATATAATTATTTTAATCCCATATAACTAATATCAACAATTTTTCATTAATAATTAACCATTAACTAAGCGATGTCATTTTTTACCTTAATATCTTTTCAATTTTATATGTATTTTATAGTCTATTCATAACCAATACAATATTATTTACTCATACAACCTTTTTTTTATTTATCTTATTATTTCTACCTAGTAAATCAATTATCATAATTCCCATACATTACAAATATAATACATTCAAACACAAATGATACATTTGGTAAAAATTATTCTCATCCATTGAATGACTATACAATTAATTTTTCCTCAGTAATTACATACATTTTTTACCTTCTTATCCATATAGAAAAAATATTATTATCCCATTAAAAAGTGATATCGAGTGATTAATCCATTATTTTATACATATTGAAAATAGAATCCTCCTTCCCCCATGTTCTCCACCACTCAATATCTGAATGAACTCCATCCTTATCTTAGCTGGTGAATACAATAGTTGGTTAAAGAGTTGTGTGTTAATCATATATCATGATAATTTATTAGGTATAAAAACAATATGCATCACTCTAGTCATTTTCTAATTTGGTTTTTCATAATAACAAAAATTTCTATCACATTCACTATTAAAATGATTCCTCCAGGATCTAAGAATTGACTAAAACCAAAATGAGTAGTATGAAAAATAATAAGGAAGTTGGAAAATAAAAAATCATTAAAATTATGTTATATAATTTTTTAATGTCAACTCATTCCTTTAACTATATGTCTCTAAAGTTTTATACAACTTCATTAATGATCATTTTCTATTTAAATTTTTCAAAATTGTTTTTAAAGAGTTTTTGAATTTTCAAATCATTAAGGCACGTTTATTAAATCTGTGGGTGGAATTTTCTATCTTTTGAATAGATGCTCGTAATTGAAATATGAGAGAACTGTTGAATCTATAGTGTCAGGATTCAAAAGAGAAGATTCACTTCGACTGCAGTTGTTCGGGAGAAGAAGATAGTTTTTTTAAATTTTAAATAATGATAAAATAACATGTAATTTTTATTTTATTTTCTATTTCTTCAATGAATGCGTGGTGGTGGAGGGTCCTATTACCTATAATTCCATTTAATGGCTTGACTGAATAACTGTGTAACTCCACCATTGTGAATTAAAATAGATTTATTAATTCATTTAATGACCCTCATTATTTCTTAAACATATTACTAACCTTTCCCCCTCCTATTTAAATGGAGATCAGGGTGGGGTTTTTGAATGGCTTCATCAAATGAGATAAAACTGGTGGAATATCAACAACTCCATCTAATGTGGACTCTCCTGTCGCCACAACCACGACTCCTATAAAGGATATTGAGGTTGGGGGGTTTATGATTGGATTTTTTATCATTATTGAAATGAGTTTATTTAATCATTAATGTTAGATAAATATTCTCTTGCTTGTTATCATTTTAACGCGGAGGACACGGGATGAAAAAATAAAGCTCAGACCCTCCTCTCCATCATTCATGTGGTGTTTTTCAGGGATGGAATTCTTCAATTTTAGAATAGTCCAGAGAAAGAGGGTTACACTCAGACGGTGGTAGTCCGGAATACTCATAGGCACAAACGACACCATGAACAGACCACTAGAGAGCATATGGTGGCCCGCAGAATGAACCATCAGGGTGCCATGCCGGCGGTAGCCAGAGGATGCTGGAGGAGGCTCATGAAAACCAGCCTAGAGTGATGGGAAGGCAGTGTTTCATTGCACATCACGGGGTCTAGAGGTGGTCGGTCCGTTCCGGTCGGGTGGGAGAAGGGAAGAACCGGCAGGCACCGACGGCAGCAGTAGTCACAGCCAACGGGTCATGGCAGGATGGGGCAGCATGGCCATGTGCCATGCTACATCGGCTAGAGACCAGTTGGCCCCTCTAGATAACTATTGCATGTGGTGGGTAAGTGCCCGACCGGCGAGATGAAATAGCCCCACGTCTACAGGGCCAGATGGAGACATCGGCCCTCTTTTAGGCGAACCTACCCAGACCTGCCCTGGGGACCGTACACGTGCCTAACAGGGCAGTGCTGGTCAGCTGGGCCACACCCGCTGGGCCGGGCAGGTCTTAGTGAAATGGGAAGACCATTAAAGGGCATGACCTATGTGGGGTCAGGTAGACCCCGGGACCTGTCGCGTCGGGCTGGCGTGACCGAGTCGGACCGGGCACAGACCCAACCAGCCCCGGAATAATGGAACGCCCATAACTAATGAACTGGGTTTCTATTTAACATTTCTTCAGTGGCATTGACACCGCTTTTGAGAATCATTCTCTTTGGCATATTCTGGTGGGCCCGACCGAGCCAGTCCGGATAGAGGTGTGATCACCCTAGTTTCATAGAAAGGGGTGTAACTAACAAACCGTGAGTTTGATCGATGCGGTGTCTGTGGAATAAGGACCCATGTGGTTAGGAGGTCCTTTGAAGACACTCAATTTGAGTTTTGATGGAATTTTATGTGTGACTTTGGTTGGAACAAACTTGAATCCAACCGGGACTTTTTTACAAAAGTTCTCATATCTCACAGACCAGGCATCTGATCGATGCGCCGTCTGTCACGTTCGGACCCCTATGATTGGGCGGTGCCTTGTGCATTATATTTGAGGGAATTCATACCAGTTGAAATATGACTGATGGATTTATGAGACAAATCTTCTAGATACCATCCGTGCTACGTACGGGAATCCAGTGGATGGATGCGACATGAAGAAGAAGAAGAGTGACCAATACGAGTCAACATTAGAAACTCTAGAGTGGGATGATCTTTCTGTATGACTAATCATGCCTACCTCTATTGTAGTGACCAATAAAAGTCAGCTCCAATGACCAATATGGGTTAGCACGAGCGACCAGTATGGGTTATCACCAGTGACCAATAGGGGTCAGCACCAGCGGCCAATACAGCTCAGCACCAGTGACCAATACGGGTAAGAATAAAGTGACCAATCCATGTCAGCATAGAATGAAATATATAGGTCAGTTGTAGAGTTACTACAAATTAGATGATATGTCTTTATGGCCAGTCAACCTAATCCCAGTAACCTTTATGTTATACCATTTTTTTGTGATGTATCTTTTATTTTGTGCTTCTTGATTTAGATCATGATTTTGATATTACCTTTCTGGTTTTTCTTATGGTGTTTTCTTTTCTGGATTACTGAGACACCTTATGGGGTCCCACGGTCCCCTACTGAGTCGTTATACTCACCCATGCATGGGCTCTTCCCACGCATGTGTCTGGTGTAGACTAAGGACACTCTGAGGAATACATTGGGGGTTTAGGACTTAGTGAAGCATGTTGCAATGGGAGAAATCGAGATCCTATTCATAACTTCAGACACACAGCTACTACAATATAGGTAGAGCAATAGGGAAAATGTGACAGCTTTTTACATTCTTTTCAGTTTCTAGGTCTTGTATTCCAACCCACTATTTTCAGTTTTCAATTTTTTTTGGTTTTACTTTAATATCATTGTTATACCTTAATTTTGATGGTTATTTACTTCGGTATTTCTTTTCTAGTGTGTACATATCCTAAAATAAATGCCTTCTCTGATTGGTAAAATTCTTCAGGTGATAGTCCTCAACCCCTGGCCTATGGAATACAGGCATGGGGCAGTCACATTTGGGCCCCGTGGGACGAGTTGTGACAAAGTGGTATTAGAGGGTGGTCAGTTCTATGAGAAAAACTAAGAGTCTACTTTTAATAATTCAATGGTGTTATGTGACTTGAGTTTGGTTTTCAGTATAGGGAGTCTTGTTTTTGTGCGGCAGTCGATGAATCCATTCACCAAGACTTTGAATTCTATTTTCTGACTCGGTATATTAAAACACTAGTTACAAGTGGTTTGAAAAGTATTCTTGATATTTCTTGAGTGAGCTCACCTGGTATAACTTATTGACTGTGGCACATATGTTTCTTATATGATTCCTACATGAAGACAACCACATAGGATTCTAGTTGTGGATTTTGAATATGGTGCACCAAGAAAATTGGCATTGGTATAGTGACCACTCATATTGATGGAACCTTAGGGTGGTGTACTATCAGCACCACCACCCATTGACCAGCTGATGCAACCAGTGGATCATGGACGCCGGCTAAGTGTGTTTCATTAGTTCCAGAGACAGAGGCCTCTATGTTTTAGAGGTTAAACATACCCCCAGACAACATAAGACTGGTTTGAGGTGGTTTCTTGGGTGTTTTGCTTAGTAGATACACTCGCCGAGAATATGGTGATCTTGGCCGTTATCCTTATTTAGGTATTTTCAAGATGATGGCAGAGCTCGATGATCCATGTTCATGAGGAGATGACCATCACCTGGAAAGTCTTTGAGAGACTTCTCAGGGTGGAGTTCATGCCAGCAACACAACAATCTATACATATTCAAGATCTACTGTATCTTTTGCAGGGCAGCCAAACTGTGGCTCAGTACTCTTCGATATTTACTGACCTCTTTAGATACTCCACCAACATGGTACACGACACTTACTTTAGGGCCCAGTCCTTTAGGTAGGGGTTCCAAAGAGAGATCAGATCTGTAATAATTTCTCTCAGTATCCCATCATAGGATGGGGTGATAGAGTGAGCTTCGCAGATGGAGATATTCTTTACTAAGCAGGAACTGACAGTGAAAGCCCCTACCAGACGACAGGTAGCAGAGTCATCCACAGCTGGAAATAGATAGACCATGCAGAAGCCCATGTGGGATATACCTCTCGTAGGGAGACCCCTGGACACAGGGTCATAGGTGAGAGGTTCAAGAGGCTGAGGGATCCTCTAGCGAGGCATGCTCTATTTTCCCTATGGGGTACAAGGTCACAGAGATCGTGACTGTCTAACTCCCCAAACAGTTGAGTGGTAGATGGTGGAGGCTCCACCGAGGAAGTGGAAATGGTATGAGCATGAGCGTCAACCAGACGATGAATGAGGCATGGAAGAAGGACATGCATTTGGAGGTATTTGAGGTCACTAGGCACTACCAGAACCACCACCTAGGTGGTCTACCACTAGCTTAGGGAACGGGTGGACAAGGACAAGCCCAGCTATAGGTAGTAGAGGCTCACGATCCTGAAATCCCTGATATGATATGAGGTATGATTTGTATCTTCTCTACTTTAGCAGTAATTCTTGTAAACATAGTTGCTAGAAATTATTTCTTTGTTATGGACATAGTTTGGGATTCTGAGATTCTGAATCAGCTTTTATCTCGATCATTGTGTTTGGATACACATACGATAGGAGATTCAGCGGTCACATAATTGTTCTGACATTGTGATGTTACTCTTGAAGGAGAGAGTTTTAGATGAGATATTCTAATAGTGGAATTGAACCCCTATGATGTCATTTTTGGAATAGAATGACTATCAGTAGTTCACGCATAGATTGATTTCTTAAGACGTACAGTGTAATGTTTGGATAGAGATGGAGGCTAGTTTTCCTTTGTTAGTGAGAAGGAAAATAGAGCATCATGATATGGACTTTCACATAAGAGGGTGAAGTCGATTACATGTCTTCTAGCTTGCATTTATTTTGACACGGTGGAAGAGGTGAGTCCATAGTTTCCAGTAGTGGGGGAAAAGTATAATGATGTATTTGCAGAAGATGTATCATGACTACTTCTTCATATAGAGGTAGACTTCCTCATTGACATATACCCAAGAACATCACTAATATCTACAAAAGTATATCGAATGGCCCCTATGGAGCTCTAGGAGCTAAATTTAAAGTTTGAGGACTTATATAGGATTGGATTCGTAAGGACCGGTTTTTCTCCATGGGTATCCCTAGTGTGGTTTTATAAGAAGGAAGATGGATGTTTGAGGATATGTGTGGAATTACGGAGCCTAAACTAGGTGATCGTGAAGAAAAAGTATCCTCTGTTTAGGATTTATGATCTATTTTATCAGTTGAAAGGAGTTAAGTGGTTCTTGATGATAGACCTCAGATCAGGTTATCATCAGCTTTGGGTAAGGGATGTGGACGTACCGATAATAGCCTTTATATGTCAATATGGCCATTTCGAGTTCTTGATTATTCCTTTCGGCATGACCAATGCTCTAGAAGTGTTCAGGGGGCTCATGAATAATAATTTTCAGCCATACCATGATTTCTTTGTGGTGTTCTTCATCGATGACATGTCGGTGTACTCAGCGTCCGAGGAAGAGCACGATGTACACTTGAGGGTAGTTCTAGATACACTCTAGGAGCACCAGTTATAAGGGAATCACTCGAAGTATGAGTTTTGGATAAGGAAGGTCACCTTCTTGGTACATTTCATCTCAAAGGCTTGAGTTGTAGTGGATCCAGCGAAGATCAAGGTAGTACTTGCTTGGGTAGCACCTAAGAGTGTTACTGAGGTGCGGAACTTCCTTGGATTACCGGGATAATATCCAAGGTTCGTACCTGATTTCTACAGAGTATCAGAACCAATGATTTCATTGAAAAAGAAGGGGAAACCCTTCCTGTGGTCAAAGACATGCCAACTGTGCTTTCAATAGCTGACATAGAGCTTGACTAGTGCTCCCATTATGAGGTTTCTAGAGGAGGGAACTAACTATATGGTTTACTATGAGGCATCAAGGACTGGACTAAGTTGTGTCCAGATGTAGGATGATGTAGTGATTTATTATTTCTCATGACTGTTGAGGCCTCATGAGTATAATTAAGTTACTCATGACTCAGAGATGGCAGCAGTATTCTTCACACTGAAGATGTGGCGACACTACATGATGGGCCAGCGGTTCATTGTTTACTCAAAAGACAAGAGTATCTGATAAATATTCACATAGAATGATCTGAATCTAAGACAACGACATTGGCTAGAGTTTCTCTAGGACTATGACATTGAGATAGTCTATAAACCTAGGAATGGAATGTAGTGGCGGATGCACTTAGTCGGAGATCGAGTTCGCAGCTACTGAACGAGGCTTTACATTAGTTATCCTCGATTAAGATATCCTACGTGGATAGAGATGAGATAGTCTACCTCCAGTCAATGGAAGTTCCCCCTCCACTCCTTTAGAGAGTTAGGGAGGTGCAACTTGAAGACAGAAGCTGCGAGACTACACATTCCCAGATACCCTCCGGTCATGCACCTGATGGATATTCGAAAGGTTGGGAACACACTTTTCTTTTTCAAAGGATGCATAGTTATACCAGTGGCACTATGAGAGGAGGTGATGTGTAAGTTCCATACATCCCCCTTGGTAGTACATCTAGCAATGATGAAGATGTATCAGGACCTCTGGCGTTAGTACTGGTGGTCTGGGATGAAGTAAGTTGTGGCAGTGTTTGTTTCTAGATGCCTCATTTTCCAACAAGTGAAGGTCGACCACCATGTACCAGCAGGCTTGACCCAACCCTTCGATATACCAGAGTGGATGTGGGAAGGGATATAGATGGACTTTGTGACGGGGTTACCACATACATCTAGAAGGCACGATACTATCTGGGTGATCGTTGACCGACTCACCAAGTCGGCCCACATCCTTTTATTCAAGATAAAGGTTCGGTTGAGATATTGGGACGTCTCTAAGTTCATGAGATCGTGTGATTACACTGGGTGCCTTCGATGATAGTATTAGAACATTATGTACAATTCACATCATGGTTGTGGAAAGGATTGCAAGAGGCTTTTGGGACTCAGCTTCACTTGAGTTCAGCTTTTAACCCATAGACACATGGTCTAACTGAGTGGACCATCCAAGCCATGGTGGATATTCTTCGTGCATCTGTCCTACATTTTGGCCAACGTTGTGAGGATGACTTACCCATGGTGGAGTACACGTACAATAACAGCTATCACTCCACCATGGTAAGGTGCCCTTTGAGGCATTGTATGGACGACCATGTAGATATCCCTTGTCATGTATGGATCTAGGAGAGCCAACACTTGTGGGCCCAATGATGGTACATGCTGCCACCAAGAAGGTGTAGGTCATCCAAGAGTGGATGAAGGTTGCACAGAGCCGACATAATTCTTATTTTTCTAAGCGATGGAGACCACTGGAGTTCCAGGAGGGGGACCACATATTCATGTCAGTTTCCCCTCGATGGGGATTATAGAGATTTACCTGAGGTAGAAAACTCTCACCGAGGATTATCGGACCATTCCGGATACTTTGGAGGTTTGGAAATGTGGCGTACCTCTTAGCATTGTCACCTCAGTTGGAGTGGGTGCACAAAAAATTCTACGTATCCTAGCTAAGAAAATACGTGCATCACCCATCTCACATCATCGACCAAGCGAGCATGAGATTGACGATGGGGACACTTTTTTGGAGTACCCAATGAAGATAGAGGATCAACATGAGTGGATCCTTCATGGGTGGTCGATACCTCGAGTGTGCATTCTGTGGAAGCACATAAATCTCTAAGAGAAGACATGGGAGTGAGAGGCTCATATGCATTCTCAATACTCCTCTTTGTCTGTGTAGCCTTTTTTGGTTTTTGAGGACATAAATCCCCAATGTGGGGAGAATGTAAAGACATGGAAAATTCCATGTCATTTTTTTAATTAAATATTTGTGATTATTAAGAGTCTGTGAAAATTGATGACAAATGATTCCGAAACCCGGTGTTCCCAGATTGAATTTCATAACTTTTTTGCGTACTTTCAGTAAACACGGGGGAATTTTCAATTTTTTTAACCAATGCTCGGAATTGAAATATGAGAGCACCATTGAATCTGCAGCACCGAGATTTTCATAAGAGAAGCTTCACATCATCCACAGTTGGTCGGGAGAAAAAATAGTTTTTGGGATTTTTAGGGAATAATTAAATAATAGGTAATTGTTATTTTCTTTTATTTTTTCTCCAACATATGAGAGGAGGTGGAAGAATCGGTGACTTTTCAAGCCATTTAATGGATTGACTCATAAAATTCATAACTCCACCATTGTGAATTAAAAGAGGTTAATTAATTCATTTAATGAACCTCATTAATACTTCAAAGTGTTACTCACAACTCCCCCACCTATTTAAATAGAGCTCGGGGTGGGGTTTTGTCACATCTTCTTTAAGTGAGGAAACTCTGGTGAAGTTATACGAAAACATCCACCGTTAGAGGACGAAAAATCAAGTATCAAGGATCCAGGATCGATGAATGATGACGACTCCATCCAACTTGGACGCTCCTCCTGCCGCAACCGTAACGCCTTCAACGGATCTTGAGGTAGGGGTTTATGTTTGGTTTTGGTTTAAAATTATTGAGATGTGTTTATTTAATGTTTTATCTTAGATAAATATTCTCATTCTAGTCATCATGTTAACGCAGAGGGAACTGGCCAAAGATACTAGGCCCAGACCCTCCGCCGCTTCATTCATGTTGCGTTCTTCATGGAAGACTGTATGAAATATTGACGGAAAAGTGAGATACAGGGTCACAATATGATGAAGACAGTCTGGGGGACACATAGTCATAGATGGCACCAAGAACCAATCACCAGAGCATGTCCCATGGTCTGCGAAAAGAATTGTTGGTGCACCATGCCGAAGGCGGCTGGTGGTGGCCGAAGGAGGTCTGTGACAACTAGACACGAGCGGTGGAAAATAGGTACGTCATCGCGTGATATGGGGGATAGAGGTGGATGGTCTGAGCCATCCGCATAGGAGAAGGGCAGTGCTAGTAGGCACTAATAGAGGCAGTAGCTGCAGCCTGTGGGCCATAGTAGGAGGGGGCGGTGTGGCCCTTCATCGCACTGGGTCGGCTGGAGACCAGTCGACACCCCTGGACGACTGTTTCCCCACCTGCCGGATGAAATTTCCATAGGTCCACAGGGCCATCTAGAGAGAGTGATCCACCTTCAGGCAAACCGGGTTGGATGTGGGACGACCGAACGGGCCGGACCCGCCCCGCGGCCCAGTCCTGGTGGGCCGAGCCCCTACCGGTGGGCTAGACCAACAATGTCTTCGTCACACGAACCTGCCAGGTCGACCCCAATGGGCCGAACCCAGTGAACAGGGCCAACTCTTAACAGGATAGACCTGGGTATGGTTAGGTAGACACTAGGACACATTGTGTTTGGTCGGCCTGACCGAGTCGGACCGGGCCCAAACCCAACCGGACCCCCGAATAAAGGAATGTCTGTAACTAATGAACCATGTATCTATTGAAAACACCATTAATGGAATTGGGACCTGTTTTGGGAAGTGCTCCCTTTGGCGTATTTTGGTGGACCTGACCGAGTTGGGCTGGACCGAGGTGTGATCGCCCACGTTTTATGGAAATGGGTGTAAATAATAGACCGGGTGTCTGAGCGACACACCATCTTTGGCATAAAGACCCTTGTGACACGGGGCTCCTTTGGAGTTAATCTAAGTGAGTTTTGAAGGTGTTTTATGTGCGATGTAGGTTGGATTGGTATTGAATCCAACTGGTCCATTTTAACAAAAGTCCCCAAATCTCACATATCGGGTTTCCGATCGGCGCGCCGTCTGCCAGGTTGGGACCCCTATGACTGGGCAGTCCCATGGGTTTGATTTTTGCAGGTCTTCATACTGGTTGAATTATGATTGACTGCTTGAGGAGAAGAATCTTCCGAAGATCAAGAATGCTACGTGTGGGAATATAGTGGCTGGTTATGACATGAATAATAAGAGCGACCAATACGGGTCAATATTTTATACTCCAAAGTGGGTTGATCTAGTTGTATGACTAATCAAACCTAACTCTTTACCAGCATCCAATATGGGTCATCACCAGAAGCCAATACAGGTCAGTACCAACGACCATTACAGGTCATCACCAATGACCAATGCGAGTCAGAACTAGAAACCAATATGTGTCAGCCCCATCGAACAATATGGGCCAGCATCTGGCGACCAAAACATGTCAGAATACAGTGAACTATATAGGTCGGTAGTTCAATAACAATGGATAGGATGATTTGGAATTATGACTAGTCATCCCTATCCCAATAACAATGAAGTTATACTGTTAGAGTGAGATGTATCTTTTTTTTAATTGGTTCATGATTTAGATCATTCTTGTAATATTAAATTTGTGGTATTTATGCTGATTTCTTCCATTTTGGATTACTGAGAGACCTTCTAGCAACTCGGGGTCCCCTACTGAGTTGTTATACTCACCCCTGCACAACATCTGCCCGCACGTGTGTGACTGGTGCAGACTGCTGACACTACGAGGTAGACTTTGGAGGTTTGGGACATGGTGGAGATTGGTGCAATGGGAGCAGTAAAGATCCAATTATTCAACTTCATACATAGAGCTACTCCCCTCCATGTATAGCTACAGGGTAGATACGAAAATTGTTTACTGTCATTTCAGTTTCTAGGGATTGTATTCTAACCCACACTTTTCAATTTATTATTGTACTTGTGGTTGTACTTTACTATCATGGTTATACCTTATTTTTTTTTCAACGTTTTCCATTTTTGAGTGTTTAAGGATATCTAAGTCAATTCCATCCATGTTCGGTAAAAGCGTTCAGGTGCTAGTCACCAACCCCTAGCCTATGGAAGTTGGGCTTGGCATACTCACATCCAAGCCCCGTAGGATGAGAAGGAACATGATGTATTGTTTATTTAGTTATTACCCATACATACATATGTTCTAGAACCAAATACAATTTCATTATCCATATAAGGATTCAATTTATCAGAATCCATTTTCTCTACACCTCACCAACATTTCAGGATATTTTTATACAAATATTCTTTTCCATATTCTTATACATTGTTTTCTCATTAATTCTTTATCATCACAGTACTGATTGTAAACTAATACATTTCCTTGAAACCAAATATATCTACTAAAACCGTTTACATATATTATTATAAAATTATTAACACAATAATCCCTTAATTACTAGCCAATGGGTGTGAATACTAGTATTAGTGAAAAATTAAGATTATAATACATCACTGTAATGTAAAACATGGAATCCTTATTTTTTTCTTACCCTAGTGATATCACATGTCCATTTGAGCCCCTAAAACTGTGTCAAATTACTAAGGGAATATGAATATTAAATGAGTGATCTAGAAAGCCTAGTATGTAATTTAACATGATAGGGGAACATATTGTGTGCGTCAGGAATATAACATGATATTAGAAAATAAAATCATATTATTTATAAAATTGAATAATATGATATGGAACATGGTATTGTATGATCATGGAATCATAAGAATTGTGTAAAAAACATATAATATAACATAAACAAGAGTCAAGGATAACTGACTAGAAAATATCACATGGTGGAAAAAGTCCCATTCTGGATTGGGATTAATTCTAAATCCAATACATGACTTCTAATGATATTATAATAGTATATAATGTTTTGGTGTGATATATTGGTGCACCTATTTGATATACAAGTTCAACAACTTGGAAGTCAATAATAAATAAAAACATAATATTTATAAAATGAATTAAATTGGGTTTCAAAATCTTTCATCATATCATAATAAATGTAATGTTTATAATAATGGAATTCATGAAATTTACATAATCCATGTATAATTCCGTTAATGGAAATGAAATTTAGCATAGTATATATGTGAGAGACACATATACATAATTTATAATAAATTCATAACATCAAATATAATTTTCATTGAGGACATTACATTTAAAAATATTAAAAAATTTCTTATATAGAATTTGATTTTCTCTTTGATTAATATCAAAGGATGTAATCATAGATGGAAGATGTTTTTGAAAAGATATCAATGAACATTTTTTGAGATAAATACAAAATCTATTTTAAAAATTCTAATTTAAACACTAAAAAAATTCTCAAACATTATGTATTTTTTTTAAATATTTTAAACATAAAAAGAATTATACAAAATGTTAATGTTTGTGATATAATAATATTTCCATTCATGATGAATAAATTAAAAATTATTTGTTTCACATATTTTTATGAAATTAAAAAATATACCTTGTTCATGAAATGAAAGGTGAAAAATTTTAATTATCAATTTTTAAAAATTTAATATAAAATATACACTAAACGATCATAGTAAATTATTTTCGAAAGAATTTTTAGAATACCTAGAATTTTTAGTAAAATGGTTTTATAACTAAAGAGAGACATGATGTATAATTTTAATAAAAATAATTTCTTAATCATTTTATGTAGTAATGAGAGAAAAATGGTTTTATTACATGAGAAATTCATGAATAAAAATAGAATAATAGAATTAAAATGTTTCATTTTATATTGATAAAATAATTTTATTCAATGGAGATTGTATCACAAGAAATCCCAATTAATATAAATCATCAATGGTTAAAATTTAAAATATTAGTACAAAAATATGAAAAATGATGGAAATCAGTTTTCTAAAAACTAACATTTTTTACATTAAAATTCTTTCTTCACATTATATTATTTATATTCTAATAAGTATTATTATCAATAAATAAGTAGTATAATATTTCATTAATCACTTCATATCATTCATTAAAAATAATATATGTTGAATAAAAATAAGTTATATTATAATAAATTATTCTAATCAAATATTATCATTTTTATTTCTTTCCACAATGATGAATTTAATATTATTTCATTTTTCACCATAATTTTCATAACATCAATATTACTATTGGATATTTGTATATCTAATAAACATATTTGTAATATATATATATCAAATGACCAAATATATAATGGTTTTATTTAATACATTTTAATATCCTAAAAAGCATCTCAAATTACCATCCATCTTAAGCAATTATATCACAATTGAAATATTTATAGTATATCTAATGTTTTTCATCATATACATTGTTATTATTAGAACAATTATCATCAATAAAAAACATAGAGATCTATATTTCATGATTGTTGATATTTTATTAACCTATTAATTAAATTTTATTATAGTTTCCATAATGGTATATCATAATTCAATATCTAAAATTATTATAATTTATCTTGTCAACAAACATTTTAATTAAACAAAATGTTTATTGTTTTATTTAAAAATATAGGAATTTGTGAAATATTTTATTAAAAAAAATTTATTTTAAGTAAAGTTATTATAATAATAATTATGTTTTATATATAAACTCCCTTAAATAAAATGCATCATCATAATTATATTTATAAATAATAATTGAAAACATTTGAGGGTATCCACAAGATAGAAAAGTGTTATTATATGATTTGTAATGAGATATAAAATATTTTTGATTTCGTATGATTTAGAAACACATATTCTCCCCAACTATTTTAGAAAAATACCTGACAAGGACTAACCTAATGTATCCATACCTAGTTTGGTGGTATACCATTACTACTACCCTAAGACAACCTATAATTGGCCATGGGCTGCTGACTAGAACTATGTAGGAATGTTTTCAAAAAATTGAATCCTTATCCATTAAATAGATATAATAAAACCTTAAAAATATATAAATTAATACTATAAAAATTTATTACAAAATAATTAGACTACAATGATTGCATGTGAAAATAAATTCTAATATATCCCGCAGGGAAGGGAAAATGTTCAAATGAATTTGAAAATACTAGAATGTAAAGCAATGGGTATCACCTATCAACCAAATTATTTATTTTATTATACTTATGAAACAACTATTACTTCATCCATCATGATTCATCATTCTATATAATACACAAAATACATTTATGGGAATTATCTCCAAACAGACCACTCCAACTCCAAATCCACATAGAACAACATAAAACCAATATATCAACATCATATATATATAATGTGTGGAAATAATACCCAAATGGGAGATTATAAAAATAAAATGATGAATTACATAAAAATAAAAAAATAAAACATAAGGAAACATGTATGCTCAACACCTGGTAAATGTCGAAACCATGGAAATGGAAAAAAGAAATTCATAACCCCATTTAATATCAATTTTTGTTGTAATGGAGAGTTATGGAAAAAATTATGAATAATAATGATATATTTTATAACTATTATTCTAAAATATGAAAGGAATATTTGAATCATTGTAGATCTATTTCTCAAACATCTTGCGAGAAATGAAATTGGAACTATCATAGAATAATTGTATATATAAGTCATGATGTCAATAGATTGCTATAAAATTTCACTGTGGCGTATCCCTGGGATACATTAATTCACAAGTCTCTAATAAGTATTTATAACATCATCTCTATAACTACCAATTTTCCTACTAGAAAATCAGTTATTAGAAAAAGATTTATCACCAATAAATGATCATTAGTTGACGGAATACTATATACCTATAAATATTAATATTAAATTATTGATACTAATTTTTGAGCTATTTATTCAGTGAAACCCATTATATTTTTTATGAATGAGTGGGACCCATGTCTCTCTGATTGGTATATATATGGTCGACGGAATAAGGACCCATTGTGGAGGATTCATGCCTTTCTTGAGATGTAAGAAGGAGGGGGACAAAATCAATAGATTTAGGAGATGTAACCTAATATTATGTGGGGGATCAATGACCTTGTATATTAATATTAATTGTGAGACTCATAATGTGAAATAAATACACCTGTATGAGGGGTATAGACTGAAAAGATGCTCAAAAAGCAATAAATAACCATTCCATCGACAATGTAGTGTTAAACCTAAATATTCCCATCTTACCTTCTAATAAGTATTGTATGTCTGAATGGAACAAGAAATTGTGGTATATATTTTGGAGAATAATGTATATGAATCATTCATGAACAAAATTGATTTCATGTGAAAAATATCCATTTTATCATATCACAAATTGTAATGTCCCGACTCGGGAACGACACGATGATGCCCCGTGTCGATCAATCACATGTCCTTAGGCGCACATCCCCATATTCCTGAGGCTACCAACTAGAATCTTGGGTCCAGAAAGTCAGCAATCGGGATAATATACCCCTTTTATCATAGTAAAACACCAGTGTATGTATATAATCCAAAACAAAATCATATGTAACCATTACAATACCAATATCATAAGATAACCAAAATTGCTAATACAATATTCAATTGAAAGAGAAAAAATTATATACACATGTAAGAGGAAAATTGTCTAAAATGAAACTAAATTTAAATACAGTAATGACTCTCAAGTATGTCTTGCACAATGTCTAGTTACCACATCCATGTTCCATCCCAAAATTAAAAATCTAATCCATATCAATTTCCCTTAACTATACCTTCAACAATAAATTCTATTCAAGTACCAATTAGGTTTCATGAGTTGGGTGTGGGTACAACTTAATTGGCCACCACTAAAGGTGTAAAAATAAAATCCTGTCCAAAATAGTGAATGCAGTTCTATATCAAAATAAAGGAAATTCATATATAAATAGTTATCACATTATAATTTATTTTTTATTTAATAATATTTACTCCATGGTTCCCTGGGATACCCGTACCTATATAATAGATTCGGCTCATTCCAAAGCCAGTTGTGTTCCCTAGGTAAAATAATATATTAATACAGGCTATGACTCATGTCAGATCTCATAGTATTCAAGGGTGATATGCCATCTCATTACTAGATTCGAATCATGTAGGAGTTTAATGTGTCATCATGTGATGCCATATCACGGAGTGCCTTTATATCTATTACTTAAATTCACACATAAATTATAATGATTCCAAAAAAAATTCATAAGTAAGTTAACAATGTTACCATTATCACCTCTCAATATAATGACTATGTTCTCATTCCATTAACCATGATTATAATAACCATGTAACCATTTTTACTTTTAATCTGAACGACCATGTTCATATTCCTTTACTCACAATTATAATTACCATGTTACCATTTACAAATATTAATTTATAATGACTGAATTACCATTCTTTCACACATAATTATTTCATATTTAATTATTCACCTCAATTCAGTTAATAATTCAACAATTAGTTAAATACATCAATATCCATAATTAACTCCCCAATTAATTAGGTATTCTAGTACATTAATTAATTCGTCAATTAAATAATCAATAACAAAATTCATATATTATAATTAAATATCTATAATTAATTAACACATTTAAAATATCAACAGGTCAAAATACATTTAATATTTAATTATCTAGATTATAATATCAACGCAAAAAATTAATTAATGATTAATTATCTTAATCTACCCAATTAAATATCTCATATGTAATACCATAATTAATTATCTAGATTATAACAACTAAATATCATTATCAATTTACCAAATTAATTTTCTAATAGTAATACCCCTTGGTCTCATTATTAATTCTTAAATTAATGATATATTTCAAAAATTCTTCAATAAATAATTTGTTCAACCAAACTAACCAATTTAGTAATTAAAGTGCTTATGAAATCTAGAAATTCAAAAACATTTCATACAAAAATAAAATCCATGACTATGAAAATTAGATTTTAGACCATTTAACGTAAATCGTTGATGGAAGTTCATTCAATGAAAATCCATAGAATTCGAGTATCATAATGATGTAGATCAAAGTGTTAGATTTAAATCACTAAATCAAGATCAAGGATATCAAGATCCAATCAATCGAGATTTAGATCTATAATCCTATATCTATATCTAAATAAAAAGGTTTATATTTAAATAAATAGAGGATACATTCCACCAAAATATCAAGGAAATAGATAATATTGAATGGGATAGGCATTGGGATGAGATACACTCATTGAAAGATGAGTGGATACTCTATTCAATCTTTTAACCTTGATGAATGGCGGCTATACGTCCTTACAACCCCTCGACATAGATCTAAAATCACCTAAAAGGGTCTAGTACCTTTTCCAGGGTCAAATAAGTTGTATTTCAGGTGTTCATGTGATTTTAAAACTAATTTTAGGGTGATTAATAACTATATATACAGATTTCTACATAGGTTCTCCTAGTTAGGTAAACTATGTACCATCCATGTAGACATCATTCTCTAGGATTACATGGTTGACAGGGTTTGGGAACATAGTTTTCTCTAACTATGAGTCAACCATGGGAAGGACCATTTTCATAAATGATTTTTTAAACTCTACCCAAACACACCCCAAGTCCAAAATCCAATCAAATGTACTTAAAAAACAAAAGGTAACTGACATTTTACCTCTGATAACTCAAAAACACAAAATATTACAATATCCTCACCTTATAACAAGTCATTATTGATCTATACTTCCAAAAATTCTTATGATTCCAAGAAACAAATATTGGTCCTTTTACCTCTCAAGTATTTTTTCCTTTCCCATGTTTCCTCTTCCACACATCCATGTTTCCATAACACATGAACTAATAGAACAATCTTTCCCCAACAACACTTTCTCACTGAAGTCTAGTACATGTATCAGATGCTTATAAAAAAGAAACTATCTCCATGTGAACCCCATATACATCGATATAAAATGAACATTTGAGTTGATAAAACCATATTTATGACACATGGAAGATTTCATGTGATCTCAAGTGCAACTCCCCATACACCAGAGGATGGAAACTAGCAGCAAGGGTCTAGTAAGTCAGTATTTTGGAGACTCTACCATCTTTTATCAGAGAAAAACATCATCCAAAGTACATATGAAATAGTGAAATCATATATAACCATAACATTAACATTTTCACAAGATAACCAAAACAAAAAATACAATATTCAACTGAAATAAAAAACATGCTACCCAATGGTAAGTGTCAAATTGTCTAAAATAAAACTAAATGTAAAGACACAAATGCCTCTCAAGTGGGTCCCAAAAAATGCGTGGTTCTCTCATCCATATTCCATCTGAAAATTACCAATATAATCCAGGTACATTTCCCATATCCTATTATGCAACATGAATTTTTATTTCGGTACCGATCTGGCTGACCGAGTATGATGTGAGTACAACTTAGTAGGACACCACCAACCATATTTAAAAAACATCATTTCAAAACAAAGTATAAGTTTTTCTATAAATAAATAAAGACAATTAAAAAATAAATGATTATAAAATTATCATTTAATCTTTATTTAATCATATTAACTCTATCGTTTTTAAGGACACCCACACCTCTATTCTACCTTTAGCTTCTTCCAAAGCCTGATGTGTTCCCTAGGTAATATAATATCATAATGACTTCTCTGACTCATTCTAGAGCTCAATTTATTCATATGTGATATGAAATCCTTGTAGAAAATTTAACCCATGTCAGAGTTTAAAGCATTATCATGTGATTCCATATCTTAGAGTGCCGTTATCACCATTATTTAAATTCACACATAAATTCCAAGGTTACAAATAACATGTTAAAAATTAAGATGGACGTGTGATCATTATTACTTCTTGATAGAATGACCATGTTCCTAATTAATTATCCATAAGTACAATGAACATGTTACCATTTATACATATTATTTGAACAAACATGTTCTCGTTCAATTACTCACAAGTACAATCACCATGTTAATATTTATACTTCTCAATTTGGAATAAACATGTTCAAATTCATTCATAAGTGAGTAATTAAAAATTAATTATTCACTTAAGTTCCATTACTAATTCAAAAATTATTTAAATACATCAATATACTTAATTAACTGTCCAATTAATTTGGAACACCAGTCCATTAATTAATTAATCAATTAATTAATCGGTAATACAATTCATATCCTATAATTATTTTTCATAATTAATTACCTCATTCAAAATAACAACTATTGATAATTAAATATAGATTTAATTACCTAGATCATAATATAAAGACACAAAATTTATTCATCATTAATTATCTCAATCTATCCAATTTAATATATCATAATTAATCCCCTGACTTATTCTATAGATTACAACCCCTAAATCTCATAATCAATTCCCTAAATTAATTATATTATAGGATAACAGATTTTTCTCATTATTAATTCATCAATTAATATTTTATTTGAAAAATTCATCGATAAATTAATTGGACAACAAAATTAACCCAATTTAGGCATTCAATTTCTAATGAATGACATCAATTATAAAATTTTTCACACACACATCAAATCCATGACTATGAGAATTTGATTTTGGACCACCTACATAAAATTTATAGTGGTCGTATGTTCAATGAAAATCCACAAAATCCAAGAATAACAATGATGTAGATTAGTGTTATAGATCTAAGTCCCTAAATAAAGATCAAGGATATCGGGTTCTAGTCAATCTAGATCTAGACATACAATATTATATTTATATCTATGGAAAAAGGTTTATGTAGGGCCATTTTTCAGATAATTATTATAATAATCCCAAATAATTCCATTTTAAAAGTCATACTAATTTACTTATTATGTTATAAATAATATTAATAAATTAAATGAATATTTAAAAATTAATAAATAACGCCACAAGGTATATTAAATTTCAATAAGTCAATAAATTATGTATATTTATGTTTCAATATTTTTACTACTGTATATTTACATGTACGTATGAATTTTACTTAACATAGTATCGTTCTGTATAAGATAGACACTTTCAATGTTTTTCAATGTCACTAACACTGATTGGTTTATATATTCACTGATGGATGACTCAGTGATGGAGAATCCCCAATCCAAGAATACATTGATGCCAGACTCACAGATAGAAAAACAACACACCGATGGACATGTCATCGATTATCGGTCACACTGATAGTTCTAAGGAATTATCGATGGACGAGTCAGCAAAGAGTGATGCACCAATAGTTTAATGGACTTACCAATAAATGATTCACCAATGGGTGATGCACCGATAGTTCAAAATGAGTCACTGATGATGACTCACCGATGCCTGGATAGACCAAGAGCACAAATGACTCACTAATGCCCAAAGTCACTAATATCGAAGGAATGGACTCACCGATACAGAGAGTCACCAATACTGACAGACTAATGTCAAAGACTCTACGATACTTATGACTCACTGATAGTCATAGAAATTTTTTTAATTTTATTAACTAAATGTTATATGTAAAAGTCATTTTTTAAAAAATTATTGTTTCTGAAATTATTTAATATTGTCTATATGATATTTCGAAGATAGTATGTGGTACATGCATGTGGGAAGATCATTGTTTTTGCTGGACCTCGAAGTATAAAAGATTTACAAGCCAGATCACTCAACATATGAGAAAAATCACAGTATCAAATAATGTGAAATGTGCATATGCATATCTATAATTCTCAAAAACCCACGAAATCAAAATAAATAACATACGGGGAGATCAAAAAGTAATGAAAATGTGTTGAGCTACACTAAACGCCTTTTGAACATAAATCATAACATTTCATACTCATGGAAGCCAGAACACTGAGGATACGACACACTGTTATAGAGTCAACAACAAAATATGGACTCGAACATATATTTCACTACATAAAATGAGTCCAAGGCTTCACTGTATAACACACATAGACTTATAAATAGTACTGTATATCATTTTCTCTATTGTGTTAATGTTTTTACTTTTCTGAGGAGTGTGTGTATGTGTCTGTTATGCACACATAATATCATATGAATAACTAAAGGATACTTCATATCCTCACATCTCAATCTCTATTTAATATTTTGTATCCCACATAGAACTATGGATGATGTTATGTGTAAACTATTTGTTATTTTCTGACGAAGAACTGTGGTAGAGGTCATGTGTGACCATGAGAACCATAAGTTCTGTTGTGAAACCTGATCCCAGGTGTGGATATAACTTTTTTGTTAATTTAAAATATTTGGTGGAAGTTGTTCACTTAGTGGAGAGGAATATGTCTCATCATGAGACTGAACTTCTTTTTAAAATTTCTATTGTTGCTTTTTCTACTTTTTCTTACTATTTTTTAACAAATTTTATTCAAAAAAATATAAACTCTGATAGGTAGTTAGAAAAGTGTTTATAATTGTTTTTAACTTGTATGTTAGTTTCAGAAGTTAAATTAATCTTCATATTAGTATTACTGAGAGATAATCAATATTTTGAGAAATTAATTGAACATTCAAGACTCTTATAAATTCACTAAAAACATAATTATAATATATTTTTATTTATTGGAATTTTTCAAAGAACTGATTATCAACATAATTTTTTTATCATATATTTACCAAATATTTTAGAAATCTACTCTGACCAACATTTTGTATCAAAGGATTTATGAATTTTTAATTTTTTAATGCTTCTTAAAAAACATTCAACATCATTTATATTTGAATTTCCAAGATCTTAAAATTACTGTTAAAAATAAATTTAATATTTCATTGAAATATTTTCCAAATTTATGTTATAAGCAATATATTAAAGGAGATACTAAATGTGAAAAACCTTTTTTCAATGGGACAAATTAGGCTCAGTGGAAGCATAAAATGGAAATACATTTAGAAAGTATTGGATTTGAAATCTGGACTGCTATTGAATGTAAATATGAAATCCCTAAAACAGTTAGAAACAATTGGGATGAAGCTACCAAGACTTCCTATAACAATAAATGTAACGAATGAAATTCTCTATAATATGCACTTTGATAAGAAGAATTTAATCGCTTTTCTTCTTATAAAATTGCTCACGATATTTGGGACACATTGTTTATTTCTCATGAGGGAACAAATAATGTAAATGATATGTGATTAAATAATTATACTATTAAATACGACAATTTTAGAATGAAGACTGATGAATCTATTTCTAATCTGTATCTCAGGTTCAATGAAATTGTGGACATAATGATTTCTTTAGGAAGATTTGTCACAACAAAGGAACAAATCATGAGAATTATATGATACTTACCTGATAAATATAGATGAACATCTTTCTCAATTAGAGAATCACATGACATCTAAAAAATACTTGTTAAAAAACTCATTGGAAAACATATGATGTATGAAAATGTGGTAAAAGTCAATAAAGGGGTGGATGAAGAACCTAAGAGAAAATATATTGGCTTCAATACTACTACCTCTATGAAAAAGAAAAAAAACAAACGTGTTAACCTTTGTTAAAAGATCAATTAATGATGACTCAACATCAGATAGTGATGAAGGGATGGCTCTGCCAGCCAAAAGATTCATGAAATTTTATAGACAGATTAATTTTTTCCGAAATCCAAATTATAAAAGAAGATATGATAGCAAGGGAAGATGGAAAAAGGAATGGAAGATAAATCACACATCAGAGGAGACTGTCTTCTATGAATTTAGGAGGAGTGGACATTTCAAAGCTGTTTATCCAAAGTTAAAATAAAAAATGTCGTTTGAAAACAAATATAGGAAGAATAAGAAAGATATGAACACCTCCTGGAGAGCCTCTGAAAATATCATTAGTGAATCAGAAAAAATCTCATGATGAAAAAGATGACATGTAAAATATTTTTTTTATGACAAATACATCTGAGGTAACCTTATATTCTCTAGAACACTATTATTATTACTCTGAAAATGAATGTGAGTATGAGAATGTGATAAGTGATGAACTCTTTGAATATTGTAACATGATTGACGAAACATGTAATGAACTCAAATTTAAATATAAATACATAAAAATGAAGCATGATCCTACTATAACTATTAAGTCTAAACTAAATATGAAAAGGAAAATAATGCTCAATAGCTAAAGGAAAACAATTAGTTAAACATGTCTAATGACCAATTGAATAAGGATTTACAATATTTTACCAATTTAAAAGATACACTTACACAAATTCTTGGTAAACAGATAGATCCAAAGAACACTTCTATTATTGGATATCATCCTGGGAATCTAAATTTATCTAAAACACATTTCATGACTAAATCTGGAAAAAATGATTCTTTTCCCAAAAATAACGATTTTACTACAAGTAATAGTTCTAAAAAATATTTTACTACATCATGTTTTTCTGGACCAAATATTGTTTACTTTTCAAATACCAAGTATTCTACATATAAGAAACCCATGAGACAATTGTGGGTTCTTAAAGATTATATTACTAATGTTTCTGGATCCAGAAAAATATGGGTAGAAAAATCATTTCTTGGATGATTTTTTGGTAGGTAAACTGCCTAAAGAGTTCTTGTAGAATGCATTGGTACTTAGATAGTGGCTGGTCAAGATATATGATAGGGTAATACTCAGGCTTCAATAAAATCATCAATATTGATGGAATACATGTCACACTTGGTGACAATGGTAAATGAAAAATCATCAGCTTAGGCCAGATTTGTAGCCCTAACACTATTTCAATTTCCAAAGTACATTATATTGATGGATTAAAATATAACATTCTTATCATATCAAAACTGTGTGATAATGGATTTAATGTCATATTTAAAAATGATTCGGGCCATGTTTTTTATTCCAAAAATAACTTGGTATTTACTTCTCTTAGAAATGTTAATGTATATACTATAAGTTTAGACACACTAGCCTCACATAATGATTACTACCTAAGTTCCTTTCACAAAGAGTATTATATCTATCATTGAAAACTAGTACATTTTAATGTACACTCCCTTAAGAAATTAACCTGAAAATATTTTTCTAAAGACCTCCCGAACTAGAGTTTCCAGACAATAGACTGTTCAATCCTTGTGAAAAGGGAAAGAAATCCATAATTTCATTCAAACCGAATAAAGAAGATAAAACTTCTCAACCACTAGATTTGGTTTACATGGACTAGTCTGTACCATCTAGATATTCAAATCTCAATGGGATTCATTATGTTTATATTATTTTAGATGACTTATATAGGTATACTTGGAAATTTTTCTTAGTTCACAAAAGAAATTATTGGTCTAATTTTACCAAGTATGCTAGGACTGTAGAAAATCATGGTGGAATTAAAATTAAATCCTTGAGAAGTGAACATGGAGGTGAGTTTGAAAATCAGTACTTTGAATAATGTTTCTCACAAAATGGATAGAGGCACAACTTATCTCCCCTAGAACACTTCAATATAATGGTGTAGTTTAAACAAGAAATAGAACCCTACATGAAATTTCCCAAATTGTGCCCAATTAATATAAACTACCAATCTATTTTTGGGATGAAGATGTTAATACAACATTTTATATAATAAATAGAGTCTTAATCAGACCCATTATTATGAAAAAATCTTATGAGTTGTGGAATAATAGGAATCCCAAGGTAAATTATTTTAATTTGTTTGGATGAGAAGTATATATACTGAAGACTCAATATATCCTTGATAACATTTCCTCTAAAAGTGATGAAGAAATATTCCTTCGATACACAACATCAAGAAAATATTATAATGTCTTTAATAAAAGAACCAATTGTGTGGGGTAATATTTACATGTCATTTTTGATTAAACATATCCTTATGACCCTAAGACCTCACTATGGAATTTTGAAGAGGATATGTCCAATCATGGAATTAATTCAAAACCTTCTGACCATCCTATAAAATAATCTATTAAAACTCCAGTTCTTGAAATTATATAAATTATAACCCAAATTAACCATAACAAAGTGATGGACCTGAAATAACTAGTCCTACTTTTACTAGACCATCTAGCACCCTTTAAAACCCTCTATTAGATGTTGTAGTTGCATATTTAGATAGAGGAACACAAAATAAAAATTCCATGAGAAACCATGTTGAACCTCAAGAATTCATTTCACAAAATGAAACTAAAATATCAATGATGCAATCCATGATGAATTTTGGGCGATTTCTATGAAAGAAGATCATAACAAGTATTACAGAAATAATGTTTGAAATCTTGTTAATAGCGCAAAAGATAAATTGACCATAGGAACTAAATTGGTGTTTAGGAATAAAGTAGATGAAGCTGGATATATAATTAGAAAAAATGATTGATTTGATGCACAGGGCTATAATCAAGAAGAAGGAATTGATTATGAGGAGACCATTTCACTGGTATCTAGGATTGAAGCAGTTAAAATATTTCATGTCTATAAAGCACACATATATTACAAACATTATAAAATGGATGTCAAAAGTGCATTATTAATTGGTTATATAATTGTAGATATATTTGTTGAACAACCCCCCATTTTTAAATACCAACAATTTCCCAAAACTGTTTTCAAGTTATCTAAATCTTTATTTGGTTCGAAATAAGCTCCAAGAGCATGGTCTAATGGTTATGTAACATCCTTGTTTCTAATAGTTTTAGAAATGGAGTTTTAGATTATACATTATTAATAAAAATAATTTCTAATGATGTTTTAATATCTAGAACATATGCAGATGAAATTAATTTTGGATCATCTAAAAATTCTTTTGGCAATGATTTTTCAAAAACGATGCATAGTGAATTTGTAATGCTTTTGATGGGTGAACATAAATTTTTTCATTGATTTTAAATATTTCAAAACAAATAAATAGTTATCATAAATCACTGTAAATACACTAATTATCTTTTGAAAATATACAGATTTGATAGAATTAAAAGTAGTGAAAGTCATATGAGTTCTACATGTAAGTTAGATCGTGATGAAAATGGGAAATCTGTTGATCAAAATTCTTACAGAGGGATGATAGGGAGTTTTCTTTACATAAATGATAGTATGAAAAACATTATGTTTAGTGTGTGTATGTGTAACATATTTCATGAAAACCAAAAAGAGTAACATTTAAATTCTGTTAAAAGAGTTTTCAAAGGCCTCAATTATACAACTAATTATGGACTATTCTACCCTAGACGAGAACCTTTTGATATGGTTTGATATTCTGATGCTGAATTTGGTGGGAGTAATTTTGATAGAAAGAGAACGTTTGGAACATGTCTCTTTTTGGGAAGGTCTTTAATTTCATGGTTTTGTAAAATGAAAAATTTGGTTTCATTGTCAACATCTAAAGTAGAGTACATTTATGTTGGTAGTTGTTGTGAACATATTTTGGGGATGAAACAAACTTTATTAGACTATGGGTTTCAATTCAAACATATCCCCCTAAATTGTGACAATAAAAGTACTATTAACATTTCTAATAATCCAATTTCTCATTCAAGAACTAAATATATTGATGTAATACATCACATTTTGAGAGATCACTATCAAAAAGGTGATTTAACTCTTCAGTTTATTAGTACTAAGCATTAACATGATAAAATATTCACAAAACCCATAAACTCTGAGATAATAAGCTACGTAAAAGATGAACTAGGAATGATAAATCTATAATGAATATAAGACTTTATCTACATACAAAATCTCATTGTATGTGAAATTGATCATGGTGAAACTGATCAGTGAAAATAATCATATTATACCAATTAGATGAGATCGATACAATTAGTATGAATCTGATACCAATAGACAATTTTTTGTAAATCTGTCTGTCTATTTATTTTTACGTAAAATGACACAATTTTGATTTTTTAATTTTATCATTATTTTATTTTATTTTGTTTCAAAATACAATCCCTTTTTGATAAAATCAACACGGTCCACACTTCGACCTTTTACTAACCACTCTACCTTCGAGCCTTTGACCATTCAACTCCCTTCTTCAAAACCGAACCTTCAAAATGGAAAGGACGAAGTGTGCGATATAAGGATTGAGTTAATTGTCATTAGCCATGATTCAATAGGGGGAATCCAGTAGTGCCTCAGGATCTATGTATCTGGGGTTGGGAATCCTCATAGTTACTCCAATGAAATAAATGTCTTCTGAGTGGTTGTTGTCGAGAAAAACTCTCTCGATAAATGTTTTAGAATCACAATGGTGGATCAGATGGTTTTTAGAAAATCCGAGACCTTTCTATCAAAATATGGTACACTATTTTATCTCAACATGAAAGTGTTCTGGGAAAGAGTTGAGGAGGCTCGGATAAAGTTAGTGGTAATGTGTTATTAGATCTGTTTTTCTTCCTTGGAGTGGGCCAAATTGTCCGAGATACCTCATGAAGGGATATATGAGTACTATCATGGTAATATTCCACAAACCTCAGAATTTATATCTTATAAAATATCATTGAAATAGTTTACTTGAAATGAGGATTCAATGAGGTTTATAGCTTCTTGAATTAGATACATAGTCCATATTTATTTGAAAATTTATCCGCAACCAAATCTACCCATGGAAGAGTGATTTTTATTTCATAAAGTATCAAGATGTTTTCCTAATTTTGTTTTTGAAGAATGGGGTGGAATTAAATCAGTGTAGGAACCTTATGGTATATATTTGGTATATGATCAAACCCTCTAAAAAAGAAACCAGTTTAAGTGATCACTTGTTGTAGTGGATTCTTCGTACATAAGGACATCTAGAAAAGGAGGATGATCTTATAGACCCATGGAGTTTAATGTGGGTATAAGATGAGTATAAATATTAAGATGATTATAATCTTATTGATCTTCCTACCAGACCAAGGGCTCATGGTGATCAATGTCTTAAACAAGGTTAACAAGTTGTTTATTCTGATGATGAACATGGTGATCCTGTGCTGAAAATAGAAGAGGGGTCTTCAATATATGAGATAATAGACCCATATATTGCTTAAATCCCTAAATACATTTCATGTGGACCTGCTAGTCCACCATTAGAATTACCTTTTTGAGAACCATTGTTATATTATGAGGATAAGGAAGAAACTTAAGTCTTTAAAGATGAATGACTTGTGAGAAAGACTGATGAAGAGGATGATTATTATGATGATGATGAAGGTGAGCATGTGAGTGACTCACTAAAAGCTAGAAATGAATAAGTCAGTTCTGGTGAAGAGTATGTGCACAATGAAAATGATGAGATAGATAGACATGATAATATTGATCATGGTGAACAGGATGTTGCTGATCATGATGGAAAAAAAATTTTAGATGCTGTAAATGAGGAAATATGTGACCATGACAATGATGCCCAAGCCATCATTCTTGAAAATAAAGATATTATGGATAGAGTTATGGAGGAAAAATCTGATGATTAGATTGCACTTGTGCCTTAGAATGAGGAGAAGCATCAAGTGGATGGAGTGGCTGGAGTTCAAGAAGAATCTCAAATTCAAAAAGTACCAGTGCCTTGGAATGTTGTTTTGGATGGTGATATAGGAGAAGAAGATGAAGAACGTGTTTAGGGGGGGCTCAGGTAAGAAGAGTAAAAATTTATACTCTGGAGCCTAGAGATTAGACCACTTCTTTTTAGTGGAATAGAAATAAAGGATTTATTTTATTTGGGCTGGATTATGGTTCCGATGATTTTATGTATCCCCTCCTACTCCACAAGTTAATGTGGATTCAATTTCTCCAACTTCACCATTTTTCCTTACCAGTGATGAGACTATTGTACCTTTAATGCCTAGAAACAATGTCACCAAGGCTGATCATGAAAAAATAAAAGCTGATATATGTGAGTCTAAGAGGAATTCTATTCGAGTCAGAAATGATGCTTCCACTTCTAGGAGTATTTTAGAGGTTGATGATGCTAAGATTACAAGAATGGTGATTCAGGAGCTACAACCCAACCAAATTACTATAAATGAGACCATTATGAGAAATGATACAGTTCTGGGAGAAGAAATGATGTAGATTAGGCATGAACTGGAATCCATGTCCAATGATTTTACAGCAACACATGTTGGGGTTCTGTAGGTTCTTATGAAACTAGTTACACAACTCTTGAGTGCTGAATTGAAGAAGTTTACGGAGGATCTGGGAAATATTATTTTTGGTCTATCAGGTTCTAATGGTACCAAACATTCTCCTGATATGGAGTCCCATAGTACTTTGATTAGAGAAGATTATAGGTCTATTCAGAATGATTTTGATAAAGAGACTCTAGCCAAAGTGCACAGAAACACTGACCTTGTTTATATCATGGTGAGACAGTGTACAAATTATGCATCTTCTCCTCAAAAATAGATCAGGAAAAAAGTGGAAAAGTATTTTTCTAAAATCTACACCAAGAATGATCTAAATAAAAAAATTAAGTACTTGGATGAAAATCATAAGATACCACATGTGACTGATGCCTTCAAGAGGAAAGAGAACTAGTTGAATGATTTCACACACACATTGTCGATGTTTATGGAATATAATGATGAATTTGAAATGGATTTGAATTATGGGAGT
Source organism: Viscum album (assembly GCA_963277665.1). NCBI lineage: Eukaryota > Viridiplantae > Streptophyta > Magnoliopsida > Santalales > Viscaceae > Viscum > Viscum album. Next base: position 634,053,949 of record OY728161.1, read on the forward strand.
GAAATCATCAATTATTTCATAATGTTTTTTGAGGCCCTAATTACATGTGAAAGATGAAGCTATAATAGTCATTGCAGCAACTTCCATTAGACTTGTTTCTATGCCTCATACTCAGAAGAGAGTATCTCAAGACTTATCACTGGTCAAGCCAGTGTTCCAAGAGAAACCATAATTTCATGTTCCCTTAGAGAGGATACCATGGATTTTAGCTAATATTCCAACAAGAGTTTCTTTACCTGGTGTTTCCATAATATTTTCCTTGCCTAAATCCATAACACGACCACCTAAACCCACTCTTGACCATTCAAACAATGTGAAAGCTCCTCAAAATCCCATGTCTTAGCTGTGGAACATTCATAAAAAAGGCTCTGTACTTATCTTTTGATGACTATATTTTTATTGTTGTAGTCATTGTACATTAATAACTATCAATTTTTCTTTATTAAGTTTCAACTTAGTTCTTTATGCTTAATATTTCATTTCACTTTTTTTCTAGTCCCAATAGGGGAGGAATATATGGATAGAATAATGCATAAGAATGATGGGATGAAATCAACCGAGAATATATATATATATATATCCATGAATTGATATAAATCACTAACTCTTGTCTAATAACACTTACTAAGGGGGAACATGAATGTTATCTTATACAACTCTATAAAGGAACCTTTTATATATGTTCTGATACAATTTTTGATGGGGATCTTAAAAGGAAATACCTTATAGTTATATTCAGAATTAATACTCACTATTGATATGAAATTTTATGTAATTATCAATCATTAACATCATATATAAATAATTAATTCCATGATTTGTGATTATCAAAAATGGGGAGATTGTTGGACCCGTTGTGAGATTGTTTTTTAGTAATCATAAATAATGCCATTTTTTATGTCATAATAATTTACATATTATGTTATAACAAATGTTAATCATATCAATGAATATTTATACAAGAATAAATTATATTATATGGTATAATACATTTCAATAAGTAAATAAATTATAGATATTTGTGTTTCAATATATTTACAAGGGTAAATTTACATGTATTTTTTGATTTCACTGAAACTGGTATTGTTCTGTATTAGACAGACACTTTGTATGTTTTTCAAATTCCCTGACAATGATTGGTTTAATGAGTCCGCAATGGTTGTCTAACAGATGAGGAATCACCAATCGAAGAATACACCAATGAAGGAATCACTTATATAACAAATGACACACAAATGGACAAGTCATCGATGATCGGTCACACCGATAGTTCAAAGGAATTATTGATGGTCGAGACAACGATGGGTGATTCACAAATCATACAAAAGACTTACCGATGGAAGAGTCGCCAATGAGAGATACACCGATTGTTCCAAATGATTCACTGATGATGACTCACTAATACCCAAACATACCAATAGTACAAATGACTCACCAATTCCCAAAGTCACAAATAGTAATGGAATGGAATCACTGATACAGAGTCAGTGATGTTGATAGACTGATGAAAATGACTCACCAATACATATGACTCACTGATAGTTATAAAAAATGTTTTATTTTATTAATATAAATTTATATCAAATGGTTATATTTTGACAAATTAATGTTTTTGAAATTATTTAATGTATTCTGTAGAATATTCATAGGACAATACGAGGTAAATGCATGTGGGAAGATCACTGTGTCTGATGGACCTAGAAGTATAATAGAATCACAAGATGGATCAATCAATATTTGAGAAAAAGAGCAGTAGTAAAATCTAGTGAAAAAGTGAATAAGCATATCTGTATTTCTCAAAAACCCAAGAACACAAAAGGAAGAACATACATGGAGATAAATAAGTGAAGAAAAACGTGATGAGCTACCATGAACACCTTCCGTACAAGATGCTGAACATTTCATACTCTTGGAAGTCATAACACATATGCTATAACAATCTGTTTTGGAGTCAACTTCTAGAGAAGGAATCAAACTTCCATCCCATTACATCAAACAAGTCCAGTGATTCAATTCATAACACGGAGGGACTTATAAACCCTACTCTACATTTTTATCTCTATTGTCTTCATCTATGTACATTTCTGAGTAGTATGTGTCAATGTCCATTACACACACACTGAATCTTGTGTATAACTGGGGGATAATTGACATCCTTAAAAAACATAATATATTTATCCTTCTATATTCAACATTGAAATGTGGATGAGGTCTTGTGTGACATGTTTTCTATTTTCCTACGCAGAACTATGTAGAGGTCAGGTGTGACCTAGACAACCTTTTGCGCTGTTGTAACCCTCGATCATTGGTGTGGATCAAACATGTTTATTAATTTAAATTACATGGTTGGAGTTAATCACCAAGTGGAGAGGACTACGTCTCGGATTAAGACTAATCCTCTTATTTTAATTTCTATTTTTCTTTTTTCAATTTCCATTTACTATTTTATTAACAAAATTTTATTTAAAAATAATTAAACTCTGATAGTTAGTTAATAAATTGTTTGTAATAGTTTTGAACTTATATATTAGTTTCAAAAGTCATATTAATATTTATATTAGTATAAAAATGAACTAATAAATGTTTTGAGAAATTAATTGAACATTCCATAACTCTTATAAATTGACTATAAACTGACATAGATTATATTTTTTATTGGGGGAATTTCTCAAAAAATAATTCTCAATAGAAATTTGTATAGATACTCAATTAACCCCCCTCTTGAGTGCTCTTTTCCAACCAACAGGGTAGATATAAAGAAATAAAGGATAAATCCAAAAAATGATCAAGAAAATAGAGAGGAATAAATGGCATAGTCATCGAGATGAGATCCACTTACTTGTACAAGAGAGGATCTTTGATTCAGGATTTTAATATTGAATCACGGAGGTCTGAAGGCCTTGAAACCCCTCCGGAAAAATTTGAAATCACCAAAAAAAGTCATAGTACTGATCTAATGACAAATATGAGGTGTTTTTGGGGTTTGGGTGGTTTTAAAACTAATTATTGGTAGATTAATAACAACTTTCATAGTTTTCTAGGTATGGGAGCATGATTAGGTAAACCATGTGCCAACCGTGTGGCCCCCACAATTCAAGGTGGCATGGTTATCTAGGTTTTAGCGCACAGTTCTCTATAACCATTTCACAATGAAAAAAAGGTATATAAAAAAAACAAAAAATACCTAAAATTTTTCTCGAGAAAACTCTAGAAAATGTCCGGATCTTACAATCTCCCACCATATAACATCTTTTACTCAAGATATACATCCATGATTTTCAAATAATTATTTCAAAATATCTCATTCCATTGATCCCTCATGTTTGATTCCATTTCCCATGTTTTTTTTGATTGGTCCATGTTTCATTAAAACATGAACTATCAACATGATATTTTTCCACAACACTTTATCACTATGATCCAACACATGTATGAGATGGTCCTCAATAGAAGAATCTATCTCATGGTCAACCTAGTAAATATATATCACAAGATAATGGTTTGAGTGATATCAATTTAGGTGTGAACGATAGAAGAAATCATGAATTGCACAGTATTTATGTGGAAGAACCAATCATTACACCACCGTCCCGATTCTCTACACTACCTCAAACGGTCCCACAAACCTGGGATCCAACATTCCTTGCCTTTGTATCCTATGGTGAACCATCCTAGAACATACACAAAAGAACATAGGATCACCCTCTATAAACTTGTCACGACCCGTTCCCCGGGGCCTGTCCCGTGACAACCCCAAGCCCGCCTTCCATAGGCATGGGGCTGGCGACTAGCACTGAAAGGCATATCCCATAAAACTACGAAATCATTGCCTTTATATCCTATAAAAACACTGAACCGAGCACACATAAAGATACGAACACAATTAAACTTTATAAGAGAAAGAGTGTTGAATTTAAGAGGGATGAAATACAAGACCAATAGTAAAGGTACAAGTAAAACTGAAATACAATACAACTGAAGAAAGAGAAAGATAGCTACTAGGTCATCCTCCGAGGTTCCTACCTGAAGAGTAGGTACAGATCACCTCCTCATCACTCCTTGTCTTCCTGTCTCCTCTGCGTACCGACTTGACTTTTGGTCCTCCTCCCGGCACCATCCAGTCCTGGTACCCACGACCTCAGTTAGCGTGGTCTATCTTCTTCACCAAACACAACAAGGTGTGGGAATAGCCCATGTAGGGGTGAGCATAATGATACTCACTAGGGATCCTGAGTCCCTCATGGTCTCAGAAAATCCGCAAAGGATAAAACACATAGCATGAAGTCAATTAACAACCCTAGTTTGGTATCTGCCCATACATATACCTAAGTTATCAAGTATTCCCATATCAATAATGAGGAAAACATAGAGTCCAACTCAAAATCCCATGCTCAACTGTTCCACAATGAAAGGAGTACCATGAAGGTAAGTAAAACACAGGTACGCCACACAGAATAATTCGAAAATGGTAATACAACAATGGAAAGTACCACACAGGTACGGACTCACCTCACACTAGGTATCTCTTAGGTATAGTACTATAGATGATTATATGTAACTACTGAATCATATTACTCTGTTAAAGGGAAGAGCCATGAAGGATCCATAATCATCATCAGACCCATAGAGGATCGTAGTACATCATCAGACCCACACAAGATCCCAGTACTTTATCAGACCCACACATGTTCCTGGTACAACATCAGTACGTTGTAAGACCCAGACAGGATCCTAGTACATCATCAGTATGTCGTCATACCCACACAGGTTCCTCATACATCTTTAGTACATCATCAGACCCACACATGATCCTATTACATTGTCAGTACATCTTCAGACCAACACAGTATCCTAGTACATCGTTAGTACGTCATCAGACCCACACAAGATCCTTGAACATCGTCATTACGGCATCAGACCCACAGATGATCCTATTACATCTTCATTATGTCCTCATACCCACATAGAATCCTAACACATCGTTAGTACGTCATCATACCCAAACAAGATCATAGTACATCATTTGTATGTCCTCAAACCCACACATGATCCTAGTACATCCTCAGTACGCCATCAGACCCATACAAGATCCTAGTACATCGTCATATCCAGCTTCAGGATTCTCGCACTAAGCTTGATCCGCTCTGGGAGAGTCTTCTCCTTAACCAACAAGATGATACTCCAACTTCCATGAATTCCCATGTAGAAGTATCGAACGGATCTCCATGTCATGGGGGACTCCACGCAATAGTCAGTGTGTCAAATGGACATCTGGTATGTAAGTTATTAGCCTTTTAGTCCCAGGGGCCCAGTTGGAGTCGTGCTCGATCCAACTGGACCATTCCCCAAATTCATCCAAATATACAGTGGGGTATACCAAAGAGACAATCTTTCTCCGAGGTTTCCAGTTCCGTAGAAGGTTCGTTAAACGAATTCCTGGTGCCAATGTTATGGAAAAAAGAGCAGAAATGGGTCGAAGTTGGCCTGGGTCCGGTACGACCCGCACCAGTTTGGGTCGACCCAGGCCACTTGGTCCGGCCCGGCCCAACGGCCTGGCCTAGTGGCAGGGCAGCCATAGGGCGACGTGGGGGTTGCGATGCACTGTTGTGTCCATGGGTGGCGGGGGGTCATGGGGCGGCGCCGGGGCCGCGGGGCGGCGTGGGGGTCATGAGGCCGCGTGGGGGATGCTGCGCAGGGTAGGGGCTGTGGGGCGATGCGGGGGACACAGGGTGGGACAGGGGTAGTAGGGCGGTGCGGGGGCTGTGTGGCGGTGACCCGCTATTGCTAGCCAGATGGCTAGCTCTCCCTGATGCATGACATGGTTGCGCGCCGCTCCTTTGTTGGCGGCCGGCTCGGCCGACCGTCCTTCCTTCGCCGCTGTGGAATAAGCCGCGATTCTCTACCGTTGGTTGGCGGAGTCACGCCATCACCTTTTTCATGGAAAACACAACAAATAATCACAATGAATATTAAATAGGTCAGGCCATTTTTTTTACCCACACTTTCCGCATTAGAGTGGTAGCAAGTGGATATATTTTTTTCTAGATTTATGAAGAATTTTCAAGAATGAGTAAAGGGAATAAATTCATAAAACCACCCTACCATGTCGTTCATTGGAGGTGGTTGCGATGAAGGAGATTAATTCATTGGGGATGGTGGGATCGTCGTTCGTTGCTTACCTAAGATGCCTTCCATCCGGGCTCAGGTGTCGTCATCATTCTTCATTGGAGAAGGTGCATTCTTTGTTGGAGATGAGTTCCTCCGAAGTCCTATCTTTTTCCAATGATTTATCCCAACCGAAAACAAGTGAGGAGCCAACACCAATTAAATTAAGTTTACAAATTTAATTTGTTGGCACATTATTTGGCATAATTAATTTAAGGGTGTTGCACAATTAATTTGGAAGAAGTTCAAGAGACTCCTCGTCATTAAAGTGGTAGTTTAAGGGTTTCTCCCACTATGAGGGTTCGGGTGGTCCCAATTTTAGGAATCGAAAAATGGGGGGTTTAGGATTGAGTGGTCCCCACCACCATAACCCATGTTGAAGGGTTTCAAAAAGAAAAAGAAAAATGTTAAAAAAAATTATTGTTCTTATTCTATGAAAAATCACGAAATATAAACTTCACCCTCGACCAACTACAGTCAAGGTGAAAGTCTCCTTTAGAAAATATCGGTGTTGTGAGTTCAACGGTGTCCTCGGATTTCAATTCGGAGTGATGGTTCAAAATATACAAAAACAAAATCACACGTATACTAAATGTACCCAAAATAAGTTCAGAAATTCATTACGGGCACATCGGGCCTCAGAATCAAGCGCCTTTAATTTTCGCAAAATCAAAAAATTACCATATAATTTAAAAACACTACTTGGAAATTCCGGGTCTTTACATTCTCCCCACCTTAGGGCTTTGTGTCACGAAAAGAAATATCACAAAACTATGAAAACAAGTGTGGGTACTGAGCATGAATATAACCCTCCCATTCTTATGTGATCTTCTGGAGGTTCTCGTGCTGCTAGAGTACATGCACCAGAGGTATCAACCACCCATGATGTACTTGTTTCTATCGATCCTCAATCTCTACTAGAACCTCCATAAATTTCTCCCCATCATCGACGTCCAGCACTCCATGGTCGATGATGTGATAAGGTTTGTACACATGTCTCTTTAGCTGGGATATTTTGAAGACGTCGTGCACCCAGTGAAACATAGGGAGAAGTTCTAGGTGGTTATCCACCTCCCAACTTTGCTGAGGACCTAGAATGGTTTAATGAACCTCAAAGATAACTTGTCACCTCGACCAAATCTCCATAATCCTCATCTTGTTGAGACCTGTAGAAAGACGTGGTCACCATCCTAAAACTCGAGAGGTATCTGTCTCTTATCGGCATAAGACTTCTTCCTGTAATGTATAGTCCTCTTCCACTCCTAGATGATCTAAACATTCTCTTTGGTAGCCCATACCATCTCTAGTCTGACGAGTGCAGACTCCCCAAGGTCACTCCATCACAATGGTGATCTGCATGGTCACCCATAAAAAACCTCAAAAGGTATCATCCCAATGATGGAGTGATAGTTGTTGTTGTATGAAAACTCCACCAATGGAAAGTGATCCTCCCATCTGCAACCAAAGACGAGGATGCAAGAAAACAGAATGTTATGGAGGTTCATTATGGTCTGCTCAGTTTGGCCATCCATCTGAGGATGGAAGGTGGTGCTCAAGTGAAGCTACATCCCAAAATCCACCTACAATCTCTTCCATAGCTGGGAAGTAAAACGTGCATCATGATTAGAGAAAATCGTTGAGGGAACTCCATGTAGCTGCACTTCACATAGAGGCGTCACAAATCTCTACTAAACCACGGTCTATGATTGGTAGGAAGTGGGCCGACATGGTGAGTCGGTCGACAATCACCCTGATAGAATCATGACATTTGGATGTACATGGAAGTCCAATCACGAAGTCCATGGATATCACATCCCACTTCTACTCAAGGAATCCTAAAGGCCGAATTGCGCCTACGGGATCCTAATGCTCTGCCTTCACTTTCTGACAAGTGAGGCACTTAGAGACATACTATGTTACTTATCTCATCATTCTCGGCAACCAATGCCATCGTCGGTGATCCTGGTACATCTTCTCCACTCCTGGATGTACCGCTAGAGGGAATGTGTGAATCTCCCTCAACACATCCTCCTGAAGCGACACTGGTACCATGGTACATACTCTTAAGAGGATGACTTTCTCCCCACCTTCATAAAATCCATCATGTTCATATCTTGTTTATATCTGAGCACGTCGAGTCTCATAGTCAATGACCCCACGCTACTCCTCACTGACTCGCTGAAAAAGTGATGGAGTGGCATAAGAGACTGAAGAAAAGCTGCTCCATCTTGATCCACAAAGGATATCTGCAAAGAGGTTAGTTGCTCCATCGCCTAGCCTAGCAGCTGTATACCAGATCTCTGAATGAGTGCATCTGTTACAACGTCCCCCATTCCATGAGTATAGACTATCTCGAGGTCATAGTCCTGGAGGAACTCAAGCCAATGCCGCTATGTCAGGTTCAGTTCATTCTACGAGAAGATATACCTGTGACTCTTGTGATCCGAGTAGACTGTAAAACGCGTGCCCATAATGTAATATAACCACATATTCATGGAAAATACCACTTCTGCTAACTCTTGGTCATGGGTACCGTAGTTCTTCTCATGTTGTATCAGATGTCATGAACCACACGCAATCACTGCTCATGCCGGCATCAGGACACATATGATTCTTGTCCCTGATGCATCGTGTTAGACTACGTACCCTACACCCTCCTCTAGAATGCTCACGATGGGTCACTATTTAGCCTCTACCTTATCTCATGAAAGCACTGCTGACGTTTCTCCGACCACATGAAAGGTTACATGTTCTTTTTCAACACTGATAAAGGTGTTGCAACATTGGAGAAATCTATCACAAACATCCAGTAGTATCCAACCAAACCAAGGAAACTATGTATCTCTGTCACACTCATAGGTGGCTCCAAAGAATGTAATTCCTTAATCATCACTGTATCTACTGCAAATCCAGCCTTTGATATGGCAAGTCCCATAAAGAGAACCTATCAAATTCAGAACTGGCACTTCAAGATCTTACCATAATGATGGTGCTCTCGGAGTGTGTCCATAACTATCTACAAGTGACAGGCATGCTCGTATTTAGTAGCTGAGTATATCAGAATGTCATCAATGAAGACAACCACATAGTAATCAAGGTATGGCCTAAAGATCCTATTCATGAGTCCAATGAACACTATTGGAGCATTGGTCATGCCGAATGTCATAACAAAGAACTAATAGTGGTCGTACTGAGATGTGAAATCCGTCTTCTGCACATACTTGTCTCTTACTCTAAGCAGGTGATAACCTGATCTGAGGTCTATCTTTGAGAACCACTGTGCTCCCTTCTGTTGATCAAAGAGGTCATAAATCCTAAGGCGTGGGTACTTGTTCTTTATGGTCACCTGGTTCAGGCACCTATATTCAACACAAATCCTCAATATCCCATCCGTCTTTTTGGCAAACAAAACTGGAGATGCCGAAGGAGAAAAACTAGGCCGAATGAATCCCCTCTTCTGTAAGTCCTCTAGCTATACTCGCAGCTCACGAATCTCCATGGGAGCCATCCGATATGCTGGTGTAGACATCCTTGTCAATCTGGGGTAAAATTCAATGCAAAAGTCCCACTCTCTAGGAGTAGGTAGAACCAGAACATCATCAGTGAAAACATCTCCATAATGGTCCACCACTACAAGATAGCTCAGACTCTCAACATCAACTACTGTGAGGGCAAGGCTAGCCAACTGATGAGTGATCGGCTGCACCCTACTCCTGGTATGTCCATCCTATGCTAAAAAGGCTACCTCCACACTGATGAAGGTAAATCTGGTCCCATCCGTGCAGAAACACCGCACTTTGCACCTAATACTGTCAATCTAAACATGGACTATAGATAAAAAATCCATAATCAAGATGACGTCGTAAGGCCTCGACGCCGCTACTAAGAGATCCGAGCTGAAACTCTCACCTCCTAGAGTGTTCTCAAACTGATGACACCAGTGCCTAATCATTGAATCCGTTATTATAAGAATCTATAGCCATAATGATCGAGGCAACGACTCCATCGGTATATCTAATCTCCGAATGAGGGCAGTGGAAAAAAATAATGACTAGAACCTATGTCTATACATACTATAGCTAAGGTGTTGTAGAAATAGGTCATACCTCGTATCATCTTTAGAGTGTCGTGATCATAGCCCTCATCTTACTAGAGTTGATCTTTCCCCTGTACACCTACTCCCTATGCTCAGGGGTGGACCTCCTGGTGGTGGTGGTAGTAGCAGTTCGAATCATCGCCCACTACAAGCTGCACTGCCAGATCCTCTTATATGTTTTCCTCTTACCGGTGGACCTCCTAGGTCAAACCTCTATCTTTTTCTTGGGAGGTTATTAGAACATATGATGATCATCCATACGGTGGGTCGGGTAGTCACGAGACGTGGGACCCTGCCCACCGCACGTGAAACACTGTTTGTTCCTCACATGACTGGCTCTATCTCTGGTACCTTGCATAGTCAATCATGAGTCCTGTGGTCGTCCAACTATTGGTCTGGTCCTCTTGGACCTCTACGAAATCTATCTGACGCTAGATGCAGAAGACTCTACTATGTGATGGCCGGCGGTGGGTCTCGCTGCTGGTGACAGGTCATCAATAAAACTCTCCACTAAGAGGGATGGCTCTAACACCTCCTCCTGCGTCGGGATGCTAATTAAGATCATTGATGCCCTGATATCCCGTCTGAGTCCCTACTCAAAGTTTAGGGCCCTATAGAATGGGTCCCCCACCATATCAGTTGAATAGTGTGAGAGTTCAATGAACCTCACTGAGTTCTGAGCCGCAGTAACGCTGCCCTGCTACCTATGAAGTAGCTCTTGTATTGGCACTACGCGAAGATTCACTAGGAAAAACTCTTCCCGAAACAGGGTCTCGAAGTCTGCCCAAAGAATCATCATCTCGTTGTGAACCTGGAGCATCAAGTTCCCCCATATTCCTGCTACTACCTGTAGAGGACTAGTGGCAAGGTTTTCCAGGAGATCAACTAGTGTCGCTACCAGTTGGAAGACTCTCACCACAGCCTCAAGCCAATCCTCATCTACCTGTGGGTTCGTCTCTCCCATGAACATGGGTGGCCTCTAGCACTGGAACTCAGGCAATGCGCTCAAGTGGCGTGAATTCTATGCTATTGGGGCTAGTGGAATCAGTGGCCCAACGGTTAATGGTATCACTCGTTCCACTTTTGGAAGAGGGAACTATACCGAGGCCTCATCACTCGATGAGTTATCAGTGCGTACTATATACGGAACCCTAGCTCGCTGCCTATGTGAAGGTATCCTGAAAAGAAACCGGTGTTCCATAGTTAATAATTTATACCTGGTGAGACGAGTCAAAATAATCTCAAAGAAAACTCTTGAAAACACACACAGAATCCGTGTTTTCGTGCACCAAGTCGGAAATCCGAAGTCATGATCCTGATGTATGGATACGTCGGTTACCACAACAACATTAGATTCCCTAAAATGATAACCACACTCATAACACTTTACACTATTGTCATTAAAAGATCATAGTATAATGTTCTATGGTATAACCAAGTCCTTTGATACCAATTTTTCATGACCCGTCCCCCGAGGCCCATGCCGTGAATAACCCAAGCCAGCCTTTTATAGGCCAGGGGCTGGCGACTACCACTGAAAGACGTATCCCCTAAAATAGGGAAGGCATTTCCTTTTTATCCTATAAACACACTCAACCAAGAACACAGTAAGATAAGAACACAAGTAAACTGTATAGAAAAAAGTGTGCTGAAATTATGAGGGGTCGTAATACAATCCCAATAGTAAAGGTACAAGTAGAACAGATATATAATACAACTAAACAATGAGAAAGAAAACTACTGGGTCATCCTCCAAGGTTCTTACCTAGAGGGTAGGTACATATCACCTCCGCAACACTCCTCGTCTGCTTATCTCCTCTGTGTACCGACATGCCGTATGGTCCAACTCCAGGCACAATCCCATCCTGTTACCCTCATCCTCAGTCAGCCATGTCTATCGTCTTCACCATAAACAATAATGTGCGGGCATATCCCATGTAGGGTTGAGTGTGACAATACTGAGTAGGGACACCGAGACACTCAAGTTCTCACAAAATCCACAATGGATAAACCACATAGCATGAAATAAACTGACAACCCTACGTAGTTATATTCCCATACAAATACATAAGTTATCAAGTATGCCCATATCAATAATGAGGAAAACACAGAGTCCAAAACAAAATCCCAAATTCAACTATTCCACAATAGAAGGAGTGCCACGAAGGTAATTACCACACATTTATGCCACACACGAGAATACCACCTTGTTATTACCACAAATGAAAGTACAAAAAAGGTATGGGCTCGGATCACAACAGGTATATCTTAGGTACATTAGTAAAGATGATTAGATGTAACTACTGAATCATCTTACTCTATTAAGAGGCAGACCTACAAAAGAACCCAAATCACCATCAGTCCCATAGAGGATCGTAATACATCATCATACCCACACAAGATCCTAGAACCTCGTCAGACCAACACAAAATCCTAGTACATTTTCAGTATGTCGTCAGACCCACATAGGATCCCAGAACATTTTAAGTACGTTGTCAGACCCACACAAGATCCTATTACATCGTCAGTACATCGTCAGACCCACAAAGGATCCCAATACATTTTCAGTACGTTGTCATACCCACATAGGATCCTGTTACATCGTCATACCCACACAGGATCGTAGTACATCTTCAGTACATCATCAGACCCACACATGATCCTTGTACATCGTCAGTATGTCGTCTTACCCACACAAGATCCTAAGACATCGTTAGTACGAAGTCAAACCCACATAAGATCCTATTACATTTTTAGTACGCTGTAAGACCCACACATAATCCTAGTACATCTTTAGTATGTCGTTAGATCCACATAGGATCCTAGTATATCGTCAGTACGTTGTCAGACCCACACAGTATCCTAGTACATCGTCATAGCCAGCAACAAGATTCTCGCACTATGCTTGTCGTATTTGGAGAGTACACTCCTCAAACAACTAGTATCTACTCCAACTGCCACAAAGTACCATGAAGATGTATCCTAAAGGAATACCACTTAATTGGGGCCGCAACACAATAGTCGGTGCATTAAACGGATGCCCAGTCTGTAAGTTATTAGCATTTTAGTTCCGAGGGCTCGGTCGGATTCGCGCTCGATCCAACCCAACCCTTCCCCAACATTATCCAAGTCTCTAGTTGGGTATACCAAAGGGACCGTTATGCTCCAAGGTGTCCAGCGCTATAGGCGGTTCTTCAAACGGACACTCTGTGCCAAATTTATGGCCAAAAGAACGAAAATGGGTCAATGCTTGTCTGGGTCTGGTCCGACCCAGTTGGACCTTCTCTGCCCAACCTGTCGTGGGCCGACCTGCCCAGGTTCGGGTCGACTTGGCCTGCTGGGTCAGGCCCGGTCTGTGCTGGGCAGCCCGGCCGGGCGGCCCGGCCTGGCGGTGGGGTGGCCGCGGGGGGGATTGGGGGCCGCACGGTGGTGTGGTTGCCACGGAGCAGTGGTCCCCTGTAGTGGGTTGGATGGCCTGCCATCCCCTCTACATGGCACGGTCATGTACCACCCCTTTGACGGCAGCTGGCTCGACTAACCATCCTTCCTTTTCCCCTGCGGCACATGTCGCGATTCTCTTCCGTCGGGTGGCATAGTCATGCCATCGCCTTCGTCACAAAGATCACAACAAATAATCACAATGAAAATCGAAGAGGTCGGGCCATTTTTGTTTATCATGCACTCTCCGCATTAGATTAGTAGAAAACAACTATAATTTCATATTGATTTATGAAGAATTGTCAGGAATCGGTAAGGGGAATAAATTCAAACAACCCACCTGCCTTGTAGTTAATTAGAGGAGGTCACGATGAAGGATACAAAGAAATTGTGGATGGTGGCATCAGCATTCAACGCTTCCACAAGATGCCTCACATATAGGCTCAAGTTCTTTCCTCGTTCTTCTTTGGAGATGGTATGTTCTTCGTTGGAGATGAGTTCATCCAAATTCTTATCTTTCATCAATGATTTCCCTAAACCAATAACAAGTGAGGAGGCAACACCAATTAAATTAAATTTAACAATTTAATTTTTTGGCACATTTAATTGGTATAATTAATTAATGGGTGTGGCATAATTAATGTGGAGGAAGTTCAAGAGTCTCATCCTCATTAAAGAGGGAGTTTAAGGGTTTCTCCCATTATGAGGGTTTGGGTGGTCCCCACCTTTAGGAATTCAAAAATGTGGGGTTTAGGCTAGAATGGTCCCCACCACTATAACCCATGTTGAGGGGTTTCAAAAAGAAAAAGAAAAATATTAGACATTTTATTTTTCTTATTCTATGAAAAATCACGAAAACTAACCTTCACCCTCGACTAACTGTGGTTCAGTTGAAAGTCTCCTTAAGAGAATGTCGATGATGCGAGTTCAATGGTTTCGTCAGATTTCAATTCCAAGCACTGGTTCAAAAGTTACAGAACCAGCTCACATGTTTACCGAATTTGTCCAAAATAAGATCAGAAATTTATTCTGGGTACACTAGGGCTCAGAATCACACTCCTTCAATTTTTGTGGACTTGTAAAATTCTAATATAATTAAAAAAATTACATGGAAATTCCGGGTCATTACTAAACTCTAGGGTCTTCATCATCTATATGAATACAATTTCAGCCTACTATAAGTTGAAGCCTTACATTTTTAAATCAACTATGTAGGCTCTGATATCTCATGCATGAAACTCGGTCCCAAAAACTATGACTCCACTACATCCATCTTGATTTGAAGTGATCTTCATGGCCTACCCTAAGGAGCCCCGTATGGTTCCATATGTATAGTTTAATAATAAGAATTTTTATAGTATAACTCCTCTAATGCCACGTTCTCCTTGCAAGAACCACCAAATTCTAGCACACATGATTGTAGGAAATACTCATATACCTTTATAGTATGCTCTGATATCCCATATATATGTGGGTGGGACGTTCTACTCAATAAAAAATTTGAACCAAGTACATTCTATAATCCCTTCTAGAAACATGATGTAACACGTGAATCACGATATAAAACTATATTCTATGTAACCCCAGGCAGAGGAACTATCTCTCGAGCATATATTTCTCCCAAATACTTTATTATAAATGTTTCCCTTATCAAAAAATAATGCACTACCTTTTTTAGTCGATCCAAAATGACCCAAACAGGGTTTTCCTTCTTAGGTTTCTCTGGAAGACCCAACAAAAAATCCATCGCCATGTCATCCCACATCTATTCTAGAATAGGAAATGGATTTAGTAACCCTCCCTCTCATTGATTCTCTACCTTCACCAGTTGATAGGTGAAGAATCTTATCACAAACACTAATTTTTTATTTTTTCATCAATGGACCCCAAAAATGATGTTGTTGGTCAAAATACATTTTGTGTACACCTGGATGCATTTCCCACTTCGAGGCATAAAAGTAACTTATTAGCTCATCATGTATCCTTGTAGGCACAACAAGTCGATTATTCACATAGATTATATCACCCTCATCAATCATAATGTATAAAATGTATCTGCAACTTCAAAACATTCCCTCCTAGATAAGTACTATAAATCCTAATACTGTCTATCATAGATCTATCTCAAAAGTATTGAATCTGTTTCGACGGATAATAGATTCATATTCTTCTCACTCTCCTAGGACACTATATGCATTTCATCCAAAAAATTCATCATCTTTTTCTCTGCAGTTGACTCATGAAACATCGGAGTTTGGGTTTTCCTACTGATGGAATCAACCACATTATTTCCATTCCCATAAGTACATGCCTGTTCAAAATCATATGACTATTTATACTCTACCCATATCCACCTTAGAATATTCAAATCATGTAGTGAAAAGATATACTTCATGATCTTGTAATATATATAAATTATAAACTTTTCTCCTAAAAGGTAGTATCACCAACACATAAGGTCATAAACCACTGCTTCCACCTTGAGGTCATCTGTAGGGTAGGTCTACTAATGAGGACTCAACTTTCGCGACACATACACCACAACTCGACCCATTATCCTTAACCCAAATTTATGTTCAGTCCTAGAAGTGTCACAATAGACTATGTACTCCACACATAACTCAGGTATGATCAAAACAGTTGTCATAATCAAACTCGTCTTCAACTTCTAAAATGAATACTTGCATGCTTCTGTCAACTAAAACTTAATCCCCTTCATGGTAAATACCTAAAGAGGCACTTCCAAACAAGGAAAATTGTCGATGAATCCCCTATAATATCAATATAATCTAAAAAATATCCTGTTATCAAAAATATTCTTGGGTTTCTTCTAAGAAACCACTACTTAAACTTTATCTGGGTCCACTGACACAACTTCCACCTAGATGATGTGTCCGAATAAGAGTACCTGATAAATCCAAAACTGAAACATAGATAGCATGGAATGTAGTTAATTCTATCCCAATGCATACATGAAGATTTTAATATGTTGGTCATTATTGTCTTGAATCTTAGAGTACAAAAAATTTCATCGACAAAAACCACCAAAAATTGTTTCTAATATGGAGGAAATACCCTATTCATTAAATCCATAAACACTACTGGTAAATTTTTTAATCAAAACCTCATTATGAAAAACACGTAATGATCATACCTGTTCCTTAATGTAGTCCTCGATATATCAGATGTCCAAAAACTCAACTCATGATAACTTGATATCAAATCGATCTTTGAGAAAATGCAAAATCCCATCAACTAGTCAAACAAATCATTAATACAAAGAAGACGATTTCGAATCTTTTCCTTCATTTTGTTCGACTTTTCTTAATCCATAGGCAATCATAAACTCATTTTAGCTTTGAAACTGAAAAAAAGTCAGGGATCCCAAAAGATACTTACTTAGATAGATCAATATGTTATCCGACAACTCCCCAAATGAGTCAGCAACTCTTGAAGCTTTGTCGGTTCCATTCTATATGGTTGAATAGATTCGAGCACATCCGTTAAACTGAGCTAAATAGTGATTTCCATATCTTTCATTGGTGGTAGCCCTAAGATGATTGGAGGAAACACATTATAAAACTATTCTACTAATGATGGAAGGAAATATTGAGTAACACCCCCTTCATCTAGGTATTTACTAACAACATAGAATATGATCTCTCCAAATTGCTTAGTAATTGGCCCTGCATGTCTTGCATAAATATCCCACTCTTCACTGTTAATGTAAAGGTCAACCTTAGAAAATGTAAATGTAACTCTCCTATGGAAACGGTCGATGCGGGATTAGTCTATGACTTGCTTTTCCATAACCTTAATCGTATCAAATCCAATCATATAAAGAATATATTTATCCTAGAGAAAATTATATTCCACAAACATTAGTGAACTTCTCATGCATATAATGATGTCTTTTGACCATGTTCCCAATGGTGTATAAATATTCATTACCCCATTCACAAACCCCACCTCGAGGATCAAGTCATTAATATGATATTTAGATACAGGGTAATAAGAAGAAATGTTATCAAATAAAGAAACTAGATATAGTAGAAGATACTTGAATTGAACCTCTCACTATCGATGTCCCAACCTCACTCTCAAAAAATGTAAGATCCATTGCATGTAACTGTCATACCCCTCTACCATGTGAAACAGTTTAACACCCCTGATTTGAAATTCTCTGTTGATATGGGCGGTATATCCATATAGACCCATGTCTACTACCTCTAAAACCTCATCCATTATAAATCCACCTACCATACTAATATGTTGTAGAATATTACCTTCCAACACTCTGACTCTGCACAAAAGCTCCCTCATCACCCTTCTATCACTATGACATACATTAATTTTGTAGGTGTCCCATCTTTCAATAAGACTAACACTCTACTAGTGTTTAAAGAGAGTGTCTTCAATATTACCCCAGCCCACCACACTGATGAAAGATCAACATAGTAAGGTCATGTCTAACCAACCCTCCTATTTGAGTACTTTTCTTTTAACTTCCCAGGTTAATATTTTCATAGCGGGGCTTCTTTCTCTCAAAATTCACAGCTCTCGATCACCCAATAACAAATACATGTCTTGTACTTGAAACCTCTCTTAGGTTTTCATCATTTTTGAGAGATTGATCCACAACATCATCAAAATTATTTAATCATAAAAGATTGAATTGGGATTTAATCACACACTTATGTCTTTCCTGAATGTATTTCATCATAGATAACTCATATCCTTCCAATGTTGTAGAAACACATTACAGATCTTTTAAGTGTCTAGAATAATCCACCATGGATATTCTCTACTAGTTTGGATGTATAAATTCTATAGCTTTCCCTTTTACCAATTTCTATAGATAAAATTCCTCCAAAAACATCTCCAATAAGTCATTCCATATAATAGTGTTTGTTTTTTCAGTTCACGCCTAAATGTCTTACAGTGATTCACTGGTCCACATAGAATATAAGCATCATTGTTGACCCTACTCCCAATCAGAGTCTCCAAATTGTCGTGTATTGCCTATATGGATGGTGCAAAAAATTATTCTCCCTCAGGTCCACCCTCTCAAGTAAATTTCAAAAGGTGTTAAAACATAAACTCCCTTATCAACTGAAACATTTTTTTAAAAACCTGCCCTAGGTTTCATTCCATGAATTTCATGAAACCAACAAATTTTTTTCCAGAACTACTACCCTTCATCCTAAGATGGAACCATTGGTTCCTCATGTTCTCTAACTGGAAGAAAATTCCTAGACATACCCATCCATCATCCCCTCAATAAGTGTCTTCGAGTCATATTCTATAAAATTAATAACTCATATATTAGGTATCACAACACAACCATATAACACTATGTAAGAGAAAAAATCACAATTTGTCTCAGCATGTCTTTTCCCCTAAATCTAGAAACATGGTCAATACTGAGGGGATATTACTACCCTTAACTATCCTAGACCTAGTTCATGGTTGACTAGTATAAAGAAACTATCGCAATCATGTTTTCATTTATACACCCAATAATTATCATTTCACATCATTCTCAATTCATGTAAGGAACCATTTTTCATTTTAATCTCAAAAACAAGGAAATAAATTGAGGTTTAACAATATACCCACAACTTGTTAACTCGTGCAAGCCCAAAATGATACATGCCACAAAAGACCTATATGAATATAATGATTCATGCGGACTCAAATATCATGTTATTCTGAGCCAGAAATCAATACTAAAAAATTAGAGGAAAATATAATCACATCACACCACAAGTGCATCACCCAAGGTGTAATAATATTCACCTATAAAAAAATAGAAATAAAAAGAGTCCCACTATATGTACTCTGGTTTTCCTTCATATATAGGTTTGAAACTACCATGCATAAGCTCATTACAACACCCTAAATTTTCTTAATTTAGTATATACCCTTCCCCAAATAATATGATAAAATATGAAGAATGAAAATTATACCTTTGAAATGACTTTGTAACATCCCGACCTGGGAGCCACATGACAGTGCCCCAATATATTCGGTCACATGACATCAGGCGTGACTCCCTATATTCTAGAGGATGCAGACTATCAGTGAGGGTCAGGTAAGTTAGTTTTGGGGATACTATACCCTCTTTTATCACAGTTAAACACCAGCGGATGTACATAAATAATATAAGAAGCATATATTACCATAATAATAACAATTTCATAGTATAACCAAAATCGAAAATAGTATATCCAACAGAAAGCTAAAAAATTCCATGAAAATGTAATTTTAAAGGTGTCTAATGTGAAAATGATATTAAATACATTAATCAATCTCAATTGGGTCCCAAAACATGTCTAGATACCTCATCCATGTTCAATCCCCAAATCAGCAATATAATCTAGGGCCATTTCCCTTAACCTATCATGCATCAATAAATTCTATTATGGCACCGATCATGAAGCATAAATAAATTGAGAGTACAATTGAGTAGGCCACCATCAAGGGTGCCTAAAACAATTCCAGATAAAATATAGGGTTTGGAGTTCTATAAATAAATGAAGGAAATTTATAAATAAATAGTTATCACATTATCATTTATTATTTCTTTAATCAAAGTAACTCCTGAGTTTCTGGGGATCATTGTACCTATATACTAGCTTTGGTTCATTACAAAACTTGATGTGTTCCCTAGGTAATATCATATCATAATACTAACTTTTACTCAAGCTGGATTGTGATGTATTCAAAGGTAATATGAAATCTCACTACTGGACTCAACTCATGTCAGAGTTTGCAGTGTTATTATATAAGGCCATATCTCGGAGCTCCTTTATTTCTATTTTTTAAATTCACACATAAATTAAAAAGTTACTAATAATGAATTCATAAGTAATATAACCTTGTTACCATTCTTACTTTTCAATATAATAGTCATGTTCACATTCCATTACCCATTAGTACAATGACCATGCTACAATTTATAATTATTAGCTGAATGACCATTTTACTATTACATTAGTCACAAATAAAATGAACATGTTACAAATTATACTTCTAAATTTATAATGAAATTTTTACCATTATTTCACACATAATTAATTCATCATTAATAATTCTCCACAATTATATCAATAATTCATCAATTAGTTAAATACATCACTATCCTTAATTAACCTTGAAATTAATGATGTACGTTAGTACATTAATTGACTCATAAATTAATTAACTAGTAAAATAATTCCTATACCATATTTAATTTTCTAGAATTAATTAACACATTATAAATCTCAAGTCATCATAATTAAATCCTCAATAAATCATCTTGATCATAATACCCTAGTACAAATTTAATTCACAATTAATTATATCAATCTATAATATTCAACAACACAAAATTAATTCCCAAATTAATTATCTAGAATACAACTCCTAACTCTCGTAACCAATTTACCAAATTAAATATATAATAGTATATCCCTTAGTCTCAGGATTGTTTTCTGAATTAATCATCTACTTAAAAAATTCTTCAATAAAAAAATTGTTCAACCCAATTAACCCAATTGGAGAATTCAATTGATAAATAATTAAATCAATTATATAATTATTTAAACACACATAAAATCCAAGAATATGGGAATTAGATTTCAGATCACATACCTCAAATATTTAATGGGTTTTTTATCAAATGAAATCCCAAAAAACTATGAAGCACAATTACTTAGATCTGAGTTCAAGACCGAAATTCCTAAATGAAGAAAAAGGATATCAAAATGTAATAAATATTTTTATAGATCTACAATTCTAGATCAAGATCTCACAAAAACGTTTTAGATATAATGAAATATTAAATAATTTCAAAAAAAATCTCAAGTAAATATGGATGAATAAATTTGATAGTCCTCGGGATGAGGTCCTTATATGGAGAACACCAGATCATCAATTTAGTCTTCGAATCTTGAGGAATGGAGGTCGAACAACCATCAAACTGCTCTAAAAAGCTCCAAAATCACCCGAAAATGTATAGTCCTATGAAAAGGTTAATATGAAGAGATTTGGGAGCTTTGGGGAATTTAAATCTAATTTTCATGTGATTAATAACTACACACATGGTTTTCAAAGTAGGTGTGTATGGTTAAGTAAACTGTTCGCCAACCGTGTGACCCTCGTTGTCCAGGGTCACACAATTATCTAGGTTAGGGTACATCATTTTCTTTACCTATACATCAACCATCCTTATCCCTTATTCCTAAATTATTCCTAAAACTCCACCCAAATTCACCACAAGTCATAAATCTAATCAATTTCACTTGAAAACAACTAAAGGAACTTGAAATTTCACCTGAGATAACAATATAAAAGGGATGGATATTAAAGAGATGAAATAAAATACACTATATGATTTGAGGAATGTTAATTGAGTTGATATTAGATGTTTTTTGAATCATCCATATAAATTATAATGTCATAGGGTCGTAGATGGTCTATCATTTAGACAAATTAGTGCAGTGTTACGACTGATACATGGTTTCAAAACATGTAATAGTAATATTAAGAATCGAAATAAAATAATAATATTATTATATTTATAAATATTTTATATAATAGTACATAAAAGAATACATGAACTACCTAATTATCCCAACTCACCAATCAGCCATCCTCACACTAATTACAGGACTCCCTACATTTGATAATAAATTTTAATTTATTAAAAATAGAAATTTCATTTTTTATCCTCACATGAATTCTATAATTTGGATACATTAATATTCAAGCCACCTACTAACACAAAACACATGCACGCATAGTCCACTAACATGACTCCTTGAAAATACCACAAATACCCCACCTAGGAGTATGTATACAAAATGATCTCTTTAGAGCTATATATCATGGATATACCTAACCTACTATCTTTGTATTTAATTTCCATCTCCTAGGATAACCTTTTTTCACTTCCTCATCTCCCATATATCTCTACATATCTTCATTCTCCCCCATAATGACAATCACACTATCCCCCACAACTAACATCCATGCATGGGCCAGTAGAAACCATATATACCATATCAAAAAAAGAAATACTTGAGAATAGTGATAAATAATATAGAAATGTGAATGATAGGAGTGGGAGAGAGAGATAATTTTGTTACCACTTTATTCTTTGACAGACCACTTTTGTGTTTTCCCTATGATGGTATATTTTTATTGTTTTCAAAAATACAATTGATTTTGTAGGTTAATCTCTTGGACAAGATGAAAGATATCCATTTTAATTTTTAAAAAATATTAATTAGTGACAAGATTATTTACTAATAATAAAATTAAAAAATATTATGAAAATAATCATGATTTTAATTTTATTTTGTTAAAAGGAAGAAGTGATAGGAAATCAAACTGTGGTTTACAAAAAACATTTACCCGACAATAAAATATAATATTGTTTCAGGAATACATAGTGTTTTTATAAACTGTTTCAATTAAAATTCATATTGATTTAGTTTTTAGTTGATTGATCATAGAAGTTGTGATCAAAAAATATATAATTAGATATATTATATGTAACACTATAAGGGTAGGAATTTATTTTTTCTCTTTAATGGGTAGAACAATATCCATTAGCACCAGAGAGAGCGATTTTTGGAGGAATCCACAAGATGGAGTATTGAAATTCAATACAATCAGACAGTATTAGTTCTAAATTTAATACTGATTTAATTAGATATAGATATATCTATTATATTAGTGTGAGAGATATGAGGAACACCGTATCAATTTTAGTATATATTTTTTTCAATTTTGGTCCTTGAAATTTGGACATACATTTTGAGGAACAATGTGCTTATAATTAATGTGTGGAAACATTATAATTTGGATATTGATATTTTTTTGTAGAGAAAAAATATGATATTTTTTAGAGAGAATAATGTGAGTTTCCAAATATGAATTTACTAGGATAAAGAAGTGGACAAATTAATGAAAGAGTACTGGTAAGACAACCACTTGAAATAGGAGTACCAGAAGGATAAAGTATAATATAAGTAATATACATATAATCATCTTGGATATGAAATTAGAGAATCATTTTATGGGTTAAAATCTAGAGGTTCCTCAGATATAGAACACCAAACTTAATAGAATTGGGTACAACATAATAGATAGATTTTTGCAGTACGAGAATTTTATTTTGATGTTGGATTTTTTCCATGTTATATAATTTTTGGATAAAGATTCAACACCACTAGTATCTTCTGCTATATATTATATATCTTGATGATGTTCTACATAGTATATTAAGATCCAATTTTGATGTATAGGAAGGACTTATAATAATGTAGAACAGTCTATTTTGGATCAGAAAATAAGAAGGAAGTGCTTTTAGTTTGGTCGTATAACAAGTTACTAACCATGATCATGGATAGAGGGTATAATTAGTAAGATAATAAGAGTATATAATAATACAAGATAGGTGGTATGACCAACTATTAGAGAGTAGTTGGTATTGGGGGGGGGGATGGGGTTGCACCCGAGTGATTGTGATTTATAATTAGTAGGGTGTATACCCAGTTGATACCTATGAATTGGTGTTCATGAAGAGGTTAGTAATGATTAAAATTTGAAGGGAATGACCAAAACGAAAAAGAGTAAATATTTTTATCAAACCTTGTATGTGTCATTTTTTTCTTTAATAATATATTTACTTTATAAAATTTTCTTTTAAGAGGCAGTGTTGAGTAGGTCAATACAAGAATTTAATTCATAATTGTTTTTAGGGAATAATTCATAAAACAAGGGGATAAAATAATCTTATCATCTCCATAATAGTAATCTTACACAAATATTGGAGAAATATATTTACTCAACCATGAAACAAAATTATTTCAAGGATTAAATAATTTAAATACATTAAAATTTAATCTTTTGAGAGTTTAAAATACATGAACTGTGGTTTTATTATTATTATGTGAATTTAAATAGAACAACCATAGAAATTAAATAATTTTTCCACTAACACTATTATAAGTTATTTATTAAAAATACTATAAAATAATAAAATAGAATTGTGAAAACATAAAATAATTATTCCCGACCTTATTCTAAATAATTGATGCTTCAATACATTATTACGTTAATTAATATGATTATCATTAACAAAAAAAATATGATTGTTGATTCTATCCTGATTCTATTTAGATATTTTTTGTTGAATAATCCATTACCAAATCGATCAGCTACTCATCTAGGTGTTTTCCATTTAATATAGCATATCCTAGAGGGATTCTAAAATTGTATTTAAATTGGGTAGTATTTCGGTAAATAAATTCAAATTTTAATTTCATTTATTATTTAATTTTTCACTATAACTCTTCATGTAGATGATATCTATAATGGGACCCAATGAATGTGAAATTAAATTATCCAAATATAAAATTTATCAGATAAGATAATTTTTTAAAAAATTTACTATTTAAAACTGAAAAATAAATAATATTTTTTATTATAACATTATTGAATACCAATAGTGCTTTTATTTCTATGTTGAACTAGTCAATAATCCCGATATACACGATAAAAATATCCCAAATGATAAATCATTGAAATCCATGGTCATCAAAAAACTATCAAGATAATGAAATAATCATTTACATTAATAAAAAATACAAAAAATATCCCTTACTAAAACTATTCATGAGAACTCATTAAAATAAATAATGAAGGAAATCACCACAGACAAAGAAAAATGAAACCATCCAATAAATTATCAAGATTCATACTAATGTATATGTTCATAAGTTTACACCTATAAAGGTCATGGAAATATGAAATAAAATTAGTGAGGTCTCAATTGGGAAATACCTGGGTTGCTATATCCTAACATTTCCAACTAGAAAAGGAATCGTTTATACGTGATAAAATGGATTCTAAAGAAACAAAATCATGTTGAGAATAACCCACCACCACAAACTATCATTCCAATCTAAAGTACCCTGATCAAAAAACATAGAACACAAATTAAAATAAAATGGAAATAAAATTATATCCATATGGACACAAGATCTATCTATCATGAAGTAAGAACATATAATAATCATTAATCCTCTACATGTGAGTCTTGTATGGATATAAGACAAAATCATTTTCCATCCAAAGGTCATTCTACCACATTGAATAAAAACTAACCACCATCCATTAGCATCCCAGCAAAGATGTTTCTTTTGAAGCAGTTATTATATAATAGATAAGATTATTCCATGTTTTTAAGGATTGTTATAGATGGTTTTTTAATTTGGATAACAAATCTACTTGGGACATGATCATAGGTAACATCAAAATTTTCAACACAAATACCAAAATGTTGATAACATATTTAGATACTGTGATCCCCTAGTATATTCTCTAGTATCTACCACTAAATGGTACTTGAACCAACGTTTCTATTCTATGATCCAGTGGTGATATATTTATCATTCGTAAATATTATAATTCCCCTGAATCTATAATATTATCTTATTATAAAATATTTATCATCCTTGTCTTTACCTTTTTATTGCGAAGTCCACCAAATAACACACCAAATATGGGAAAACCCAAAAAATCAAACCAACACAACATCCCCACCTATCAGTTGGCATAGTACACAGAAAAATAAAAGTAGATGAACCGAAATATTCATATTCACCAACAATATAAACTCCAGACCCCACTAAAAAATTTCATTATTTAAAAACATTTAAAACCTCCAAAGACAACATATTCCTCTTCTATAAATGAATGGTTTAGTTGAACCAGGTATACCTGAAATGTTATATATGGAACAACTCAATAAGGATCATGTTTAACTAGGGTGGTCCCCAGATAGGATTTATATCTTGTAATTTCCCACATACATAATAGAAAACTTCTCTCAACCAAAAAATGTTTCGTAATTTTTCCACACCATAAAGAAAAACATTAGGCTTATATCTTAAAAATGAATTGTTACACATGACATCAATAATTATTCTACAACCATGGATTTATGATGTAAGGATTTTATGTGGGAAGATCATTAAATGATTGATGATGAGTTAGATATCCTCGTATATAATAGAATTAATTTAATAGAATCTATTTTATCATATGCCTCCTCTAATATCTATACAAAATGTTCCACATGATAATCATCTCCTACCTCTCTACTACTACACTAATATGATCAAATCAACTACCGTGGTTTATATATCCTAATGATAACCTTTACCCTAAAAATCAGGTTTTCAATATATTATATTACAATTCACCCCTAGATATCTCTTGGAAAGATATGTTATATTTTCTTGGATGCCTAAAAATATCCCCTCAAACCAATTTCAAATAATTTTCCTACCCACACACATTTCATATATATAGGGGAATTCATCATCCCACATAAAAACACTTGAGTATAAACCATAGAATGAGTGATAATTCATATTTCAACACTTAAACAATTTTTAACCATGGGTTACCAATTAAAAAATATTTTTGTACCACTACACTAATTGGAAGTGGATTATTATCAAGATGAATAACACACCAAGAAGGGTAGACTCACTTCACCAGACATAAAAGGATGATTACCCTCATAATAACATCTTTATCTTACCATGGTCTAGTTAGGTGTTGAAGTATAATATATAGAACATTATAAATTATAGTATGATAAATATATATTTGAGTTGAAAACCTGTATGTGGTTTTATAAATTACCAACCTGATCCACATACTAAATTGGAAATAATAACATGTACCACAACCATATATAAAACACCTCATACCACAACTATAACATTCATTAATATATATATATATATATATATATATATATATATAATAGTGATTATCCAATAGTGGTTTTTACAAAAATACTTCAATAATATAAATCATACTCGCAAAGTCATTTGTCAAAATATGTTTTTTGAACAATTTTATAGTGGTCATGTATATAGAATCACTATGAGATATAAATAATCCTAATTTCATATTTGGAAAAGGGAATTCAATATATTTGAAAGCTAAAAATCTCCTAATAGGACACCAACAAGGAAAAATAAAAAAACTAAAAACAAAATAATGTCTATTTATCAACTTTTTGGAAAAGTTATTCAATTTTTTACCTTTTCATATAGTAAGTTCAAGAATGAATCAAGACAATTTTATTAAATTTATGATCCATATATACATGTGAGTCTTGTACTCCAATAAAACTACTAACCTCAAGGATCTAAATCTTTTCAAACAAATAAGGTCTCTCTCACTGAATACATATATCACATATGATTGATAGGATGTAGTGACTTGTTATAAAACAACAATTATTCCAATATTTAACATGAATAATAATTTCATCGTAGACATTGAATCAAAAAACATAGAACCAAATTTTTTGTGTATTTAAGAATTTAAAACTCATCTAGTAATATTATATGTTATAATTATCAGTATAATTTGGAGAAAAAAAATAATAATATGTGATAATAGATAGTTCATATGGTTTAATCTTATCATCATGTTGTTAAGTATTAGATCATAATATGGTGATAAAATATAATCATGCTAGAAATTTATTATTAAAAATAATGTTGAACAATAATATTTAATTGTAGGTATTTGTTAAAGGAAATATATTCTCAAGTAAATTAATATGTACAATGGAATTAAAATGTAACTTAATAATCATGTTCCCCTGAGAATAATAACATGTATATAACATAAAAATGAGGAATATCATTGAAACATGGCTTGAAAAGGAACTATAGCATGAAAAATAAAAAAAAATAATTATATTATTGGAAATTTTGTGATGGACTTCATTTTATGTTTTTATTATATCCCATAAGTTCACCAATAATATGTTTTCATCATATTACAAAAGATCCAAGATTTATATTTTAAAAAATTCATGCGTTACCATGATCTATTATCCAATGAGAAATACAATGATGAAAAATTCCATTAATTTATATATAATAAATATACTATTTACACACACACAAATATATATATATGTATGTATGATAATACAACAATAATTTATAATATCAAGAAATTCCATGGAAATAATATGGTATTTATATCATATAAAATGGTATGAAATAATTTTATATCAAAAGATTATTTATTGTTAATAAAAAGTTTAATCACTAAAAAGTTCATTTATTAAATAAAATTATAATTTTATTTATACTAAACAATTAAATAAGAGATATTTATTTTACTGTGAATGATAAAAATGAACGTGAAACAAAATCAGATCATTGTAAAACATTTCTTACTCTTTTAAAAAATTTAAAAACATATGAATCACTTTTAAAAATATATTTTTTGAGTAATTGAAAATAAGACATTTCAATTAATAAATTTGGAATCTATTTCATTATTAAATCTTTGACAATTCATAAATTCTATCTAAAATAATTGTTGTATGGAAGAAAAAATATATGATCATTAAAGAAAAATAATTTCCAAAATTTTCAAATTATATTTTTTCAATCCAAACTTTTATAAAGACTTAACGACAAATATCATAAACATGGTCATAGATATATAAAAATATCACATGAAGTAATACATGGTTTTATTTTAAAATTGGGGATAGAATTAAATTTGGGATAAAATATTGCGGTAAGGGAAGAAAATGTTCTTATTTATTGTGTGTAAGAATTTTTTATAAAAATGTTATAATTTTAGGTGAAAAAGATTCATTATGGAGAGGCTTGTAATTAAAAATATTAATTTCATCATATTGAAATATAATGAATCATATAATAATTTATTATAGTGGTAGAATCAAAACATAGAATAAATTTGTTCTTTTTGACGGATTATGACTTAAATTAATGTGGCTTTAGTTAAAAATATATATTTCAATACTGTTATAACGTGAATTGAAATCCTATGAATGATAAGAAATGATATGATTTTTAATCAATTTAATTTCATGAAATTATGAAAAAAACATTTACATGTTAGTATATACACAACATAATATAAAAAAAGTGTTTAATATAGAGGATGTCCTCATGAAAAAAATGTGACATTTTAAAACCCAACCTTAACTCTTTAATTTCATAAAATCATGTTAACCACTTATATAATAAAAAATATCATGATAACAAATTTAATAAAAAATTTAATATCTACTAACCAATATAATATTTATTTCAAATAAATTTTTAAAAATAATTTTTGAGCTATAGTATATTTTCATCATCCTATATATAAAATAGTGTTAATTTCATATAAGTTTTGAAATGCTTATATTTATTTACATTTTTTTGGAAAAACATTCAACATTTCTGAAATATTCATGATAATATAATAGAATTTCGATAACTATATATAATTATTTAATATCATTACATGAATGTCTTTGTTATGATACATGATTATGTAATTTGGGATGATATTATTTCATGTAATTTATTGAAATAAACAAATTACATTATAATGAAAATTTATTTCTCTGTCATAATTTTATAACAATATCAAAGAAATATATAAAATACTAATAACAATTTTATCATCTTATAAATATAGAAAAACAACTATTTTTTATTGTTAAAAAATGCATCATTCTTGGAGGCGATATACAACACATACACATGAGCCATGTTTACATTTATTGCATTGAAGTGAGGGATGCGTAAAGTGTATTATCTTTAAAATTTTGGATCATTTAATAAATATATTATTTGTTCACTAATTAATCTATTACAGCCAACCATGTATATCAGTTATGATAAATGAAATTTGTCACATCATTATAGTAGTAGTAAGCACATAAGAAGGGATGGTGTTCCCATTTTTCTAAGGGGTATGATAGATATTAGAAATAAAAATAAAATAAAACTATTATAGTTTAGTAATAATAATAATTATGGAGTATAAAATTATTGGAAATTTTTTTCATGGATAAATATATTGAATAAAAAATATTATGAAGTAATTATTACTCCCATTGATTATTTATATATTATAAAAGAGACCCACACTGAAATGGGGGATATATATATTTTCCATGGAGAAAAGAACATCCAATAATGTTAGAGGTCATTATAGGAATTAAAATTGGTTGAAATAAAATATCAAAATATTTTTATTTTGAAGAGTTGTTCCAAGTATCTTTTTTAAATGCAGAAAAGATTAATTGTTGTAATAATATAAACATAAATTTCACATATGATGTAATGTGAGTAAATAATGGGGAAAATGGATGTTTTATATGTTTTGGTAAATGAAACCCCTTAAAAAATTAGATTATTTTATTGGAAACATACAATTTTTACTCATCAATTTGACATGTTTTGTATCATACTTTTAAAAATGTAATTGGTTTATAAATAATGGG
Organism: Viscum album; assembly: GCA_963277665.1. Taxonomy (NCBI): domain Eukaryota; kingdom Viridiplantae; phylum Streptophyta; class Magnoliopsida; order Santalales; family Viscaceae; genus Viscum; species Viscum album. The sequence goes on from OY728161.1 coordinate 634,084,998, forward strand.
AAAAAAATTTTATCAATAAAATAAAAAATAAAAAATATTATATAATATTTATGTTCTTATCAGAAATATGAAAAACATTTTATAATATTGAATTTCTAAAATGATAAAAAATAATTTTAAAATAATTTCTATATATTATGTATAATAATTTTAAATGAAAAACATAACATATGTTCTATATTGTACAATGTAGTATTATAAATAATATATTACAATTTGGTATTTATAATAATAACTATAAGTCAAATATTTGGTTAAGAAAATGGATTTATAATTTTTGTTATATGTATAACCTAATGATGTTATAAAAGGCACATAAATGGTAAAAATTGTGTTACCCACTATTCCCCATGATGTATATAATTAATGAAAAATCTAAAAATTAGAAAAAATATGATATTATTATTTTCAATTATAACATGATATTAAGATTTTCATTTTTATATTTTAATATTTATGAAATTAAAATTAATATTGAAACATAAAATTAATAAAAAAACTCCCTTAACATAAAAATGAATTATTCAAATATTAGAAATTGATATTATCATTTCCTATAAACATGAACAAAAATTTAATTATATTTAATATTCAAATATTCCTAATATTTTATCATAAACATTCAATAATATGATTATTTTCACAAACAAATGAAGAGTTTATAACACAATAATTTTAGAAAATATAATTTTTTATCATTATATGGTATTAATATTTTTCTAGATTTTCTAATTGAATTTATTTAGATCATTAATAATAAAAATGGTTTTATTTTTACTCATATTTATATTTCACATATCTATCAGCCAAATTTATACATACATATTCAATGACAACATAAATATTGTGATATTTATCTTAATTAAATGTTTCATGGTTTGTTCCAATTCCTTTGTATATTTGGAACAATATATTAAATAAATGTGTATATCTAAATAAATTTCAATTAAAATATAAAGGTGTTACATTCTCCAAACATAAAAATACTTTAAAATCACAATTATAAAATTATTTAACTAAAAAATATCTAAGGGTATCTACATGATAGATAAGACTCAAGATGTAATTTAATACTCACTATAATTTGTAAAACTAAAACACTCAATATCCCTAAATTTTTTAATAGTCATCTATTGAGATTCGACTCCATTTCTTATAAATATTCATAATTATTTATATGCCTCATAATTTCAAGGATCTAAGCAATCCTGGACCCAACAAAATCTATTAAAGAAAATGAGTACAAGAAATTACGATAATTCATTACAAGGGGGTTTCACACCCAGGAGAAGACCACACCACACATGTCATCATTCCCCAAGTGGATGCAAAAGTTATGTGCTCTGAATTCTAAAAAAGTTCTTACTTTAAGGACCTCCCTTTTTGGAAAATCACCTGCCTCAATGTTGGCTTCTCTATAAAAATATGATTCACTGGGTTCATACAATCAACCCACCGTGGTAGGAGCATCCATGGGACACTCACCGTTCTTAACATTAGAGATTCCATAGTGATTTCAGAGTTTGATTCAATCCAACATGCTTACCACTTATGATGTATGTCATATTTAATGTCATACATAATTTCCAACATTTCGGTATCATATGCAGTTTGAATCCAGATGTAGAGATAATAACGCCCCTTGATAAAACCATAATGTGGTCTGAAAATGCCTATAAAGCTTGATGGTCCTGGAACTCTAGACGCCACACTATATAAATTCACATTAATCCATCACCCAATGGCGGGTATTCATCTAACATATTTCATCACAAGAGGTATTTTTGTGTACCTACAATTCTCGGATGCCTTAGAATATTTAGATCATCCATGCCATTGTTCCTTTCTCCAATCTAGTTTTTTACAGCACATGGACATCCCATAACAATATCATCAAAGCAATGTTGGTTGGTTTCTCTTGGTTTTAAAACAAACACACATTCTGGGATCTCTATATAGAAGCCAAAATTGACGTAATAGCTGCTAGAACCTGTGATATACCCTCATACTCAACCCAACTCTGCATATTGAAAACAACATCACTTCCAATCTCCCTTCTTGCAACTGTAGTCAAAATATGGTCTCCATATACTACCACAATGTCCTTCTATACTTTCATTCAAGCAATAGATTTTGGATATCCTCACCAACATAAAGACGAAGAGGGAATGTCATGGAAATACATGGACTATTTTTCCTTAGATGACCACATGGGGGTAGCTTGTTTATATATAACCTCCTAATCATAATAATTCTACATAGATGTATAAATTTTCCCTTAAATAGGGGAATCTATGCTAAAATTATAATTGAACTCCAATTATTCATCATTTATTACTCTATGGGAGTGAAAATACAATTATCACAAGTCCTCCACACTATGTTGTCAAAATCCATGAAAACAAGGCATGGGACCACAAATTCAACTGGTGAAGGGACAAACTAAATTTGTGATATACTCTGTGATAAAGTTATAAATACTCAACTGCATTCATTTAAGGGGAAATGATGGTCTATTTTTTGGGGTTGATCAAGCCCAAATATATTCCTACATTTTAGGTGAGAGTGCTTACTAAAAACTAATTTTGTTTTCTTCATGATATCCTTTAAGGATAGATTTATTTATGGCCAAACCGAATATTAAATATAGTTTGGATAATCTTCCATATGTTTCCCATTTAATATTCTTATGAAAAAATCATAATAAAGATAATTGGTGTATAGATGGTTATATTTAAACATGGAAACTAATACATAATTGATTCTTTTTATGTCTTTTATTCCACCCACTCCCCCACCCACAATTCATTAGGCTTGATGCAATCCTTCTACTCAACAACGACTAGCTTCATCTCATGCATGCATACGATCCAAATAAAATTCTTGATCATTACGTGATACTCCTTATGGATTCTTCAATGTAACCTATAAAGTTATAAGGAGTAAAAAACATTGAAAATATAATACAGTTCACAAGATATACATTCCCTTCTTGATACAAGGATTTTCCTTTCCAATTGAAAAGTTTACTGATTATGCTAGTGTTGATTCCTCAGAGAAACTGGCTCCCAGATTTACCCAAAAAAATTGGTACACCCAAGTAACTAAAATGTTGTGATCCCATCTATACGTTATGATTCCTTAACACTTTTTTATATAATCATTTATAGGTTCCATCCCCAAATACCATAAATAGTTTCCCCCAGCTGATGGCCTATCCATAAACTTCCTCATAATGATGAAAATGAGTCTGAATATTAGAAATGGTTATCTCTGTCACATGACCTAATAGAATAATTTCTTCAGTATAAAGAAAATGTGAGGGAGCAATAAATTTACTCCTAGATAAAATTTGTTTTAAAATACCATCTTGAGCAACATAATTGATGAATCGAATCAAATAATCTTTAGCAATCATAATGATAATCCCAAAGAGAGGGTCATCTTGCCTCAATCCCTAGCTACACTAGAAATATCCTCATATGGTCTCATTTATATTAATTGATATCCTCTCTGATGATATAATTCAATATATAATTCCCACAAAATTTATTGAAAATATATACCTTCTCTAGATATGGAAAAGAAAAAACCATTTGATAGTGTCCAAGGTATTAGAAATATCAATATTGAAAAAAATGTTTCCCTACCGTTTCTTCCATTGCATGATATTAATACACACTGAGGTTATAAAAATACAGTTCTAAGAAGGTATGGTAAATGATCATGTGAATATGAAAACTAAATTTTTATACGTATTATCCAAGGAAATAAAAACTTAAAACTATGATAAATTATAGTAAAGTAATATATAATAATGTCAAACTAAAAACTTATTTTTTTTATTCTAATTTTCCTATTAGATTCTTGAAAATAACAAGTTATGTGTCACATCATAAAATTCCAATTAAATATATCATAATGTTTCATAAAGATCTTATAAATTATCAATTTGTAACTCCAAATATTTTTCAATCAGGATTGTAGTTGCTTCAAATTATTATGTATTAGGTGGAGTCCAATTTAATACCAAACTATCATTTTTATTGTCATTATACCTAGTTATATCTATGTCAGATCTTATATCCACATTTTTTATTTTTACAATGTTGTACTTGGAAATCACAAAATCTCAACATTACCAAAAAAATAAAGTTACATTCAAAAATTAAGAATTATCTATATATTATCACTATTGTTTTCATTTCAGAGTAATAAAATATATAAATTAATCTATTAAAATAAATAAACCCAGATTTCAACCCATGTGAGGTGACCCAATCCAAAAATAATCAACTTAAATTATTTGACATGAATAATTATTTCATCACACACATAGTCTCACAGCTCCTTGACTTGCTATTTTAGTATCTTTGATTAATTTATACGTAAAAAATTGTAACACTTTTCTACATCCATCCGAAATACTTTTCCTCGCCAAATCTTCATGAACATATAATAATATATGAATATCTTTATAACCATGGGAATAGAAACATATGCAAGTTGTGATCATAGATTCTCTTTAAGGGTAAGACTCATAAACATGACATAACGTGTATATGAAACAATAATATGAGAAAAATTAATATGTGAATAATATTTTATTAAAAATAACCACCACTAGTAAAAATTGTAAATATGTCATGAGAAAAGGAAATATAATGTGAATTAAAAAAGTACCATGAAATAATAATATCATATAATAATCATGATCGATGGGCCATAAACACCTGAATATTATAGAGAACTGTGAAATGCAGTGGAAACTAATTATGATAAGGAACCATGGAAATATAAAAAAGAATAAGGAATAATAAATATGGTCAGAATATTTATGATGTACCTCCTGTTATATAATTAGAAAATACAAGTTCTTTTAAACATTATGACATTACATACCTAGGATGGAAAACAATTTATGTCATTAAAAATCTTAGTATATATAATTTTTAATGTGTTATGAGAAATAAACCCAAAAACAATATACATGAGGGTTATATAGTACCCCACACATCAATATCATCATATATATATTTATATCTGTGTATGTTTGTTCCATATAATATCAATCATTCTGCATTTAATTTAACACATGTAAATAAAATTGGTCTCATATAATTTCTTTATTGTATCGGTAATTGTTTTATAAAAACTAGAACATTTTATTAAAAAATTGAAATCATCCAAAAATATTATTTCACAAGGTTATTTACAAGGTGATTCAAAAAATATAAATTTATATTACTGAGATCATTTAGAATTAAATAGAAAAATAGATATGAAATTGAAAAGAGACATAAAAATAATTTTTAGATTTATTGTAAAAATAAAAAATGAGTCACTATAGAAAATATTTTTTTGTCATTGTAAAGAACATGTTTTAAAATAGATATTGAAAATAAATTTATATAATGGATTGCAGAAATTTTATATAAATTATTTGAAAGAAATGAGAAGTGAATAATAAAATGAACAGCTTGGAATGGAAAACCCAATTATACCTTTTTGAATATCATTATTTATCTAATCATTTTAATAAAGGTTAATAAAAATTCATATATAATATTATTAAACACATATAAAAAGATCCATTTAAATAATATATAATAATATAATAAAAATTGTGAAGGAGAACACTGGTAGAAATAAAGATTGTATAAATTGAGGAAAATTAAATTATTTGGGGTGGATGGGAATTATTCAAAAAATATTATAATATTATTATAAAGAAACTCATAAATTATGTGGTATAGAATAATGATTATAAATTTCTATATAGAAGAAGATTCATTATAATACAAACAAATTTTTTATTAATGAAACCAAACATAGTACAAATAAGATAATGGTTAATCATTATAAATCAATAAAAAATGGTTTTAAATATAATAAAACAAAAAAACATTAGAATCACATGAAAGAAAATCAAATGAAATATCGAACATGATATGGATTTTTAAATAAAAAAATTTCATTAATGAATTATATAAACTTCCAAATTAATTCATATAAATTATAAAATATAAAAAAGTGAGGAAAATAATATATGTCTCAAACAATGAACACTCAAATGATAAACTATACATCAACTATTAGAATTTATTAAAATGATTTTATATTAGGTATAATAAATTTTAATAACTTAGTATCTAATTTTAAAACATTATAATATATTCTACCCTATAGACACAATTATTATAATAATTTTATTCATTTATTTTTTTATAGTTTATTTTTATCTAATGATGTCTAAAATTTTCATTGAATCATATTTTTTAATAAATTTCATTTGTATCAATTTTTTATGTAAAAAGTTCATCCATCATATATTTTTTTGTTTAATAGAATAAATGATACAAATTAATAATTTCTTTATAATTTTATTATATAAGAGTTCTAGTAATGATATATGAATATGAATCCCATGAGGTAATAATTTCGAGTAATTTATCAATATCAGTTGATTATCTTATAATTTTTTTTGAATTTTCTATTCCCTTATATTAACCATATATAAGACAACTTTAAAACCACAATATAATATATATTCATAAAATATTTTTTTAATAAAATTCCATGAAAGGTGATAATGAAAAATTAAATCGGCCATCTACGGTCGCAGTAGTCCACATGTACATAAATTTTTAGTTTTATTTTTAGTAATTTATATGAGGGTGGTACAAAATTATTTATATTTTAAAAATATTAATATTGTTATAAATGTATTAATTATTCATCATATATCTTCATTTAACAATCCATTTTATCTTATAGGAGACAAAATATACATCAATTCATGGTGGTTGTAATCTCACACTTACACACATGATTGTTATTATCAATTGTGCAAGGGAGGGGGGAATAATACATAATGTTTATAAACATAGAATAACAAATTATTATATACTTATAATAATAATTTAATTTTATTATAATGGTTTAAAAATAATTTGACTTGAATGATAGGGGAGAAAAATATTCTGATGATATTTTAACTCACATTTAGAATTCAAATGGTTTTCTTCAAGGAATTCTAGAAAATAGGGTATTTAGGTATTCTATAAGTATAAAGGGTTAGAATAACATGGTATAATATTTGTATGTATTTAAAATTTTTATAAATTCAACATTTGTTTCATATTCTATATCATAAGTAAAGGGGTGATATATGTGTCATTTTATTTGAAGATTAGTTACATTGTAGTAATGATATTAATGGATAAGTAACAATTCAAGGAATGTGATTAATTGAAAAGAAAATAATAGACATTTTATGATACATGTTTAATTAAATTATTTCTAATCAAATTAGGAGAAAATGTTTGACAAAATTTAGTGTTTTTGAAATTAGTTTTATATATATATATAGATTAAATTTACCACGGTCTCATATTTTTGAAACAAATCATGTATTATTATAGAAAAAAAATTACCATTATTAAAAAATTTAATCTTAATCAAAATATGAATCCCATTTTATAATATTAATTTTATATTATTGGATATACTATTGTTCCAAAAATAAATGTATACCCTATAAAAAATTTAAGGAAAAATACAACTACGGTTATAAAATATTAAATATAGGCTAATTAATGATGAATATTATCTTTAAATGATTAATTTTATTGTTAAAATAAATCATTGATCACGAATGGTAATTATATATTTTATGATATTATTTTACCCTAATGATGATATATATTTCATTGTATTTTAAAAAATTATACTTTGTTCTATTCACAAGAAAATAAATATTTCAAAAAAACATTAAAAAATTACTAAGACAATATTTTAATTAATAATCCAAATATTATAGTCCATTATTACAATTTAAATTCAAAATATATTAATATATCTATAAAATGGGAAAACATTATATAAGTAATAAATAATTTTTTTAAGAAATTCTGTTATTAAAAAATTGAATATTTTAATCAAATTTTATATCAATTTATAATTAAATTGTCATAAATTTTATATATGAACAATATATTTTATAATTATTTAACCAAAGTAAGCATATTTCTATTAAATACCGATTCACATTAAATGAAATGACCTGATAATTCACTTAGTATTTACATATAAAAAATTGAATTATTTATTAGAAAAACCAAACTAAAATGGCTTGTAATATATTAAATTTATATTTTTGTGAAATTATAAGCATATCAACCCCTCTAGTAAATAAAATTACAATAATAAATGATATAATCTACAATTTAAATTATAAATACCTAATATAATGTTAAAGGAATTTCCTCATCAAATATATCTATAAAATGTTAAAAAAATTGATCGAACACCATTAAATTAATATTTTGAAAATATATAATATTAAAATATGTGAAAAATTATAAAAAAATATTTATATGATAAATTATTATAAGATAATATTGAAAATACATTATGATTAATAATAAAAATAATTAAAAACACATTTTTCTATATTTCTAATTTTTATTTATAATTAAATTATATAAATTTTTTTATTTTAAATTTAAAAAACTAATTTTATATTCTATTTCCAACTATAAATATTATTATTGGGTTATTATTTGATCATTTTTAATTTTTATTATTATTAATGTATATAAGAAAAATTAATAATTTTACCAGAACTATAATTATTTTGATGTAGTAATAATAAAAGTATGGCATAGATATTTATTAAAAATATTGAAATATATTTACAGAATAAATATTATATTTATTTTAAAATAGTATGATAAATTTATAATATGTGTGATTATCAATTTAATGTCATAGGGAAATTTTTCCATATAAACAATATTTTGGTTATTATTTATTTAAATATTACATTGATAATATTTAGATTTATATTTCATTAAAATCTACCCAAATATTATTTTATATTATTAACCAAAATTTATAATGAATATAATGTACATTCGGAAAAAATATTCAATATAAATATTCACACTTACTACACAATGATTTTTACAAATTACACGTGGTAATGATAAAACTAATGTTTATTTCACATAAAAATATTTTTTTATAATATATATTTACAAATTATTAATTTGAAGTCCCCTATTATGTATTATTTAATTATTTTATTTTCAAGAAAACACTCTAAATTACATCTGTAAATACTAGTTACCTTTGTATAAATTTGAAGGGGCAAAACGGGTTTAACCATAATGGAATGACCACAATCTTGTTCAATATATACTTATGAATGATTGGTTAAGGACTATATATACCATATAACTTATAATCTCCATTATACCACAATTTTGTAGCTACTTTTGTAGAAAGGGACTTCTATATATTTAATATTTTTTATTAAAGGAAATGTCATCCATTTTTTCTTATGAAAGAGGAACCCCTATCCTCACATACCCTAAAACCAAAACCAACTTAAATCATACAAAAAAATTACCATATTAAACATTCTTATTCACTTTTAAGTGGCTATATTATTCTCAAATAAATACTCATTGTGGATTCAACCACATTTCATATAAAATAATCAATCACGTGATTTATAAATTTATAAGAGCTTATTTGCCATTTCTATTTGAAAATATTCCCTTATTCAAAAAATAATACCATTAAAAATAATATAATTATTTCATACATATCATTGTACTACTCAAATTTCATTATTGATAATTCCTAGGTATTAAATATTATCCCATATTCTCTTACGAAAATAGAAATTTCTCGTCTTGCATGTATGAGGACTATTTCCTCCATGATGAAATACTTTTCTTATTTCTTCACCGACATATAGAGATAGTATGTATAAGGAATTTAATAAATAAATTTTATATTTATTAACAAATTTATTTTATATAACAATAAAACACACTCCTCATCCATCCTAGTTTATGGAAAATGAAGTCATCATCCATGTGTATGTGTGGACTACCACATCCACAAAATGAAGGATTCCATTATTCATTACCGCCATTATTATCTATTATTATGATTAATTTAATGAATTAATATTATATTAATGACATGAATAAACTTACATAAATAAATTCTATTCCATTCCTTCATCCCATTATGTGAAAAATTTGAACGTCCTATGTGTGTTTGTGTGGACTACTACCTCTACAAACGTGATGTATTATTTATTAATCTAATCATTTTTATTAAAAAAAATAATTAATTTCTAATTTTAAATTTTAATATAATCTGATTAATATCATTATTCAAATTCTTCAATGATATTATTCCAAATTGAACACTTTAAAAACCATACTCAATGACTAAATTATAGATTGTTTCATTCTTGGTTTGATTGCGAACATACGTGAAAAATGATATAATTTTTGATCATTGACATAAATGAAAGTTTAATTAATTATTATATAATATATAAATATGTAAATAGTTAGTTTACACATATTATTTATTGGAAATATAAAATAATTAACTCAACTATTCATTCAATTTGATTCATCTAAACAAGTTTTTCATCAAATTCTTCCTTAAGTATAATAAAAAATAACCAATTGAAAAAAATTTAACATTATAAATCATTATTAATAAATAATTTTAATATATTTCATGATCTATTATAATTGAACATTAGGTTATGAATGAAAAAAAATATTTTTTTTATAAAATTATTTTAAAATGATCAATATTAATTATACCATGTTATTTGATGGTCCATATAATATTTTCCTTTAAATTGTTTTCAATTTAAAATATACCAAAGTTGAAATAGTTTTTCTTAACTCATCTCCCTCCGTTGAGTTATAAAACATTAAGATGAAATTATCTCTTGCAATAATTTTTCATCCACAATAAGAGATTATTCGATTGAACATTATATTCATACCTATTGTAATATGGCATTTTAAAACACGTCTTTAGGATTGATAAAATTACACTACAAAAAATAATATCATTGTTTAGAATAATCCACAATTTATAAACTACTAGATTCACCTCCTTTTCCATAGTTTTATATCCCACAATTTTTCATGTTATTTAATGGGAACTCAATTGTGTTCTTTCATAAGTGACCTACTTATTTATCTTCCCCTATTTTAAAAATAATTTTTGGTTTACTGTAATTATGATGTTAGTTATCACCAAAGTTATTTTGAACTGCTATAATAGTTACCCACCATTAAAATATAAAATATTTTTTATTCCACCCCACAATTATATTTATAACCAATTTGAATTTTTAGTATTCTATTATAGATTTATATATAAAAATGTAAATTTTTTAAAATATGTTCACTTATACTTTTTAAAAGTATTATATCCTTTTAAAGGCTCTATTATTCCTTATTTTTCTAAAAATTTATTTTATAAAAATAGTTTCATATACTATTTTTATTACATTGCATAAGATTCAAGGTTTCTTAATTTAAATTCAACTCTAAAAAATGAGACTATAAATTACTGTTTTTAAACTTATCAAGGATATATTTTGGAAAATTAATTATCAAAATGACCCATAACTCGTCCCATTATAAGTTTTCTATAAATTATTTCCAAAGAATTTTTTGGTAAATCATAAACAAAATTTGTTTGCCTATATTTTTATTATATAAATATAATTAATCATTCATAAAAGACACCATAGTTTTTATTATAAAATATATTGATTTTTTATTGATTTTTATAGATACCATATTTATCTAGTGGAAAATTTATGTGATACCGTTTTGAAATGTTTTGAAACACATATTAATTTATATGTGATATTTATGATATTATGGATTATTGACTTCATGTGTCACACATATGTGTGAATTATTGATGGATTGGTCTATATATCACCCACTAATTCATTTATTATTTTTGATATCACAAGTTATAATGATTTTTTTGTTGGTATAATTATAGTTAAGGTACGATCTTAATATTTTTTATGACTATAAATTGATATTACATAGGATCAAATTGCTTTGTTTTAGTATAATTGTTGGTAAAATATTATCAAAAGGACCTTCATCAGTATAATGATGTTTTATCTATGTTCACAAGGTTATGATTGGGTATAATTGCGATTTAATGATTCTCACAAGGTTGTGTGTGATTATAACTATTTTTAAGATATGATAATAAGGTTATATGTATGTTTAATTGTAATTAATTTATGACCATAATTTTAGATTTTCTTAATGATTATTTATACCACAAAGTTATTCATATTCATATGCATATTTTATTCCAACGTGGATAATGTTCATTAGATAATGTTCCCATAATATTTTGATTCACACAGGAGGCTATAATAAATAATTTTTTCTTTATAAATTTTTGGGTAAGTTAGTATATGTACTAAGAGTATACGCATATGATAATGTTGTACTCATATTTGATCTTTAAATTTTGTCTCTTTTTTCCCTTTATTTAGGATTTGTACAAACCTATTTAATATTTTATCATTTCCCCATGTTATGAAGTTGATTATAACATATAATATGTATAAGTGGGTGTCTAGTGTGGCTCAATTATGGAGAATTATTAACAAGTTTCTTAAATAATATGAATATGTACATAGTCTGCAAAGACAATAAACCATATTTTATTAGGATTCTGTAGTTTTTTTCAATATGTAATGTTTACCTTATAGAAATGTTGTTAATTAAAATAATTTTTTTGTCTCTGCCTCTATGGTTTGTATTGAAGCTATATTTTTTATTTTTTATGACAAGAATAATGAGTATGTTTTTTAGAATTATATAATATTAACGAAAATAACTAGAGTAATTATATGGGATGCATATACATGTAAAATAATATAATATAATATTTGTAAAGTTGTAATTTCAGAATTTTCTTATAAATAACATACTTGTCTAGATATTATAATTGGATGAAGGCACTGATGTAGATTTGCGTAGGTGTAATAAACCTTAAATGGGTAAATTTTTTATTAACACAATCATCAACTAGACCATGAAAAAATATATAATTTTATACATCATTTTTTACTCTTAGTGGATATACTTGGTAAAATTGTATTCTATTTTCAATCAATTGTGATCGATCAATTAATAAAATAAATTATAGTATATGGATAAAAATTATGATAGAAAACAACATAATGTAACCTATTATAAACCAGGAGAGTTATATGATGTACTAATATGAAATAATTAAAAGGAATGCATCAATGGTTTAAATGATGGTTTCATATTAATAATATTTTTTTATTCTGATTCCTTGGGATATTATAGTAATAAATTTGGATTTATTAGCTGACTTAAATATGAGAATGAAAATGATGCTGAAAATTGTATTTATCTAGAAACAAAAAATATTATTACTGAATAAGGTATATTTTAAAAAATTTGGGATTCTAATTATATGACTATAATGATTGAAAAAGTTAGTTTTATATTATAATATAATGTTTTGTGGTTACAATCGACACTAAAAATTATTATTTATGTGGTTAGTTCTGTTCATTTGGATATTATATTTATCAAATAAATTCTAGAATATTTTAAAATGTATATAGATTATTTAAAATTAAAAAAATATTCTTCCATATTAGTTTATAATTAGTTATTAGGAAACATATATGAATGAAATAATATTAAAAATGACTTTATAATAACATAATATTTTTTGAATAAATAATGTAGAAAAAATGAATGACTTATAGACAAATATTTGGTTTAATATATTCCTAATATCGAGGTAACATGGGTATTATTAATTTTGGGCAATGTGGGTTAGATATTGTTGATATCCTTATAATTTCTTATTGATACGTGATATTTTTGTCGATTTTTATCAATCTTTTGGGAATATGATATATACTGAGTAGTTTTTAGACTGTATGAACAATTGACTAAAAAAATAGGGGGTTTAAGATAGAGTTATTTATCGGAAGACTATAAAATATTAATGTTTTTTAATTTTAGGGAGATTAAAATTGTTTTTGGGAAGTTATGTTTTTGATCAAATATGATTAGTGTATATAAATACATTGGAATAGTATTTTATGAATGAATGATGTTTTTTGACAAAGCATGAAAAAATTGATATAATTAAGTATAGTAATAAATATATCACATGATAAGTTGTATTAAGAATGATAAAATTTTAAATAATAACCTTACCTAGCTACAAAAGTATGTGATTGTTGAAATTAGAGGGCACAATTTATTTGGGGGAGTGAATGTAATGACCTTATATTTTACTATGTATTTTTCATAAATAAATATCATTCATTACAAAACACAAAAATCAGTCTCAAACAATCTAAATGGAAAATATTATGAAATATTATTATAAATAAAATTTCATGTAGGTAAGAAATACAGTTATTAATTAATTAACAATATTTTTTAATGGATAAATAATTATTATAATTTTCCATAAATTTTATTTTGTAAATTTTTAATGAAAATTTTAATAAAATATATCATTCACTATAAAATGATTATGATGATTAAATTTTATAATAAAATATATAAATATCTTTATTTCAATTTTTTAAATAATAATTATAATGAAATTTTATTGTGAACACATAATGTTTTAGAATGAAATTTTGAATAAAAGATGGGTTCTATATTCTGAAATTTCATTTATAAAATAAATTTATAAATTTATGAATATTGAATTTTATAAAAAAATAATTTTATTTTTTTCCCAAATAGGAATATTATAATGGGGTGAATTTTGGAAATTTTTCTAAAATAACTTATTTTTAGGGTAAATAGTAAAAAATAATATTTTAAACAAAACTATAATTTTTAATTGACTTATATAAAATACTTATTTTGGAAAATATAATATATAATTTATTAAAAATATAAGGAGGTTTGTATCTACATTCAATGAAATGTTTGAATTTAAAATACATACTATTATCAATTTTAGAACCAAAGTAATATTTTCTTAAAAAAATAGTTTTGGACTTTTATTTTAATTAAATATTATTTACGTATGATTTTTATTAGCATCATATAAAATCCACATACCAACACCTAATAATATAATAAACAAATAAATTATTTGAAAATAATATACAATTATAATCATTGCCATTAGAAAAAATATTTGCTTAAAAATACTCATTTTAGGACAAGGTTATTAAGCATTACACATGCTATTGTCAAAATTTATTTTTGTTACAGATATAATTTTACTATCATAAAATGGATTCTATGTTTTGAAATAGTTGTTAAAAGACATGTATTATCTCTATTTTTTATTTTTTTGAAAATGATGTGAATTAATTTCTTAGAACTAGTTACCTAATTATAAATAATAAAGGGTAGAAAGGGTTTAACCAAGATAGAAGAACTATAAAAGGGTTAAAAAATTCATTGGAAGGGTTTATTGATTCATTTCTCATAAATATATGTTACCCTCTCCATGGTTTCCAATCTTTAGAGTTACATTCCTTAAGAGTGAATTCCCATTATTAAAATGTGTTGGGTATTTACAAAAATGTCATCTCTTTAAAATTATAAAATCGGAACCCAACTCCTTAATTCCCCTCACACAAAAACAATCTAATCTCATACCATAATCTTCTAAATGGTTTCATAACAATTCATAAAAATGATAAAGTGGTTTAGGTATTATCAAATGACCACCCCTCAATGGAATAACACCCCTTTACTTGGAGATTATACCTCCTCTATTCTAATTTTAATATCGTTATGTAAAATTTATCATCCTTAAATACCATTACACCATTATAAAAGAATATCATCCGGATCAATAATATATATTAATTACATTTTATTTGCAGTAAAATAATAAACCCCTTCCCTTATCCAAAATGGAATGGAATATCATTATTCATCTCTAAGTGTGTACTACTACATCAACAACTCATCATATTTCATTTTTATTCACCTAATTAAAAAATATAGTCATAATTGGTAATTTATGATAATTATATGATATTTATAATGTGATTTAGGTTCTAAAATAATAAAATGAACTACTCATTTCACTAAATCAATGGAAAATGAAATCATCATTAATCTGTATTGGCGGACGAATGACTACATGGAATAATGTGTTCTTTATTTCATTATGACCATTCATGGTTGATAATAAAGAATAACATAATGAATTATTATAATAATTATAAAATGAATAAAATCATTTTACGAATTTACATTCCATACCTTCCTCAAATTTTATTAAAATTATAACATTTTATAAGTGGATGTGTAGGAAAAACATACATAAAAGTGATGAATAATGTCTTACCTAGTCTATCATATTAATCAAACTAATTTAAATTTTAATTTTAAATAATAATTTTTCAAATATAATCATTTTTTAATTAAATTATTTCAAAATAAACACAATTTTAACAATCCTTAATAAGAAAATTATAACATGTTCTTTTTTGTCATGGATTAACCACTTTCTTGAATAATGATACATAGTTTTATGATAGATGAATATTTTAATTATATTTATGGGAATATATTATATAAAAATGTAAATAATGTTTTTATTTTGGATTTGTAATATTAATACAAAATTTTGTCTCATTATTCTATAAAATAATCTTCATTACCAAATAATCCTAAAAACATGGTCTTCGTTGAATTCATCATCAATGATCATAAAAATACACTATTATAATTATATCATAGAATTATAAATCCATAATAACAAAAAAGTTTTGCACCTATAAAGATCATGTAATTATAAACATTGTGAGAAGAATTCGTAACAAAATAGTTATTATGAAACTTGTTAAAAAAATCCAATTCATTCATATATGATATTGATAATAGATAATAACTCAATATTATTAATATAGATAAAATTTATAAATGAATTTTATAAGAAATTTTATATGATAAAATATCTAAAATATTCCATTAATAGATTTATTTCTTATTATATAGGACCTTAGAGTTCATTCAACTATGTGGGAAAAAAAGTCATGAATGTATTGTCTCCCATTTTTACCGCCTAATACATAATTACAGTTATACATTAGATATTAGTTGGAATTTATTATCTAATGGTTAAAATTTTTAATTAACCATATAAAATAAATTCTTAGTGTGTTACAACCCACATAAGGTATTTCGTTAAATATATTTTTATTACAATGCTTCCTTTTTATGGGTTTTTTATCTCAAGTCCCCACGTTGAGTTATAATACATATTATTAAACATAATTAGTCTATTATTAGTTTCATCCACCATTATAGTATTTTTCATGGAACAATTTATTTTTCTATGGTTGAAATTGACCATATAAATTAAATCTTTGAAATTAATAAAATTTCATTCCAAAAAAGAATATCATTGTTGAGAATAATTCGCATTCTCTTTAATGAAGGGTTATACTTACGGACAATAATATCCCTTCCCAACAATATAATCCTCTTATAAGGATACCCAATTATGTTATGTCCTAATTGGAGATCACATATTCCTTATCCTCTTCTAAAAAATGTTATGTTACTCTATTTTGGACATGGGTTTACAGTAATGTAATTTCAATAAAATAAAATGTTTCTAATTTATTTGAAATTGAAATTTTTATTAGTAACAATATATTTAATTCTATATTAATTATTTGCATTCAATGATCTATTAATGATTTGTTTATATAGAAGAAATGTTTTCAATTATAAAACATCAACTTTTTAAATATATTATTTCTTTTCAAAGGATCAATTATTCAATAATATTTAAAAAACGAAATTCTTTCAAAAATGTCTCAGGTATCTCTTTTGAATCTATTATGTTTTATTTAAGTGTTCATCATTGGGATTTATTCCCAAATATTTAATTTTAAAATACCTTATTATCAATTTCTCAAATGTTTCTATTAAAAAAAAGACTTTACAAAATGTCCCAAAACTACCCCTTTCATAAAAATGTGAAAAACGTTTTATGAAAAACCGTTTTTATATTTTTTACTTCTATTTAAATTTTATAAATAATGACCATAATATAATTTATGACATTTTTCATGAACCATGGGTCACGAACCGTGTTCCGGGTCCTGCATCGTGACTACCACAAGCTCACCTTCCATAGGCCAGGGGATGGCGACTAGCACCAAAGGCGTAATCCCCAAAAACTGGGAACACATTGCCTTTATAAAACGTAAACTCACACAACCAGAGTTCAAGAGGAAGAAAACACTAAGTATAAACTGTATAACAGGTTTAATGAATGAAAAGGGGGCCAGAATACAAGCCCAACAAGAAAGTACAACTGAAATCAAGTACAACTGAAAGAAAGGGAGAACTACTAAAACATATGAGTAGCTCCAAGATCGTTGTCCGGGATTCCTACCTGAAGTGAGGGTATAGATGTCCACCTCAGAACTCTATGTCTAACTGTCCTCTCTATGTACCATCTCACTGAGTAGTCCCCCTTGGGGTACCGTCCAGTCCTGGCTCACTCTCGGCCTTCGTCAACGTTGTCTGTCGTCTGCATCCAACACAACATAGTGCAGGAATAGCCTATGCAGGGGTGAGTATAACGATACTCAGTAGGGACGCTGAGACCGTCAAGGTATCACAAAATCTTGAAATGATGAACCACAAAGCATAAAATTCAACGGATAACCAATACATAGTTATATTCCCATACATATACCTAAGTTATCAAGTAACTCATCTCAATCATGAGAAAAAACTCCTAGGTCATTGACTCAGCTCAAACCAGTATTTTCATTAACAAAACCATGACTGATGGAGAACTCCCCCTCTTTCGATCACATTAGTCCAATCGCAACTCCAGGGTGCTACTCACTATCCTTAGACTGTCGAGGTACTTCTCTTGTCGAGTATCGTGAGTCTGCCACCTCACACTGTAGCGCTCCCCCTAATAGCCTACAGAGGTACTCCTCTTGTCGAGTGCTACGGGTCTGATGCCTCACACAGTAGCGCTCCTTCGCCATGGGTCTGCCACCTCACCCAGTAGCGCTACCCACTAGGCTAGTCAAGTCACTCTGAAACGAGTCAAACAAGCAGTCATTAGGTCTCAGCCAGCTACTAGGTCTCTCTAGTCTGCTCACTCATCTACGGGAGGGTCCACTCCACAAGCTACAAGGCGATACGTTAAGTGTAAATAAGTCCCATGAAGAAGTATCTTAATGGTTCTCCACATCATAGGTGTCTCAACGCAATATACGGCGCATCAATCAAACACTCGATCTGTTAGTTATTTGCCTTTTTGTCCCGGGGGCCTGGTTGGTTTCGTGTACGAACAAACCTGACTATATCTCAACTATACCCTGAACTCCCATGTGGTATTTTTTAATGGAACATTTCTCAAAAAGATTACCAGTGACACCGACGGTTCATCAAACATACGTCTGGTGCCAAAGATATGGCCAATTAAGCAATATGTCAATAGTGGGCCGGGGTCCGGTCCGACCTGGTCTGGGTCAACCCGGTTAGACTAGGTGGCTATGACCCAGCCCGTTGGGTAGTTCAGTCTGCTCAGTTCGGCCCATCATGCTGGGCCCGACCCAGCACACATTGTGGACAATTCGGGCCGAAGTCGCCACATGGGCGACTCGGCCCGAAGACCAGTGGCAGGCTCGGCCGGCACCACAAGGGGTGCGGCTAGGGCGGCATTTCACGATAGGACAACAGGGGGTCGTGCGGGGAGCGAGTAGGCCGTGGGTGTGCCGGGAAGGGAGAGGGGCGTGCTAGGCAGCCGACCTGGGCACCGGGCATGCGACCTGGGCATCGGGGGCACCGGGCAGGCGCCTGAAGGGTGTCCGGGGCGCCGGGGGTGGGGGGACGGTGCCGAGAGGGCGACAGAAAGGAATCCTAGGTTCCGGGGGGTGTCGGGCCGGTGGCCTAGGTGCTGGGTAGGCAGCTGGGGCACCGGGCAGGCGCCGGCAGCATGCGAGGTGCGCGGGTAGGGTGTCAGCAACCGGGTTGGCTGCGGTTTCGGCCGGGGCACGCGTCGAGCAACGCGCAGGTAGGCCGGTCAGGCACCACGGGGCCGGCGGCGCTGTTCGTGGAGTTCGCGTAAATCATGACCTCTATTCTCCATGTTCGTTGTCGTCCCCACATTTCCATGCCGCTGTTATGTCTTCGTCGATCCAAGGACCGAAAACCATTAATGTTGTGGAGGGGTCGGGCCGTGATCGTTCGGACCGAACCCTCCACGTTAGAATGATAGAAAGCGGCTCAAGAAGTTGATTTAATGAGAGATGATTAAGTGTTAAACAACTTAAATAACATACCTACTTTTTTAATCGACGGTCATTTGTTCTTCATGGGGGGAAGAAGATGTTGACGTCATTCGTCGTACGTTTTCACTTTCGATTTCGTTTGTCGGTCCATTGATGATGAAGAGGAAGGATGAAGGGTCGTCAAAGAGATCCCTCATCGGAAGGGGGTTCCAAGGAAGAAGCTGAGGAAGAATTTTTCATCATCGGCCTGTTTGCATTCTTCATTGGAGAATTATATTCTCCCAATCTCTCCACTATAAAGAGACCATCATTCCAAAATAATAGATTTTAATCTATTATATCATATGGCCTGAATTAATTTAGTGTACCCCACTTAATTAAGTTCACGTTGGCAGAAATATTCAAAATTCAAAAGTGGAGAGGCTCCACCATATTAATTTCACAAGATTGGAATATTTAAATTGGGGAGTTTTGAGGGGGTTAATGTCCTGGGGGGTCCCCATCTAATTGACAAGAAGAGGGTCATGGAGTTTCCTTCCATTAATTGGGGGGTTTTTTGGGAGGTTTTAGCCTCCTCCATTAAGAGAAGAGTTAGTGACCAAGAGGGTCTCCCTCATTAATGAGGGAGATTCGAGAGGTTTATTCCCCTCCCATTAAATGGGGGGTTAAGCCCCATGTAGACCCCACATCATAACCTCTCGTGGGAGGTTATGCTGCTCAGGGGGTCCCCACCCCAATCATCCCCACATAGGAGGTTAGGGTGTGGTGGTCCCACCACCAACCACCATTTGGAGCTTTTAACTAACATAACCACATGGCGTTGGTTCAACTAAAATAAAATAAGTTGTTACTTATTTTATTTTATTAATCCATGTGAAACCCAGAAACCAACTCTCATACCTGATCAACCGTTGTCGAGGTGAAAGCCTTCTTAAATGAAAACTGGCACTGCGAGATCAACGGTGCCCTCAGATTTCAATTCCGAGCACCCGTTCAAATGATAGAAAAATCTTCATGTACGTTTACTGAACGTACCCGAACAAAACTTTACATATTGATTCCAGGCACATCAGGCCTCAGAATCAGGTACCGTCAAAAATTGCAGACTCGTAAAATTCAAAAGAATTATGAAAAAAAATTCCTTGAAATTTACGAGTCTCTACACCACGGTCTAGATTATATTATAGAATTTTTTTTGGGGGAATTTATTTTAATTTATCATCCTTTTATATGTTTTAAATAAATTATTTTTATATTATTTTTAAATATTGTGAAACACGATTTTCTATCCATTGGTTCATTATGATATAATAATTTATTTTTTTAGGCGGAACAAATATATATTTACGATTTCCTGGTGTGTCATATATCAACCTCAAATTGAATAGTATTTTTTGATATCTCATCAATTAATAAAATTTTCCACGGTCATGATAGTTTTTAATCTAATATCACATAATTATATGTGATTATAACTACTATTTTTAAATGATCACAAGGAAGTGTGTCAGTATAATTGATGTTTTTTTTTCTTAAATGGAAATTTTTGAGTATAATTAATGTTATGATACACTCCAAATGTTCTGTGTGGGTATAAATATGTTTTATCTAGGATCACATGGCTATACATGCTTATAATTTTGTTTTCGTTATTCTCCAACTATTGAGTGAGTTCAATTATGTTTTAGATATGATAACCAGGTTGTGAATCTCTATAATTTTTGTTATATTATGCTCATGATGATATATATTTCTTTATGACTATATTTATGCTACTCTCTTATGTGTATTCCAAAACAAGGTTATTATATTACAGAATACACATGATGAATAATTTTTCCAAAACAATTTTAATAAAATATACTATTATTAATCGATACTTTTCATCCATGCTTATTTAGTATGACTTTTAATTTTATACTAATTATACCCATGTTATTGTCATACGAAAACATATTCTTATATATTGTTGTTTGCTTATATTTACCCTTATTGACAATCTAATCTCACAAATTCCACATATTTCAAATTACCTTTAATAAGAATATTTGGATTATTTAACATAAGTTTAATAGGGAGTCAATTATAGTTCCATTATTGAAAAATATTCACTAGGGTTAAAAAATATTTTTCAAAACTAGCTAGTAATAAATTAAATCCAAACATGAGTTTTTGTTATTTTGGGACTAGTTTCCACATTTAATATTTTTTTATGAAATTTATATAAAATTACATCATATTTATTTTAGATCCATATAGTTAGAATATAAAATTTTAGAGAAAATTTATTTTAAGCATAATATTTCTTTATTAGTCTATAAAAGATACTAGTTGAATTTCAACATTGGGTTTTAATTTATAGTGAGTGTTATTTTTCGCTATAAATATATTTTATCATTAAAATACCTCTACATATACCCAATAATTCAGATTATATATTATAAACCTCAAATTTATATTCAGAAAATGTGTCTCAATTATTTCGGGTTCTAAGTTTCATGTAATGAAATCTTTTAAATTAATATTTTTTGAAGAAAAAATACATACTAAAATCACGAGGTGTTACCAGAGTAGACTCATACGCCTCAATGGGATATATATTTTACTTGACAAAATATATATTCCTGAAAGTAATGATGAGAAGATATAGATTTATATATCACATGTAATGTTAATTTTTCATATGAGTATTAGAAATCAACACCCTGTTACTCATTGAAGGGTGGCTTGAGGAAAACCTAGAGGAATGGTTTTATCATCACCTATATTATATAGATTCATTATTCCCCTATTTGTTTTAATAAATAAAATTACCATAAATTGTTTTCATATACCCATGAGTAAACCAAAAATAAAATATGCTATATTAATTTTAAATTTTACCTTTCTTCTATAATTGTGAAATCATCTAGAATAAAAGTACGTTATGGTAATAAAAGGTCTATGAATATTTAATGGCATTATGTAGTTTATGTCTCCCATTTGATGTTCATTTAGATATGACTATAAAATATATAAAATCACTACGGTTTTATTTTGACCTTCCTATACTGAACTAAAATAATTAAGGTATAAGATATGTCGTATGTGAGTAAAATTCAAGATCATGGAAATGTCCACTAGATCTTTTAAAGTGGACTCACCACACATGACTACCAAAGGTGGGGAAATTATTCTTAAATATTAAAAAAATATATCATTGAAATTTTTATCTCAAATTTATGATGATATAAGTATTAATATAAAAAAATAATATGTTTTTCAAATTTATTTTTTATATTTCACAATTTCAGTTAAAAAAAGTTTGTGGATTTGGTTCGATAATTATATTATTCTATATATTTTAATTTTAAAAGATAAGGATATATATATTTTTTAATTTAAATTTATAAATTGTTTTCATTATAATATAAATTTTTTCAATATAACTTTTCAGTGCACTTTAATGGTTTTCCTAATTAATGGAAATTTTATGTGAATAGTGAAAATACTATTTTTACCCAAAATGTAAGTTATTAATTTAATTAATATATTATAACATCCTTCAAGTTTATAAAAACATTAAATGGATTTAATAATTATTTATGAATTAAGATATATTTTTAAATTTAATTTTAGACATTTAGTACCTTTTAAAATATTTTTTAAAATAAGTAACTCTTTATTCTCATTTAAATTCCATTTTTATTTATTTTATTTAAATATTTACTTTAATATAAATTTTTGGATATGGAATTATTTGAAATAGAAAACATTGATATATTTTTCATTATTACTGAATTAATATCATGATAATAAATTCCATTTATAATATTATTCTACATTTATATTCTATGCTTAAAATTGTATTTTTTCTTAAAAATTTTTTTTTTGAATTTGGTTCGCATATTAAAATTGATTTTTTTAAAATATTTCTCAACATTATATGTTAAAATTATGTAAATACTTTTTATCAAAATATAAATATTTTTTAATAATCCAAATTTCATTTTTTTTATTTTTAATTTATGTTTCAAATCATAATATTTGTTATTATGATAAAACACTTTTAATCTAGTTATTATAATTTTATAAATGTTATGAATTAGAATTACACTAATCTTTTCATAAAGAATAATTTAAATTTTGTTGAATCATAAATATAAAAATTTAACACATGGTATTTTTGAAATGAAATTAGAATATGATTGATGACATTACATGTTTGAAATAAAATATTTCCAAAAAATAAGTTATTCAACATATTATATGTTCAATTTTAAAAGTTAATTTACACATATTTATAAATTAAACTAAAATAAAATATGATAAAATTTCGATACATCGTATCCATATTTTGATAAATGGTAATGTTATATGTTTAGTGATAAAATAATTTCCACTGTTAAATTTTAATCAATATTAATATGTTTTGAAATTTTTAATCCAAGATTGATTGAATTTTACCTAATATTTTGAAAAATATAACATCTTTAATACCAATGATAAGTTATAAATTTATATATACATGTCTAATTAAAATTTGAAAATGTAATTCACCTATCAGTCATGAAATTCCATTCTCAACCCATACCTAACATTCATTTGTAATGATTTTTCCCTCATTTTCAGTAATAAAATTATTTCACTTCAACCCACGTCATGCCACACCCAAGGATAGAAATTATAAATAAAATAATGACAAATTAATTATTAGGGATACCCCATGCATGTTTTCAACACATATTTATAAAAAAGTTCCTCAAGTCCATATTTTCAAAAATATACTTCAAGAGAAGATCAAAATTTTCAATACATGTGTTAATTGCCATATTAATTAGTATCCTAATCATTTCCATCAAACCTACTTGAAATAACTACATATAAATATCTAAATAAATAATGATAATATATTGAATTTTTATTATATAAATTTTATTACTATAATATATTATCCTCCCTTTTAGCTGAAAAAAATAAACATTACCCAATTTTGTGTGCATAATGCAACCTCCATGAATGACACACTTAATTTTTTCACCACCTCTACTAAATAATTGCACTAGAAGTTTATTTACTAAAAAAACATTTTTAATGAAATGATTTAAATTATGAAAATATAAATTAGGCATCATATAATTAATATATTCAATAATAAATAATTGTAAAACATACATCCAAAAATGAAAAAACTAGGTGGAAATGAAATTTAATTATAAGTAAAATATCATTCTTTCATATACCAACTTCTCATAACACTTAAATAATTTGATTAATAACGATAATAAAATATAACTAATGTCATTATACATTTGTTATTATGATATTATATATAAATAATTTCTCCCTAATATATAGTCCCAAATATATAGTACAATGATATTACTGGGTCTGTGTGACCACATACATGAAAAATGTTTTAAATTTTAATCAAAGATGGATTTCAAAAAATAATATTTCATATTAATATATAAATAATGGATTTTTATTGATGTATATTAATATAAGTATTAAATTCATTGATTAATATAAAATATCATGTTCATTATATATTATAGAATCATGCTTGTCACTTACTAAAACTTGAAAAATAATAATTAAAATAATTATGAAATGAAATTAAGACATTATAAATGATTATTAAAATAATTTTAATTATAATATATTAAATTTTAATGTTTAATATTGGTATAATAATGAATAATAAAACTTTTATTACAAAATTAGTTCAAACCAATCATGATTACTCAATCCCGATAAAGAAAATATATAATAACAAACTAATATACATGTGGAGGAATTTTCCAACTAATATTTACAAATGGTTATAGATATTAATAAGCTATTGTAAATTTATATTAAAATATTTATCTTTATTATAGTAGATATTGGGGAATATTCGAGTATGATGGGATAAAACGAAGGGATTTTCTTGTATCACCTTTGTTTATTGAGTGATTATGATTTATTTATGAATGTGGTTCTAAACAATGGATTTATATTATAACATGATGAAAAAATAATTTCTCATCCCTCTAGGAAACTGAAATTTTTAAATCCAACATTGATATTGATGAATTTATTTCTAATAATTATATCATTGATATGAATAGTTCCCATCAACATTAATTATGTTTTACCCTCTATGTCCATATTTTCTTTTCCGGAATATTTTTTTTTTATAAGGAATAAAAAATGTGTTGTCTTAATTGAAAATATTATTATAATTATCATATTATATTTTTTAACAATTTATAAATAATTTTATGACAATAATAGAAATTTGAAATGTTAAAATGATCTTTTAATCCGTTAAAAAAAATTTAAATTCTACCAAACATGTCCTTTTATAACTTTTTAGTTGATATAAAAGATCTATGCTTAATTTTTAATTTTAAAATTAATCTTTTTTCCATCCTTTTTACATTAACTATTAATTATTTTTATTGTGATATATAACATATTATTTTTGTAAAATGATAAAAATGTTTTCTAAAATCAATTTAACAATTTCAAGAACATTTTAGACTTTACCTATAAAGGATTTGTTACCCACCAAGAGTTTTCAAAATATTTTTTCAATTATATAAAATCATTTTGATAAATTTGCATACATAAAATAGTGATTTAATAATGTGATACAATAAATAAATATTATATCATGAGTTATAGAAAAAAATTATTTTATCATACATTATATGGAATAATGGTAGTGTGCATGGCATATGGCACTGAGCTTTAATAGACCCTAAATTATTATTATTTTAAATATTACCTTTATAAAAAATTTGCTAAATAGAATAGTTTGAATAGTATAATCAACACTATGAAATATAAATATGATTTTAGTAATATATATAATAAATATTTATAAATTAGTAGAAAATAATCAATCAGTTTATAGTAATGTGATTATATTCTTCAAAAAAATAATTTTTGTTAAAAAAATAAATATTATTTATTTTTATGTGAAAAAATAGCTTTAAATTGTATATATTATAGAAAAATTATATTATAAAGTGAAAATAAATTTTGGATTCATAATATAGAAATTATTATGTGGTATAATTTGTTGATATTTCGGAATATGTTGATTTATCTATATATATTTAAAATTGTCATTTTTTTGTTAAAAAATATCTTCGTTTAAATATATTATGTAATTTAAATGATTAATTATTATTTAAATTAAAGAATTAATCATATTATTTTTTAATACATATATTTTATTTTTTAATTGCTATATATTTTGTTTTAGTATAATTTTATTTTTCTGATTAAAAAAGCCTTTTTCCTCAAAATTGTTTTCAAATGCAATTTTTTTTAAATTTAAATTAATTTAAATAATATAAAATGATTAATGTAATAGTGAAATTTATATAATATATATCAAAATAATAAAAATTTTATTCATACAATTATTATTATTATTCCAAGAGTTAATATATATCATCTAATTTTTTAGATAATTAAATTTATCAAAAACCTGATATTTCGTCGCGTCTGTAGGAGTTTTTTATTTAATTTTATTCAATTATATATGATTTACATGAAAAAATAATATATATTTAATTAATATAATTATAAATATTATATTAAGTATAATCTATTGTAAATTTTTAGAAATTCTTTTTGATGAATTGTAAAAAAAATGACGATTTTAATATCTAACTTCATTTTTATAAAAATAATTTGTTAAATTATATTAAAAAATAAATTTGGTTTAATGAAAATTTAAATAAATCATATATTTATATATATAAATCTAATTTACGTAATTGGATTTAATTTTGTCCTTTAAATTGGATATAAGTTTTTGTAATGCTCTGAAAAACATTTTCTTTTAAAACTATATTTCTCATCACAGCTGCTAGAATTATATTAAATCAAGAATATCAACTATGATTAATGGAATATGGAAAAATATATTCCATATTAAGTATAATTATATTATATATTATCTAATAATGTTAAGTTAAATGTTTTCAAAAATGAATACTGAAAATATTAAAAATTAAATACACTATTAAGGGAAAATTGGTTTTATCGAGAGCTGAACTAAAATAGATAAGGTCATAATGATCCAAAACTTGTCTGAAAAAAATTATATACAAAAATTTTAACCATATATATTTTATTATCTACCATTTATGTATTTTAAATACAATTAACATAAAAAGATGTTTGTGGGATTTTTTCATTAAAAATAATACATGTGTGCGACTCACCTAACTTATAAAAGACCACCAATTATCCTCTCCACTTCACACCATAAAACATTTTTTGATAAAAACAATCCTACCCAAATAACCTCCCATATTTCATCATATCACCCAATAGTCATTATTTTGGATATAATTTTATCCTATAAATAATTATAATGCAATCGTAAGGAGGATACCTAAAGAATATATAGTGTTCATTAATATTAATTTTGGTTTTATTTCATCCTCAAACTCTTTAGATTAATATTATAAAATTATGATATTAAATAAAATTATAATCATTAATGTGAGATTTTTTAGGATAGGGTAATTATCGAAAACCATATCCACTTCCATAAACTGAGTTATGAAATCGTCATTCATGTGTATAGTAGACTATAACATCCAGAACTGATATCATTTATTTTTATAATTCATCCTTTCATGGGTAAAATTTATAATCGATTTAGTTATTTATATATAATATTTTATATAATATTATTCTTTTGAAATTATTATTTCACATATACCTTCATGCTTTACTACTTTAGTAGTGTGCAAGTACACATGAAGGTTTTTTACATTTTTCATTGAATTAGAAAAATATAGATAATGTTTTATCATTTATAATATTAAATATGTAATAAATAACATATTTATTAATTAAATATGAAATTAATATCATATTTATTAATTAAATACCCTTTTATAATGATTCATTATTTATTTCTACGAAAAATGCCACAAATTGCATCGTGGAGGCAATAGTCTTCACATTTCAACAAATGTCATTCTCATTTTTTCAATGGTAAAGGAAATTCTAAAAAATAATTAAATTATTAGTATAATAATATTTCATTATAATAATATTACTTAAATCTATATATCATAATAGAAAAATATATTTTGTTTCAGATTATAAATTGATAAATGAATTTGAATGGAAAAAAGAGTTATTTGAGTTTTTATCATAATAATCGAGATAATTTAATTTCACTTGTTAGAGAGATGTTTTACTAAGAATATAACCTCAAGAAAATATTAAAGAGGTCTGGGATGATATTTAGGAAAAAAATCTAGAAAAGAAATTGTCATTTTTTGTGGAGAGGTGGGGTGGTTAAGGACTCATTTTATATTTTATAGCTGTTATAATTTGGTAAATATCCATGAAATTATTTTTATGTGCATTAACATATAAATTATTTTTTCTACAAAATTAAAAAATAACGGATATAGGATTATTATTGATTTATAAATACCTTATAACCTCGTTATGAATTTTATTTTCAAGAAATTTTGTCCTTTCTCATTTGTATTAACATTTATCATTATTTACATTTAACAAAATAATTTATTTTGAAATGTTGATAACATAATTTAATAAAAAATAGTTTCTATATTATTCAATGAATTTTATATTCTCATTATAAATATTTCACACATTTTAAAAAATTAATTTATTTATTTAGTAAAAAATAATTTTTAAATAAATTGTATACAATTCATAAAATGGTTTCATCAAAAATATTAATCTGGTTGGAAAATGAAAATGAAATATTTAAAAATTAATATTAATATTATTAATATATATTAATCATTATAAAATCTATAATTTAAAAAAAATGTTTTCATAAAATTATACATCATTCTTTTATCATATTGTAGTTATAAAAGTCTCAATCTTGCTGAATTTCATGTTTTTTTTATATTCTACATAAATCAATTTTTTTCATAATGATACAGAAAAATAAGTTTTTGGAATTTTTAAATGATTAATATTAAAATTAGATTCTTTTTTGAAAAATTAAATTGTAAATTTCTTAACTTAAAATTTAAAATATAAATATAAAATATAATGAAAAATCATTTTTATAACAAAATTATTTTTTTAAAAGATTACTCTTCACATTATTTTTAAATATAAATTACAAATTAATTTTGTACTAAAATATTTTTTATATAAATGAATTATTTTATCACCATCTAACTGTAACATATCTTCATTCATAAAATAATTTATTGTAATTGAGAAGGAAATTTTTAATTGATTAGATTTTTCTGTATAAAATTTTATTACTATCAATTTAGCTGGAGTAAATGAATTTTATTAAATAATTTCTATTTAATATAGAATCTAAAATTTATTATACAAGAATTTATTAGTGTGGTTTCTTGCGTGTATAACTTCCTAAGTAACATCTATATAGTGTTTGTTATATTTACTACAAATAATTTGACATTTAAATGTATCATAGTTTTTTTCCTTTATTATTTTATGTGGAGAAATTTAATCAACAAAAAAATTTATCGAAAAGAAAAATTATATTAAAATATAAGATTCCTACATTCTCCTTAATTAAATAAAAATTTTCAATCATTGTCTTTATTTTCACTCACTAATGAAAAAAACAAAGTTTATATAAAATATATTGAAGAATAAATATGTAATATCTAATGAGATATCAACATTACCATTTTAATTAATACATGAAACGAATATTTTACCATTTAATGAACATTTTTTTGATATTTTTTGTTATTATAATAATTTTTTCTAAATATTACACATTAATATAATTGTTAGACATAGGGGTTTCTGGAGACATACCTTTAAATGTTTCATTCTCAAAATCATCATTAAAATAAGATACAAAAATTTGTAGGTAGTTATTATAAATTATAATAATTAAGTAAACAATTTTTTAAAAATATCACCCCTTAGATATCTCACCATTCAACACCGCCATTTTAAAATATGTTATTTTAGGGTAATTTACATATTAGGATATTTAAATGTTCCAAAAATATGTAGAACAATATTATAAAATGTCTCATAAAATACATGAAAATGACTATAGAGTATCTCCGAGGAGTATAAAACATGTTGTGTAGTTATTATAATATTTTCACACATAATTTAAAGATCAAGATAGTACCTAATAATAATATTAAAGGGAAATATCCCTTAATCTATTTTTTTGAGAGCATGTATCTATATGTTTATCTCTAAAAAGTGATATTTTTTCTAGAGAACCATATAATTAAACATTATCAAAATTTTAGGCTTTTTTAATTCTATAGAGTTAACCTTAGGGATTATTCAATTTAATTCTACTCCAATAATCTATAAAAAAGAGAAAATATTATTTTTCATTCTATAACCTAATCACAAATATTAACGGAAATATATATTAATATAATTAGTAATTATTTTTATCTGAAAATAATATAAAATCCAATAAAAATAAATAAATTCCTTCATTATGTATACTTTTGAGGTATAATATTATTTTCCAAAAATTATCTAAAAGTCATTTCCATCAAATATATACCTCATTCATGTACAAATCCTAACAAATTCATATATTTAAAAATTAAATTTATGATATTTGTTATTCTCATAAACCAAATTCTAAGAATATAATTCAGAAGAATACGTACATTACTTGAATTTTTTATAACAACTAATATAACTAAATACAATAATTTATATTTACTATACAAAGAATAAATAAAGATAAACATAAAAAAATTAAATTTAAATAATATTGACATTGAGTGATAAGAAATTCAAATAAATATAAAATAACTTTTCATTCACATTAATCGGTCTTTGTTTCTATATTACTAAAAATTTCTTAATATACATAAATTCCTTCACATGTCCCTGTCAAAATATCCATATATTACACCCTTCTTGATATATATTAAATGTTATTCATCATCTTAATCATGTCAATTGTAACATAATTAGGGTTAGACAACATTATTTGTATGTGTTATAATATATTATAATAGAGATAAAAATGAACCTACCATAATAAATATAGAATGAATAATTAAATTGAATAATAATGTATCACTGAACACATTTTATTTTATAAAATCCATGGAAGTACCAATTATTAAAATAATCACATCTAAAAAAATAACTAATCTCATTGTAGGGAAATATTTAATTGTATGTAGTTTAGTGTTAGATAAATGCATCAAATAAGAAAATTCTAATTTTAACACCGATCTCATATGTCAATACTTCCTGATCTTACTATTAAAGAAACATGATAGGATATCATAATATTTCCATGATGGACATATTTACAAGACATCATGATCATTTATCCAAGGAATTATGTCATGTAAATTTTAAAAAATTGGAATTCATACCCCAAATACTTTGACCTATTGTCTTATGAAACCTAGAGATGAATTAATGGGATATTAATTGCTAAAACATAAAAATCAGAAAATTACAATTGATACATTCACGATATGAATAAAATAATTAAAAACACCACCAATCTTCATCTGTATTTAGTAATAAATAAATATAAATATAAGAATAATTATCATATATGATGTATATAAATTCATTGTTAGAAAATTGAATTATATTATCATAATCTAACTATAGAAATAACATGGATGTTATCAATATAGAATATCACTAGAAAACATTTGAATCATTAAACGATGTTAACATAGTCTAAAAAAATTTATATGAGGGTATCAAATTATTTTTTAGAAAAATAAAAGGGAAGAAGTCAAAAAAAAATTCAAACATTTTAATATTATTATTTATAAATAAATGGTGGGGAAAATAATTTTTAAAAGAAATTATATATGGTGTGGATGATTTATAAAAATAATATAAATAAATATGGGAAGATAAACTATTTAGTATGAAAATACATAATAATTTTTTATATTAAAAATTTCTAAAGAAATCTATTTTAATCGAAACTGGATTCACCACACAATTTATGATATCATTTTCAATAATATGGAAAAAATAAAATTAGCAAAAAATTATTTCAAAATATATTTTTATAATTTTGGAAATAAATAATGCACAAGTATCAAAATGTTATGAGGAAGTTAAAGTATCTGAATCAGAATGAAAAATCCATTAGAATATTTTATGATACCTTTTCTGAAACACAAAATGTAAAAAATTTCATAATAACAAAAATTCAATGTAGGTAAAGTTTAATAAAGAATCTTAGATAGAATAAAATTTCCTTCTGAAACAAAATAATAAATAATATATTTTTGGTAAAGGGATGATATAAATATAGATGATATATTACCATTAAAAAGGATGGGTATTATTTTTACCCATGTTTCATTTTTAAATAACGAATGGAATCCAAAAAATTTAAAATAATTGATGTAGAATCTATTTGGAAATGATTAATGAAGATGAAATATACATCTTAAAAACCAAGATATTAATTGAAATATAATTATTCAAAATTATTGATTTTCCAATATATAATAATAAAATTCAAGAGTAATGGTTTAAAAAAATTGAAATTGAGAAGGAAAACCCCCTTTAAATATTTTTAAATTTGTTATTAATTAATATTGAAATATATAAGATACATTTAACAATAGATATGATCAATATAAACATAATCATGATATAATACATAAATTGGTCGTTTGTGGACCACTGAAAATAAAACAACGGTCAGATATGTCATATGTCTCAAAAAAATGAAAAATGGGGTGGTAACCATTATAGTCATGTTAACAAAATATTAAAAATAATTCTAAGGTTTAATACGTGAAAAAAATGTATACACCATAATATAACCTTTAATAGTATGAAGTTGTATAAATGTGTCAATAGGTAACTCATATAAATATGAATTGGTGAAAAATATAAAAACATTCTTTAATGAATATAAAGTTAGACGAAAATACTTTCCTATTTCACATTAAATTCACAAAGGATCTTCAACCTCTTATAGAATACACAAAAAACAATAACCAATAAATTTATAACCATTTTTATAATATTACATTTTTTATTTCAACATATACTCATTCTCTATAAATATATTAATTAGTTACAGTTTATTTTATTTATAAGATGTCAATATTATCATTGGTTTATTCGGGGTATTTGTAATGGTGATGATTTTTTTAAATAATTAAAATAATTCAATCATTCCAGGATTATTTTATATATAATAATCATTTTTAAAGGATTTATGGTGTCCTATTTTAATTTGTAACATTATATTGATACTAAATTATTTTTTTATTATTCTAGAATATTTTTCATGGAATATTACTCTACATATTATAATAGTAATTAATATGAATGATATTTTTTTAAATATTTCATGTATAGATGTGAAGTCAAATGAAACATGTAACTCTGAGTCTACGGTATTTCTCATGTATACATTGTTGAATCCATAATTATTCATCGAACAAGTGGAATAAGTAAAAAGTTTTATTATTTTAGATGATTTAAATTTCATACTTATTCATAAAATACCCCTTTAAAACCTTCATTTTATGTAATTTTTTTAAAAAGTAACACATCATATTTTGGATGATGTAACCTCCTTTTAAGCTGAAAAAATGTTCTAATTTTCCTAAGTGGGGTGGTAATATACTTATTATAACATTAATAAAATAAAATTTAATTATAATAATAATCACTATTAAAGTATATTAAACAATAAAATATAGATTCTTAGAAAATATAAAGCAATATAAATTGAAATTGGGTGACTTTTGTTTTCTAAAATTCTCCATGGGAAAAATCCGTGAGCCTTCAAATAATGGTATTTTCTTGAGAACAAAAACATCATATCTTAACAAATATTTTTGGGAAATAATATTGTTGATTCAAAATCCATTTTCTGTAGATATTATGGGTGGTGAAGGGATAATTTTATAATTCAGAGGGGTTTTAATTCAGTAAACACACATAACATTATTTCAATGTCAAGATATCATTCAAAGGAAAGTGGAGAAAAAGTGGAATATAATGAAGACTTGATTATTATGGTTCAATAAATCCATTGAAATATTATTTTTAAACATGTTTTGTGTATTTAATATCATTTAACCTTAATTTTAACATTTAATGTCATTTATTTTTACTTTGGTAATTTGTTTTTTTATGTTATGTATATTTTGATTACTAAAATTAATATATTCAAATTAAATAATTTTTACAGTCTTATACAAAACAATAAAACAATTTCATAAAATTAAAAATCATAAATTTATATAAATTGATCATAGAATAATAATATTACAATGTATAAAAAGAATTTATTTTGGAAGAATAATCTTTTTGTGTTGCAAATATATTAATATGTATTACAATATTCAATATAATTTCCAAAAAACATAATTTTTTATTTTTTAAATATATATTTATTGATAAAAATAAAATATCAATTTAAATATTGTTATTATATACTAATAAAAACATAATAATCTCCTTACAATTAATAAAATTGATTTTTTTTAAATCACATAAAACCATGATTATCAAGAAAGTCCTAAAAGTTACTCTTAAGATAACATTTATATGAAGAATCCCAAATTTCATGTCTATTATTTTCAAAATAAAATTTAATTAAACAGGAATTAAAATTTGAATGGAAATATAAAATATAATTTAAAACTATATTATATGAAATTGAGTTTTTATCTTCAATATTAATTATTTGTATTACTACATTTTTTAAATTAAAAATTAAATGAGGGTTAGTTTATTATTTATAATCATAAATCCCCTAACCCTTGCTTCTAGATTGGGCACTAAAACAAGTTCCTCCGTTTTTTATAAATCATAATTGAAAACTAAAAAACGATTTTTATAACCATGGAACATTTCTTGTCTAGGTTTTGGAAAATTCAAAAACCACATAACAATTTATCAAATTTGTATAAAAAATACAAAAAAGTTAATTTTATTTAAGTGCCTGTACTTTTTAGGTGAAGACGTTATTTTGAAAATATCTATGATACATGTAAAAATTTGTAAAACATGGTATTATAATTCAATTTATATGTAAGGATGTTAAATATAGTGATAAAAAGATTTTATATATACTCTTTCAAATACATCTTTAAAACATTGTATATCAAATGTAATTATATGATATATAAACATTTAATACTTTTAAAAAACCTAATTGTTTTGAACATTGACTTCATAAATATTTTATTTAATAGTAATAATATTTCTCATTGAAAACTTTCTAAATAGTAATACATTATTTATGTATTATTGTGATAATTGGAAGAACCTATGAAAACTATCAGTCCAGAAGAAATATCACTGATATAAAAAATATATTGTGAGGTTGGCGATTCATCCCTAAAGGCTAATTCCCAACCTAATATCC
The DNA here is from genome assembly GCA_963277665.1 of Viscum album. NCBI lineage: Eukaryota > Viridiplantae > Streptophyta > Magnoliopsida > Santalales > Viscaceae > Viscum > Viscum album. Next base: position 634,121,471 of record OY728161.1, read on the forward strand.
ATGTGACAGAAAAAAAATAGATTTTTTTTATGATCCTCGAGTCTTAATTACATCCCGACAAAACAATTTTCAATAGGACATGAATTATTTTCCCTAAACCAAATAATTATACTTATTTTTTTCTTTGTCAAAAAATAAACTTTTCATAAAACACATTTAAAATTTTATAAAATAGATGAATTTGATAAATTATATAGAACAAATCCTAATTAAATTAAAAATAATTTTCTTATTTGATTTATGGAATTATACTTATATGTATAATATATAAATATTCTATATTAAAATTATAGATTCACAATTTCCATTATAGTGAAATGATAATTTATGAATTATCATTAATATTCATGAGTAAAATGAAATATAAAAGTTAAATTGAAATTAAAATCTAATCCAAAATTTTTAATTTGAATATAGTATTATTATTATACATAGTAAAATAAATTATTTCTCTCATGAATTAACAAATAACATATAATTAGAAGATATAATTCTCATTTAAAAAATAAAATATTTTAAAGAAAAAAATATAATTTTTTTATTAGAAATAAAAATATATTAAAATATAAAATCATAGATTAATTTTCTGTAAAATTACCTTTCTTACATATTACAATTAATTTAAAATCAAATTAGTTTTTTAAATACTTTCCTCAAAAAATAAATAATTCATTACAAAATATTAATTTAAATATATAATTATTTATTAATAAATTTTTCGATTGCCTAAATATTTTGAAGATCTTCAGGAATTACTGCAACAAAACTAAGTACCACCCATAATATTAACAGAAAAAAGAGTTGAGTTTTTAGGTGATTGGGTAACAAAAATGGGAATAGTATTCAAGAGATAATTGATATTTATTTATAATAATTTTTTATAATAGGGTATCCCAGATGTAATTTCACACATCCATTAACTTAAACTCAAGAATCTATATTATGTTTTCATATTTTAAATTTTCATTGTATAATATGTACACATATTAATTTATGATTGTAGAGTGTCACATAAGGAAGTGTTCCTAAAATGATAGTAATTTAAATATGCTAAATTAAATGGGAGACAATTCATGTCAATGAATGTGGTGGTTTTCAATTAGATCAATTTTCTTCATCCAAATGTAAAATTAGAAAATGAATTAAATAAATTTCATTGAATATTGATGTAACAGGTCATAATAGATTAAATATATTAATCATATTTGAGAATCTTTGTTGATAGGATATGCCTACTGAAATCATTGACAAATGATGACCAAATGGTTTTTACATTTAAATTCACACATTAAAAAAATAAAAAATGTTCCAATAAAGAACATTTGGGTTAAAGAAATGTTAAAATTTGAAACACATAGGGAAAACTGAGGATAGATGGATGCTGAAAAAAATAAAAACATATAAAGACTATGGAATCACTGACTTCCATTGATGAAAAAAAATGTAACAAATAATGAAAATTCAATAATAAAGAAATGATTGAGATAAGTAACTAAAAAATATATGAGAATTTAGTTGCAGGATAAGGAAAATCACACTGAAAGAGAAAAATGACTTACACCCCCTTCATGGTTATGATCGGTGCTTTGCATCCCACTGAAATTTTATCTCAACGCAAATAGTACTTTGTGTTCAAACTCCATTCCGCTCGAACAAAATTTCAACTCAAAATCACTCATTGACACACTTGACCTCTCCTTATTTTGAATAGAAACTCGCACTTTACCATGATTCTATGCTAGTTCTCCCTTGACCAAGCCCTTAGTAAAATCTTTTGATTTCATTTCATCTAAATCCCTCGGTGTGAGGCCAATCCATTTTCTAAACACCTTCCCCACAAACCCCTTATCATGATATTCAACAATATATTATATCATATAATCATTTTTATGGGTTTTTACCTTTTATAAGTTCATTAATATATATATCCTTAAATATTTATTTATATACTATGTGCTTAAATTCATAATTTAAATATTATAATCAAATAATCGTTCAGAATAATACTCACACATTTATTTTTGTAATTATCATAATATCATTTATAAATTTTTTAAATTAAGATATATTTCATTGTTATTATATATGTACAATTATTATTATATGTTTTAAATTTGACCTTATCAATATACATAAGTGTAAACTTTTAATTTCAATTATAAATTTTTTCTATAACTTAATGAAAATGTTACATCATACAATTTATTTATGTAATTTTATATAATTATAAATCTAAATCTTTTTATTTTAATTTTTTACATATTTATTAAAAAAAATTGAAAATAATATTTCATTTAAATGACATTATAATTAAAGAAACTAGATTATATTAGAACATATTTTAGATGTGTTCAACATGATAAAAATTGTCAAGTAAAAAACTTATTTAATAAATTTTCAGTATAAATTCTACATGTCTTTATTTTCTTAATAAATAATTTAATATTAATTTATAATTATTTTTTGTTATTATTATTAACATTCAAATATTGTTTAAATAAATAATAGTTTTCTAAAACTGGGGATGTTATATTCTCCCCCTTTTAAAGCATTGAATTACCAAAATTTGATCATTACAAATGATAAAATTATGAATTTCCATATTCATATTTATAATGAATATACTTATAATAGAACATAATTATATAGAAGTATCATGGAAAAATGATCAATTAATTTTTCTCCTCAAATACAAACGTATAATCTCTTAAGAATTCTAGACCCCCTCTCTATACAAAATATAAATCCCCAAACCAAAGCATTCAGATTCAAGACTATTAAGTGCTATATTTTTTTATAAAATTTAATGTAAAACTACACCCTAAATTATACAATCGAGAAACTTTTCTACTCTAGGATCTGAAAAATTAGACAACACAATACAATTTATTTGTGTTTTAGAAAACAAAATAAATCATTTTTTGATCCCCATTCCTTTATAAATTATTTTGATACGTGGAATATTCTACAAAAACCATATATCCACTAGTAAAATCATCCATTGGATAATGACTAGTGAGGAAATGGGTTCACTCCCTATTCCTAGTTCACTATCTGAATACCCATGAACAAGATCAAATTTTGGAGAAAACATGTTCTGTTCTATATTCCTCAATTACAAACCATTAAGAAACATTTCAAAATTAGATGAATTTTTTATTTGAGAAAGAAATAATTATATTTTCTTTGATTCTTTTTAAAAAAATATATTTTTACAAAAAAACCTTTATAATTTATATTAATCCATGGATTTAATAAATATAAAGGTATACCTCATAAATAAATTTCAAAATATTCATATAATTCACATAATTTTATTAATATTCATAACATATGGGCATTCTATTTTTTGATGAAATGGTCATAATTTTAATTCACATGAAATGATAATTTATGGATATTGATTTAATATAACATACTAAAATGAAATAAAAAAGTTCAATAAAAAATTTCACTTTTTAATAAAATTGTTATGAAAATATAATATTATTATTAAAAATATTAAAATAAATTGTTTTTATTCTAAATAAATTTTTAACATCCAATTTGAAAATATAATATTTTTCAAATAAAGTGAAATTAAATATATATATACATATATATTTATTATATAAAAAAATAATTTAATTAAGTATAAAACTATAGAGTAAATTTCTATAAAATTATGATTCATATATATTTTATTTCATATAAAATATTTTTTTTTTATTTTCCATAAAAAATCTACTTAAAAACAACAATATAAAAAATTATTACAAGAAACAACTAGTTTCCCTTACCTGAAATACACTGATGAAGTCTCTAAATTACTATAGAACAAAAAAGGCACATCGATCGAATGAGAAGGAAAGAGGAGTTTAGTTTTCTAGAGAATGAGAAACAAAATTGAGTTTAGATTTGAAAAGAAAATTAATATATATATTTAGTTTTTTGTAAAATGCCACTCTAACTCTACATAAATGATTTCAATAACATAAATTCATTAGTACAAACTATTTTTTCATATTTCGAAGGATATTTGTATAAATTTTATTAATATTAATTAATCTATATAGAATATCACATAAGAATGAGTCCATCAAATGACTGTAAGCCAAATCTTGTATATGAGAAGGGAAAAATACACATCAATGAATGCAATTTGTTTATGTTCGAGCTCTGATATTCTTCCAAACAATAAATAAAACCATCAATTAGATAAATTTCATCGGATCTTGTATAAATTGGTTAGAACAAATTAAATTATTCAAGATTTATTTTTAATGTAAAATGAATAGTGGTGAATACTAAAAATATTGAAAAATGATACCTAAAACATTTTTCCATTTAAATTAATACATTTAAAATGAAATATTGTTCCAATAATGGACATCAGATTGAATTAATTTCTATATATCACTAGTGAAAATACATAATTTAAAGTGGTTTCTTATATATTTTATGTCATTTTTTAACTGATGTTTACACGGGCGACATAAAAAAGAATATCTTCGATGTCAGTTCTTCCAAAAACAACACCGGAAATCAGTTTTCTTTAGGGTATCAGTATCATTTTTCCAAAAACTGATACCAAAATTTTTCCTCAGCCTAGATTTTGGTATTGGTTTATTAAATAAACGATGCTAATATCTGCATTTTGGAATCAGTTTTTATAAAAACTAATGCCCAAATCTGAGAAGAGGTGGTTTTCAGTGTTAGTTTTTTCAAAAGTAATGCCAAACACCCCTCCAAATATGTTTTGTTGTCGATTACTTTAAAACCCAATGAAGAAAACAGAAAAAAAAATTTAAAAAATTATATGATTATTTTTAAAATATCGACATCAAAAGGTAAAAAAATAATAAAATTTAAAATATTACACATCCAAAATAATTGAAACCTTTATAATAAAAACACAATATACAACAATCAAATTGTATTTATCATTGACTAAAAATCTATAGTTTACATGTATTTATCTAGTTAGTCAAAAAAAATTCAACATATTTGTATTATAAAGTAGAATTAAAATACATGTACTTTAATTTTCCCACATGGTAATTTTTGGTTGTTATTGAGGAATTCATTTGATTATCAATATGTTCAAACACCTGTTATATCAAAAGAGTATTTTTTTTGAACCCATATGTAATATTATTCATAAATATTAGAATATACATACCTAAAATCCAAATCAAACATGAAAAATAGTTCACAAAAAATGATTGAATATGGGTAAGATCAGATTGAGAATAATACTCAGAATCATTGAATGCCTCTAATAGAAATGAATTACATGAGATAAATAAATAGAATAAAATGGCAGAAAATATAAAAAAAATTAATACAACTAACCTTATCAAATTTAGTAGTTTCCCCATTTGTGATTATCTCATACATGAATCATAGATATATTAACCACATTAAACATGTCATTTTTGAAAATAACACTATAGTTATAATAAATTTAATCGAATATAAAAATCAATATATAACAAAAAAAAAGAATAGAATCTAATATAAAAAATAATTACCTGTACTTCCACATATTTGATTTTCTTTGATATCATTATCGACATGTATTTATTGATAAATTGTTTCCATGATCTGTATTTTCATATATATGAACTAATAATACATGTATAAACAATGAGAATTAAACATGATGATCATATAAAAACAAAAAAAAATATTTTTCTAATAAGTAGTAAAATCTTGTACGAACATTCCCTGATAAAGTGAAAACCCAATATATGGTGAATTGACTTGTAAACAATACACCTAATATCCAATACCCCCTACAATAATAAAATTTCACAATTAATGACATTATAATAATCATTAGTTCATAATTATGTTTATGTTATTACTTTTAAGAAAGGGTAGAATCCAACATTCAATCTTCATATGTCACAATCTCTCATATTTAAATGCAACTCTATGGTTATTCTTCACTTGATTCACATTCATGGAAATGAATTCTAGCTCTATATAATCATAAATGTCTATACATTAATTTTGTAGAAGAGGTTTTTGTAGATACATAATTTGAAAATAAATTATAGTTCATCAATTTAAAACAAACTTTTATTAAATAAATAAAAATTCAATTTCAAATGTCAATTTACACACATGGAAAAAACTGCACCACATTCAAGCCGAGCTTTTCAAAATCCACTAGATGTATTATATATTCTTTAAGTAATATAAACGGATATTCTCTTCTTCATATATCAGTTGTCATCCAAAACTCATAAATATAATTCAATTAAGAAGAATCCTGAGATAATATTTGTATCCCGTAATAAATATTTGAGGTATCTATAGTCTAGTGTTTTTGAACATTTTGTTTCATTGGGGAAGCTTCATTTTATTTCATATAATCCAATATAAGATAAATGTCATAAAACATTATAAATGATTTTGATTTATTTATTATAAATATAAAAAATGAACACCTCATTTGAAATATAACTAAGAAGACTAGTTGGCCAAAGTAAAAAATGACTCATAAAATCCCCAACTGTGTCTATCTCCTCAGAATAAAATAGTAGTAGGGAATTAGGATATATAATATCAAGTATTGATACTCTAACCTGACCAATATTCATAGGCAGGTGATGTACAGAGTATCCCATAAAATGCACGATTCCTAATGAAACAATATGTATATTAAGATCTCTAGCAAACAACTCACATTACACATTTTGTTCCGAGAGAGGTGCTGGAGGATCAATATAAGAAAATGGGGTAGGGTAGAGTGATTGAGAAGGAATGGATGGATAAAAAATAAAAAAATTATAATAGTGTTTATAATTTTTAAAATAAAAAAATATTTGACAAATAAATAATATACTGATTAGTCCGAGCAAGGAGGTGGATGATCAAAGAAGGTAGGTGAGGAAGGGTAGTCTGACTGAGTAGGCTGGGATGACTAAATAACGGAGAAGTTATACAAGTTTTTATAATTTTTAAAATAGAAAAATTTATGAAAAATAAATAATAAACCTGGTAAGGCTACTCATACGAGGAAATGTAAGAATATGGGGTAGGACAGTCTGGGTGAGCTGGCTGGGAAGGCTGAAAAATGAAAAAAAAATTATTACAGTTTATAATTTATAAAATTGAAAAAATGATGAAAAATAAATAATATACCTGGAAAGGATTATCATACAGTTTAGGGTACGTATATGAGGCAGGGTATTCTAACTGAGCATGCTAGAAAGGCAGAAAAATGAAAAAGTTATATTAGTGTTTATAATTTATAAAATAGAAAATTTTATGACAATAAAATAATATACTTGGGAAGGCTACACAGACTATGAATGCCTTGAATAGTGTTCTAATAAATACTTCAAAATAGCTGCTTGAATTTTATCACCCATATATTTTTTCATATCATTCATCTTGTATTTTATGGATTCTATTTTTAGTTCTTTTTATTGATTACTCTTAACAAAATCCTCTGTAATACTAACCCCTTATTGATATCCTCTAACACGTCTAGGGTGTTCTGTCTTTCCCAAAGCAGTGTCTAGGATTTCCATCTTATCATCAGGGATAAAATATCCATGCGTCTCTTTCTCTTGATTTTTATCAAGAAATAAAAATGATAAGTTATATTAGTATTTAAAACTTATAAAATATAAAAATTTATGAAAAATAAATAATATTTACATCAAATTTTATCAGCTAATTTCTTATCTTCCGCTGTAGGATACTGTTCATTTTTCTTTCTTCTTTATCATTTCCATTTTTCATGGAGAGTGGGAGGATATGGAGTACCATGTTTATCCTCTTATGAACCACTAACAGATCAATCTCTTAATGCTTCAAATTTTTTGTCAATATTTTTCTTCACCAAACATGGATACCCTCCACATAATAAAGTATGAGTGTATACATTTCTCAACTGTATCTCTTGATGAGATCTCATGTGGCCTATATATAAAAACAATCTAACATGTAATTAGATAAATATATAATAAATTTTACAATATAAAATAATTTTCATACCTTAAATTTTTCTTCTTGAAGAATGTCAACAAATCACATCCATGTATCTTCATCTATAAATAATTACTTAAGGCATGGGTTTTCGAACTTCATCTTTCCAAAAACATAAATTTTTTTCTTTTTTATATTAAAATCTCTCCATCGAACAACCACTAAATAGGGGTTCCTTTTCGTAATTTCATTGGTTTCCTCAAAATTGATTGTCAATTATAATTCAATAAATTAAATATGTCATTTAAAATATATAAAATTCATAAAATGAGATAAAATAAATAAATTGAGATATTTTACCATCATGGACTCCCAAAATTGTCTCTTCACTATCTTATGCACTAAATTCCAATCAGGATAAGAAATATTAATCCTTCTACAGATCTACATCGATATATAAATAATAAATTGAACTGTATTTGTGCTCTTTGCCTTATTATTATCATTAAAATGGCTGTGTAATCTGTCATCATCATGAGAAAGTGAAATTTTTGGTAAATGTTTAATACCATATTTACCAACATGATAAATTTATTTTTTTAATAGTAATAAGAGAAGTATACACTTCCAAGGATGCGTCATTAGTCCTACAAAAAAATTTAAATTAACGGTTTCTTTCATTAAATAAGTATATTATGAAATATTTAATAATATGAAAAAATAAATATACCACAGTAACTACTACTGTCTATATATATATCTGACATTCCTACTGAAAATTGTATGGAAATTTTGGGTACATTCATATCATATAGAAACTGATTATTTAGAAACAAGAATAAAAAAATATATAAGTAAAAAACAGGCATCCATTTGAAAGTTTCAAAAAAAGAAACAAAATATAAATATTTACCAAAAAATTATGATACAAATTTAGGGGTTTCCCACATTCCTTCATCATGATCATTACATATTTCATGAACTATGTATTTTTTATACTCATTATAACCATATAAAAATTTATTAATAGATGAATAAGGCTCAATTGAATCAAAAAAATCATCAGTATCAACCTCATCACCCAAATGGTATCTTTTTCATTGAAAAAAGAGAGACAACTGGTCATTAAAAACAGTTACTCAAAATTTAATATAATCAATTTCCCATATTTCTTCAATAATACCAAAATATGGCATTGATGTTGAAATTGGATTTTTATCTTTGGCACTTGAAAAATGAACTACTTCAACAAAAACCATCACAACACTATTTTGAATGGTACTCTTCTCATTTGGGTTTTTTGTGTAAAATTTGAATCCATTAATATCAAAACCTGACCATGAGATCAAATTAGAGATGGTCCCTCTAATAACTACTTCAATGTTTTTGATGTAGATATATCTAGGGTATCATTCTCTTTAAACCATGAAAAAAATTTCTTCTTATGTTTAATAATCATACACTTTTTGTTTCTTTTATTATATCATAACTTTAATTCGATAATATTTGAGTATATGTACGATTGAACATCAAATGTGTTATTCAAAATATATAAATGTGCATGCATCACTTTATCATGTTGAATGAACATTACCATTAAGCCTCGAACCCCACTACCTTCACTTTCAATAGTGTTATGTTGAGATATAGGGGGCCCAATTTGCTCTACCTAATACAACTAATCTGTACAAATCTCAATCAAAAATTCTGATATATATTTTGTAACAATATAGGCCTCTAATAGATATGTATTTTTAATTTACCCTTCAAAAATTTCATTTTTATTTCAAAAGGATAAATCCATCTTAAAAAATCAGTCCCACATATTCTTATCTAACGGACCAAATAAATTAGCATATAAACCTTTATATAAAGAATCATATGTGGGAAATTCGTATATAGTTGAGAAAAAATAAGATTTGATTCATTAGACAATACATTTAACAAACTTTGATCAAAAAAAATTCAACAAATTGATTTGAAAAAATTACAAAACCTAGTGATAGTCTTTCTGAAAAATGTCTATAATATACCATGCTCTGGTACGGGTAAAATTCATTGAATCAATACATGGAAATCATGAGATTTCATTCCTATTAATATAAAATTCATAAATGACACCATATTATTCTTATTTTATGAAAACCCAATAGGTACGTTAATTCCATGAATACACCAACAAAAATTTTCCTTTTCAATCTTTCTTAATGTGTGACAAGTCGGAGGTAAATATGTTTGGTTTCCTTTTATAGTGGGAGCTAACTCAAAACATATTCTCATTAATAGCAAGTCAAATCTTGCATTAAATCTATTTTTATTTACTTTTATGTACAAAAAGGTCCAATAAAACTATCACATATATTTTTCTCAACATGCATAACACTGATGATATGTTTTATATCTAAAAATATCCAATAAGGTAGTTTTAAAAAATAGACAGCTTCTTCCAGGTATTTCATTGAAGACTAGAACTTATTTTCATTCCAAATGTCGAATCCATATTTTTCACCCTGTCATAATATTCATCAGCTAAAAATGGATAGGGGGAAGGTTGTATTCATGTAAACCACTAGATAAATTTTTCAATCTATGATTAGTATGATCAATTAGTAAAAAACATTGATGATAGATGTACATTGTCTTTCTTCCATCCTACAGTTGATAATATGAAGTATGTTCTTCAAAAAATTGGCATGATTTATATTACTTAACAATATTTCCATATGGGTTTCCATATGAAATATAGTTGTTTATAGTGAACATTATCATAGCACGCAAAAGAAAATACCATTTCTTGTATGCATCAAAACCATTAGCAAATTAATTCCATTGCTCTTTCAAATAATCAATCAATGTTGAATGATACAAATCAATAACATTTTCTGAATGTTTTGGTCCAAAAATCATCAAGCTCAGCATAACATATTTTTTCTTCATTCCTAGATATGGGGACAATTGTTAAACTACCTCCAATATAGGCCATGAACTATGTTGTCTATTAAAGATCCGATATGAATTCATTCCATCAGTATGAAATCCCATTATAATATTTTTAACATCACATCCAAAATCAGTATATTTTTTATCAAAACCCATCCATTGTGGTGAATCAAAAGGGTCATGTAAGCTACATTCAGATATGTTATGATTTTAATTTCATCTTAACCTTTTTACGCCAATTGAAAGGAAAATAGACGCTTCAAACAAGGAATTATTGGAAAGCACCAAATTTATTTAGCAGGTGTTTCGATTGTTGTTCCAAATAATGAATCAAAGTTGAATTATCATAATTATATTCAAAAAATATTGGATTATATCATTAAAAAGTAAAAAAATCATGATGTTAGATGACAATACTTGAGAATGAATCTGAGCTGAGTTTCCAATTTTTCTTATAGCGTGATGTCTTACATGTATGAAAACCTGATAAATATTCTTATTCATTCATATACATTACACAATAATTGGTTAGATCATGTATCATTTTTTAACCCAATATTATTGGGAATAATATTTTATTGGTCTCATAATTAGAATCTGGATGCCCATTTCCTTCTAAAAGTAGCTATTTTAAAAGCTCAAGTAAGCAGGATAAACATTTTTCACTCTACCCAATTTTTCATTTAATTTAACTAATCACAAAACTACTAATAACACTGTATATTTACTGCAACATGGGCTAATGGTTTCTCAAAATCATATTAAAATCATGCCACAGTTTCTTTTTTATGGTTTCAACACATAAATCATTAATTAATTCTTCAATATGATCATATTCCTCATTATGAATATTTTCATCATCATTGGATGTTGAATTTTTAGTTCTTTCACCATAGTATATCCAACGTGTATAATTATGGAAAAAACCATAACAAATGATATGATCTATGATTACTTTGGAGTTTATCATTCTCATTTTCGAACACATTACACATGGTAAATGATTCAAATAAATGTTTTGAAGATTTTTTTTACCAAATTCCATGAATTCCACAACTCCCTTTTCTTATTCACCAGTGCTTCTTTATAAATGTATCCAATTACGATCAATTAATTTCCAAATATCACAATATAGTTGGTGAATATATTAAAACATAGAAACATTTAAATATATATATAGATATATTTAAAGTTAAATTGTAAAAATAAATGCATTTAATAAAAGCTATTGATAATCAGATAGAAAACATTATATATGAAACACAGTTACAAATATTAGGCTTTTTATTTTCATTTTATATACATGTATTATATTGATATTATAATTTAATTATAATATCGATCATCTAAAAATTATTAGGTCATTTTCATAGTTGTTTCATTATTTCGATGTTACATGTGTCAAAAGTATTGAAAAATGAATTTATTTTATTGGTGCAAAATTACTTATTATTAGTAATATGAAATAATAATTTGTGCAATTGTTCATATTATATGTAAAATCAACCACAATATTCCCAAAATTATAACACCAAAAATTAAATACAAAACTAAATTAGTATATCTTACAACACATTTGATTCATTATTATTTATTTTAAATTATATCCTGAAAATATTATTATTATAATAAAAATAGAACGAGAAAGTTTATACCAACTGAAGAACCCCAATAAAAACATACATTCATTTTTAAATAATTATATATTAATATGAAATACATATCCTAGTAAAATAAAACATTTAATCACTAGGTTTTATATCATTGTATGCTAAATTATAAATTAATATCAATAAGATTGATTCTAGCATTTTATATGACAAAAAAATGCATGGATATTATATTAGGGCATTAGATCACGAATTATAAAAGAAATAAAACATGATGTCTAAGTATAGATGCATTGATACAACAATGGATTATTAATTAATCACCAAAATATCTAAAGAAAATAGGAACCATTAATAAATATATTGGGATCATGCACATAGCAACAAGAATATATAGATATTCTAGAGAAGCACCAGCCTAACAAATATGCATGGAACGTAACTCTATAAGTATGAAACACTCCATCATAGAAAATATTCAATGAATGATAATTATATAATAAAAGCATGCATTGAAAAATACATGGTATATTAGTAAATCAAAAATATCATTGTAATGGCATGGACCCTTCTGGTCCATGCCATTAACAAATTTCAGGTGTTTGGGTATCCTGGGAAGAAGTTTTCCAAAAACAATGTTCAATAAAAAATTTCCACTGAAATGGTTGCACCAGTCATGACAGCACAGTGATGATGGCACCGTAGCATTAGAACAATCACAATCGCATAATGAAATGGTGGCACCACTTACAGTGTTCCGCTGAACCGGTGGAACCATTATGGTGTCTCACCAAACGGTGTCCCGCCCTTTTTTCCCAGTTTCCAAATTTTTCCAGTTCTGCTCCTCCAACATATCGTTTGACATAAAAGTATATTATTACAGATTGGAAGTCCCTTTAAATCCCATAATTGAAATTTAAAATCCCCAAAGATCCTGGTGACCCTTGACTTATAAAATGTGTTTCTTTTTTTTCCACGGTCCAACCCCGCTTTCTCATACCTCTCAGCTTCGCCCCTGTTACATGGGTTTTCTCCATTTAATGGAAACCCTTTAAATACAAGAAGTTATCTCCACCTCTCTAAGGATCATTATTAAATAATAATTAATTTAATAATGTATAATTTCCTAATCGTGTGGAGAGACCACGATACACCTTTCAAGCCAATCAACAATTCATATCCCTTACCTCTAGGAACTCACCTTTTATCACACGAAGTTTAATTCAAATTAATTGCTGGTATCTTTTCCTTTCCTTGGTGCATGTAGAGTCCCTCTTCTAGAGGCTACTTGTGTGCCAATGATTGATCCTTTCCTACTCACTCTTGGAGTCCTTGGAGTTCTTCCCCTGCAATTTTGGCATCCATAGCTCGTGGCGCGAGGAACAAAACTTTGATCATTGATCATCAAGGTACGGTTTTCCTTAGTCTCTCTTTACTGTGTATCATGTGGGTTGGTACAATAATTTCCATTCTTGTATGGATGAATCCATACATTAAAAAAGATAATAAATTGTTTTCAATGAATGAATGGGTTTTTTGATGATATTGTTTTACTCTCTTATCATTGCTTTCATGTTATTAATTATACAGGCTTATGTCCACATAAAATCATAGCCATTGGATGTCCTTTATTTCGCACTAATGAACCTCTATTTTATTGATAATCTTGTTATTTAATGGTTCTAACCTAGAAACTGGTTAATCATATAAACATGTTTCATTAAATTGATGCCCAATGAAATAGAATTTTTTAGTTATCACCCCGGATAACCAAACAGAATTATGTAACTTACTGAAAGGTGTGATTAAATCTGGTAAATTCCCTTCCCTATTCTGGTGATCTGTATGGTTATTTTGTCTAATGACTTGTGGTGTGACTTGGATGGGGATGAAATCTCCTATTGTTGAGTTTTTGGTTTCCGACCTGAGGCCGTGTGGGGGATTATGTTTTTTCTTCGTTTGGTTTTAGTTATTAAGGGATATCACAGAACCCTTTTTTGTTGTGACTCTACAAGAGAACTGAGTGTGAATTCTTAAATTACTACTTGGTTGTTTTTCCTTCCTTGGATTGTGGCTATTCCTTCTAGTTTCTTATTAGTGAAGAATTATTTAAATGGATTCACTTGAATATGATTATAAGAATCGGTTCAATGGGGGATTGTTTTCCCAAAATTATTTGTGCTTTGGTTGTGGTTGTTGTTCTTTTGAATAAATTAATAGTAACCAAAGTGTTGGTGTATGGGCTGGTAATGGAATCCTATGGTTAAGATGAGTTATTTTTACCTATAAATATAAATTTAGTTTGTTTATCTTATTATCACCACACCCAAGTTTATCACTTCGTTACAAACACCCACATTTCATGGGGGAGGGTGTTTTTTAAACATCCTATTGGGTAGATGGTTATTAGATCCTTTGTACTCCCTCTCTCGAGTAGCCTAAGACTCTTCGGGTAGGCTGTGAGGGCTTGAGGTCCATTATAACCCATGATTTTTCGGGCAGGGTGGTTGTGGTGGTTGTCCCAGGTGTGTGAGGGTGGGTTTTGTTTCCCAAGTGTCATCACGATAAGGCCCATGTGTATTCGAGTGTTGTGGTGGTTGTTCTAGACCATGTTTTTGCAGTCATGGTTATATATGGTCGTGGTGGCCTAGGTGTCTATGAGCGGTATGTATGGTTGTGTTGACCCAGTTGTTTTCTGGCAGGATGTGTGATTGTGGTGGCCTATAAATTTGTTGGTTGGACGTCAATGGGACAACATTGAAAATGGTATGAGAGGTCGAATGCATAGGATTTCTTCAATAAATAGTGGTAAAGTGGTGTAGGGTAACCAAACATCGATGTACTATTACTATTTTGTTACCTAACATGCATTATTTTGTTTCTTTGCCTTGGAGAGTTTGCGTGGGTAGTTTCCATGCTAAGTGCTTCGGATACCTCCATTTTCTAATGGGGAATAATAATTCATCCCCACTTGTACACAAGAGCTTTTGGTTTTACCTATTGAGTATACCTGTATACTAACCCTATGAATATAAAACAGATTTCAGTTATCTAGGAGGACATCAGGGACCGTGCGGGACTATACTAGCTCAGACTTTGGAATAGTTGTCCATGTTGATTTCTTCTTCTTTTTTTGGTACATTCCCTTTGGATTTTTCTATACCTCTATGAGTTTATCTTTGAACATACATATGGTAATGTGTTTTGGCTTGACTTTTCCCATCAGTTTTGGATTTGATGGGTTTTTACCATCATATCTCCTGATCTGACTAAATAAAAAGTGTAATTCCTTTCATATTACATGTGATTATATACCCTTGGTGATAGTCTCCAATCTGTGTACTATTGAAGGCTGGACTCGGGGGGGTCATTGTCTTTCAATCAATTTGAGGAAGGAAGGGTATGACAGTTTGATGTCCCTTCGCTCATCTTATTCTATACAGGTCAGGACATAATGGTATCAAAGGTGATTATTTATAGATAAGATGGATCTCATGGTTAGACATAGTAAGGATTCTGTGGAATGGTAGGGAAACAGTGTTATGAAATGATGGTTAGTGAAATAGGATATGTAATATGGGCTAGGACACTAGATTTTATGGCCTCCTATGATCTCATGCAAGGACACTGGACCTAACGAATGACATTGTCAGGCTACACAGATTGAAGGTTAGATACCCCAGTAAAGTTACATGCATCATAATGACTTTTGTTGTGGTGTGTTCTGGATGTTCTATGAATTTAAGTAAATGGAAAGAAAAAAAATATTTTTAAAATAAATCATCAACACTACTCGAGATAAGTCATTCCTTATTTACCTTGTAGCTATGGAACTCAAATGATGACCACAAGTAGTGAGGGTGGTCGAGGCCCAAGAGACTGATCTGGATGATCTGTGGAGGAATGATCGAGAGGAGGAGGATGGCTAGTGGTAGATGACACTTCATTCCTTTCACCAGCAGAGCCTTACGAAGTATTAGGAAATCATCTCAGACATGGAGAACGAAAGCTATCATGAAGAGGTGGGGATATATTTCATCTTGATCAGAGCTCCGGCTGAGTACATGGTTCTGTTGATATTCAGTTAGATGGTGGTAGTAGGGTTTCGGTGTTAGACACTCTACCTCAAAGAGAGAATGGGGAGTGTGATTTTGTTGGATGACATTGAGAAGGAGTTATGGGTGGAATTACTTTATTCCTCGATGAATGATGAGAAGAGGTAAGAGCTAGTATCCCTTCATTTATGGATTATGTCAGTGGGGGTTCTGGGGATCAAGTTCAAGGATCTCATTTGTTTTCCTCTAAAAATTTTTCAGATGAAGAGTCTCGGGAAAGAAATTCATAGGAGGCACTCTGACCTTATTTATAGTATATTGTTACTCCCTTCACCCTACCGATGTAGTTGGAGGTCTAGAAGTAGTCTGATGTCGTGGAGAGGATTGACATGCTGGTAGGTGTGTCGTGAGGGTGGAGAATGTTGGGTTCGTCAAAAGTAAAGGTCATCAGCATCATGCATCAACTGTCAGGGCCTTCTAGGTTTCGGCCAGGGGGAGCATAACCCAGCAGTTCCAGTTTTGATCTCCCATTCCTCGCCCTTTTCTTGTGAGGCCATGACCCAGATTAATTATATGTGGTAGCCATGGGAACCATTGGAATCCGTTCCAAGACTAAGTGTAGTACAATGGGGGTGTGTTGGTTCACCAACCACCTCAGCAGCAGTAGTTTCTATCTAGGCCCTTTCAGCAGCAGCAAGAGGGATAGTGAGCTCCCTCTCCTCTGAGAGAAGACATTGCAGGAGGAGGCCGAACTCAGGGTACACCTCCGGGACCTGGACCAAGGCATGGTTGGGGAGGCAGCCGATATCCGAGGGGCATAGGAGTTGGGCGTGGGCAGTTGCACGCTGCCGAGGCAACTGTTCCAGCAGGGCCAGAAGTCATTTGAGGTATGATCTTCTTGTTTACCACTCTTACCTATGCCATGTTTGATTTAGAAACATTTCACTAATTTTTTCACCCATTCTATCCTATACTCTGGGTCTATGTGTATAAAGACTTCTCATGCCTCTGGTTTTGAGTACGCCTGTCAGAGGTCAGACTAGATTGTCATGTTTTTTGGGTAAGATGTTTGATGTTTGGGCCACATCAGTCTAGTGGGGAACTTCATTGGATACATATGAAGTCGTATGATGTCATTTTATACATTTAATGGTTTTTATCTGTGTGTTTCATTATTAACATCTTCTAAAAAAGGGTTGTGTTATTAGATATGGGTGAACAACGCGTGAATTTCATCGATTAGTAGGGTTTGTTGGAGGGAAGCCGGCGAGTGGATCCTTTTATTTCCATGTAAGCCGAGCTATTGGTGGAGTCGGTAGACATAGATATGGTGGATGTCTTGGGGTCTATCAGTGAGTTTCTCAATGTCTTCTCTAGAGAGGGGGTTACTCTTCCCCATTGACGTGATGTTGAGTTTGGAATATACTTGCAACCCGGTGCCCGTCCGATTTTGATGGATCCCTATCACATAGTGCCTTCTAAGTTACAAAAGTTATGAATTCATATTGATGATATAATGAAGAAGGGTTTTTTCTTACCATGCACGTCACCATGCAGTGCTCTATTATTTTTGGAAAATAAGGAAGATGGTGGTCTCATGCTATGTATAGACTTCCGAAGGTTGACCCTGGTGATAGGTAAGAACGGTTACCCCCTCCCGAGGATCGAAAAACTTTTTGATCTATTGAAGGGTTTGGATGGTTCTATAAGATTGAATTGTGGTCAGTTAACAGAATTTGACGGTGAAGGAAGGTGATATCTCAAAGACTTCCTTCAGGTGTAGGGAACTTTGAGTTCGTGGTCATGCCATTTGGCATTAAGAATGCACCAACCATGTTCATGGGTCTCATGAAATCCATATTTTGGTAATATATGGACCGGTTCATAATGGTTTTTATTGAAGACATCCTGGTCTACTCAAGATCAATGGAGGATCATGGTGATCATCTGAGGACCATTTTGGAGGTCCTCTGGTAGCACCATCTCTACAGGAAGTAGTCCCGGTTCAAGTTTTGGACACAAGAGGTGCACTTCCTTGGACACGTGGTGTCCGAGCAGGGAATAGCAGGAGACCCATTGAAGGTTGAAGCAATTGTTTCTTGGAAAACACCAAAGAATAGAGTATAGGATTTTAGTTTCTTTTGAATATAAAGTTACTACTGGAGATTCTGGAGCAACTTCTCCTGAGTTACAGCACCTTTGGAATCCCTGACCAAGAAAGTCCAGGCCTTTGTATAGAGTGAGTAGTGCCAGGAAACCATCATTTATCTAAAGGGGAAGTTGGTTAGTGGGTAAGTGATATGATTTCCAGATGATGGGGTGATATTTGAGGTGTTCTGTGATGCTTCAATCCAAGGTATGGGGTGTGTACTGATGAAACAGAAGAGTGAACTCTTATGGGTCTAGGCAGTTACGTCCCCATGAGAAGAACTACCCCAACCATGATATGATGCTTGTATCTGTCGTGTTTGGGCTTATGTTTTGGCGGGATTACCTCATTAGTGAATTCTTCATGGTCTTCATGGATTACAAGAGATTGAGGTACATCGACTTCCATTGGGACCTGAACATGTGGAAAGAGAGCTGGATGGAGTTTTATCAGGACTACGACTTCAAGATTTCCTACACCTCAGAAAAGGGGAATGTGTTGGACAATGACTTGAGCAGAAATTCATAGAAGGATGTGGTTCTTGAATCAGCCAATTCTTGCACGGCGACGAAAGAGTTGGCTACCCTACACCTAGATGAAAGGTAGAGGATGGCAAAGGATTTTTGATCTAGAAAACAGCGCAATCTTATGTGTTTCACTAGGTAGAGTCTTAGTGAATATACTTATAGGAATAAGTGATGTGTGATTGTGTTATCTAGGTAAATGCACTGAAATAATGGCTGTAAGATAGACAGAATCATATTTTGTTTCATGGAATGTTGTTCATCCCAGTTCAAATGCATGTGAGATTTCTTCATGAGTTCAACAACTCACCCATGGTGGTACACCCAAGAGTTTCCAAAAAGTACCAAGGCATGAGGATTCATATTTTTTGGCCCTGGGTTAAACAATAAGTGGAGGGGTTCGTGGTAAAGAGCCTCATGTTTCAGTAGGTGAAGGTTAAGCACCATGTTCTGGGAAATCTGTTGCAACCTTTAGATGTCCCTAAGTGGAATTAGGATGACATCTCAATGGATTCTCTCCTAGGACTACCCAGTGTTCATGGAGGATGAACTGCTATCTAGGTAGTGGTCAACTGGCTAACAAAATCGTATGACTTCTTGGAAATCAAGGAGTCGAGCACAGTTGATGCCTTAGCACAGAGGTACATGGATGAGGTGGTGTGGTTTCATGGGGTTATAAGGTCCATAGTCTCTGATTAGGATACACAGTTTACCCGATGGGTTTGGAGAAGATTGAAACATGCTTTTGGCACCCAGATATGCCTCAACACAACTTTCTACCCCCTTAATTATGGACAGACTGAGTGGACCATATAGAAATTTTAGGATGTGCTACAGGCATGTGTTTTGGAATTCAAGGGATCATTGGTGCGACACTTTCCTCTGAAAGAGTTTCCTAAAACAATATTTATCACTCTATCATTGGTATGGCTGTATTCAAAACCTTGTGTGGGAGACTGTGTTGCTCACCAATGTGCTGGAAAGTGGTTGGGGATGCAGGTTTTCTAGGATCAGAGGTAATGCAGAGCACGATGGAGAAGGTTCATCTTATACGGGAGAGGATGGGGGTTGCTCCGGATTGGAAAAATTTGTATGCTGATCATAGGAGGAGACCCTTATAGATCGATGTTCAGGACCATATGTTCTTTAAGGTCTCCCCTCAGCATGGGAAACAGAGGTTTGGTAAGCTTTCTACTAGGTTCGTTAGACCTTTCAAGGTATTGCGGCGGGTCTGTGAAGTTTCTTATTAGCCGGTGCTACCACCACCGCTATTGAGGTTTCACGATGTCTTCCATGTGTCACAACATCGTCGGTATCTACACAATGGTTCGCATGTCCTCAACTGGGGAATGCTAGATATCAAGGATGATGCAACATTTTTGGTGAGACCAATGAGGATGGAATATCATGAGATGTAGGTGCTTCCTAGATGAACCATTCCCTTGGTTTGTGTGTTATGGAGGCATGGTGGCCTCGAGGAGAGTACCTGGGAACGAGAGGAACATATGTACGCCCAGTACCCATAGTTGTTTTGAGTTTTGTTCTATGTTGTTCTGTTCTTGACTATTATGTAATGAATGACCCTGTTAAATATGAAATGAGATGATTCCCTTTTATCTAAATGTTGGTGAATAGTCTTGAATGTTGAGAGGGGAGGACCCGATCCCTAATAGAGATGCATTAAGGTGGATGTGATTAAACTCGTGTGGGCTAGTCAGTGTCAC
This sequence comes from Viscum album, assembly GCA_963277665.1. Classification (NCBI taxonomy): domain Eukaryota; kingdom Viridiplantae; phylum Streptophyta; class Magnoliopsida; order Santalales; family Viscaceae; genus Viscum; species Viscum album. The sequence goes on from OY728161.1 coordinate 634,142,399, forward strand.
CCAAAGCAAATAGTTTCTTGACATGGAAGAATGGAATCCTTGATCCATATGACTAGATGGTATGACCTTTTCATGTTTGTGTGGCTGCTCAAGGGAGGGGAGTAGTAGTGCTTCTATAGTAGATTAGTATGAGGGAGATGTGTTCCTTTATGTCATAGAGATTTACTCTTGAGAGGTATCTTGCGAGGTGGTCATTCATCCCCCCTCTCTTTTATTCAGTTTTACTCTTGGATTCTCAAGGACATGAAATTTTTTAGTGGAAACCGATGTAATGGATGGGACCCTCTAGGTCTATTACTTTTCCAAATTTATTGTGTTAGGGGTATCCTGGGTAGGAGTTTTCCAAAAACATCATTCCACCAAACGGTTCCACTGAAATGGTGGGTTTTGTCCCGAAGACACCATAATGATGGAAACGGTCATAGAAGCACCATGATGGTGGAAACTTTGTGATTTCACTATGACTGAGGCTTTGTAGCAGTCTCACCATCACGGTCACACACCAAAACTGTGGCACCACTTACACAGTTCCACCGAAATAGTGGCAGTGTGATGGTGGCACCATGATAGTGTCACTATCGTGGTCACACACCAAAATGGTGGCACTGAATATGGTGTTCCACCATACCAGTGGAACTGTTATGGTGTCTCACCAAACGGTGTCCCACTCTTTGTTTTTTTCCAGTTATTGACCTTTTCAAGTTCCGCTCATGCAACATATCTTTTGATGTAAAATTGTTTTAATCCCCCTTTCAAATCCATTTATATCCCATAAATGATATCTAAAATCCCCCAGGAGCTGGGAAACCCTTGACATAACTAAACATGTGGATTTTTTCCCTCAGTGTCCACCCTCCTTCTTGTACTTTTCGGCATCGCCCCTATTACGTGGTTTTTACCCGTTTAAAGGAACCCCTTTAAATAACTTCAATTAACGCCACCTCTCCAAATTGAATTTTTAATTAATAATTAATCCCATCGTGTGTAACCACCCTACTACTTGGAAAAACCATGATCCATGTTTAAAGACGTTCAAGATTTCATATCCCTTAACTTCAGGATCTCTCCTTTTATTACACAGAGTTTTTCCTCTTCTCAGCTAGTCTCTTTCCATTTCATTGGTGAGCTTGATTCCCTCTACCCAAGGATAGTAGTGTGAACATGTTGTCTCCTTTCTTACTCACTCTTTAAATCCTTGGAGTTCTTTCCCTATAAGTTGGGCATCCCTAGTTCTTGCTGAGAGGAGGAAAACATCAATCATTGATAATCTAGGTAGGGTTTTCCTTTGTATCTCTTAACCGTGTATCTTGAGGGGTGGGTACGATAATGTGCCTTTGGGGATGGATGAAAATAATCCTAAACGAAGATAATATATTTTTTTTAAATAATTAAATGTGGTGTTTGATGATTCTTTTGTACTCTTTTATCTTTGATTGTATGTTTTAAATTATACGGGCGTTTTCCACTGAAAATCATTGTTGTTGGTGGTCCTTTCTTGCGCACTAATGAACCTCTGCATCCTGGATAATCTAGTGATTAAATTTCTGAACACAGAAACAGGTTAATCACATAAAATCAGTTGATTAAATATATGCCCAGTGATCAAAAATCCTTGTGTGATCACCCCGGTTAACCAAACAGAAAGAAGAAACATAATAAATGGTGAGATTAAATCTAGGAACTCCCTTTCTCTGTTCTAGTGGTGTGTATGGTAGTTTTGTTTGATGCATTATGGAGTCATGTGGATAGATACGGGGTCCCCTATTGTTTATTTTTGGGATGTCGACCTGAGGCCATGTGGGGATATATGTTGGGGACTGGTTTGGTTCCCGTACATCGAGGAATATCACATATCCCTTTTGATGTTGTGAATTTACGAGAGAACTGGGTGTAAATGCTTAAATTTCTGATTGGCTATTTTTCCTTCTTTGGATTGGGGAATTGCCTATTAGTTTCCTAGTAGTGAGGAAATATTTAAATTGAATCATGTGAATATGTTAACAAGAATTGGTTTAATGGGGATTGATTTCCCAGAATGAGTTGTGTTTTTGTGGGGGTTGTGTGCTTTTGTATGAATGAATATTAACTACGATGTTTGTGTATAGGATGGTTTTTGAACCCATAGGTTTGTATGGGTTCTTGTTTAACAATACATAGAAATTTAGTTTTGTGATTCTTATTCTCACCCCACCCATGTTGAGCACTTCGTATCGAACACCCCCATTTCATGGGGTAGGGTGTTTTTTCCAACATCATATTAGTTGGCCAATTATTAGCTCCTTTTTATCCATCTCCTAGGTAGCCCAAGACTCTTCTGGTATACTGTGATGTCCATAGGTCCATTATTCCCCATGATTCTTTGGGCAGGGTGGTTGTAGTGGTTGGCCCAGGTGTGTGCAGTTGGGTTTTATTTCCCATGTTTCATCGGGGTGGGGCTCATGTGTCATTAGGTGTGGCGGTGGTTGTTCTGGCCTAGCTGTCTACGGGTGTGGTTATGTATTGTAAATGCAGAAGAGTTATATCTGAGAAAGATTTATGGTTGTGGTAGAACAAGTTTTTTTTGGTTTGGATTCATGGTTGTGGTGGCCCATAAGGTTGTTGTTGGAGCGGCGGTTGGAGTACATTGAAAATGATAGGGGAGGTATAACGGGTTGGATGTCTTCAATAACTAGTGGGAATGTGGTGTGTGGTTCCCAAACACCGATTTTATATTACTATTATGTTACACAACTTCTGTTATTTGGGGAGTGTGCATTGGGGAGGTTTGGTGGATAGTTTCCTTGCTAGGTTCTTTGGTTACGTTCTTTTTTCATGAGGAATTAGAATGCCTCCTCACATGTTCATCAAAGCTGCTGGTTTTCCCTACTGAATATACCTCTATACTCACCCTACATATATAAAATTATTTTTAGGTTTCTAGGAGGACTGCAAAGCTAGACCATAAATTATTGGATATCATGATAGTTGTTGTTGTTGTTTTCTACTTTTTTGTTACTTTCCCTTTGTAGTTTTCTTATACTTTTATGGGTTTATCTTTGAACATGCATGTGGGAATGGGGTATGGATTTACTTTTAACTTCAATTTTGTAGTTTTTAGGTGTTTACCATCGTATCTCCTGATCCTACTAAACAAAAAAAGTTAATTCCTTCTATATTACCTATCATTCAATACCCTTGGTGCCAATCTCCACTTTGGGGCCTATTGAAGGTTGTACTTGGGGGTCATTATCTATCCTTTGACTTGAAGAAAGAAGGGTTTGGAAGTTTGATGTCCCTTCCCACATCATGGAGAAGGAGGGTTATGAAAATCATAGTAATGCAACCTACATGGATTTCCATATGTAGTACATTTTAACCTGTAGGTTCCTTTGATGCATGTAATTCTACATCCTTCCATTACTATGCCAAGTGTAAATACCATAAATATCATAAATCAGTAAAAAGAAGAATATACACACATCAGTCATGGTGAATCTATAATAAGCCATAAGAAAAATCTACATTAGTAATAATCACAACCCTATCCACTTAGACTTTTCACCGTATATGGGAAAATCACTTTTAGGTATAACTATTAACAATGTTCCAACAAATTTATAATAAACTATAAACAAATAATTGATGAAAATAGAAAACATAATTAAATGAAAACTAATTTATCTTCAGAATTTTTAAAAAAAATACCAAATTCATAGTCCAACATGAAAATAGATCCAAATCTAAACTTTTATTTATTGAATGCTTTGGAAAATTAAACACTCTAAGATCTATACAAAGAATGATTGTAAAAACAAAAAATAATGAAGACCAACAAACTAAATGGTTAATAATATACCATCATAATTAACCATGTTCAAAAAAAATTATAATAATCTTTATAATAAAAGTTGATGTAAATCAAAAACCAAATTAAATGATTATAATTTTATCATCAAAATTAAAAAAAACATACCAAATTCAGAATTTAACAATAAAATAGATATAAATATGAACTTTATTCCATTGAATGCTTTAGAAAATTTAACACTGAATGATCTATACAAAAAATTATTTTAAAAATATACAATAATGATGAACAACAAACTAAATTCCAACCGCAGTTGAATGTCACTAAAAATAATCTTCAGGAGAAAAAACAATTCGTAGATGACAAAAAACAGAGAGATAATCATGAAATCACACTGTACAATGTGAAAATGGAAGAAAATTAACAATAATGGTTGTTTGAGATCACAAATACACCTTTGATGTTGTCCTGAGTCAAGATTATTTTCTTCGGTTTAGTTTAAAATTATCTAAAAACATGAGGGTTTTCCAATCCCAACTATTCCTAAAAGACTTTCAATATCTATTTTTACAAAAACCGATGACGAAAAGACGAAAAAATATTTTCAGATCCAGTTTTTTCAAAAAATGATGGAAAATGATTTTTTATATATGGAATTATTATTCTAAAAAACTTATCCCATTAATATTTTTTTAATACATGGTGTCAGTTTTTATAAAAACTGACACTAAACGAACCCGATCTTGTGATTAATGATGTCTGATTTCTTAAAAATTGATGCTAAAAGATTTTTTTATAGCATTGGGTTTTGGAAAAATTGATGCCATATATCATACCTTTTGATTTTTTTGGCATTGGTTCTACAAAAAACAGATGCCAAAAACAACTCGTAAAAATTTTTGGCATCTGGTTTTACTAAAAAAAGACTCCAAAAATTTTATTCACATACTATTGGCATCGGTTTTGATAAACCAACATCATTAGTTCAATGTAAAATCTGTTTTTTAAACTACTTTATGCAACAAAAAGGGAAAAATAATGTATAACAGATGAATAAAAACAGAAAAAGAGAATGATTAAGGAATTTATTATGTTTTTTGAAGAAAATTAAGGAAACTAAAAATGAAATATTAATAATCTGAAGAATATTTGGATACCTACCTACACAATATATCAAAATTGATTTGAAATCTAAGGAATATGAAACTGAAAAATAAGAAAAACTTTCTTACCCTTCTCAGTTCATATAAGGGCTTCACTCCTCACGAGCATTCGATCCTAACATAAATTTCACTCAGCCTTCAACCTCAATTCCACTCGAACAATGTTTGGAAGTCAAAATCTCTCACGACCATGTATAGCCTCATATATTTCTGAATACTAACTTTTTATTGACCTTGATTCCTCACTCGGCCTCCTCTGATATAGCCATCAGTCAAAGCCTTCAATTTCATTTATCGTGAAGCCCTCGGTGTGAGGCCAATCCCGTTTTTGAACATCTCTCCCACAAACACCTTATGCTGATATTCATCATTTTTTCATATCATAAAATCATTTTTAGGACAAATTTTTGTTAAATTTTTTAATTATTTTCATATTCAAATATATATATATATATATATATATATATATATTTCCATTTGAAATTTTATGAATTAATTATATTATTAAATTAATAATTTAAATTTAATATTAATATTATAATTAAAAAATACTGAAAAATATATTTCATAATTATCAAAATATATTTTAAATATTTAATAAACTAATTTATGTTAAATTATTATTATATAAGTATAATATTTTTAGAATATTTACATATAACTTTATTAATATATTTAATTCTTAAATATAAATTACTGTAATTAATGATGTATAAAACTAACTAAAATCATTTCATAATATAATTGATTTATATAATTTTTTGAATTTATAAGTATACTACATTTTATTTTATGTGTAAATTTATTTTTTAAAACAAATTATTTATAAACAAAATAAAATTTCAGGTCTAGAATTTAAAAATTAATGAAAATAGTTTATATTAAAACATATTTTTATTTTTTCAACATTATAAAATTAACTTATAATTATAAAATTTAAAAAATTATCATTATTAATTCTTCATTTATTTAACTACTTTATTAATATTTTAATATTTTATTAATTAAAAATTTAGTATTTATTTTATTACTAAATATAAATAAAAGTTTAAATAATGATATAAATAATTATTTTATTAAAAATCGTTATATTAAAATATCTATAATATATTTTAACACCATTTAACCATAATATAAGTAGTATTTTTAAATTAATATTATATACTACTAATAAAATTAATTTTTAGAAAAATATATTTTGGGGCATAAAAAGATTATATTGTTAATTTGAGTAAGATAATAGAATAATCTTAATTTAGTCATCATAAATATCACCAAAATATTTTCTATATATATTTTATAACATTCTTACCTGTACTAATTGTAAGGCCCCGACCCTTGTTACCCAGAGTTGGTGCATTATTAAATAACATTGGCATGATTACAAGGAAGTCATGTCTCGAATTACCGATCAGTTTAGTATTATTAGAAACAAGATTCATACATAAGTTCAACATTACAGCTTGAAGAGAAATACAACACAAATATATTTCATTACAAACATCCAAGACCCCTTGATTATGCCTGTAGGTCACTCATAACTAACTTATTCATATCCTGGGAAAATGAAACATAAGAAAGGGGTGATCTCAAACTCTCAGTAAGGGTAAGTAATATAGTGGAAAATGATATAAATATTAAGCATGGTAAACAATTGAAACCACATGCCTTTAACAATAATAAACAAGAATACTTTTATGGAAAGAATCTGATCTGAATAAATAATTCCATAATAAAACATAATCATGGTTATTCTACTAGTCAAATGACCACATGAACCATCAATATTATTTACATAATGTCGAAATGTATAATGCCAGACATTCTGAAGCATTTTGTCAAGGCCTTGGCCAATACGTCTAAAAATGATTAATGCATCGGCCAAAACCATAAATCAAATTGGGAAAGGTCCTCGACCAATTCCACGTCTAGTTTTCTCATGAGACCTACCGATGCATCTAGGAGCTATAATAGGATCCACCCATCACTTACTAAGTCCAATACATTCCTCATATGAAAAAGGTTTAAACATATCATAACATTTGTATTAAAACCAGCATACGAAATGTCAATACTTTAACCATAAACCATGAATGCTATAAAAATAGCACATCTATAGAAAAACATATCATAAAACCTTAAATAAAATATGGGAGTTTTTTATCATAACAATCAACTTCAAATAAACTTAAAATCCATCAAAGGTTGTTGACATAGATGAAATCAAAAGCCCTTTTAGAGAAATATCTCTTCCTATTTTGAAATCATTTAAGATTCATATAAAATACTACATTTACATTGAAAATATTCTTATAAGCCCGTAAGAGATGCTTCGAAGAGTTTATAAGGGTAGAAAGTAGCCGCACCCGCTGTATAAGTTAAAAGAGGACATTCGTACCTTAATTATGTCGTAAAGGTTTAAAAGGACCTTGTTTGGAAAATGACAGAATGATTCCTTTATAAACTTCTTATAAAAACTAAAACAAGGGTATAAATGACATTAACTAATATTTAGTAAAATAGTAAGAATGATTTGAAATAAATTTTTAAGAAACATCGATGTTGATGATAAAGAGGTCCCACTAGATAATTACATATAAACAACCTCGGATAATGAAGAGATTGTGAAATAAACCATTACCTTGTACTTTTACTTGGTTGAGGGTAGGTTAACCTCCTCTATAATGGTTTAATTATTGTTATTAAATTATAAAAAAATCATATAAATTAATATGATATCATATATGATGTTTTATCCTTGATTTGTTAATAATATCTTAGTATTATCATCGTTTCGGGTGTTAACTTACTCTTTTTCTTTTATATATTTTGTTACATAAGCCGTATTTGTTATGGATAGGTTGTATATTATTCATATCCATTATGATATAAATATCTTTAACATTATTTTTAATAATCAAATAAGAATTATAATTGCATGGATACGATGGGCTCATCGCGTTCGTGGAGACGGTAGTCCGTACGTACGCACGAGCGAAAATATCATTCTTTTGATATTAAAATAATATATAATTGGGTGTTATATCACATATACAGAATCATTATCATGTTATATATATTATTTACATGAATAACACATCATTATTATACCCATAAAAATAATAATTTATTGAATAACAATTACACCACGACGTGGAGACGATAGGCTGTACATACGCATGTATGGTGACATGTCATTAAAAGGATGGATAGAATGATGAATATGGTTGTACCATATTTATAATAACATCATAGTATATAGAATATACTGTATTTATTATTTTATAATGGAAATAACAAAGAAAGAAGAAGTTGAAGAAGAAAGGAACTCGAAAGAGGGTGGTGAAAACATTACCTCTTCTTCGGGTTCTTCTTTTTGATTTGATCAAAAGGGCTCCTTAGGTTAGATTTCTGATCAAACTAAGGCCTCTAAGTTGAAGTGAGGTAAGTTCAGAGAGTATTTGGGTAGGGTTTGGAAAACCAAAAGGCTTTGAATGTGTGATGAATTGGATAGAAGTGGTGTCCTTTTATAAGGGGGAGGAGGGGCTCTTTAGGAAAACTCAAAGTATTATTTTATAATAAATTCATATTCGATTTATAATGGCTCAAATGTAGATTATTCAAAGTATAATGTGGGTATAGGACGAAATATTTTCAACCAATATATGTTAGACATGTTTTGGGCATTATATTAACCATATAATTGAGGTTTAACTCTTAGTTAATTAGATTGACATTAACCTTGTCACTTTCTATTTTTATATCATATAGTTAATAAACATATCATATACATCCAAGAGACCCCCAAGTGGTACATTAATAATACAACTATCATTATATAAGTCTATTGGCTGGAAATTATATTTTTAGAAATTTAATATCAATTAATAATATAATATTTCTTTTAAAAACTCTTTTGTGTCAATTTTGACACTGTTTGGTATTTGATTTTTTTGAAACTTATAACAGCATGATTACTTAAAAAACATAATTAAATGAATACTAACATGTCATATTAACCTATTAAATTAGTGTAATTCATAAAAAGTCTCAAATTACATTTATTTGGATATTTATAATATCAATTATTTTAATATTTCATTAATTATGTAATTACTGCATCACCATTATGTCATAAATAAATTACATTATTTAGTGTCTAAAAATTCTAAATAAAATACCATTATGTAGGAATGCGTTTTATCTTTCTAATGAATATTTAAAATCTAATTTATCTTATGTATAACCCTATATAAAATTTTTTTTAATAAAAGATATATGCCCATGTCATTTTTGTATTTACTTTAACTTAATTAATATAAAGTCTCTCTATCACCCACAAGTGGCTCCATGGGGTCCCAAAATCGACCCAAGGATACCCATGGTCGGACATGTATCCACCAATTAGGTTAGTACACGTTTCAGGATAATTTATTATTATAATAATATTATGTTTTACCCTTATTTACCGGATTTACCCTTTACCCATGGTAAATAAAATATTTACCGAAATAATTATTCAAAATGTCTAAAAATAAAAGTTTCCTATTTACACAATTTGGACATCCTAATTCCAAATATGGAATCCATTTTTACAAATTCAAAACACTTAATTGGAAAAAAAATTAATTTAAAATTATTTCCCGCTGTCAAAACAAAAAACTTGTTTTTAAGAAATAATAAATATCAAAAGATTGACACTTGTTTATGTCCTGTTTAATTGTGAAATTATTTCCAATGAACAAATTTGTATTAAATGGTAAAAATATATTATAAATATAAATTAAATCCACTGAAATTCATAATTTATCACTAGTAATTATTTTGATTAAAAAAGTTGTTTTTAATTAAAATTTAGTAATTTTCACTATTTATCAATATATAAAAGTTATCTGAAAAGTACCAAAAATTCACCCTAGGCTAAATTAGATATTAAGAATCCAAAAATGAAGTCCATTTTGAGAGATAAAATTTATAAAATTTCAAAAAGTTGGTATTACTATTCATAACGGCTAGTTTGATTGGTTGTGGTGCGTGTTAGTACTCGAAGTTGCGTACAACACACGCTACTGTATTATTCAAAGAGAAGCGTACCGTGAGCTTGGGGTGTTACATTCTACCCTCCATAAAATAATTTTTCCCTTGAAATTTCTTGAATATTATTGTATAAAAAGACTATGTTGGTTCTTCATCATAAGTTCCTCGGGTTCCCACGTTGCATCTTCCATCTTATGGTTTCTCCATAGAACTTTTACCAGACGAGTCGTCCAGTTTCTCAGCACTTGTTCTCTTGTATCAAGAATCCCGATGGGATCTTCGCAATAAGATAGATCAGGTTCCAGTTCTAATTTCTCACAGGTGAGTATATGCACTGGGTCAGGCATGTATTTTATCAACAGTGATATGTGGAACACATCATGAACTTTGGAGAGACTTGGCGGCACTGCCAAAACGATAAGCTAAATCCCCAATTCGTTCTAGAATTTCTAATGATCCAATGTACTTGGGACTCAATTTTCCCTTCTTACTAAAACTTATAACACCCTTCCCTGGAGATACTTTCAAGAAAACATGATATCCTTCCTGAATTTCCAAATCCTTCCTTCGGTTGTCAGCATAGATCTTCTGCCTACTTTGAGCTGCTTTAATGTGGTTTTGGATTAACTTTACCTTTTCTATCATTTCCTCAACCAATTCTGGGCCTACAAGTTTTCATTTACCAGCGTCATCCCAACAAGTTGGTGTGCGAAATATCTTTTTGTATAACGCTTCATATGGTCCCATCCGAATACTTGAATGGAACCTATTGTTATTGGAAAATTCTACCAGAGGTAAATATTGATCCCACATACCATAAAAGTCAAGTGAAAAAGATCTCAACATGTCTTATAAGGTTTGAATAGTCTGTTCTAATTTTCCATCTGTTTGAGGGTGGTAGGCAGTGCTCAAATGAAGTTCAGTATCCATGGCCTTCTGAAGACTCTTTCAGAATCTTGTATTAAAACGGGGATCATGATCAGAAACAATTGATAGGGGTAACCCATGAAGTCTCACAACATCATTAATATATAGTCTTGCTAGGCGTTCGAGTGGTAAATCCTCCCTTATAGCAAAAAAATGTGCTGACTTGGTAATAAGATCAACAATAACCCATATTTCATTGTTCCTTTTAGGAGTCTTTAGTATCCCCATGAAAAATTCCATCATAATATTATCCCATTTCCACTCCGGTATGGGAAGAGTTTCCATGACTCCTCCAGGCTATTGCCTTCCAGCATTCACTTGTTGACAAACCGTACATCGTTACACAAAATCAGTAATCTCCCTCTTCATGTTGTACCACCAAAAATGTTCCTTTAAATCTCTATACATTTTTGTGCTCCCAGGGTGTATAGAGAAATTATAACTATGAGCACCGTCCAACAATTCCATTTTCAGATCAGTTATATCGAGACCACAAAGTCTCTTCCCAAATTTCAAAATTCTTTCTTCACACACAAAGTCTCTCAATCTCCCATCATTCATAGCTTTAATCTTCTTTTTAAATTCTTCATCATCATTATGAGAACTCTTAATCTATTCTAGTAAAGATGGTTTGGCATCCATTTGAAAAAGCATTGATGTTTCACCTTCCATGGTAATTCCCATATCCAACTTCACTAGATCCATGAAAATAGGATCTCTTTCAATTATCATCATGTTCCAAACTCCATGATATTTTCTACTCAAAGCATCTACCACCTTATTTGCCTTCCCCGGGTGGTAGTGTATTGTGCAATCATAATCCTTGAATAGTTGAAGCTATCGCCTTTACCTCATGTTGAGTTCTTTCTGTGAGAAAATATACTTCAAACTCTTGTGATCAGTATAAATATCACATTTTTCACCATAGAGGTAGTGTATCCATATCTTCAATGAAAAGATTGCAGCTGCTAACTCGATATCATGAGTTGGATACTTTTTCTCTTGAATTTACAACTGTCATGATGCATAGGCAATAACCCTATCATTCTTCATAAGGACACAACCAAGTCCTTTCTTTGATGCTTCACTATAAATAATGAACACATCATTCCCCGATGGTAGAGTCAATATAGGAGCATTGACTAATATTCTCTTAAGTTATTCAAAACATTATTCACACTCTTTTTTCCAAACAAATTTAACCCATTTAACTGTGATCATTGTTAATGGGTTAGCCAACCAGGCGAAATTCTGGATGAAACTTCGATAATAACCTGTTAAACCAATAAAACTGTGTACCTCAGTTATACTTGTCGGTGTTGGCCATTCATGGATTGCTCTTGTCTTATAACGATCAATGGAAATTCTATTCTTAGAGACAATATGGCCATGAAAACAAATCTCCTGAAGACAGAATTCACACTTGATAAACTTCCCATATAATTCATGTCTTCTTAGAGTCTTCAGGATAATGCACAAGTGATTTTCATGATCTTTGTATCATTTATAGTATACCATAGATATCATCAATAAATACCACCACAAAATCATCAATATATTCCTTGAAAACTCTATTCATTAGATCCATGAATACAATGGGTGCATTATTCAATCCAAAAGGCATTACTGTAAACTCTTAATGCTCGTACTTGGTTCGAAATGATATCTTTGGAATGTCTTCCTTCTTCACACACAACTGATGATATCCAGATCAGAGGTCAATATTTTAAAAGTATTGAGCTCCATGTAGTTGATAAAATAAATCATCAATGCGAGTTAGGGGATACTTGTTATTTATTGTTATAGCGTTGATTTCTAAATAGTTTATACATAACCTCATATATCCATCTTTCTTATTAACAAAAAGTATAGGGGATCACCATAGAGAAACACTAGGAAAATAAATCCTTTATTACTCAATTATACTAGTTGTTTCTTTATTTCAAATAATTCCACAGTGGCCATTCTATAAGGGGTCTTCGATATAGGCCTTGAACCAGGAATTAAATCAATGGAAAACTAAATTTCTCGTTCTGGATGATTTCCACGTAAATCATTCGGAAACACATCAAAATATTCTCTCACAATATGTAAATTCTCTATTTGAACATTCATTTCCTCACCTACAGTTATTTCATTATCTTCCTCCCCAATAATTGAATTTATTTGAGATACTGGGGGTGGATCTGGATAAGAATTATGTAGTGACAATTCTACTCTAAATATAAGGTGTTGTTTATCATCATCATCAAAAATCATAACCTCCTTCTTCTTACAATATACATTCACATAATGGTCCGAAATCCAATCCATACTGAGGATTATATCAAATTCAATCATCGGTATGATGATGAGATCACCATATAAATAACATTTATATGCCCTAATGGGAAAGAATCCACAAAATTTTGTAGCAATGATACTTCCCTTTAGAGTTTTAACTGAAAACTCCCTTGTTAAATCAAATTGGAAATATCTAATTTTATTACAAAACTGGGAAGATATGAAGCAATGCGATGATCCAGAATCAAATAAAGCATTTACTAAACTTTAGGAAACCATTAAATTACCTACCACCACATATTTTGGAGCTTCTACCTCAGTAGTAGTGATAGAATAATGTTGGCCTTGGTCCCTTGGAATTTTCTGAGGTATGTTTCCCTGACGTTTAGGACATTAATTTGCATAATGTCCCATATTCGTGCAATTTTAGCATTGAAAATTGGTAGCATCTTCCTTTCCTTTACAATCACTAGCTAGATGACCCTTCTTTCCACATTTGTATCATACTCCTTTTCCTTTTAGATAGGCACTAGGTTGCTTCCTTCCACAATTATCACAGGGTAGATGCTCAATTATACCCTCCTTCCATGTTTCCATATTTCCTTTCCTAGAGTGTTCAGCAGCTCTCATCCTCTCTTGCTTTGATTAGAAGTCATAAGACTTATAGAATTCATTTTTTGTCCTGATAGCACACAAGACAGTATCTTCGTATGATGAGAAGTATTGTGATACTAATTCTCAATGGAGAAATGGTTTTAACCCATCAATGAAATGATCGATCTTACTTCTTGGGTTACGTATAAAATCTACAGCATGCCTCTCTAACCATGTAAAGTTAGCCTCATACTATGCAACATTCTCATCCTCCTTTTGCCTCAGACTCATAAATTTTCTTTCCATATCCGCTCGATGGTCATGAGGAAAGTATTTTTCTCCGAAAATTTCTTTAAATTCCCTCCATTACATATTTGATACTTCCTCGTAATCCTTTGTGTTTTGAATCAAGGACCACCATTGATCAGCATCTTCAGTGAGGCAGTAAACTGCCATGACATCTTTTTTCCTTTCACTACTCCCCGAAGCATAGAATATTTTCTTTAAGGATTTTATCCATTGCTCAGCCACTAATGGATTTTTACTCCCATTGAATGTTGGTGGTTGTTTCCTCATGAAGCGATCTAACATTGATCCTCCACAATGTGGGTCTGGGTGCTCCATATGGGTAAGGTTATTATTCATAACCAGAGTGAGTTGTCCTAGTATGGTGATTAGCTATTTAGAACCAGTTTTATCACTAGCTCCACTATAATTATCTGGTGTAGGAGGGAAATCCCTACATTGAGTACATGCATTGATACAGTTTCCATTAATTCCACTAGGCGCCATTCCTAAAAAATGGCATAAACTAGATTAGTTTATGAATCGAAATATATAATTCCAAACTTTTAAAACACTTAACATAAATTAAACAGTTTATTGATATAACCCATAATCATAAAAAATGTTTTCTTTGAGGAATTATATACTCATAAACACTTCATAATGGCTTGCAACGAAAATAAAAATTATCCTAAGCATATCCCCCAGGAGTGTCATAACCAAGAGTGTAGTAAGGCCCGTTGTCGTGCACCAGTTCTCGTTCGAGTTTAGCTGAAATTGGTGTTTTCAGGATTTACCCCTAGGTACATCTGTTCTAGAGCCACCTCTATCAGCTCGAATCTAGAAAGGGATTTATTTCTTGGAAAAATCACAAAATCTCCACAATACCAAAATTCTAGGATGTTCTTCTATACTAGTCCTCAAAGTCTATCTTAGGGATATGTTCTCTAATCAGAGTTTATCTAAATATAGCTTCCTTGTTTTGTACAAAAATTCATCTGATACTAACTGTAACGCCCCGACCCTAGTTTCCAAGAGTCGGTGCATTATCACATAACATTGGTATGATCACAAGGAAATCACATCTTGAACGACTGATCAGTTTAGTATTATTGGAAACAAGATTCATAAATAAGTTTAGTTTTATAGCTTGAAGAGAAAGACAACACAAATATATTTCATTAGAATCATCCAAGCCCCCTAGATTATGCCTGCAAGTCACTCATAAATAACTTCTTAATATCCTGGGAAAATGAAACATAAGAAAGGGGTTATCTCAAACGCTCGGTAAGGGTAATTAATACAGAAGAAAATGACAAAAATATTAAGCATGGTAAATAATTGAAACCACATGCCTTTACCAATAATAAACATGAATAATTTTATGGAAAGAATCCAATCTGAGTAAATAATGCCATAATAAAACATAATCATTGGTATTCTACTTGTATAATGACCACATTAACCATCAATATTATTTCCATAATGAGGGAATGTATAATGCCAGACATTCTGAAACATTTTGTCAAGGCCTCGGCCAAGACGTCTACAAATTATTAAGGCCTTGGCCAAAACCATAAATCAAATTGGGAAAGGGCCTCAGCCAATTCCACATCTAGATGTCTCATGGGACCTATCGATGCATCGAGGAGCTATAGCATGCTCCACCTGTCACTTACTAAGTCCAATACATTCCTCATATGAAAAAGGTTTAAACATATCATAAACATTCGTATTAAAACTGTCATACAAAATGTCAATATTATAACCCTAAACCAAGAATGGTATAAAAATATCACATCCACAGTCAATCATAACATAAAAACTTTAATACAATATGGATGTTTTGTATCATAATAAATCAACTTCAAATAAACTTAAAATCCATCAATAGATGCTGACATAGATGAAATCAAAACTGTTATTAGATAAAATATATCTTTCTATTTTGAAATCATTTAAGATTCATATAAAATAAAACATTTAAATTGAAAATACTCTTATAATATTATAAGGGAAGATTTGACAAGTTTATAACAGTAGAAAGTAGCCGCACCCACCGTATAAGTTAAAAAAATACATTCTTACCTTAATTCTGTCGAAATTGTTTAAAAGGACCTTGTTTGGAAAACGACGGAATGATTCCTTTATAAAATTCTTATAAAAAGTAAAACAGTGGTATAAATGACTTTAACTCATATTCAAAAAAATAGTAAGAATGATTTGAAATACATTTTTAAGAAACATGGATGTGGATGATAAAGAGGTCCTAGTAGATAATTACGTATAAACAACCTCGTATAATGAAGAGACTGTGAAATAAACCCTTACCTTGTACTTTTACATTGTTGAGGGTAGGTTAACATCTTTTATAATGGTTAAATAATTTTTATCAAATTATAAAAGAATCATATATATTAATATGATATCATATATGATTTTTTAATGTTGATTTGTTAATAATATCTTAGTATTATCATCGTTTCGGGTGTTAACTTACTCGTTTTCATTTATATATTTTGTTACATAAGACATATTTATTATGGATAGGATGTATCTTATTCACATCCAGAATGATATCAAGTCCTTTAAAATTATTTTTAACCATCAAATGAGAATTATAATTGCATGGATACGATGGGGAATGAATCTCATCGCCTTCGTGCATACAGTAGTCCGTACGTACGCACGAGGGACAATATCATTCTTTTGATATTAAAATAATATATAATTGGGTGGTATATCATATATATAGAATCATTATCATGTTATATTTATTATTTAAATGAATAACACATCATTATTATACCTATACAAATAATAATATATTGAATAACAATTACACCATGACGTGGAGACGGTAGGCTGTACTTACGCACGTATGGTGACACATCACTCAAAGGATAGATATAATGAGGAATATGGTTGTACCATATTTATAATAACATCACAGTATATTGAAGATATTGGAGTTATTATTTTAGAATGTAAATAACAATGAAAGAAGAAGTTGAAGAAGAAAGGAACTTGAAAGAGGGTGGTGAAAACATTACCTCTTCATCGGGTCCATCCTTTTGATTTGATCAAAAGGGCTCGTTAGGTTGTCTTTCTGATAAAAATAAGGCCTCTAGGTTGAAGTGAGGGAAGTTGAGAGAGTATTTGTGCTGGGTTTGGCCGAACCAAAAGGTTTTGAAGGTGTGAAGAATTGTTTAGAAGTGGTGTCCTTTTATAAGGGGGAGGAGGGGCTCTTTAGAAAAAAATCAAAGTATTACTTTATAATAAATTAATATTCGGTTTATAATGTCTCAAAAGTGGATTATTCAAAGTTTAAGGTGGGGATAGTTCTAAATAATTTCAACCAATAGATTTTAGACAGGTTTTGGTCATCATATTAACCATATTTTTTAGTTTTAACTCTTAGTTGATTAGATTGATATTTACCATGTCACATTGTATTTTTATATTATATAGTTAATTAACATACCATATACATCCAAAAGACCCACATGTGGTCCACTAATTATATAAATATCATTATATAAGTCTCTTGGCCGATGTTTATATTTTTAGTAATTGAATATCAATTAATAATATAATATTTGTTTTAAAAACTCTTTATGTCAATTTTGACACTATTTGGTATTTGATTTTTGTGAAAATCATAACAGCATGATTACTTCGAACAAACATAATTAAATGAATACCAACATTTCATATTATCCTATTAAATAAATTTAATTCATAAAATGTCTCAAATTTCATTTATTTGGATATTTATAATATAAATTATTTTAATATTTCATTAATTAGTTAATTACTGCAATACCATTGTGACATAAATAAATTAAATTATTTATTGTCTAAAAATTATAAATAAAATACCATTATATAAGAAATCTTTATATATTTATAATTAATATTTAAAATCTAATTTATCTTATGTATAACCTTAAATAAAAATTATTTTTTAAAAGATATATGCTTATGTCATTTTTGTATTTACTTTAACTTAATTAATATAAAGTGTCCCTATCACCATCAAGTGGCTCCATGGGGTCCCAGAATCGACCCAAATATTTCCATGGTCGGACATGTATCCACCTATAAGGTTAGGACACTTTTTAGGGTAATTTATTATTATTATAATATTATTTATTTACCCTTATTTACCGGATTTTCTCTCTAACCATGGTAAATAAAATATATACATAAGTAATTATTCAAAATATATAAAAAAATGTTACCTATTTACAGAATTTAGACATCCTGATTCGAAATATGGAATCAATTTTTACAAATTCAAAATATAGAAGTGGAAGATATCAATTCCCGGTGTCAAAACAAAAAGCGTGTTTTTAAGAAATAATAACTATCAAAAGATTGACACTTGTTTATGTCCGGTTTAATTGTGAAATTATGTCCAATGACCAACATTGTATTAAATGGTTAAAATATATTCTAAATATACTTTAAATCACTCAAATTCATAATTTATCACTATTAATGTTATTGATTAAAAAATATTATTTTAATTAAAATTTAGTAATTTTCACTATTCATCAAAAAATAAAAATTTCCTAAAAAGTACCAAAATTTCACCCTAGGATAAATTTGATACTACAAATCCAAAAATTAAGTCCATTTTGAGAGATAAAATTTATAAAATTACAAAAATTGGGTATTACTATTCATAACGGCTAGCTTGATTGGTTGTGGTGTGTGTTAGAACTCGACGTTGCATACAACACACGTTGTTGTATTATTCAAAGAGAAGCGTACCATGGAATCTTGAGGTGTTACAATACTACCCAAAAACAAAACATGTTCCTTATTATAATTAAAATTACTACATATATTATAATCATAAATTTTATTGTGGTTTGTTTTGGTCTGACATTTCATGTATAGAAAGATATCCACCACAGAATATACTTGAATAATTTTTTTTAAACTCAAATTGTACTAGATTAAGTGATCTCATTTCATCACTGACATTCTGATTCATCATAACATGAATCCTATAAATATTACCATAACCCAAATGTTAAAAACCAATGTCATCACACCCATAATGAGAATACAAAATAAACATTTATTTTATTAATAATTTTAAAAAATTGATAATCTCAAAAATCATGAAATATAACTAAAATAAATCCTTCAAAAAAATAACACTTTTTTAGATAAATTAATCCATATAAAATATTTTCTAGTGAATTGGTTTGGGTTTATGTATCAATTTACCCCTAAAGTAGTGAACGAACTCAAATACAGAAAATTTAACAAGATGATTATTATTTACTAACCTAGTTTCTTAATTACACATCATGAATGGGTAATAATATCTATATAATTTATTATAATTACATTTGGAGTTCATAGTTTTCCTCACAATGATAAATTATTATAGCATGATTTAGAATTTTATAAATAAATACCTTAACCATGAAAATAATATGAAATCTATATTCGTATGGAAAATACATACCCATAATCTAATTAACTATTATTAAAGGTAGAGTAATAATATTTTTTAAAAATCATAGATCAACAAAATTTTATCATAAAGGAGTTATAGGCTTGGGATGCAATCTTCATACCCTATTGAGTTTCACACACAATTCAATTTTTAGAAATTTTTAATATATATAAATATTTATTATAAACACAGTATTATTATAAATATATAATATAACTAGGTTCAAAAAAGGGTTTTCCAATATTTCTTATACCTATCAAAACAATAATTCTATTATTCTATAATAAAAAAGTCTACAATATTTATTGTGAGTACGAATGAGATATCAAAGTATGAAATCATACGTTAAGGAAAATAAAAATTACCTTGTCATAAATTATGGCACTATCATTTGATTATATGAATTTATTGGTTCATACTACAATTAATTTTTTATAATAGAGATTATTTTAGGTTCTATCCGTTTATTCTTCCTAACATTATCCAAAAATGGATTCAAATTTTTTTTTATAATAACTAAGATTCTATGGACCCCAAATCATACATCTAGTTCTAGAAATATAAACTTTTCACATTTTATTTGATACCATATAAGAACACCTGATCAGAAAATCCATATATAAAACATTATTTCCATAATTTAAACTTTCTATCAAAATCTTCCACAACTACATTGATCAGAATAATTTTGTGACTTTGGAGATCTACAATAAGAACATTTTATATTATAATAAGTTTTTAAAATTTTTTATTGATAGATATCTAACATAATACCCTTTTAGAAGAATCATACATAATTTTATATTCAACTAAATAAGAATAGAAACAAAACTATTATGTGATGATAGATTAATAGTATGGAAAATAATTTTAGATAAATAGTGATGATCATAACTGAACAGAATAAAATCAGGTATATTTGATAATAATATCATGGTACATGTTCATTATATAAATGATTCTTAAATGAAAAAATATAGATCATTAATCATGATTCATTGAAGAGTGTTTTTTTCATATAATAAAAAATTATATGTATGAAAACAAAAACATGAATAATAAACCATGTCCAATTAAAGTGTAATAAATTCATTAGAATCTTTCATATACATAAAAATAGAAAATAAGCACTTATTTCAAGGCCCACAAACACACCCATCATAACATGGTGAAAAGTGTCATCAAATAGATTTTTTTTACAATAAATAACATACATTTCTCCTCATATAATAAAAGGATTTACCAACTATTTTTTAGGGATATGTGATCCTGGTCCACTGTTCATATATTGGAAAGAGACGCTTAGTATTTTTGGTTTAATATATACTACATGTCATACGATGAGATACAATAGTTACCCAATTAATTAAAGGGATATATAATTTATTGTATCACCATTATCATTTTGAAAAGCATAAATATGTCTTCCACAATAATATAAAAATTTTCATAATTCTTCGATATCATAATTATCCCAATGAAATAAACAATTTTTATGAAAACATCCAAATAAAATTATTATATGTTATCTAGAGAATGAAATTGAATGGTATAAATAGTTTATAAACGTAGTGACTCATAATAAGCGTTAAAATTTGTTAACATTGATCAAAAAAAAATTATAATATTACTTTAAAATTACTTTATTATATAATAATTTGTAACCATTATTTTTTTAATAACTCATTAATCACAGGGAAAAATATAAATCTCATCAATAATAGAAATTAATTATGAAAAATATGAGAACATGGAGAGGATGTTTGTAAAATAGAAATGAAGATTATACAAGGAAATTTATTTCATGTAGAATTAATTAAAAAACATTATTATTATCAAACTTTTATCTAAATGGTCAATATATGTAAAAAATGACCCATGTAAAAAATTATATTTAATATTTTTTCATAAATTTTATAATAAATATAAATATTATAGAAATTAAATTTATAGATATTTCATTTATTGTAATTAATATTGACAATATAAAATAATGAATATGGGAATCGAGAAGAATGCTTCCAAAATGAGGTAAGAAATAAGACCGGTTCATCTTAAAAGAATCCTTCATTTTGATTTATGCTGTAAGAGAATGTAAAATAGTAAAATTTAGTGGAAACAATATTATAACCAAAGATGAATAATATACGTTTTCTTTAGAGAAATAATATATAATTTCAATATAATGTAATTTAAGAAAATAAATCATGATTTGAAGGTAACATTAAAACCTTTTTACATGTTTGATAACATTTGAATCAAAATCCATTAAAATATAGAACATGGAATACAAAATTTTATTGAAGGAATGAAAACATAATGATGATAGTACGTGACATATAGGTATTATATACATCTTATAATTAAAAATTCTTTTGTAATATGAAACTTGTTGTAAAGGAGGAAATTGAGATGAAAACCTCTTAATTAAGACATATTCATTGTAGTACACATTTGAAATCCCTATAAAATTAATATAAATATATAATTAATATTAATAAAATTACTATAGACATTTATTTTACATAATATCATTTCTATATAATTTATTCTTACACATTTGTAAATTTTATATATTTGTGAGTTAACTATTCTTTTCTGAACATATTGACTGAGTTGTCAGTCCCAATCATTTCTCCATGATAATTTGACAATTTCTTCCATGATATTATCAAATAAGTTAATTAGGTGTATGATACATTTACATAGTCTGATATTACGTGAATAAAAATTATTATTACTGTTCATGTTGAATGCTTCAAAATGTGATCATTTATGAATCTATATTTAAATAACTTAATACATTTTTTTAATTATGTTTACAAAAAAATATTTATAAAATAATTATCAAATCCTGAAAACCATAGCATAGATAACCAAGGTCTTAAAACATTATAAAAAATTAAATGGTTCAATTTTCAGCAATGTCTAAGAAGTGGCCCCCCATAAAAAAGACAACATTAAATATAATAAGCCAATATCTCCAAAGATGACCACCATGTTGGACCATATATCAGCCACTTAATTTAATTCATGAAAGGCCTGTACACCATGAATTAACACAACATAAATTAATCCATAAAATCCTCCCAATTATCTGTCTGATGAAATAAGGGTGAATAGATATTGATCTTGATAACATTCAAATAAAATCTATAGACAAACACAAAATAAAGCCTTCCGAAATTCTCATATCATAAAATTTGAATTTTCATAAAAATTTAAACAAATCCATGTTAATAAGAAATTATGTATCCCCATAACTTGTGAATAAATATTTGTTCCATGACTATGTGGTCATTTTAATCCCCCCCACATAATTTTAATCCCATGATAATTTTTTCCATCATTGTATATTTTTACCAAACACATGCATTGAAGCTTCTGGATAACGAGAATAGAACCATCGTAAATTTTAATATAATCCATTACTTCTTTCCTATAATATGATAAATTTACTTAATATTTTTACTTATCGTTCCATTATGTGGTTAATTATACAATTTTTTTTTGGAAAATATTCTTAAAATATATAGACACATGTTAATGAATTGATAATAATATTTATTGTTATTCTAGTTCATCGAAATGGTTTAATAGGTTTTTGGGATGAAAATTAGATAAATACATTAAAAGGGGGTATATAGAATGTGACGATAGAGTTTATGCATCTTTTTAGGTATATATCTAGTACTAATAATCTTGTAATAAATAAACTGTATTAAATCCACCTAATATAACACGACTAGTAGAATTCCAAAAATGTGCTAAACAGAATAAAGGCATTGCATGTAGTGAATACATCTCCAAAAAGGAAATATGATATCTCTCTTGGTTATGTGCTCATTTAAAATTATTGTGTATGCATTTATCTATATAATATTATATCATGATGGGGTGATCCATATTTTCACAATTTGATGAATCAATACTAGGAAAATACAGGATACTAGATAGGTGATCATAATACATATTTTTATTTACATTTCAATGTATTACAAGATTATACGGAGTAGATTATGAAATAATAATATAATTATTTGAGTTATTCCATTCATCCTAGAGTTATCATTATAACATCATTAATGTATTTGGTAAAAATAAATAAACTAAAGAATATTTTATGAATGTAATGAGTAATAAGACTACATTGTATAATATATATATATATATCACATTTATGGAAGATAAATATCATAAAAAACTTTTTATTTATATGTTAAATATGATTCAATAATATAATAATTGTGAATATATATAAATATATGAATGGTTAAGAAGAGGATAACACATTCATGGAAAACATGAATATGATTTCTGACAACCTCTTGGAATACGGGAATATGGAACTCCATTATATAAAAATAGATTTATAAACATTATAGATTCTCCATGGAGATAGAATATGTTTATAAATTCATTATAAATTATAGGAAATGATGTTCTTTGATGTTGGAATAGAAGGTGTAAATTTATATATTTTAAGGGGTGGTATTTCGGAACTACACAATTATTAATATAAAATAAATTTCATATCAAATGAATGGGGATCAAAAATAATATTTTGTGAACATTAAATATGGTGATTTTGAAAATTGCATCATAAAATCATTAATATATATTATTTTATAATACATTGGGACCTTATCAATTAATTTATCCATTTTTCTTTATTTTATCTATTATTGTGGGGAAAATGTTTTTTACATTGGTTACGAATTATTATTCATAAAAATAAATTTCATCTTATTAAATTATTTTTTAATGTTTAACACTTTTATAAAAAAAATTATTTAATTAAAAATTAAAAATTGAAAAGTTTTATCCTAAAATAACTAATATATGACATATAATAACAAATCACATGATAATATAATTTTAATTCGAAAATAAATATTCATTTTATTTCTCAAAAAATTATAATCATTTGACGATTTAAAATTGTTTTAATTAAATATATATACATATTTATTTTAATTAAAATTCTTTTTTAATGGTAAGTTATTAATTTATTAAGGAAAAATTAAAAAATAATGAAAAACATAACTTCAAAAATTATACACTTTAACCTTCTATGATTTTAATCATGAAAATTATTGTTCTTCAATCCACTCAATTTTATTGATATATTGGTATTAAAATACTTATTTGAGCATAAAAAATAAATAATTTTTTTTAATGTTGAGATTGAATCCCCTTATTATTACGAAATAAAATACCCATTTTTATCTAGGTAAAGGGAGTAACATTTACTAGCTCATGGGTCTAAAGGTAGGTGGCACATGAATATGGATCCAAGAACAATGAAACACCATTACATTATCATCATTCTTTCATTATTATGACAGTGTCATTCCCATTTCATCGCCAATAATGTAAATTCACCAAGGGGAATTCCATGATTGTAACCCTTGTATTTTAGATGTAGGATTATGGGGTTTAACACTCAGGTGGTTCTCCAACAACAGAACATATCATTTGTTAATTATAACATATAAAGAATAAAAATAAAATCATTTATAATTAAATATTACAAATAATTATTATCATTTTATATCATTCTATTAATTTTAATTTAATTATTTTCATGTTGTTATAAAATATTAGAAAACATAAATTTACCTATCATATGAAGATGTTTTAAATTGGGATATATCCAGTGACTATATGTCCAATGAAAATATATCCACTAATTAAATTTATTATAATCACACATGAATCATATATAAGCTAACACCGATCTCTAAAATCACTGATCTTACCCATTAAAATTATTCTATGTAAATTTATTATGATTCTAATTATTTTCATTATTTCAATATTTATATTCAAAGGTTTGATATTCAATCCAAACAATATGGACAAGGATTTTTAAAATATTGTATTTTACTTTTCTTTTCGAATAATTACACATATAATTTCAATAATTATTGGTCATATAATATTGTATTTATATAATAATGATTATATTCTAATTTAATATACTTTCATAGAATAATTTATCACGTATCATTTTATTTTAGAGTTTCGTTTGAAAATTTATGTCCAATATAATATTAATTTAAAGGCCAATTCACCATAATTTAATATTGTGTGTATATTTCTACATTGATTTACTTATTTGAAAGGATTTGAATTAATTTTTTATAATTGAATGGTAGAACTACTAAAAAGTTGACAATTAAGGAATTCCATTTACATATAGTATATTTTATTTTTCATATTAATTGAAATATATTCAAAAAATCCAATTTTTCTAGAGTTTATAAATTATAATTACTAAATAAAACTGTGGAAATGGAATTTGGAATTATCAAATTAATACAATTGTATGTTTTCTTAAATCCTTACTAAAAAATTAATATATAGTTTTAAATTGGAAATTTTTTTTTATTTGTGGTTATGGATAAATTATATATGTGGTATTATACATTAAATATATTTTTTTTAATAATATAAGAATTATTTAATAGTGATAAACTCAAGATTTAAAAGTTGTATGTCTTTTCAATATGATTAAATTTAAATATAAATTTTCTTTTTATAATTAGAAAATAATTATGGGTGTTTTCATTTAGTACATGTTTCATTTTTCATCTTTAACATATTTTTTAAAAAAATTGAGGCATTGTATGTTTATTGATTCATATACAATGAACACATTTCAAACTATGAAAGATACTTGAAAAAATATTTTAAATTAGAAACCACTTAATTATTTTTTAGAAGGTGTGTATAGTGTCATTTCATTACAGTTTGAAAAATAAAATAGGTATTTTAAAATATAGATTTATTATATTTTATTATATTTTTCATTATAATATACAATTCCATTTTTCTGAAAAATAGATTTTGTCTGTCTTCTAGAACTATAATCTCATATAATATTAATTATTATTACTCACAATACGAGGTGATATTCTAGAAAATGTTATTTTTTTTAGAATGGTATTTTTTATTCTAATATTAGTTCTTCAATTGAAAAAAAATCATATTTCACATCCTGTATGATATTATTTGGCATGAAAAAGTCTTAGAAGGTGTTTCAATGAATTCGCATATCAGAAAATAACTCTATAAAATCAAGTTTTTCATTTCTCAAGTAAAACATCTATATTAACATAATTTTTACCATTACAATATTTAAAGTAGTTATCATTTTGAAATTAGTTACTTAAAACTAAAATGTTATAATAATATTATATTTTCTATTTATATTTATTATATTTTATAGTTTATTTATGATATATCCTTACCACATTAAAATAATTCTTTTATATGATTGGTTTTTTAAAACTAAAATATTTATCATTATATATTCCATTACTAATATAAAATTAATGTAAATTATCTTTATGTAATTTTTATGACACTAAATCATATTGAGAAAAGGAAATTTTAGCATGCCAACAATAGTATACCAGGGAAAATGTTTACTTTATTAAATGGGAACTAGATACAGGTAATAACATCAGAAAGGACCAAGTAGGTAATTATTCCTGAATAAAAATATAGACCCCATATTCCCATATTTCATTTTATATTATAAATATAATAATATCACACTTCCAACATTTATGTTATTTATAATATCATTATTTATATCTTCAAGAAAAGAATACAAATAAAATTGAGATTTATGATGCATAGTAATTTATACAAACAATTGAAGTTATCAAATATTAATAAGGAATAATCAATAATCCAATGTTAATAACATAAAATACATTCCATTTATTGAATAACTTGAGAACAAAAGGTATCAATGTATAATATCAATATAGTATTATCAAGGTAAATAAAAATTGAATTGTCAATAATGGAAATTCATAATAGCGGTAATGATGATCTCTAATATAATTGAATTTATACCATCTTGTATTAGTTTTATAACATTTTATAACTATTTCTAGGAATACAGATAAACACCATCTAGTACTAGCTTACATATTTTTTGATGAGTCCTCTCGAGGCATCAAGGGTCTATATAACTCCAAGACCCACCTATCATTACATTTACAAATTATTCATATTATATTGAATGATACGTGTTATTCATGATAAATATTCCTTATAAAAAATATCATTATTGAGTATTTGATATTTATTTATAAAAAATTCCTATTTCAGCAAAATACATTCAATGTAAAACAATGTAATTTTTTTTTAGATAATTATATACATAATACAAAAAATATGGATATATTAGTGAAATATAATATCCAATTATCCCAAGTCAGGGAATGTTTGAAAGGATGGTATCATTACAAATAACTCATATTCTTAATAAGTAAAATAAACGATATTTTTAATTAATGAAAAAATGTCTTTAAAAATATCATTAAATTGTTTTGAGTGAAATATCATTTTTTATAATGAAATTAACTACTAAATATTAATTTTTTTCAAATATGAATGAAAACATTTTCATAAAAAATAACCATAAAAACATGAAATAGAATATTCAAAACCTTGAATGGTATTTATGGAAGTAAACTATGATCATGTAGTAGAAGATAATAAAATTATTTTCCACACTTTCGTGTGAAATGTTCATTGTTACCATAAAATACATGAATATTTCATTTTAAAAATCATGTTAAATAATTAATCATGATTAAACATGTACTGTGATAATTAATAAAAAATTTAATTTTTTGAAAAAATTAAAATTAAAAAATATATATGGAATAGAAATATATCAAATCAAAATAGTAATAGTATCTATTTTTCTTTTAAACATTTAATTGTTTGATTTATGTTTTAAAGAGAAGAGGATTTGGAGGAAAATATAGAATATTTGAAAAAAATAAACTTGAAATGAACATTAACTTCCATTAATGAAAATATACTAATGTAAGTTTCCTAAAATGTATATAATATACAATATATTATAATAAGCATGTGTATAACAGAAAATATGTCTCAATAGAGTGAAAAATGAGGTGAAATCCCTTAACTAACATTTCCCATTAGTTGAACATGATTTATCCTTTTTTATAATAAATTCATATTTATTATAACCACATAAAATAACTATATTAATATAAATAATTTCATATATGACTCAAGTATAAAATTTCATGACTGGGTTTTAAAAAAAATATTATATGAATATTTTAGGTATTAACTACCATGTTTTTCATTTACGTTTTTAATCATTAGTTATGATCATTGTACTTTTATTATGGATTTTTAAATTAAATATCGTTTAATTCATATAAATATTATATATATTAGATATATATAAAATCATCAAAAAAATGGAGGAAGAAAAAATTAACTAGACCATTCTTGGAGATGGTAGGATGTAAATACATATGAACACAACTGTCAAACTTCACTGATTAAAAAAATAAATGAGAGTATTAATTAATATTTTTAAAAAATTATTACATAATATATTCTATATATAGTCATTAAATAAATTTTTATTTTCCCATCCCAACCCTAGAGTCCCGTACGGTGCCCATGCTGGTTTTCCACACGACCTCAAGCATGCCTCCATGTACACTAGAGGCTGCTGAATAGTAGAGAAGGTCTATTAAGTCATTCATAGGTGAACTATACCCTCATTTATCTATGTAACATGCTAGTAGAGATAAAAAAACAAAAGAATAAACATATATAACCATAAAAATACTCATCCCACAAGATAAACAAACAAAAAAATACAATATTCAATTTAAATGTGACAACATGATCTGGCAATATAAGTTTCATGTGTTAAATGTGAAACTGAAAAACAAGACACTACAACTACCCAAACGGGTCCTGAACCATGTCTAGTTCCCTCCACCAAGATCAATACCGAATCAGATACCTATTCTATGTCCTTTTCCCTTATCCAGCTATAAAACAATATAATCTATTTGGGTAGCGATCGTGCATCCCGAATAGGGTGTGAGTACAACTGAGTAGGCCACCACAAACGGTGTATAAAACATGTTCATTCAAAATATAGATCAATCAATTCTAAAATGAAATATGTACAGTGCAATAACAAATAGTATACCACATTTTTGTTTATTCTTATCTAACCGCATTTACTCTAGGGTTCCAAAGGTTACTCATAACTCAATACTAACATCAACTCATACTGGAGACCAATGAATTCCCAAGGTAATTCCATCTCTTAATATCTTCTTCTAGATGAATCTTGAAGTATTCAAGGTGCTATGATATCTCAATACCTAATTCGACTCATTCTAGAGTTCGAATATTCTCAGGTGAGGCCATAACTCAATGTGTCATTATTTGAATAATTATGTTTCACATTTAAAATCCACATATCCAAAATTACCAATATCACAATCATAAGTAATATGAACATATAACCATGATTACACCTTAATAGAAAGACATTTTTCTCATTCTTTTTACTCATAAGTTTAATGGCCATGTTACCAATTAAACATCACATCAGAATGACAATGTTCCCATTCTCTTACTGATAAGTATGATGATCATGTTAACATTTGTACTTGTCAATTTACAACAACTATGTTCCCATTCATAAACACATAATTAATTTATCGATTAATTATTCGAATCAATTATCTTACTATTTAATATATTAGTTAAATATGTAGAATCTATTATTTAACCCAAAATTATGTAAATTCCAAAAAACCATTAATTCATTCATTAATTAATAAACCAAAATCATAAATCATACCACAATATTAATTTTCCAAAATTTATTATCTGATTATAAATCTAAACTCTTCATAATTAATACCTTATTTAATTATCTTTTTCATAATCTCAAATCATGTATTTAATTCACAATTAATTACCTCAACTTATCTAATTCGATATCCCATAATTAATTTCAAAATTAATTATCTACATTGCACCCTCTATATATTAAAACAAATTTCCCCAAATTAGTTATCTAATAGGATTGACCCTTAGTCTCATGATTAATTACTCAATTAATCACTTATTCTAAAAAATCTTCGATAAATCAATTTTTCAATCTATTAACTAAGTTCAAGAAAATCATTTTCAATAGGATTCTTAAAATTAAACAATCATGAAAATAAATATATAATACACAAAATTGGTAATTAGTTTTAGAACACCCACATAAATTCATTGACAGATGTTTTCCTAATGGATATTCCAAAAATATGACCAGCACAATGATGTAGATCTGAGATTTCAAGTATAAATCCCTAAATAAATATATCAAAATATGAAGATCTAATCAATACATATCTAGATCAATAATCCTAGATCTAGATCTAACCATGACGATTTGTATATAAATAAATAGAGGATATACTCCGCCAAAATATTAAGATATGAAAAATAAATTATTGGAATATGCATTAGGATGAAATACACTTACTAGGAGAAGAGGAAATCATTGATTCGGGCATTGAATATTGAAGAACGGATGTCAAAAATCCTGGGAACCCATCCAAAAAGCTCTGGGATACTTCAAAATACATAACTCTTGAGTCTAGGTTGAAATTTGGGTGTTTTAGGGGATCGATAAATTTTTAATGAATTTTAAAAACAATTAAAACCACATTTGTGGTTTTCATTAACATGGGAACATAGATAGAGAAACCATGTTCTTGCCAAGAGGACATCACTAATTCGGGTCACATGGTTACCTAAGATTAGAAACATGATTTGTTAAACCATGCACAACCCTCAATACTTAAACATTATTAAAACCCCACCAAAACAGACCCCCATAAATAACTCCAAACAAATTTATATAAAAATAACCAAATGTACCTGAAAATGTGCCCGAGATGACTCTAGGAAAGGTCTAGATCGTACAATATCCCAAAATTAGAATAAAATTTCCTCGAGCATTAACTCCATGCCTTTATATTATTCTGATCCAAAAACAATAGGCCATTGATCCCTCATATGTTTTCATTTTCCCATGTTTCCTCTTGTACATGTCCACATAGCCATAAAACATAAACTATCAGCACTGTCTTTCCTTGAAACACATTATCACTACAATCCAACACAGGTATCAGATTTTCATTAATGGATTAATCTATCTAAAGTTCAAACTCATCCACATCGATCACATGAGAAGGGAATGGGTGATACCACTGATGTCATGATACATATAAAATGTCATTCACAGCGTTGTACATCAATGTATGTTCCAATATGTATGACAATAGATCGATTCTCTTCACTATGTCCAAAAGTCCATCAATCCTGGGTGCCAACATTCTATACATCCATAACCTATGGAGGCCCAACCTAGGTGACACATGAATGAACACATGATCACTCTCTATAACTCTATGTGTCCTCTCAATCTATCATAATATGACGTCTGACAACTATGAGTCATATCCAAACATTAACAAATCAGGTGGACCTATTTAGATGTCTCTTTAATGAGACTTGGTCCCAACAACTATGACTCACCAGCCATTATCCAACATAGAGGTGATCTATAGGGCCTACCATAAAGATCCTCTTATGGTGTCATCTGTGTAGTTTCCTGATAACTATTTTTATAGATGAACTATACTAAATAAAATTGTTTTCCCCAAGATCCACCAAAATCATGAACACATTCATGTAGCATATATTTAAGCACCTGTATATTACTTTATGGTTTCCCATCTATCTATGGGTGGAAATCCATGCTCAATAACACATGTCTTGCAAGAACTGTGTGCAAGACATTCTTTAACAATGATGTAAAATTTAAATCATGACCTGAAACTATATTTTGTGGCACTCTTTCCAGACAGACTATCTCTTGAAGGTATAGTTCTCCCAACTGTTCTGCCATAAATTATTCCCTTATATTCATGAAATTCACTACCTTTATCATTCGATCCCTAATGACCCAAATATTGTAATTATTCCTAAACATTATTAGAATACCAATCACAATGTCCATTGTCATGTCAACCCACTTCTATTCCATAATAGGTAGTAGTTTTATTAATCCCACAGGTCGTCGATGCTCTACCCTCAGCTAATGACAAGTTAAGAATCATATCAAAAACCTTGTTATCTTTTTTTCATGTATTCCCACTAATACTTTTGTTTTATGACACAATACATTTTCATTACTCCTAGATGATCTTCCCACTTCAAGGCATGATATTCTCACATGAGCACCTCTAGTAGACTCATAGGTACCAACAGTAGATTCTTTACAAAGATGACCGCATCAACATATATCAACCAGTATGATGATATCTCCCAACCTTCAAAATTTTACCTTTATGGCTATGGACTCGGGATTCTCATACTATTTATCCTTGATTCATCTCAAAATCATAGTCTCTGTGTAACTAAAACCAAATTCATCGGCTCTAGACTCTCCTAGTCTACCACATGCATTTTATCTAGAAATTTCATCATCATACCCCAGGCACTCCACTCCTGAACTATCTGAGTCTGAGCTTTTCTACTCAAGGAATGAACTACACTATTTCCCTTCACATGTATACATTCTAGTTCAAAATCAATGGACTACATATACTCTACCCATATTGGATATCGTAGATTCAAATCATGCTGTGAAAAATATTTACTTCAAGCTCTTCTGATCTATATAATCTATAAAATTTTCTCCAAAAATATAGTGGCACAACCACTTTAGATCATAAACTTATGATTCTAACTAGAGGTTGTGTATAGGGTAATTACAGTCAGGTGGTCTCAATTATTGAGACCCATACACCACAACTTGATCTCCCTACATTAGTACAGTTCCAAGTCCCATCCTAGAAGCATCACAAAAAACCATATACTTCTCACCTGACTTAGGTATGATAAATATTGGTGTCAATATCAAGAACTAATTCAACTCCTAAAAAGCTCTTTCACAAGCCTCTGACCATTCAAACTTTTCTCCCTTTTTGGTCATGCCTGAAAGTGGTGCTGCCAAATGTGAAAAGTCTGGGACAAATCTCCTCTAATATCTAGCATGTCCCAGAAAGCATTTGATATCAAAAACATTCATGGGATTCACCTATGAAACCACTTCCATAACATTCAGTGGGTCCACTAACACACCTACCTTGGGGATGATGTGTCCCAATAAGTGTACATGGTCACTCAAAAATTGACACTTAGATATATTGGTGTCAAATTGATGCTCTCTCAGTGTATCTAAGATGATGTTAAGATGTTGGGAATGATCATCATGATTCTTTGAGTACATTGAGATTTCATCCACAGAAACCACCACAAACTGATCCATATACAGGTGAAAGAACTTGTTCATTAAATCCATAAACACTACTGGTGCATTTTTAAAACCAAACAACATGACAAGAAACTCATAAAGGTCATACCTACTGCTGAAATAATTCCTCATTATATCAAAAGTCTATAATCTCAACTTATGATACCCTATTGTCAAATATATCTCTAAGAACACAAAATATCAATTAAATTGGCAAAATATATCACCAATACACAGAATATGATATCATTTCATCATATTCATGTTTTTTAGAATTCGGTAATGGACACAAAAACATAAACTCTCATTATCTTTATTTATAAAACAAATGTGATCCCCAAGGTGACATCTGGGATGGATAAATCCATTATCCTCTAACTCTTCCAACATAGTCATAAGCTTTTGAAACATAGTCGGTGTTATTATGTATGGTGGAATAGATACTTACTCAACCCCCGACATGAGATAAATAGTATATTCCACATCTCTCATAGGTTGTTTAATTGATAATACTTTTAAAAGACATCCAGAAACAGATCTACTACCAGTGGAAGGATACATTTCATAACACCCCCATTATCCAACAAACGACTTGAAACATTGGATGATAGCTATCCTAGTTACTGGGTAATCATCCATGCATGATCTTCATGGATATCCCACTCTCCATGATAAAGATACGAGTCACCCTTAGGAGACACAATGGTCACTCCCCTATAGTAATAGTCTATGTGGGATTAGTAGGTGACTAGTCAGTCCATACACATAATTAGGATGAAACATATCATATCAATAATAAAGAGTCTCATAGGATAAGTTATTCACTGATCTCTAGTGAACTTCCCTATAAAATATACATATCTATAGATCGTACTCCAAACTGTGTATCCATAGTCATAACCCCACCCAAAATCTCCACCGCCAGGATCAAACCATTAAAAAGAATTGTAGATATAAAACAATGAGAAGAAATAGTATAAAACAACACATTGGATAAAGTAGAATCTACTAGAATAGTAACTCTCACTATCTATGGTCCAACTATGCTATCCACAAGTGTGGGTTGTACTTAATTTAACTGTGTTACCCTGCTTCCTTGTGATACTGTCTTACTCCCCTAAGAAGCACCACTCTATTATTAATGGTTCTCCTACCTAGAACCTCAACATCCACTGCCTCTACCCTCAAATCTAGCTGGAATCTATATATCATCCCAAAATTTTGAAAAATATCCTCTTCCCATACTATGACACTAGCCAACATCTCCTTTAGATCATATCTATCGATGCGATCTGATGAACTTTTATAGATTCCCTATTTTCTTTAAGATTGACACTCTATTGGTGGTTGGACATTTATTCAATAAAGGTGTCCTAACATTTCACACTAATGACAGATCACCTTAGTAAGGTCATCTCCAACCGAACCTCCTATATGTGTACTCTGATTTCCTCTACGTTGGATAAAATTGTCATAATAGTGATTCTTTCTCTCAGAAGTCACACCTCTGAATCTTCCAGTAATAAATACATGTCTAGCACTAGAAGACTCCCTCATGTTTATTTCATCTAAGAGAGCTTGATCCACCACTTCTCTAAACTTCTTTATCCTAAAAAAATTCACCTAGGACATAATAT
This sequence comes from Viscum album, assembly GCA_963277665.1. Classification (NCBI taxonomy): domain Eukaryota; kingdom Viridiplantae; phylum Streptophyta; class Magnoliopsida; order Santalales; family Viscaceae; genus Viscum; species Viscum album. The sequence goes on from OY728161.1 coordinate 634,177,788, forward strand.
CACACTTAATTCCATCCTTAAAACGTTTTGTTGTAACAACCTCATGTCTTGCTAAGGCTGGAAAAAAGAATAGATGATCTATGTGGAGTACAACATAGTTTATCACCAACATGTTTCCTAGTGTCAGATTCATGAACTCAGTAGCTTTCTTTTATCTCAGTGTCTCTGGATAAAAGTGTTACAATAACATCTCCAAGTATTCCTTCCATAACATACTATTCTTCGATCTAGTTCGTTCCTGAATTTTCCACCAGTGCTTCTATAATACACATATTATATATGTTGCATACATTACCCTCCTCTCTGTCAGTGTCTCCAAATTGTCATGTATAGTCTCTATAGACCCATCCAAGAATTCATATTCTCCTTGTCTACAAGCTCTTGTATAGGTTAGAGGGTGCTGAATGTGACACTCCCTTGATAACTCATAAATACTCTTCACAACCTGCCGTGTGTCTCTATCCATTAATTGGATGAATTGATCAAATTTATCTCAATATTTCTCTCCTTCATCTTCAGCAGGCACAATCAGTGCTTCAAGTTCCCTAATTGGAAGACATTACTAAGTATGCCCCTCAATTGTCACCTCAACAAGCGTTGTGGAGACATACTTTCTACCAATCTAAAAACATGTCTTATATATCATAACAGAACCATATAACATTTACATATGTGTAAATAATCTAAACAATATTTTTCCCCTAACTTCACCACACTGTCAAAACTATGGAACTACCACAACCCTTAAATATCTTATTCCTATATTTTGGTTAACAATAGTAAACACACTATCATAAAAAGTTTCGTATTTAAAAATCCAATTATACCCATTTTTTTAAAAAATTTCAATATTTGTCAATTCATGTTATACAAATTTTTCTATTATAATCTCACATTATTGAAACCTGTTCAAGTTCAAAAACAAACTAATAACCTGCTTACCCGCGCATGCCTAAAATGATGCATGTCACAATAAACCAAAGGGCATAGAATGAGTCATGCAGAAAAAAATCTCACGCCATTATGGGCCACGAATCAATACTCAAAAATTATAAAAAACAATAATCACATCAAACCCCAAGTGTATCACCCAAGGTGAAATAGTATTAAACAATAATAGTAAATATTAATTACAATAATACCACCCCGAGTACATGTGTTTTCCCCCATACATGGGTTTTCAACTACCATGAACTAGTTGATTACCAAGCCCCAAATCTTCCTAGTATCCTATCTACCTTTCTCAAAATAGTGAGACAAAATAAGAAGAAGAAGAAATTAAACTGAACATGTGATACAAATTTTTCATATCCCATCCTGAGTGCCATGCTACGGTGCATAGAGATGGTTCACCACATGACATCAAGCACACCTCCCCATATACTAGAGCATGCCGACTAGTAGTGAGGGTTTGGTAAGTCATTCATAGGGAGACTATACCCTCATTTATCATATTAAAACACCAACATAAATAAAAAAAATTATAGAATATATAACATGATAAATACTCCTATCATATGATAACCAAATAGAATATACAAGAATAAACTGAAAAGTGAAAATTTATAGGATAATATAAGTGTCAAGATTCAAATGTGAAACTAAAAATAAATACACTAAAACTGAAAAAACGGGACCTGAACTATGTCTGGTTCCCTCCTCGAAGCTCCATCCTAAATCATCCACCTATCCCAAGTCATTTTCCCTTATCCAGCCCTGCAATATTAAATTCTATTCGGGTACCAATCAGGATTCCATAATTGGGTGTGAGTACAACTATGTAGGCCACTACAAATGGTGTCTAAAATAAGTCCAGTGAAAAGATAATTTATGCAGTTCTATAAGGAAATATGTACAATTTAATAATAAATAATTTATCATATTTTCATTAATTCTTATCTAACGAAATTTACTGTAGGGTTCCAAAGGATTTCCATGCCACAATACTAACTTCATCTTGTATCAGATCCCAAATAATTACGTAGGTAATACCATATTTTAATACATGCTTCTAACTGATGGTCTAAGTATTCAAGGTTCTATGATATCTCAGTAACTGATTTGACTCATGCCAGAGTTTTAATATTCTCGTGTGATCCCATAACTCAGAGATCCATTTTTTCGATTCAATAATTTATGATTTTAAATACACATTTCCAAAATTATAAAGATAAAAAATGAATGTAAGGTGACCATGTTACCATGAACACCACTTAATAGATTGACCACGTTCTTATTCACTTTAGTAATAAGTTTAATGACGTTGTTATAGTGTATACATCACGTTATAATGACCATATTCATATTCTCTTAATCATAAAAATGAAGACGATGTTACCATTTGTACTCACCAATTTAGAGTGATCATGTTCCCATTAGTAAAGACATAATTAATTTATCAATTAATTTTTCACATCAATTTCCTTACTAATTCAAAAATAAGTTCAATACATCAAATTTACTAGTTAACACAACAATTAACTAAATACAACAATCCCATTAACAAATTCATTCATTAATAAACCACAATAACAACTCAAATTCATTAATTAATTTTAAAGAATTAATTATATCATTCTAAATATCAACTCTTCATAATTAATAAAAAAAACAATTATCTAGACCACAATCTCAAAGAACATAACTAATTAACAATTACATATATGAACATTTCAAATTAGATATCTCAAAATTATTTTCCCAATTAATAATATAGACTAAAACCACTATCTATTATAAAAAATCTCTCCAAATTAATAATCTAATAGAAAATCCCCTTAGTCTCATGATAAATTCCTCAATTAATCAACTTTTTCATTAATGTAGTGAAAAGTAAACTAGTCAATCTAATTAACCCAATTCAAGAAAAAACTTGATAAAAGACGCATTCAATTATATAATCATTCATATACATATCAAATCCAAAACTATAGTAATTAGATTTAGAGCACACACCTCTATTCATTGATAGATGGTTTCCCAATACAAATACCCAATATCATAGTATCATAATAACATAAATATGAGATTCTAGATCAAATTCCATAAATAAAGATAACAAAATATCAAGATATAATCAACATAGATCTAGATATACAATCCTAGATCTATATCTCACCACTTAGATTTATATTTTTAGAAATATTGGATAAACTCAACCAAATGATCAATAGAATAAAATGTAATCATCAGGATAGGCATAGGGATGAAATCAATGTACCAGGACAAGAGCATATCTTAAATTCGGGATTTGAATCTTGAACAACAGAGGTCAAAAATCATTCGAACTCTTCCAAAATGATATGGGAAATTCCAAAATATATCAATCATGATTCTAGTTCAAAATGGGGGTGTTTTGGGGGATTGGGATAATTTTAAATGAATATTTACAGGAAATAATACCACATGAACTGTTTTCTTTGATAGGGGTTCATGGTTAGGGAAACTGTGCGCTAAACATGTGATCCTCACTACCCATAATCACAGGGTTACCTAGGTTTTGTCACAATGTTTGTCAAACCTTGGGAAAACTATGTTTACCCCCTGTCCATAAATGTTCTTAAACCACCACCCAAAGGCACCCTAAATTATATATCCAACCCAATGTGCTTAAAAACCTCCTGAAGTACATTAAAACATTACTGATATGACTGAAGGGAAGTCTGAGATGTTACAGTATTATAATCCATGTAAAAAAAATGAAAAATCATAACATAGCATCATGGAGGTGGTAGTCTACTTGTATGAAGTATCGATATGTGTAATTTTATAGTTGATTTCATGGTATAAAGTTATATATCATATTATAATTCCATATGAATATTATGGTAATAAATATTTTATATATTCATTGTTTAAATAATAATAGCCATACTTGTGAAATGGTAATGCAGAACTTGTTACACAGTCATGCAGAGATGATGTGGTGTACGTAAGAAAGGGCAATGTTTTTTATTTTTGTAGGATGGAAAAGAGAGAAATATGGTTTTCCGATTACCATAATGTAATCTAATATTTTTTATTATACTATATTTATTATTTTGGTATAGGTAAAAACTCTTTTCATTCCTGTAGATGATGAAATAAATTTAAAGGACTCGGTAAAGAATATTAATTTTTATTTGATAGAATTTCCATAGACAACCCTTATAGGACCTAAGGTTTCCCTTTAGGATTCCCCATAGCCACTTAAATCTAGATAAGGATGTTAATAAGTAAAAAATTTAGGTTTTTTAAGATAAATGGCTCATTCTTGTGAGAAGAATTGGTATTAGGAGGTCCCATTTATAAGTGATGGTAGGATAATTATTGGAATTTTTTAAATAATAAAAATAATAAAAATTATATATTTTATATAATATAATAAAAATGATTTATTTTTTACACACAAGATAATGAAGATTTTAAATCCTCTCATCCAATAAAAATTGGCTATTTTTAAAATACATGTTTAAACATATCATTTTATGTTAACCCTTTATTAACCCTTTTGAAAATTACCATAATATTAATTATTTATAATCATTAATAGTTAATAATTATTAAATAAAATAAAAACAACTCCAAAAATGAAAATAGAAGCTTTATAAAACTGTACCCAATTTAGTTTTATGAATCTTATAATTCTATTAAATAAAATCATTTATGAAAATACCATTTATTATAAAATATCATTAATCTTATTTTTGGAACTATTCTTTTGATATGACTTTTGAAATTATTATAGAATATTGTAATTCAAATTTATTGTTATTATTCCACTATACTATGTTATTTTACCTATAAATTTTTTATCAAAAAAAATATCAACTAATATTATTTTTATCATTTTTAATATCATTTAATTTATTTATTACTTCATGCACAATCACTAGGTTAGTCTTCCATTAGAATTTAAGGAAATTATTTAATCCCTACAAATTGAAAATAAATTACCATGATGGAGAAAAATAATATATCAATGAAACTAATTTTTCTGATAGAACATATCTCATAAATATCTTGATGAAAAATATTTAATGACAACAAAAGAAGGTGAAAGAAAATTTTGGTTTTATATCTATAAAATGATAGTAATTGTAGAAATCAAAAAACAATATTTCAAAAAAATAAAACATATTTTTATTTTTGATGATTATGAAATACATATACTCATCCCATAAATTAAGGAAATTGTTATTGTTATTATGTAGTCCTTATATTTTTATTCTTGACATTAATTAAAAGATTCATATCATTACCTATTTAGAAACATTACTATTATTAATATTCATACAATCCGTTAATTAAAGAAAAAATTTATAAAAATATTTCCCACAAGATTAGTAATGTGAAATTAATTTATTAAATTTCAATTAATATTAATGAAAAAATTAATTTTAATATAAATGTCTAGATCTAAATAAAAAATGGTTCTTATAAAAAAAGATTATTTAGGCCCAAAAATGTTTTAATAAAAATTTATTTATAGTCAAAATTAAAATTTAGATAATATAGAAATATATAATTAAATAATAATTATGTTATATTGACATAATATTCAGTGAGTTAATATTATTTTAAATAAAAAAGACAGTTTTACACAAATATAAATTTTAAAGATTCACTAAAAAATTAATGTTTTCATCAAAATACCAATATTTCAGACAATGTTATTTTGATTTTTCGAAATAGAAAATGATATCATTTTTTATTAAATAAATTTTTTATATTTAAAATAAATTACAAATATATATTTCATAAATAATTTAATACCATTATTACTCACCAATTTATATTCTACGTTACAATGGCTACAATTAAATAATATTTGTTTTTTGACTTGTTTGAGTTCAGTGTCGTGTGTGGCTTACACTATCAACCATCATGATAATATTTTAAATTCTCCGGGTGATACATGAACTAAAAAATTATTTTGGTTTATTTGACGATACATTTCACATTTTTATCAATATATATATATATATATATATATTTGTATTTTTAGTAAAATGTTTCTTGTATTTGGGTAATAATGGTAATGTATTGTAATATGTTTATTTAATAATGTTGTGTATAAAATATATTGAAGCTATAACTGATCTGTAATATAATTTCCTTATTACAGTTATATGATTTTATTAATAAAAAATATAAATACAGGAATAAATTTTAAAATTAGTTATTCTCACAATCAATGTTAATTTAATATGTTACTATTTTATCAAAATAATAGACATTTAGGATCATGTTCATCATTTGTTATTATTATAATATAAGTCAAATGACCACTAGATGTTAATGTGGATCAATATTATTGGCTAGTTTTAATTATATTCAATATCATGATTTAATTATACTGGTAGCTACATAAAAATATTTTAATACCCCTATATAAAATATCAATAATAATAATAGTAATTATGATACGATGTTAGTATTTCATAAATATGTAATTTCATTTCTATAATTTGAGTAGTATAAGAATTTTTTAAATTAGTAATTTAATCATATTAATTATATATATTAATATCACATAATTATGATTAATAATTATAAAATATGAGTTGAATCATGGAAAATTAGTTTTTCAACCAAAAACAAGATGACTAGGATGGGGGGTAATTCATAAGAGTATTGGATTAAAGAATTTCATTTAAAATAAAAAAATAAAAAATTTGTTAAAACTAATCACACATTTATCAATATTTAGTTGTAAATATAGTAAAAATTAAAATTTAATAATGAAACATCATCTGTTGATCCAAATAGTTCAACCACTAGTCGTAAACCATTGTAAATAATATTATGTTTTTGTTGAAACACCCCTATAATTGTTTTTGAATTAATTTAATCATTTTTTATTTTTTATTTAACACAACATTGAATATATCTTTTATTATACAAAAGAAATAATTGTGGAATGCGTTATGTTCAACACCAAGTCATGATTTTTCTACATGCAACACTTGGAATAGTGTATGGTACACAAAATTCCTTGTCTGCCTTATATGACACACAATGCTCAGTCCATTCAATAACAGATGTTACATGCAATGTTTAGTTTTAAAAGGAAACAATATACTATTAATAATATTATCAAAACATTGTTATAGCTAATATGTTGTTGTTGGAATTGAAGTTACTAATAAGATTAACTAAAAATTGAAAATATTGTTTGACAAATGTATATAAAATTAATACTGTAGTTATCAATTATATAAAGTCAATGTAAGTACTATTTATAAATAAATAAATATCATTTCTTTGAAAAATATATTCCTACTGACAAACAAATTTTTTTCTCAATATTTCAATAAAAAATAAAATTTGATTAATTTTTTCAGCTAAATTTATTTATTATATATTTAGACAATAATTTTGACAACCACCCAATACATTTTATTGATATCAGATAAGAATAAATCAAAATTTATAAATAAGAAAGATGCTTTTCTCTAATGGGTAATTTTACCCTTATTAATGGAAATGAAATTTTTAATCTGATTATGAATCATTTATAATTTTTAATGGACAAAATAAAAATATATTTTTAAATCAAAACATAAAAATGAGATTAGGTTGAAATTTTGGTATTTTTTGAGAAGTTGCATTTTTTTATGAATAGTGAATAATAGTGAATTTTAATTGAAAACATTGTTTACATATAATTTATTTATAATGATAAATTGTGTTTTTTATTTATTTTAAAGTCTAATTTGATAAATTATACAAAAATTAATCATATTTATGTCATTTTAATCAATTTATATTTGGAATTAGATATAGAAATATACCAAACTTTTGAACATATTTACTTTAAAACCATATTGTGTAGTCCTGACTGCCAGATTAAATTTAAATTAATTTCCACCACTTTTATATTTTTAAATTTGTAATAATGGATTCTATTATTATTATAAAAGTAATGTATAATTTCAAATTCTTTAAAATTAGTTTTCAGCATCATAAATTAGTGAAACTGATTAAAATTAATTACCATGATTTAGTGGAAAATTAGCATCATAAGGGTCCGAACCTTGCTCTTAAAAAATTACCTAGAAACTCTAATAAAAACTATTTTATATAAATAATTTGACCCTATCCTCCCATTGATATAATTTTATAATTATTTAGGACACTTTTCATAGGGAAAACGGTGTTGAAATTTCCTTTTAAAAAACTTACAAGAATGCTACTCCTTTTTACTATAAAAAGACACTAACCCCTCCCAATAAGTCATATATATAATGAATTTTTATCAATAAAAATCTTATAAAATAATCTCCAAACATCCTTAACTTAATCCAAATATCAATATTTTTTCCTAAATTCATACAGGTAAACAATGTGGTGTATCAAAAAGGAGTTACCAAAAAAGGCGGTAACATATTTCTTGAAGCTCATGTCCATTATTTTTTTTCTACACCTCCCCAATTATTCTTATTACATTTTTACATATTAAAATAATTATAGTAAATATACTTATATTTTATTATATTTTTTTACCTAAACTTACAAACACTTCCATCGAATAGGAAATGAACTTACTATTCATGTGTATAAAGAACTACAAGATCATGAAACGATGTTGTTCATGTTTCATTTAACACCTGAAATGGTTAGGAATTTTGATTTTAACTATATTTTTATATTATATTTAATATATTTATGATGAATTTATTCTTTCTTAATTTTTATATAAAAATTACCTTCATTATTTATATATTGTGGATATATGATATCTTTTTTATGGAAGTGTGAACTACTGCCTCCTCAAAGAGATTAGATTCATTCAAAATTTACATTGAATTTTTTAATGGTGGTTTTAGAGAAATTAAATTAAATTTATGAAATAATAACGAATATTTAGTGATATTATATATACACATACATTTAGTTTAGTTTTTTTATTTCCATATGAAATGAAAATTGAAACATCATTCCTTGCTACGTATAACTTACTATCTCTATGAACAATATATTCCATTTTATATATCTAGAATTTATAGAATAAAAAAAATTATAAAAAATATATATTATTAATAAATATTGTTTTACATTATTGATATATATAAATCATGATCTATGTATTAGGATAAAGAATAAGAGGTCAAAACTTATCTGAAAAAATACAAAAATTACCCGAAATGTAACATTGACATGGAGTTCAAAATAAATAGGAAAAATAAAGCCACAAACAAACTATATAGGGTGTTAGATATAATAATACGGTTTTATGGTTGATTTATAATAATATAATATTAATTATAATTTTTTTAATGTGTATGAATAAAATCATGAAATAAGGTAATGGAATTTCACCTCACTTTTTATTTCCTTTAATTTCGTTCCATATTCCCCACTCTGCAATTTTTTCATGGAGTATATACTTCCATAGGAAACATCATATAAATAAATTTATGTTTATTTACATATATAATTTATGACTGCTATTTCATAGGGTTTATGGTTAAAGAGTTTCCAAATTAGTATTGTATTATAGTCTCAATTTTTCATCCATGAGATACATGTTTCACTAGGAACCTATATTCTTATAAGAGTTTTTTATACATCCATTTTACATAGTATATCATGAATTCCCAGATTATAATGATATATTAATATTCTGGTAAATTCATTTTCTTACATGGTTAATATGATTCATGTTTACTAAGTAGTATGATTTTATTGAAACAATCTCATCGTTTATCCGTATTTTTTATGATTATGCTTCAATTGATGAAATATTATAGTAAATATACCAATAAAACACATGAATTTTCATCCCCAATAGTAATTAATGATGTATTAATGTATTTTGTACTATATTGTAAATGTATGGTACATTATATAATGACAAAAATCTTTTTTAACAAAATCAAATAATATCTCCCTTTTTCGTGAAAAAAAACGGTGTTTGATCAAAAATTTGTTTCCAAAAAAGTTTTACAAATCATTTTATATATTATGTTATAATATATAAAGAATAAATATATTAAAACTAATTTATTTATTCCTTTAAATATATTAATGTTTACCATCAATGAAAAAGCGTTTCCAATGGTAGTATGATTTTAATTTTTTTAGAGAAGAAATGATATTTTACACCAGAAATGTTTTTAAAAGATATTTCATTACTATTTTCCATATAAGATTAAATATATTATTTTTACTCATTATTTTCTGGGTAAATGGTATAGAGGTTCTACTAAAATTTTTTCTATTAATTATTTATGTTGTTATTAAATGATTATTGTGAAACTCATTTCCATTTCATGGGTTATATTCTGTTGAAACCCCTTTTTTCATGGGATATGATTTGATGAAATTATTATGAAACCAATATTTTTTTACATGAGTTAAGATATGATAATATGTTTAGGTAGCCTTTTTCATTTTATGGGTTAATATATGACAATTTCTGATTTTATAGCACATGTATGTATAATTTAATTATAATATGGGTAGGACTTATATATCCCTATAATATATTACATAATTTTAACTGGTATATGATCTCAAAGGGTTCATAGGGTTTATCTCAAACCCAAAACAAAGATAGTACACATGTTTTACAATTATCTTAAAAACAATAGGTTTCATAGGTTTTACCCAATACCATAAATATTATTCTACATAGGTTTTTATCTGACGCACTAACTCGATACTTAGGTTTTATCCCAATACTAAGATGTTATGAAGGTATTGTTAGGTAACACGGATATATGATTTCATATGCTTATGTTTATGCCAAATATTATATGTATTATTTTCCAGTTACTCATTTATGTCTTATTTTCTTGATTCCATTTTGATTCATATTATATAAAATTCCAATTATTATGTTATGTCTTAGAATTTTGATATTTGAAACGCATGGTATGTTATTAAAATAACATTATCATGTTCTCATACTCTTATATTAATGTTGTGATTACAAAATTCATTCATTTACCCTTATTAAAAACTGAAACTGAACGCTTTCTAATATTTTATGTCCCCCGTTTATGATTAATGGTTTTTTTGTATAATTACTAAAGGGATATATCTTTGTGGGAAACATTTAAGATTATTTATATTTTTAGAATATTTTTTTCCATGATTCCAATGAAACAAAACTATTATAGACCTCTGGTATTTACTTTTTTTAATATTTTGAGTATTAATCTATATTGATGTAATATTTAAATGTTTTTAATCTTAGTTTTTTATATTTGGTATCACAAGAATTTTTTATTCTACCTTTGAAAAATTGTATTTGAATTTTTTTAGTGAGATACATAGGTAGATTCATAAGGATATTTCTAGGGGTATCTCTATAGATATAGTTATGGATGATTTAATGTTTGAGAATATGTCATGGAATTTTGGTATTAGATATAGCTAGTGGTTTTCTATAAATAAATCCCTTTACGGATACAATAAGTGGACATGGATCTAAAACAGATGTACCTAGAAGTTGAAACTCCAACAAACATTATTGGTCTTGACTCAAGCATAACCTGGTACATGATAATAAGCCTTACTACGCACTTGGGATGACACTTCTAGGGGAATAACATTTGGCATTCACAAACACCTTCCATAACAAAATTAAGGATATATATAGAATATGGTTTTGAATAACCTATGATAACCCAAAGGTTTCACAGATTAAATAAGTAGGTTTCATTATTTAGAATTATTATATGTAATTTTTCATGATTCTGTGGTTTTATTCTATGATAACTGTTCCTCACCCGATGCTTTCAGGTCTTAATAAAATTTAGGTATGATACAAAAATAGGTTAACATTTAATATTTCAGATGTTAAAAATATGGGAATTATTCAAATCCATGTCCTAAGATGAATCCTCATGAAGAAAATCTGGAGGGTCGTACAATTATTGGATATACATTTTAGATCAGGGGACCACATACAACATGTGAAGTGTAAGAAATTTTCTTCCATTATTTGATTACATTTAATAATATAAGCATGAAAAGATTAACGTTATGAATCCTTAAGACATGATTCACATTTCATATTATAGGAATAGTGTTTTAAGGAATATGTTGATGAATCTAGAGTAACCGTTTGAAAATATAGTTGGATGTTTGAAGGGTATAAGTTTTGGAAAAAATACATTGTTATATGAATCATGAAAAATATAAGGATATTATATTGATGTTTTTATGTATTTTGATGAATCTGTTGAATAATACTAATGACCATGAAAAATGATTTAAAGTAAATATTACATTAAGTGATGGTAACCCTTAATATGATATTGAGGATGAGAAATTTATATTTTTGTATATAAAAAGGTGATGACATGGAAAATGTAAATTTCATAGAATTTATGGTTTCTTAATGGAAAAAATATTAGTTGAAAAAAATGGTTGAGGTATTAATTGATGAATTAAACAACTTCTTGGATCATGGAACATATCCAGTGATCATTGGAATAAGGAATTATTATTCTTTTTTGAAAATATTTAACGCAATTATTGTTATTACCTTGTTTCAAAATAACATATCTTGAGGGTAATCACATGTTTGGAATGTGACAACCATGAGATACTTTATGAGAAATGTGTGGTAAATTTTTAGATTTTTTATTAAACTTATTTCTAATGCTTTTAATTTTCATATTTTTTATGGGTTATATAATTTAAATTTTACTAAAATTTTAATTTAAACATCACAAGATGTTTTTGAGATTAAATTATTATCTCCCCACGTGACGATTTATATATATTAGATAACATGTTCTAACAAAAAAATAGATGATTAATGATGATATATGGGATTGATTTTCATTGATCTCATGATCTGTTAGTGTTTTGGGAATGAAAAATTCACTATATCTTTTGGATAAATTGGTGAAGAGTAAATTTATTATGGAACAATGAAGTGTTAGGTTGTTCAAGAATCATTCAAATATATATATTCATCAAATTTCATCAAATTTAGGTATAAAATCATGAAATAAAATGTTTTCCAAATATCATAATTTTTTTGAACCAATTACCTTTTATTTCAGCACATATTTAAGAGTTTGATGAACTCAACTATCAATTTATTGTTCATTTGTGTTTTATTAGTGACCTCAATCACTCCATTTAAATAATTTCACTTTTCCTTCATGTTTTTATTTTCACATTCCTCCAATGATACCACATTTAGAAACATAACTATGAGTATGTTAGCGTAACCATCCTGCTTCAAAAATTTATTTATTAAAAGATGATTCATTATTCATTTTTATTATTTGAGTTTCTATTAAAGGAACATTCAAGTATTAAACCTTTAATAACCTGGTAAATTTTTGAGGGTTAAATTATTTTTAAATGCGGTATATATTATCATACCAATATTCTTTGAATTGTTTTTTTATTTCTGTTTAACTTTTGATATATTTTATTTATCAAAACACTGAATATTACTTATGAAATATGAAGTCACTAAGGGAAGTTTTCATTATACAAAAAAAATATCTAACTTTTTCTACCCACAAAACATAGATTTTATTGTGGTATATGAAACATTATGTGTGACTTGTATTACAAACAATAGCATTTAACTTTGATATCTTTTATTACATGCATGGTGGATTTTATTCAGACTACATGATGCTATGAATATTATTGTTTAAATATTATTATATCTATCACCTAGACACTATAAAATAATTTATGAATAATATTAACTAAATTATGAAAATATCATTTACATATGTATATAAAATTAATCCTTTGGTTATCAATTTGTATAATTGAATTTACGAACTATTTTAAAATAATGATGTTACTTTTCAAAGAAAACTATTTTTCTATATACAAACAAACTTTTCTCTCAATAATTTAAAAAAATATATTATGACTAAATTTTTCAAAAAAATGTATACATTATATATTAAATGATTATTTTTATACAAATAAAATAGATTTTATATGCAGAATATAAGAATAAAACCCACTATACTAATAAAACCATATATTGTTCTAAAAGGTAAAATTATTGCCTACTAATAGATAATACATTTTAAATATTATTTTTGGAAGTTTAATTAGTTTTATTTTAAAAAAATAAACATAATTGTTTTAATAAGTACATATATTTTATATTTGGGTTAATTTATGATATTTTTAGTGATGTTTCATTTTTGATGTATAGTGAATAATATTGAATTGTGATTCCAAAATGATTTTTTTCTAATTTATTTATAATGAAACTTTTGTTTTTGATTAGTTTTAATGTAAAATTAGATAAATAATAAATCAATTAATCCAATTTAGTTCATTGTAATCAATTTTGTTTTGAATTTGGTTCTAAAAATATACCAAACTATTGAGCATTTTTACATTAGAATTTTATTTGGTCGTCTCATCTATAAGATTAAATTTAAATTAATTTCTACCCCTTATATGATTTGATTTTGGAAAAATAGAATCCATATTTGGAATTATAATAATATATAATATCTAATTTAGTAATCATATTTTTTTATAAAAAATATTAATTTATGTGATTTAAATTATTTACAATTATTAAGTGAAAAATTAGATTAAAAAAGGGTATAAACGTAACATTTATGGTCAATAATGACCTAGATTATTGTCCAAAATAAATTGTATGAAAATATTTCGACCATATAGAAAATATTATTGAATTTGTTTCATTATTAGAGCCACCTATCATAGGATAAATGCGTGTGTAATTCCCTTTTCAAAAATTTACAAAAAATTCAGTCCACCTCCACTATAAGAAACAAACTCACACCACCAAATTATACAGATCTCTCTATCCATTAGTCTCAACCAAAATTTAAAAAAATAATATCCAAACATATATAAATTATTCATATAATCCTCTGTATTTGGAGAAAACCATCCAAGTAATCCAATTGGTGAAAACTGAAAGGAGTAAACAAAAGAAGAGGTAACATTCTTCCTCTGGTTCATTTTCTATTATTTCCATTCTCAACCACATCAATTATTATCATTAAATTATTGAATAATATAAATAGTGTAAAAAAATAAAATTTTAGTTTTTTATATTAATATTTCAATCTAAAAATAAACAGACTTCCCTCAAATGGGTAACAAACATATCATTTCTATGCACGGTGAACTAATGTCTCACGAAAAAATGTTTTTCATTTTTTCCATTCCACCTATCATGGTTGGGAATTATTTTTTTAAAAAATATTTTACTATGATATATATGATATTTAATATGTATTTATGACTATTTAATTTTTATATAAAACATTTGTTAGGCTTTCCATATTGTTTTTATACGATAACTTCATTTGTGTAAGTATGGAATACCACCTCCTCAAAGAGTTGTGATTCATTCACAAATTACATAAAATTTATTAAGGTGGTTTTAGTTAAAATATATCATATTTATGAAATAATAATTTGAGTTTATTTTTATTATATATAAACATGCAATTCATTTACTTTCATTCTTTCGATATTAAAACAAAATAGAAAAGTCATTCATGTGTACATAAGGCATACCAGATCCATGAATGTTGTATTCCATTTTATATATATATACATTATATATTATTAAAATTATTTCTATTATAAATATATATAATATATACATATTGTTTTACAACATTTTAATAAGTTAATTACGATCTAAAAAAATTATTGTGAATAATAGGTGAAAACATATAAGAAAAACTGAGCAGATATTACCCGAAAAGTATCATTTACAATAAGTTGTTGATAAATGAGAAGTAGAGATTCATAAGAACCCCATATATAGATTTAGATATATGAATATGGTTATGTGTTAGATAAATAATTAATATGTATATTTAAAATAATGAATGTTTTAATGTGTACAATTTAATTCAAGACATAACGTAAGAGAATTTCATCTCACTTTTTATTTCCATGAGATTCATGCAATATTCACCACTCTATTATTTTGTATGGTGTATATACTACCTTATGAAATTTTATATCATTAGTTTCCTTTATTTAATTATATTAAATATTTTTGATTAATTTTATTATTTCATGTGGATTATGATTCATAAATTACTAATCTAATAAGTCTTTAGCCATTTTATTTTTATTTTAATGAGACTTATTCATTAATAACCATCTATTTATTTTTTTTATTGTCTATAAATACCACATTAATGATCTATTTTATTATTATAAATAATGTTATATTTATTTACATATCCATTTTATGACTTTAATTTCATTGGGTTTTACATTTCTGGAGTTACCAAATCTGTAAGGTATTTTTCCATTAATTTTTCTTTCTTTCATTGATATGTTTTTTTGTGAACCTATATTATTTTAAAAGATTTATATACATCCATTTTTCATATTATATCATGAATATAATTATTTAAAAGATACAATAATATTATTTTAATTTTATTTTATTAAATTGGTAGTATGATTCAATCTTACTAAGTGGTAAGAGTTTTTTGAAACAATCTCATCATTTACCAAGATTGAGTATGATTATTCTTCCATTGTGATATATTATGATCCAAATATCATGAAAACATATTAATTTTGTTTTCCTCTTTTAATTAAGGATGTAATATTGTATTTAGTAACATAGTTCTACTATTTGGTACTTTATATATTTAATAAAATGTTTTTAGGAAAATAAAACTATATTTATATTTTCGATTGGAAATCATTATTTCTCCAAATTTGTGTTTTCAAAAACAGTTTTCAATGTATATTCAATATTATTCTATATTTTTTTATAAATATTTTCTATCAAAAAGATCCCTATTTTCTATTAAAATTATTCGTATTTATATTCAGTGACTGTTTTTTTCAAAAAAAGTTTTTAAAAATAATTTTTTTAACAAAACAAAAAGTTCAACCATAAAATATTTTAAATGATATATCAAAATTATTTTTCGTTTATGATGTCATTTTTTTCTGTTACTCATGCCTTTCTGTGGAGATGATAAAAAATATCTATTCATTTTATTTCACTGAATGGTTTATGATTTTATTTCATGATGTTTTTGAATCATGTTTCAATTTAATGGTTTATATTCTTATGAAACATGATTTTTTCTAGGGTTATACTTTGATGAAATTTTTATAAAAACTAGATTTTTAAACAGATTAAAAAATGAAAACATGGTTATGAAACCAATTTCATTTCATGGGTTATGATATGATTGTGTATGATTTTGTGGAGCATGAATATATGATTTCATCAAAAAATGGGAGGGAACTATATCTACCTCTAATTAATTAGTTAATAATAAATGGTATAAGAGCTCCATGGGTAGACAGTAACATCCCGAACTGGCTTACCCTCAAACCATTAGACTGAATGGTTAACACATGACCTCAAGTGGATCTCCCCATACCCTAGAGGCTTTCTACTTGCACAGACAGTCTATTGATAGTTAGTGGAGAGACTACACCATCACATTCTAAGTGAAAAATGGAAATTGATAATAAAATCATACAACAGTAGAAGAATATATAAAACAATAATCAACTGAATAAAATAATTTCCAATAACAATTTATACAATGCACTAATTTCACAATGATATATAACTGAATGTAGTAAAAAAATAAGCATTCTTTACATCTCACTATGAAAAATGTCCCAAATCCCCAAGGGTGATCTCCATGAGAATTCTAAGCTTCTTCTTGGTTTTTTCCCCCTAAATCCCATGTACAAGTAATAAACAACATGAAATGTCCAAGGTACTAAAAACAATTAGAATCTACTCAAGTACCCCGGTGAAATGGTGGCCTGAATAGGGGGAGATATAAATTTCAATAGGTCAAGACCACTGTTGTGTCGCTTACTCTTGACAATGCAATAAAATTAAACTGTGTGAAAATATATCGATGTAATAATATAATTGAATTAGTAAATAAAAAAATACAAGTTCCATTGGGAAAGATGATTGTGATACCTTCTTTGGCTCGAAGACGGAATAAGAGTCTAAACAGAAACAATATATATAAATAAGATATAATGGAAAATTTACCGCATTATTTATTATTAGTTGTTTAAACAATCAAAAGAAAAGTAATGTTACCATTATTAAATTTCGACCATTGGAATGACATTATCAATCCATAACCCACATGCAGTTGAATGTCCAATTTATACTTCCATGATCACACACCCAGGAATGTCCATGTTACCATTCCATACTCACATTCCATGAATGCCCATGTTACCATTTCATACTCACACACCCATGAATGTTCATGTTACCATTGCATACTCACGCACCCATGAATGTCCATGTTACCATTCTATACTCACACACACATGAATGTCCGTGTTTTTATTCACCACTTAAAAATATAATTATTTCATCAATTAATTATCATCGTCAATATCATTACTAATTATAATTTTAGTTAAGAACATCAAGTAATTTAGTTAACTAACTAATTAACATATCACAACAATTACTCTAATTAATTAAATAATTAACTAGTCATAAGGAAACCATGTCGATGAAACTAAATTAATTCATAAATTAATTATCTCTAGGAAACCATCTCAATATCACATAATTAATTCAAAAATTAGTTATCTTATCTTATACCTATATACAAATCTGATAATTAATCCCCTGATTAATAATCTCAATTATAATTTTATAAAAAATAATTATTTATTAATTATTTATCTCAACATTTCCATTTTATTATCTCATAATTAATCTTCCAATTAATTATGATCTTGAAGTAAATAATTAATTCATAATTAATTATCTCAAATTAAACAATTAAATATCTCATAATTAATCCCTCGATAATTATTATCTCAAAAAACATAATTAATTAATAATTTATTATCTCATATTATCAAATTTAATATCTCATAATTAATACTCAAATAATTATTATCTCAAGGAACATAATTAATTCATTATTAATCATTTATTCTTAACCAATTTAATATCTCATAATTAATCAAATGATACTTGTAATCTCTTACCACCTAATTAATTCATAAATAATTATCCCATCTTAACCAATATTATATCTAATAATTAACCCCCAGATAATTAATATCTAAAGGCAAATAATTAATTCATAATTAATTATCTCATCATATCCAATATAATATCACATAATTAATCCCCCAAATAATTATCTCAATCTATATACTAAAACATATAATTATTTCACAACTAATTATATCATCCCAAAAATAAACAATTTATTCAATCATTTCAATTAACATAGTCAAATAATTTAAATAAAAAAACAACATTTTGTAAATAAGGAAATTTTAGAACCCTACCTCAATTAAATTTGTCTGATCCACAGATTCGTAACTCAAATCATGACTCGCTCGTGTACACACACCTCAACATAAGCACATACACACTGGTAATTTATCGTTGCACCTAACAACCATGAACCGACACCCATAATTAGTGAGGTGAGGACCAAATACAACCAAAACATTAACCGACATACTAAAAAAACACTATCATATAAATTAAGGGGTTTGAAATGAATTATTGGTTATATAGCCTTACTCGAGAATGAAGACTATGAAACGAATTGAGCTGAACCACTTCTCCTTTGGCAGTGGTCATCAGAATATGGACGAACGGGCCCTAAGACATCTTCTACACCACCTAGAACTAGAAGAAAATAGGAAACTGAATTAAACCTGAATGTAGGGTTTCAGCTAATGGAGATCCAGTGACGGAGATCCGAAACAGCCGATAAGATCAATGGAGTGGATGGGGAAGGACTCTCCTCATCGAGAAGAAAAAACATTCTTGAACGATCTGGAAGGAGATAGTTGCGCGATGTGGTACTGGGAGGAGGGGTGGTACACCATAGTTGGGTGCTACACTATGGGTGCGTCCTGGGAAATGGAGAGTCGAAACAACTGATGTTAATAATGAAAAGTATGGAGAAGCGCTCACCTTTCCAAGACAGACAACATCTGTGAAAAGACCACCACAATACCGCACATGGATAGGGATTTGGTAGGATTTCTAGTGCGCCACTCAAGGGAGAGTCGAGAGGGGGTGGGGGGTTGGGACTCACCTAGGTTGTACAGCTCTCCCCCTTTATTTCCAATTAAATAAATTTAATATGTAATATAATAATAGAAATAATAATCCCATATTTTTTTTAATCATTATTTAATTAAAATGATTCTTTGATATACCCAACTCCCCAATTAAAAATCATTTAATAAAATTCTCCTCAAATGAATTTAAATAAAAAATTTCTACAACACATTATTATAGAATCAAATTATATCCAAAAAAATTAATTACATTTAGCCCACATTTTTCATCTGATAATTAAATTAATCATAACGTTGAATTTAATTAGATAAAACCCAAACTCCACATTTAACACATCATTTAATTAAATTCCATTCCATGTGAACTTAATTAAATAAATTTTCCAAATCATTATTTTTTAATTAATTTCAATCAATATAATTTAATTAAAAACAACCCTAAAACATTATTATTCATCGTTTAATTAAATTAGTTTCAATTTAATTAAATTAAATAATATCTATAATTCATGTTATTTATTTAATTTCTCTAAACACTATCTAATTAAATTAAAAACATCAACTCATCCACAATTTCTAATTAAATTCAATAAACCAAAATTTAATTTAATAATAATGCTAATTTTTTCAATGACTAATTAAATTATTCTTAACCATGAATTTTGTTAAATAAAACCCCAATTTTAAATTAATTAATTAAATTCTTATTTTCCTTGAATTTAATTAAAAGAAACATCAACTCTCCATTTATAGATCATTTAATATTACCATTTAATATTACCAACATTTTATAAACCCCAACTCCTCATTTACATGTCATATAATTAAATTCCTTTCATCTCAATTTAAATAATTAAATTATCCAACTCATCATCATATAAAAAAATTAATTATTTTTATCTCAATTTAATTAAATAACATCTCTATTTCGATATCATTTAATTAAATTCTATAATAATTAATTTAATTAAATAAAACCACCAATAGATCATTTATTGAAATTAATTTTAACCATGAATTTAAATAAATTAAATTTTACATGTACCTCAATATGGGGTATACTGCATGGTTTGACTCGCTTGGTCTGACAGAATGTAATCAGACTGTGCATCCACTATTGGACACTTATTTTGCATGAATGGCTGACCCGCATAGTTTAACTAACCATGCACAGCTAGTGCGAATGTCATGCTTGGTCCGATTCTCCCAAAACCCACCCCGTCATCTGAGAAACACATCTTTAATTTAATCAAGCCCATAATCAACACATTAAAATATCCCAACTTGCAAAAAATCATTCTAATGAATGGTTTTTAAAACTAAACCATACATTCAATAAAAAAGCTCAAAAAATCATATTTTATCTTGGTTAAAAAACATTGGACTTTACAATCTACCCACGTGAAGAACTTTTTATCCCCAAGAAGCCACCAAGATATATTATACCATCATCCAACCCACCAAGGTCAAGAAGTCTCGTTTGAATGATTGTGTTGTGTTCCCAAATGCCTAGTGCACCATTAACCCATTTAGAACCCAATACATAGCTCTATCCTTGAAATACATTACCGAACCATTAAACTCATACCCATCATTAAACTAGTGATGTGCCTTCAAAACAATTTTAATAATAATCACATGTATACAAAATTCTCCACCCAACTTCCAATGACCATCCCATGCCCAATCATCATAAGGCTACTTTAAAATTGTCATTCCCTAGCATGAAAAAAAAGGAATAACCTGAATAACTACGCATCTTGTGTAGAACCTAGATAAAAACTGCTTATGATGCCCAATGACTATTAAAAATTTAGTACGACATAAGTCTTATTCTATCTCAGTGCCTCCAGGATGAGGTCAAGATAGGGTACAAGCTCATCTCAATTAGATGAACACACTATGTGTAAAACCATTCCCCATAGAAGGTCAATCGAACTATCACCGGTCAAATCATTACAAAAATCTCGGCTTATCAAATAGATGCATCATCAACCCAAACCTGACGCATACATGAGCCAAGGAATTAATTTTCATTCAATGTATACCACTGAAACTATTCCAAACAGAAACGGTGTATTCAAAATATTTGTACACATTTCCTACCTTATCAAGTATTGCTACCATGACTGTAGAGACATGTTTATCCGAACTGATGTGACACTACCCTCCTTAGGAGTGTCTATGTCATGGAATGAAAATACTCGCTCCTCCAAATAATGATATTTTAGAAACACCTTAAACGAACACATGGTGTTTCACGAACCACAATCACCACCTCAACATCGTGCATGAAAGATGAATTTTTAAACCGACAGGAGTGTGAAAACACCTGAGTCCCAAAAAATCCATCTGAACTGTGGGATGATCTTACCTTAATGCACCAATCTCTATATACTAGAGTTAACCTTAGAGAGTCATTAAGGGATATCCATGCCCATGGAATGTATAAAATACTGAGTGAAGCCATATTCAATGGTTAATCCTAAACCAACAGTCATGATATAATGTCCAACCCTCAAAACATGGTTGTTTCTCTTTAAAACCAAAACTTCCTACTATGGAAAATGAAACTTAAATCGTACCAACATAAAAATCTCACAATTGAAACAAAGAAAACTCCGCCTTTAAATATTTACCATTTTGTTTCATTTCATTTTAAATAGGAAAATTAGACCCTAAATACCATTTTAACACAAAGGCGACCTATAAGGGTCCCATTTAGTCAAATCTAGGTTCATTAAAAATCATCCCACAATAGATCATTTAAAAAACTCAACAATTTTACATTTAGAACCATCTTCAAACTCATTATGGTTATACAAGGTTTAGTCACATTGGGGGCCATCTACTAATCGATAAGGTGCCCATACACATTACCGTTGGCATTTAGATATTATTTATCATATTCATATTCTATTTAACATTTTTAACTTCAGTATACCTTTTTAAATTATTCCAGTACACATGTCACCCATTTCCTATCTATAAGGTTCCCACACACCTTATAACTGAAATTGGATCCCGTTGTAAATGTAATAAATCAATTTCCACTCTGGATTCCATTTACACATCAAATAAACTAAAGTATTTTATCATTAGATGTAACACAACAGCATGTTATAACACATAAGAATGACATATAATCATCAAAACATGTTATAAAAGAAGGCATGCTAAGGAAAATCAAAACATGGAATTCCACCCAAATCACAAAATAAATATTTTCTAGCATCTAACTAATACAACTAAATTTCTTCTCATATGCATGGAATGTGAATATATTAGTGCATGTGATGATGCATGTAATATTATTTCCTTGTTATATTAGGCCAAGGTAAATTTTCAAAATTCACAAAATCAATAAATATGGGAAAGGAAACCAATAACCCAAGGTGAAATCCCATAAACTGGACTCTCAAGCATTATAAACATCTATTACTATCCCTAAACACTTTTTCATTTTCCGTACTTGGGGTGATCAGTCCCATGCACTAAAATTAACCGAGAACTAACACATTACTAGTGTCCAATCTACCCACCAAAAATAAAAAGACAATGGAAAATAAATGAAAACAAGAACCTCAGATACCACTTTTTAACATGCCACCCTAGCATACCCTTGAACTGGTAGCAGGACCGGTCACCACATGACCACAAGTGTATATCCCTATACGCAAGAGGCTACCAACTAGTAGTGATGGTATATGTATCATTAGTGGGGAGGCTATACCAACATATTCCGAGTGCATATAAGGAATAGATGATGAACTCATATAATAGTGGAAGCCGATATAAAACAAAAATCAACAAAATAATAAAAATTTCCTACACTAGTTTATACAATGCATGCCTGTCATGATTACACATTGTTGAAAGTAGTAAACAAATAATTATTCTTTACATCTCATTATAAGAAAATTCCCAATGACTCAAGGGTGATATCCAAGAGAATCGCGAGCACCCACTCAGGCCTTTTCTCCAAACTATAATGTATAAGTAAACAACACTAATAAATATCCAAGGGACTGTAAAAAACTACAGTTTACTCGGGTATCCGAGCATAATCGCATCCCAAATAGGGTTTGAGATATAAATAAAAGTAGTTTGGGACCACTATTGTCAAGATCAATGTAGAAAGTCAAATAAAATTAAACAACATGCAAGTATATCAAAGAAATAACAGAAAAGAATAAATAACCCACAACCTGTTCCGGTTACATAGGGACATCTGATAGTGATACCTGTATTGGCTTGTATATAGAATAAGAGTCTGTATAAGAACAATATATATATAAATATTGTATAATGAACTGTTTATCACATTATTTTATATTCTTTGTTTAACCACACAAAATAATGAACATTTTACCATTCGTATATTTCACCCATTAGAATGAAATTATTATTCCATAACTCACGCGCACTTGAATTCCCAAGGTATCCTTCTATACCCACTCACCCACTAATATCCATGTTACCATTCCATAATCACGCACTGAGGAATGTCCATGTTACCATTCCATAATCACGCACAGATGAATGTCCTTGTTACCATTCCAAACTCACGCACCACGAATTCCCATTTTATCATTCCAAACATGCCCATGAATGTCTATATCACCATGCTATACTCACACACTCATGAATTTCAATCTAACCATTCCATACTAAATCACTATGAATTTCAATGTTACCATTCTATACTCATGCACCAATTAATATCCATGTTACCCTTCCATACTCATCCACCAATGAATATCCATGTTACCATTTCATACCCACGCACCCATTAATGTCTATATACCCATTCACCACTTCATAATATAGTAAATTAATCAATTTATTTTCATCATCAATATCATAAATAATTCAACAATTAGTTAAACACAAGTCATTTAGTTAACTCAACAATATAATTATCATAAGAAATACTCTAGTTAATTCAACAATAAACTATTCATAAGGTAACTATGTCAATACCGCATAATTAATTCACAAATTAATTATCTTTAGGAAATCATCTATATATCACGTAATTAATTCTATAATTAGTTATCTCATCATAGACCCAAATAAAAGTATCATAATTAATCCTCTGCTTAATTATCTATATTACAATCACATAACACATAATTAATTCATAATTAATTATTTAAAATTAAATAATTTAATATCTCATGATTAATCTTTAAATTAATTATCTCCTAAAAGAACATAATTAACTCATAATTAGTTATCCAAACATAAAAAATATAATATCTCATTATTAATCACTTGATAATTATTTTCTCAATGAAAATAATTAAATCATAATTAATTATCTCATCTTAACAAACTTAATATCACATAATTAATCCCCTGATAATTATTATCATAAGGAACATAATTAATTAATAATTAATTATCTCATCTAAACAAATTTGATATCTCATAATTAATTCTGTGATAATTATTATATGAAAGAACATAATTATTTCATAAAGAACTATATCATCTTAAACATTTTAATAACTTATAATTAACCCCTGATAATTAGTATCTCAAGGCTCATTATTAATTCAAAATTAATCATCTTATCAAAACCAATTTAATATATCATAAAAAATCCTCAGAATAATTATCTAAACCTCAACATTAAATCATTTAATTAATTCATAAATAACTATCTCATCCTACAAATAAAAACATTATTCAAACATTGTAGTCAACATTATCAAACGCATTAAATAAAAAAACATCATTTTATTTATTAGGAAAAGTTTATAATTGTACCTCAATGAAATCTGGTGGAGTCAAAGATTCCTAACTCAAACTGTGACCTACTAGCGTACACACACCTAAACAAAAGAACAAGCGCACTCAACATTTATCATCTCACCTAACAACCATAAACTACCACCTATAATTATTGAGGAAAGGAAAAACACACATGAAAAACAATAACCAAAACACTAAAAAACAAAAAATCTAATTCATGGGGTGAGAAACCAATTATCATGTAAATAGCCTTAACTGAGAAATACGTCTGTGAACATAATCAAGCCAAACCACTTTGCCTTCGGTATTGGTCGTCAGAATACATACTAACTAGTCTCGAGACATCTTCTACACCACCTAGAACTTGAAGAAAAGAAGAAACCAAATTAAACCTAAATATAGGGTTTCTTCCAAACAGAGATAGGGAGAAGGAGATATGAAATAGTTGATGTGAGCAAGGAAACGCAATGAGAAGGAATCACCTCTCAAAGACAAACAACTTTAATGACAGAACGAGAAGGATATGGTCGTGTGATGAGGAGACAAGAGGAGTGGTGGTGCGCCACCCATCGGTGTTCCACTATAGGTGTGTCATTGCCGAAGGATAGACGAAACATCAGATATGAATAATTAAAATCATTCATAAGAAATCACCTCTCCAAGACGAACAACTTCCATGAAGACACTACCACGATTCGGAATGTATAGAGGTTTTTGGGATGATGGGTGGTGCCCCACACATGGGAGAGCCGAGAGGGGTGGTCATGCCTCACCCCGAATATGCACCTCTCCCTATTTATTTAACTTCTAATAATATCAATAACAATTATAAAAATAATAATAATACCAATATTAATATTATCATCATTTAAATAATATTATGCCTTGATAAACCCCAACTTTCAAATTACATGTAATTTAATTAAATTCTTCTCTAAAAAAATTAATTAAATAAATTTTCTATCACGTCATTATTTAACTAAATTATTTCAACAAAATTAAATTAAATTGAAAACCCATTTTTCAAAAAATAGTTAAATTCATCATAACTTTGAATTAAATTTTATATAACCTCAACACCACATTTAACAGATCCTTTAATTAAATTCCTTTCTAACCAAATTTAATTAATTAAATTTTCCATTTAATTATTATTTTATTAAATTATCCCAAATTAATTTTATTAAAAACCCTAAAACCTCAATAATCATCATTTAATTATATTTGTTCCAACAGAAGTTAATTAAACAATTTCCCCAATTCATTTAATTTAATTAAATTATTTGTGCATAATTTAATTAAATTAAAAACTCTAACTCATAAAAATTAATTAAATAAATTCTCTCAACCTCAATATAATTAAATAATAACCCTCATTTTACAATGGCTAATTAAATTCTTCTTAACCTTGAATTTATATAAATAAATCCTCAATTTCAGATTAATTAATTAAATTCCTCATTTCATTGATTTTAATTAAAAGAAACATTAAATCCTCACTCACACATCATTGAATATTACCATTTAATATTACCCATATTTGATAACCCCTAAATTCCCAACTACTTTTCATTTAATTAAATTCATCTCATCCCAATTTAATTAAATAAAGACTCCCACTCATCATCATTTAAAAAAATTATTTATTTTCATCTAAATTTAATTAAATAACATATCCAACTCAACATAATTTAATTTAATTTTATGAACATTATTTTAATTAAATGAAACACAAATATCTCATTTAAAATAATTCCTTTTAACCATGAATTAAATTAAAATTAATATAGTATAAACCTCAAAACTGGGTAGACCGCATGGTTTGACTCGAATGGTCTAGAAGACTGTGCGTAGACCGTTCGTCCACTACTATACACATGTTTTAACATGAACGACTGACCCACATGGTATGAATAACCGTACACAGCTTGTGTGAACATTGTTTCCCGATCCAGTTCTCCAAAAACCCATCCTGTCATCTTGGAAACTCCTCGAGCCTTTACCCAATCAAATTATCAACAATTTAAAAGATCCCAACTCACAAAACTTATTTATGAAACATGGTTTTAAAAAATAAACCATGTAGTAAAACAAAAAGTAAAAAAAGCATATATTAACACATTTCAGAAACACATAACATTATAGTATCTCAGGACAGAAAAAAGAGAGTACGCTGTTTTTATCCCAGGCATGAAAATCAGAGGGTTCACTGGTTGTAGTCAATGATAAAAAAAATAGGTTACATGAGTTTTTAGCCCAATCATTAAGCTAGTACATGAGTTTTAGAAAAATAATAATTTGTTGTGATGGTCTTTCTAGGTATACATGGAATAATATTTTCTATGTTTATGAGTATGCCTGTCACGACCCGTCCTTTGGGCTCGTGCCGTCACTACCCCAAGCCCGCCTTCCATAGGCCAGGGGCTAGCGACTAGCACCAAAGGCTTAAATCCCAATAAAAGGGAAGGAATTTCCTTTATAATAGTAAACAACATAATAGAGTACGCACCAGATGTAAGAACCAAGTGATACTGAATACAAAAGTAAGTGCTGAAAGGTAAATGGGCTTGAATACGAACCCAACTGAAAGTATAGTACAACTGAAAAACCCGTACAATGGCAGTAAAGTAAAAAAGCAACCACCGAGTCGTCCTTCGGGAATCCCACCTGAAGGGTGGGTACATATAGTCTCCCCAACACCTCAGGTCCGTATGTCTGCTCCGTGTACATATCACCAAGTGGTCGACCTCTAGGTACCGTCCAACTCTACTAGTCTCTACCACAATCATAGATTTACGTCATCTACATCCAACACAACGTAGTGCGGGAATTGCCCATGCAGGGGTGAGTATAACGATACTTAGTAGGGACCCCAAGACCCTTGAAGGTCTTCCAGAATCCACGAAGGATAAACAACAATGAAAAGATACAATCATGAAGTATCAACCAACTCTACTTAGGTATATTCCCATACATATTCATAAGTCATCAATATCAGTTCGGCTCCAACTCTTGAGGCCAAGAACAACCCAGTACACACAAGAAAGAAGTCAATCACATTGATGATAGATATTGAATGTCAAGACTCAACACACATAGGTATACAACATTCCTAAATTGATAAAGATGATCATATGCAGTCACTGATTCATCTAATCTATCAAACCCATGTAGGATACAAGACCAACTAAGTTGTCGGACCCATGTATGATACTAGTCCAACTACTCTATCGGACCCACGTAGGATACTAGAACAGAAGTCAACTGTTGGACCCACGTAGGATACAAGAACAGAAATCATTGACGTCAAACCCACGAATGATTCCAGTACGGTAGTCATCGTCACCGACCCTAGGGAGGATTCCAATACGGTGGTCATCGTCATTGAACCCACGGAGGATTCCAGTACGGCAGTCGTTGTAGTCGCAGCCAGCTCTAGGGTTTCCACACATGGCACGCTCGATTCTGGGATGGTCTGCTCCTCGAGCCAAGAGGTCGATACCTCTACTATCACTAATTCCATAGTTTATGTATCCCGAATTTCTGTCTCATCAAAACGAACCCAATTCAATGGACGACGCATCAATCAGACGCCCGGTCTGAGAGTTATTAGCATTTTTGCTCTGTGGACCCAGTTGGAAATACGCTGGTCCCAAACATGGAAATTTTCCAAAGTTGTCTGAAACTCACTTCGAGTTCTAAAAAAGGACCGCCACATCACGAGGGTCGCAGTACTGTAGAGGGCGCGTCAATAGGACACGCGGTCTTCAATTTATTCACTTTTTAAGTGAAAATGGATCTGCCCGTTAAGCCCTCTGGGCTGGCGGGTCAGGTCAACCTGATTTTGGCGGGTCTGACCCGACAGAGGGTCAGAGTGGCCCTATAAGTCGTGTGGCCTTGCCCGAGGGGCACGGCACAACCCAACTCGACGCGGCCCGGCCCGGCAGGGCACGACCTGGTAGGTTGCGGCTCAGCCGGCTGGCCGAGCGGTCTGAGGGGGGGGGGGGGGTGGGCCCCCACTTTCCCGAACTGGCGGTGCCGATCGGCGCTGCCCTCCCAACCAGTCGGTCTTTATGGAGCAAGCGGCCTACTCGTGCGGGCCATGATATTTCTATGCGTCACCTTCTGTTGTCGCGACTCCTTCACTCGGTCGGACGATGAGCCGGCCGGTTCTCTGCCGAAGCGGCACAGGGAGCGCAAGCCACAATCCCCCACAGCGCGGTGCCCCTTGTGGAACTGCGGTCTTCCTTCGACCCGGCTGGGTTCAGCCGACCGGTTCTTCTTTGGCCGAGAGACTTGCGGTTGAAGGTTGCGGTTCTTCCGCACATGATAGGCAGACGACCGCCACTTCCATTCGTCGCCACTGCCTCTCATTGTCGTCGCCAAAGTATCTAAGAACAATCGGAGAGTCTTCAGGCCATGTTTATTTGGCCCACGCCCTCTGCGTTAGGTGGTATTAAATGGCCAAATGTAAAACATGATTTCAACGAGTGATGAGAAACAATTTTATTCAATTATAATTAAAACAAACCCCTACCTCGAATTCATGAGCGGAGCACAACAACAAGTCACAGAAGGCTAGCGTCGTGGAGGTTAGGAGTCGCGGAAGAAGGATGTCGATTCTGTCGACGTCAGAGTGTGCCCGAAGAATATGCGTCGTTGGTGAATTTGCGTTCTTCGCTGGAGATATTCTTCGTCGAGAAAAGAATGGTGTTCTTCTATTGCTCCAGAGGTTCCTGACCAAAATATTTTCTCATGAAAATATTAAAATAGATCATTCCAATTTTTAAGAAGTACCATGAAAATCCAATTAATTCAAAAGTGAGATGACAATTAATTAATAGGGTTATTAATTAAATGGTTGGCATAATCAATAGGTGGGAGGTAGAGGGGTTCCACCTTAATAAAAGAGAAGAGGTGTCAAGAATTAATGAAGGGGAGTTAAATGGGGGGTTTAATGGGAGGTGATAAGTTAGGGGTTCGCGTGGGCCCCACCTCACAAATATCCTCTAATGAGAGGTTATGTTGGTGTGGGCCCCACCAATGACCTCCCCCTTATAGGATATAACTAACACATATAAAAATAAAATTGTGTTCAACAATTTTTTTTATTTTATTCTAAATCCCCAAAAATTAACTCTTAACCTGCATATAACGCAACTGTGATAAAGGTCCCCATATGTGATTACTGGCGCTGTGAATTCATCGATGTATTCAGATTTCAATTCTGAGCACCGGTTCAAAAGATAGAAAAACCTGCTCGTACGTTCATTGAACATACCCGAACCAAAATTCAAGAAATGATTCTAGGCACATCGGGCCTCGGAATCAAGTGTCGTCAGAAACCGCAGACTCGTAAAATTCCAAAGTATTTAAAAAAAATCCTTGAAATTTCCAGGTTGTTACAATGCCACAAATTCTATGTATTATTCTTTAATTATTTTTTCCTGGATTATTATCTTAATTCCCTTATGATTCATGTCTTATAAACTACCAATATATATTTTATATGTCATTATTATAATCTTTTACAGATAGGTTATGATATTAAAATGATATTCTCAAGTTCTCATACCCTTATATTTATTTTATTCTTATATACATTATTTATTTTCTCTTATTAAGAATTCAAGATCACCCATTTCTTATGATTATATTTCATAGGTTATGAAGATTGTTTTATTATAAGTACTAAAGGGGGAGATCATTAATGGAAAAACCCAATATATTTAATCAATTAAGAATATTTTGTTCAATGAAACTAGTGACACAAATATATTACATTCCTTAAGAATTTACTTTGGTAATATGATTAATTTTCAACTTTCTGATGTAATATCCATGTATGTTAATCCTGGGTTGATATAGTTGTCTACACCCCATCAAAACACATATTCCACAATGAATGATGATGTAAATACCAATCTATTATCTTTTAAAACATTGAGATTTTAGATAACAATTATCTTTAATTAATAATATTTCATTAATAGACTAGGTTACACACAACACTGAGTTTAAACTAAAACACATATATATACTATTAATAAAATTAATATTACCATGATTTTAAACTAGTATGTATTAATAGGATTGACAAAAAAATGGGAAAAATAATAAAATCATACTCAATATAAATATATCGACTAATTATTAAGAAATGGGCAATTAATTTTTAATAATGTTATATTGTTATTAAAATTTGGATATCCATCAATGTGAATATAAAATTTAAATTTTAAAATATATGAAAATTTTATTTCATGCAAATAGCTAAAATTCATAGACCATCATTTAAAAACAATCATACGGTGAATAACTAGGAATTTAATTTAAATATTTTTTTCCCAGTGCCTAGTCAAAATAATAATTTATTTATTGTTAATAATATTTTGGTTCGAGGAATATAAAAAGTTCGTTTTTTTAAATGGAATAAATGTAAAATTATATCTCTTATATTTTTAATAATCCAAATATGTTCATTGGAGTCAAAGTTTCATTGGAATCTTGTGTAATAAATTAATACGTGAAAAAGACATTTTTCTAATATTGTTTTATTATGTGTGCAATATACTTTTTTTCAAAATAAATTCAATTAATCAGTATTGGAATAATATTTTATGGAAATTAAAATACATAGTAATTCAATAAAATGTTTTAATGTTAATTTAAAATTTTTATAAGCATTGAGTAGTAGTAAACCATGTTTCATGATTAAAGCATTATTTTAAAAAATGTTTTTTTCCACATGTTCCTATTTTTAAATTAATTAATGTCACATATAAGTATTAAATTTGTTAAAATATATACCATATCTGGAATAAAGATTTTTATATTTTTTAAATAGGCCCCTTTTACTTTTTATCAATATTTATAGTAATAGTGATACAATTTATCACCTCTATAAAGGAAAATCATATTAATGTAGAAAAATATTAGTGTTAAGGCCATAATTCTACATCCCACCCCTTATAATATGAAGATATTTCCACCATTATCACATACATCTCAACCCTAACTTATTAATATAAACATTTCGTATAAAATGAATTTTATTTTATTTAATTTAGTTAGAGTTACCAAATATCACTATTTTAGTTTTAAATATCTATTATGAGTTCAGATAGGAGAAAAAATAATTATGATTTATTATTATAAAGTTTTCGGGGAATAATGAATTTATATTCATCATGGTAAAAAAATTAAAATTTTTAAACATTATATAGTTATCTTAATTTTTAATACAATGCAAAAATAGTATTATTAAATTCTTGAAAAAATAAAATAAATGATATAAAAAATATGAAAAGTGATATAAATTGAGTAATTAATAATTTTTAATTTGTTTAATAATTATATATGAAATATTAGTTTCATAGTTAAATATTATAATCGACTTCAATATTTATATTTATGTGTTTTATGTTAAACCAAATGAAACATGTAGAACTTGTAAATAGAGATATTTTATCAAAATAATAATTTATTAGGTTACATAAAATATAATATTATATTGAAATAATCTATCATGTATATTATATTGTCCTAAACTTCAATAATTTTTTATTTATCATACAATTTATTTCTATTATGTTAAATATTACAACATGTTATTGTTGGAAAAGTTATTACTATAGTGAAAAACAAAAATTAGTGAACTATGGGTTTATAAAAATGGTGTATCAAATGAAACCACATTTTTCCTAAATATATTATATGATGGAATAACATGACATATATTTGAATCCACAATTAATTTACAACATTTACCATGGAAATAAATTTATAATAATTTCCTCTTTTGAGAAATCTTAAAAGTGCCCCCTCTCTGTAATTATAAAAGGTTACCTCTCCCCTCACATTCATACACAACATTGGGCCTTATATCTGAATAAACTGAAAAAACATTTTAGTTTTTTGGCTCTGCCTAAATGGACAAAAAAAGATCCCTTTGGGAACATCTAATGAATTCATTTCAAAGAATATCTAATCATCTTAACCTTTCCATTTCTTTTATAATTTTATTTCACTCCACTAATTATAATGTATTTATAATAAATTATAATATTCATTATCCAAAATATTTTGAAATTCTATTTGGAATATCAAAATACCATTATAAACCCCCATACCCAGTAAAAGTGAAGTGAAACTAATGATTGTGTGTATGTACAACATATTATATCCATGTATTGATTCAAATCATTTTTTCATCCACATATTTATGGAAGAGAATTATGATGAGATTAATTTTGAAATATTATATTTATCACATAAATATAATTTTTTAATAATAATGAAACAACTAACTTGTTTCCTTTTATATTATTGGAATGTGATAATGTTGATCTTGCGTAAGTGTGGACTTCAACCTCTATGTAGTTTTAAGATATCCTTTTTACTGTTGATTTACATAGATTAAAAATGATAGTTTCAATTAATATATATGATATATGTGATATAATTATTAATATTTAATGGAAGTTTATTATATACCTTTCATTAATTTATTTTAAAAAAATGTAAAATGATTTCATAAATATATATTAAATATTAAATCCATGAATGGTGCAGTTCATTTTTAATATAAATATTTGTGAATGAATCTATACATGTATATAATGAGTATTAATGGATTTTAGTTGATGATTTAAATTTTTATAATTATGTAACTGTTATCAATATATAAGGAACAAAACAACCAATCCCAAGCATACTTGAAAACTTACATAGATATCTCATAGAACATTGATTTTAAAAAATAATTGTTAATAAACCATTGATAAAAGGATTTAAGTAAATAATATTTTTATATGATATATATGATTAGATTAATTACTATATTTATAATAAATATAAATATATTATATTATTTTACAATCCAAATAAATAAATTCGGACACATCGTATGAGATTTTTTTCACACTTTTCTTCATATTAGGCATAATTTATATTCACTAGTTGTTTAGTTTTTTTATAGTTCATATACTGAACCTCAATGTTTATTATTATTATTCATAAGTATTTAATGTGGATTTAAATAGTTATATTTTTTTATTTCATCCACGTGGAATATTATTCAATCCATAACAATGTGGTCAATGTTATCTATCTGAATTTAAATATTTATCGGTATTATTTATTTTTATGTTCTTGATGAAGAAATGTGAAGAATTATGTTTAAAATTAATCATGATTATAATTTTTTAATCTTGTTTTCTCTAAAATATATTTTTTTCATTCATTTCCATCATCTTATGTACTGAATATACTGAAAATATTTTTTTTAATGAAAATATATCTTTTTTCTCTCATCAAGTGAAAACCCATTTAGTCCTATTTCAATTTTTTAGAAGGATTCTGATATTATCATATTTTTTTCAAAGTAATATTTACCTTTCTCTGAAAATTTAGAAAACAGTTTCGATGTTATTTTTTTTCATTTTTCAGATAAGGTACTTTGGGACACTTCTGATAAATTTATGGGTGGATTGTTTTTGAAATGTATACAACATGGAAATAATTTCACACCAATATATATAATTTTACATTTAAATCATCCATTACATTTATCTAAGAATATTTTCAATGAAAATATTTTCTTTTCTACACTTTCTATAATTTATAAATATGTGACTTCAATAATATTTAGAGTTTATATTCGTCAAGAATATTTTAATGATTTTATTGGAATTTATATTCCTTAGAGATAGAGAACCTTTATTTCAATTACGATTTATTAGGGATATAAAGAAATAATATAATACATAATAATTATATTTATGAAGACATAATGTTTGTGAATCCAATTTCATTTCCACAACGTATGTTAAGATGAAATGATTAAATGATTATGAAATTCTCCTATTTAATTTGGTTATTCTATGGTGAAGTTCTTATGAAACCTATTTGTTTTAATTGGTTAAAATTAGATAACTTATTTATGATATTATAGAACATATTTATTTGTTTTTAATCATGTACCTTTGTCTAATACATCAGGTAATGAGTGATATATCATGTCGAAAAAGGACATGAATTTAGAGTGAACCAAGTTACGTAAAAGACTTTATCAACTATGATTGTCTTGGGAATCAACATAGACTACTATTATGGCCTGGGGAGTGAACAATTCCATTATTATGTTATAGAAAGTTAATCCTTAATACTAAGGAAATTATTTTCTATTCAAATATATATTCAACAAACTTATGTCTTTTTACAATTTCATTATCTCATAGGTTATGTTCTTTGATTACATTATCATTAATGTCTTATTAACTACCATTATTTCTTCCATGAATAATGATTTTTATTTATTATATTAATGGTATTATTTTTTAATCTCATTCTCATATTCATATATCTTTATGCTAATATTATTATCTAGTGATCTTTGATATTATCCATATAATCCTTACACAGGATCTCATATGAACCTTCTTTATGTAACATTTCACCATATTATTATGTAATGGTTTATGTATGATATTTTTAAGAATAATGATATTTATTAATAACTATCTGGGAGGCAATGTAGATATTTTATAAACCAATTTTTAATAATCCCTGGTTCCTATAGGAAATAAACCTATGATTTTGGTGTGGATCACTATGATATGATGTCAATATTAATCTATTAACATGTTATATATATGTATAAATAATTACATGTTCCTATAATTATTATAAGAGATGTGTGTACTTAACCTCTATAATGTTAGATGATAAAACATTAGTAAAACACTGGTTATATCTAAGTATATGATGGAAACTATTTTTTGGTGATGATAAAGAATGACATATGTGAAACAAAAGGATTAATTAAGGAATGATTAATTATTGACACGTTCATTAAATTATTTTTCATGATTATGTGGCTTTTCAATATGACTATTGGTGCTCACACTATGTTTTCCTGTCTATTTATAGAACATAATAGATTAAAGAATATGTTTTATATAATAGTCAAGGAAATGTAATTCCAAATGAGAAACTAGGTGAATTAAATTATAGAATATGAAATTTTTTATTATTTCAAACCCCTTATCTCACTCTATGAATAATAATATAAGATCCTATTATATTCCTTTATATATTTCATATAATTTTTTTTGGTTTCCCATCCTGTTTTGTTGATTTGGAGGCTTCTCAATAATATAGAGCCTCTAATATGTAAAATTAACTAATTTAGACCGATGTGTGTTTATTAGAATTAAGGGAATCCATGTTTAAATGTGTAAACCTATTTAATAGGATGCGTTATAGAATAGAGATCCTTATGTTTTTTTGGTTGTATTATAATGAAAATGAGAATGATTACATCCTGATAGACACATTCGTCTTGTGAATGGTTTATAATATGTGAATTAATTGTAGGTTAGTTTTCATAAATCTTGTGTAGAGTGTGAAAATTTTATATTACATGGAATATTTCTATGTAGTAGAATTTTATATGTGGATTATATTTAATACCTGGATATTCTTTTACAACTTATCATAATTTTTGGGGGATTGTTTTCCATGAAATGGATTCATGGTATTTATTCCTCACATATAACACTTTTAAATTTTATGAATCACTATATCTATTCCCATTTTGGGAGTAGGATTTTCTATCAAACTCTACATTAATTTAGGGAGATTTTGTGTGATCTACCTAATTATGAATCACTTTAGTTGATGTTTCTATAACATTGAAGTGATTTTCATATCTTGGGTGAGTTGTATGTCAGATTCTTCATTTCCATGGGTCACAAAGGTGGAATTGGATTTTTTTGTTTCATATTAGTGATTATTTAGTTTTTTCTTTCAATCCATTTCATTTTCATTACATTTAATGTAATTACATGTCCAATATGTGGTTTTGTATCCCCATTTTTGAGGTAGATAGGTTTCCATTGTTCCTAAGGAAATTGGATTAATGAATGTGTTTAGAAATATTTAATTTCAATACATTATATTTAACCATTGGTTTTTTTCGTGGAAATAGAAATTTATTAATCTAAAATGAGTTTTTATTAAATGTTATCATGGATTGTGAAAATTGTATTAAACGAAATGCACATTGGGACGCTTCAATTTATTGGGAAATAGACATAGGTGACCACAGTGTGTGTGGAACAAGTAGAAGTTATTTTTTTATTTTAATATAATAAGGAATGAATCAATATCTATTAGAACAATCATATTCCTATATCACGCTTCTTTTAAGTGTAATATGTATTTACATAGGCTATAGACCAAATGTTGTTTGTTATATTTTATTATTTGTTTTTCGAATGATGGTTTATTATATATATATTTTATCACATGTTATGGTTACCTAAATTGATTTTATACTTTACATATTAAAACATATGTGGATATTTTATTCATTTATGGAAAGAAGTTAATTTTAAAAAATGGACTTGTTTATTAAGATTATTTATAATCTAGATTCTATTCTAAAAATGGTACTTATAATTTATAAATATTAGGACATGTATAATTCATTAGAGGTATCCTAATGGGCATTGATATCACACCAAAAGTTTTTATTTTTGTGGTTTATGGTCCTTATTTTGAGGAATTATGAAAATATAATGGTTTCATGTGACATTACAGGGTCACTGGTGGTTTTCCAACTTTACAGGGGGTGGTATAGAGGTTAGAGTTGGTTACATGGAGACCTATTGTTCTTTTAATGTTTTTCTATTTGGCTTGTGTGCCTTTAAATTTTATTTTTTATAGATCTTGTTGTATCTCTTTATCCATCATTATAATTATGTTTTATATATTTTTTTGTTATATTGAAGAATTGAGCTTGTTATCTTTATTGTACCTCACTGTGAGGATGATCACCTTTAGTGGAATATCAAGTTATCCTTTATTGGTTCATTAAAAATTGGTATCATAGGGATTTATCCTCTAGAAGTGTACTATAAATTCTTTATATTAGTTTTTTGTATTATGTATAAATGAGTAAGGACCATTATAATTAGTGTAATCTATTTTGGGGGATTCCTACGTAGCTGACTTCCTTATATAAACTCAAAATACCAAACTTCATAGAAAATGTTTTTCAATGTTTGAGACATGGTTTTTTATTTCATTTTAATGATTTGTATGAGTGTTTAATTTAAATATAAATTTTATCTTTTTTAGTATTCCAATTGGTTGGTATAATTCCCAATTTACATAAATAAATATCATTATACATCATAGATATTGATATATGATATTGGACCTAGGATTTTGGAATTATCTCTTGAGTGATTGGTTTTTGTATAGTTATCGTTAGAAAATGACTCATAAAAGTTATCATTCAAATCTGAGTGATGAAGATATGAGACAAGATCTGTAGGATAATCCTCTATCATACCATTATTTGGTAGAAGTTTTAATCCACATAATTCAGTATTTTGGCCATGTAAGTTTCAAGAAGTAGGGTTGAGCAGTGGATCATTAAATATATTTTAAAAAGTTTCATCCAAATTCCATTAGTGGTGAAAAATTTCAATTTCCATATGAATAATATATTTATAGGATTTATAGGGTCATCATATTCATGGAGACACCTAAAGACTCAAAGTTGGGGTTTAAAAATTATATTCACGATTGACCTAGAATGAGATATAAGGATTATTTTTTGCAAGGTATCATTCATGAGTATCTTACCTGGAAATTTTTTCAACCAAATATTCCAGTAATAGTTTTATCCTGAAACATTATGTGGGGAAAATACCTTGGGTTTTTTGACAATATAGTATTAATAAAATGCCATTACAGAGAATTCCACAAATTTGTTATAGTTTTCTCACATTGAACAATAGTAATCCATCAATGATTAATTAATGTATCAAAATATTGAGTGAGGGTTGAGGGATGATATATGATTTATGATGATTCTCATATTCCTTCATAATAATGTAGATGTGTTTGATATGGTATATTTGGAAGAGGATAGAATAATTGAGAAAATATGTTTCAGAGGATTTTTTGTGTGTGTTTTAGTTATAATGGGTGTATCTTCTAAAAAGAAAAGTAAGACAAAATGTATCTATTTTAATTAGTACTGGCTTTGGGGGCTTCTCCAGGATATTAAAAATTCAATGTGGGAGGCATGTTCATAACTAGCATAGTTTCATGTAAGATCCCCAGAAATTACCCCATTTTCAAGAAAATGGACATATTAATTATTTTTTATTAAAATATTTTCTAATGTTATCAGTTAGTATCCATATTCGCCAACACCTAATACATTTATATGAATGCTTAAAAGAGTGGAAGATCATATCCTCTTGAAAAGGGGGATGTTCATGTAGCTATAAATTCTCAGTTAGTATTAAAGACCATATATATTTTTGTGGTGGAGTATTCAATAGAGGAAGATGATGTTGGGCCAAAAACAGTTAGAGGTACGGTGCTTATTTTAACATCTACAGTGATATATTTATTTTGTATAGGTTCTACTCATTCATTCATATTGTTAAATATTTTTGAAGTGTTGGGATTTCATTCAGATATTTTTATGTTCTATTTATTTCATTTCATGAATTTGGGAATGTTTTCTAAATAGTATTTCACGTTCCAAACATATGAAGTGATGATATAAGAGCTTAAGCTGGAATGGTAATTCTTGGTGCTGAATCATGGAATGGTCAACATGATTATAGTCATGGACTGGATGATCATAATTAATGATCATGTAAACTATTATTACCTTCAAGTGAAATCCATATATTTTTTTGGAAGTTACACATTTCATTAAGGTTGTGTGGGGCATTATAATTGGATGGGAGGGGCTTAATTTCAAATATTTGGTGTAATATCATGCATATTTTAAGATATTTTTCGTTATGTTGAATACCCTTGTTTGGGAAGTCATCATCATGTGGGGGTAGATATGTACCTCAAGGGTTATGTAATTATTTTATTGGTTTAAAAATATAGAGAGCGATTGATCTTACCATTGAATTGATACATGTTTAAATGCCCATTTATATTATATGTTACCATATGGAGCCTATTGATTTCGTAAGAGATAAAGACTATCTTGTGGATCTCAAGGTTAACCGATTTATTCATCATAGATTCACACTATGGGATTCTCATTTCCACCATTATATGATAGAAAATATTCACCTCGTACATTTTATTAACTATAAAAAAAAGGTGACCTAAAAGAATAAATATCACATTACAAAGATTTATGATCACTTTTATTAGCTTATAGGAGATCATTGGATTCTAAATATTGACATCTATTTAGGGTACCACCAGTTCAGAGTATAAGAATAGTATTTACCTATGATAACATGTAGGAGATGGTTTGTTAATTTGGAGTTTAGGGTTATTCCATTTAGTTTCACTACCTCTTATGTGTTTTTTATAGAATTTATAGATCATATCATTCATCAGTTCTTGGATACATTTTATGTTATGTACATGGATGATATTAAAGTCTACTCCACGTCATAAGAGGATCACATAAAACATTTTGATATCATTCTTAGAAAATTTTTGGAACATATCATGTATGTTAGTACATTTAAATTTTTTTTGGATTTAGTTTGTATATTATTTGGTGAATGATATATCTGGGAGGTTTGTATTAGTGGGTCTTCAAATAGTATAAACATTTATGTCCTGGGAGTAGCCCAAAAACATATTGAGATCAATATAATAATGAGGATGGATAGTTATTAGTGGTTAGTTATTCATGAATTAACTATTATTTCAAAATATTTTAATTATTTAACCAATAAGGCTGTAATATTTTAGGGAAATTAAATGTTCTAGATCTCTTCTGGGGAACTAATGATGAGTATGACTAAAGCTCAACTTTTGGTATTTCTAGAACCAGTTTCATGTTATGTAGATTTATGTGTTTCTTCTTATATAGTATTGGTGTTTTTATTGATTAATGGGAGATATATTATAGTCTAAGGACCTCTAAAGTTATTACCTCCTAATAAGAACATCCCTATATATGATCTTGATTTTTCAATGTTTATGCATGCACTAAGAAAATTGTTTCACTACCTCATTATGGAATGGTTTGTAGTGTATTCTGATTAATAAATAATTTGGTATAATTTCCCTCAAAATGATTTTATCGTATGAAAGGGAAATTGGGTAGAGAGAATATAGAAATTATATTTTGAGAATGATTATATTTTAGAAAATGTATTGTGTTCACCAATGTTCTAATATCTATAATACAACCACATTCTATTGATGAATCAATTGAAGAGTTGAATTTAATGATTTTTATTTCTAAGATCATATTTGGAATGGAATAATCCGGTGGGTGTATTTTTATCTATGATGATGGTCAACATGTCCTTTGATGAGTTTTTTTGGCATAGTCATATTTATGACCATTTGTTCCAAAAATTTTGGAAAAACTATTATGGTGAGAGGGCCTTGAGTGAGTTCTATCAATCTCCAATGAGAGATGTGTGATTAAAAAAATATTTTTTCTTCCTTTATTCCATGAGGTATGTTTTGATGGAAATTGGAATCCATTATTTTTTGTCTGTACACCCTAGTGTAACCAATATGTATCATGATTTTATCATTCAGTATTAGTGCATGGAAATTATTAGGTCATTTTTTGATAGTGTATCATAATGTATTTCTTTTTAAATAATTAAGGATGAATTCCAATAACATGATGAATGTTTAACCCTTATAGATTAGGATATGAAAATTTGGTTCCATCTATATGGATTTCATCATTATTTTACCATGGAATCTATGTGGGATGAATTTGACTTGGACAATAGTTAATCGAATCAAGAACCCTATGCACTTGATCATTATTTAGGAGAATATGAAGATGGAATATCATTGGATATTTTTTATATGAGATATTATGAGGTTTAATGGGGTTCTTTATGTGATTTTTTTAAACATGGAAATGATGTCAAAATATAGGTTTTGAATGGTTTCAAGGAGGAAGTGGGTTCCAATATGAAGTTAAGCATATCATATTATCCGTAGATGGATAGAAAAACAAAGATTCCTATCTAGGTTATTAATTAAATACTACATTATTATGTTCTTTATTTTAGTGGTTCTTTGGAAACTTATTCGGTTTTAGGTGTGTTTTCCTATAATAATATTTTTCAATCCTTGATCAAAACATCCCCCTTCGACGCAACGTATGGGTGGACATATAGACCTTCCTTATGCTGGAAGAGTTCAGAGAGTATCCCTTGGTTGGGATTAGTAATTTTTTGTATAAAATGAATAGGTTTCAACTAATATAGAAGATATATAACATGGAACATAGTTTTCAGAAATAATATGATGACCTTCATAGTCAGCCATTGGAGTTTGAGGATGGTGATCATGTCTTTCATTTAGATTTTCTACACATGGGACATTGTCGATTGGGTATGATGTGTGTGTCAACACCTTGTATTGTGCACCCCATTAATATAATTATATAACTATGAAATGTTGACTATTTTTAGGACGTAATTTCTTTTTTGACTTCCATCCACAATGTATTTGATGTTTCCCAAATAAGGTGGCATATACCATATCATTAACATGTAATTGTATCAAAAGATGTAAATCCTGATTTTCAAATAATTGTGGTTGATAAATATGTTCAGATTATGGATTGTTGAGAGATGGTGAAACATTCCAAAACCAATCTTTTGGCCTATATATGTTTTTAGTTCACATTGTATATCCATGATATGTGGGATAAATAACTGCTTATGATGTAGTAGTGGTCATCACATTTTTGGAGTCAAGGATTTTGAGGACATTCAGTATATAGAAATAATATGTTGTGTGGATATTTTTACACGCCATTTATCTTATATCAGGTATTAATTACCATTTTTAAATGGCTTCCCTTAATTTTTGGGTGAATTATGGGATTATCATGATTTTAGAGTCTCTTTGGGAGAGAGTGGTCTAATTATATAGGATGTATGTCTGTAATAATTGTTGCAGTCTAGAAATAATTTTGTAAATAAATATATTTGGTCCTCCATGGGATTAAGGATCCTAATGTTTTGGATTATATTTTTTCAATATAAAAATAGTAAAATGAATTTATACTAGAAGAATCCATGATGATAATGGGTTAAACAATGTGAATATGTTTTAGGTGAGATTTCATGAATCTCATGT
Organism: Viscum album; assembly: GCA_963277665.1. Classification (NCBI taxonomy): domain Eukaryota; kingdom Viridiplantae; phylum Streptophyta; class Magnoliopsida; order Santalales; family Viscaceae; genus Viscum; species Viscum album. The sequence goes on from OY728161.1 coordinate 634,221,696, forward strand.
AGTGTGCGAAAATTTTACTTATTGTGAATTCTATAGCATCATGAATATGTTGTTTTTTAATTAATTTAAACCAGTGTGATTCCTTTTTTATATTTAAATTTTGGGGGATTTAGCATCATGAAAGTTATTAAAAAGGTGAATTCCACAAATATCATTGTTTAAACAAGATTAATGGATGAATCATTTCGCAATTGGTTCACATTACTTCCTTTAAAATCCTATTGATATTTTGGAAGATTTATAGGGATCTTCCCCCTTACAGATCACTCTTATCAGTGTTTTCCCCCTATGGTTGTTTTTTATCATATCTCGAGTAAGAAGTATCTCTTATTCTTCATTACCTTTGTTCATGGCGTGGGTAATGGATGTGTTTTTCTATTCGATTCATGATCTATTAGTTTTTTATCTATCTATTGTGATTTCTACCATGAATAATATTTTGAAGCCCAATCCAAGTTTTTCTATCTGTATTATCAAGGGAAAAAGTTTTGTTCATTCTCTAATTCAGTAGATATATTCATGTTATGTTATTTAATGAATTTTAATTTATTCTTATTGATCCAATTTCATTTTCCATTGAAATGTAATTTCATTGATGGAAAACTCATTTTTTATTAAATCATAGCATGCATTTTGAATATTTTATTCATTAATCATAGTACATTATAATCCTTTCATTTTTTGTGGAGTGGACATTAGTGACCATATATTATTTATAGGATCACTAGGGGTTAGTAATTTGATATCAAAAAACATTTTTTGGAGTCGATATCAGTTGAAATAAACATATTATTAATTTAGGATTCATTTTTGTCTAGAATATATTCTTATAGTATGATGCACAAAAAAATTTATTATTATTTTTTATATGGTTTCTCTCATTATGATTTATTTCACAGATATTCTCTAAAATGTCAAATTCAACTCTATTTATTATATATATTACATAGTCATGTAATTTGTGGATATGGTAATATTTTCTTGAATACAATGTAAATTTTTACAAGTGGTTATATTTAGGAAAATGTTTCGTAAAATTCATTCTTATTTAATTCTAAAAACATTTAAATATTGTTATTAGTAATTGTATGGTTTCAATATTGGTATTTTACTAGACTTATTTCTCACACCCTATAATTTCCTTTTGGCAGTCATATTCCATTTTTGCGAGACATGTGAAAATAAATGGGAATCATGTTGAATGTATTCTTCACTTGTTTTCTTTCACCTTTGTAAATGGATGGTTTAGAGGTGATGGTTTGGTATAATGATAATTTGTTTCCCTTGACATAATTTTTTGTGTTGGCCTATGTGGGTTGAATTTTTATATTTTATGAATCATATTTTATCTATTTTGTCTACAATTTTCTATGGTTGAATAATATTTTTAGTTCTATATAATACTATTTTATGTTATCATTATTATAAATCATGTGTGGAGGACTACCTTGGGTGACATATCTTGTTGAACTATGTTTGTTTTTTATAAGAAATCTCAATATTGGCCAGCCTTCTAACATATATAATATGAGAAAATGGAGTTTTTTTAAGATCATTAAGGTAATAAAATTCATCGTCCAACATGCCTATAATTTGGGGTTAGGAACTCAATTTTATGTTTTTTAGCAATATGGAGTTGTTTTGTGTGTGTAAAAGAAAGATACACATTATTTAATCATAAAGGAAAAATTAAGAATATCAATTAATAAAATGGATTAGAATAATTGTAACCTAATGGTATCATCAAATGTAGAATGTTTTGAATATAGATGGTATAGTAGCTATGAAAAGTTATGTTATTGGTGGAAATGTGTAGAGGGTAATCAACAATGTTATATGACTAATTGTTTTTACAATTGAGGACATAGAGACTATTAATGATATGTGTATTTAATGGTTTATTTTATATTATTTCACATGAAGAGTTCATAATCATGACTGAATTAGTGTTGATTAATTTAAATATGTTATTAATGATTTATATCATTTGGAAGTTGTCATGGGGAATAATATTATGAATCCTAGATAATAGTTTAAGATTGAATATAGATTTTTAAGTGTTTATATTTTTATTATTCTAGATATATATTATATAGGTTTTATACTAATCATATTAGGGATATAAAAATACTGAAATTTATAGGGATAGTTTTGAATTATTTTTCCTTAATGATTTGAAATATAAATTTGAAATCTACTAATAAAGAAGAAACATTATTTAGTGGTCTATTGATATTTTCGTAACACATAATAATAATGGAAAATATAAACCATAACATGTTTCCAATGTTGAGTACAATATGTTTAGTTTGGATAAATATAGTATTGTCCTTGAGTGCGTTGAAAAACATGAAATTTTATTGTAATTTGGTAAAAATGACTTATATAAAATTTAATGATGTTTATTGATTTTTTTTGGAAAAATATAAAATATTAACCTGATTCAAACATAATTAATGAATAAATATTGTGATAATTTTGTAATAATTTAAATTTTTATTTTAGGTTACCCAACTATTTATATATATCATCATGGGATTTTATATTAAAGTTTGATCATATGCTCAAAGGCATCAACACCCCCCTTTTCTGTTTAGGGAATTTGGTAATTTATTAATGTTAAAATTCACTTTGGGGTATACATATTAGATGTTGATAACAAAATTATAGACTAAAAAATATTTATATATAGACCATCTTTAAGGTTAAAAAGTGTTTCATCAACAATGTTATATTTTAAGACCTAGTTATCTTCATGTTAATGATTCCCTTTTAGTTTAGTATTTAAATTTGATTCATGGTATTTTGGTGATGTTAACTACATTAAAATATTATATAATGATTTTTAATTGTGATTAATGGTATTTGGTGGAGGATTTTTTTGCTGAGTTATATCTAACACTTCATATTAACAAGTGAACTTGCATGAAATATTATTTGGGAATGTTATTTATTAAGTTAAAGTTTTAAAGATTAATTTTTTATCAATTCATATGGTGGATAATTCATTTTTTAGAATTATCTCAATCTAACAGCAGTTTTTTTCAAAATTAAAAAATGTCATAAGAATATCTTGATATTCTATTTCAATTTGTTAGAAGGTGATTTTAGTTCTCTATGAATATAAAATTTATATTGGAGGCTCACTATTTAGAGAAATAGATTAGATTGAGGTTAAAATTGATTAATTTAAAATATTTAAATTATAAGGTAAGTATAATATACTATGATATCATTAAATAAGGTAAATAAATTCCTCAACTCAAGGAATAGAATACTATGAAAAAAATATTTTCCAACTTCCATAAATTTCTGTGAATTAGTGGTATTTTATCCCCTCACTAATTCATGGTTTTATTGTGGTTTACATTCTTCTTACTATATTCTCTATCACTATCTATTATTTCTTGGGAATTATTTTTCACTTTTGTGTCCATTTTTTCACTCCCAAAAGATGTAATTATTTTTGGAAACCATGTTTTTTATGGAATATTATACTTCTCGTTTCTTTTTTTAAGGTATTTTTTCTTAATAATTTTTATGATGTGGGTTTTCAGAAAAACAACTCAAATATCAACCCCTTATTTTATAAGAACAAGATCAAAATTATAGTATGAAATTTACTAAAGGGGTATATTTTTCACATTATAAAATTTAGAAGAAATTTCAGTTTGCCTCATTGTATTTCTTCAATAGATGATGTTACACACAAAACTGAGTTTAAATGAAGAGTGATATAATAATAAAATATTAATATATAAACTTATTGATAAATTTGTGGATATTTGATAGATTAGTAAATTTATGAGATAAATAAAAATATCATTCTCAATTTAAATTTATTTATTTATTCATATGAAATAATAATCCAATTTTTTGAAAAGGTATATTAGGTTTACAGAAATAGATTTCCCTCATAGTTATTTTTATTTTTTATTTTATGAAAATATATTATATTTTAATTTTAAAAATATTAAAATGTTTATTACATAAAACTAACCAAATTTCTCATATAATATTATCAAAATTTTCATCGGGTTATTTTGTAATATTTATTTGGAAATTTTGATTTTCTAGACAATAGTGAAAAGTATTGATTTTTTCATTGAGAAAATATTTTAGTATCAAGAATATATGAAGTTAATTTTTTTTCAAAAATATTACTTACTGTAATATTAGATATATTATTTAATATATAGTTATTTAATAGTCATTAAAATAAATTTTTATATTTAAATTTTCTATACAAATATTTTTATACATAATTATCAATTTTTCTGAAAAAACATTATTTATGAGAGGAAATTATTTATTTATTAATACATTAAATTGAACACTCTATGGTAAATATTATAATGAAATTAATTATATATATATAATAAAATGTCTTATCATTAATATAATACTTTTATATTCATAGGATATGAATAAATCATGTTTCCTAATTAAAAATGTATTTTTCTAACAAGTAGTTTTCATTTGGCGTTTTATGAATGTTTATTAATTAATATATTACACATAAATGTATTTAATTTAACAAAAAGAATCCATATTTTGAATAAGGAGGCACAAATTTGAAAAATATTACACTTTTATATTTTCGCAATATAAATTGTAATTGTGGTAAATTTATCACTTTAGTAAATGGTTAATTGGGATAATATATATACAAAAAATTTATAAGGCCATAATATATCATCCAAATTTTTTTGGATTAATATTAAAAAAATATATATAACAATAATGCTGAAATTAAGTAACTAAATAGATTCTATTTTTAGGATAATTATTTATATATTTCTTAAATAAAATAATATTACAAAATATCACCCTTTTAGTTTAAAATATTAAATGTGTGTTTACATGAGGAAAAAAGTTTATTAAATAATATTAATTTTATTTTCATTCATAATAAAAATAAATTTATAATGGTTGTTTATTTATAATTTTTAGGTATTATATAGTTTCCTTAATTTATTTTACAACAACTAAACATTATTTATTTATTTAATGGGAAAACAAAATAAATGATATTAAAAATATTAAATGTGGAAAATTTTAATTTATTTATAGTGATACATTAAATTTATTGACTTATATGATATATTATTATTATTTTAGTCGATTATATTCAAACGCAATCTATTTCATTATGAATTTTATAACAAATTAAATGAATAGTTTCAAATGAAAATAATAAAAATTTGTCAATTTTTTATTTAATTTAAGTATTTAAACATATTATATATTATTATATTTTACATGGTAGATATTATATCTCCTAAAAAGTCATTTATTTTTCATTTATATTCCAATTTTCAACTTATACTTAAAAAATAAAACCATTTAATATTGAATAATTTTTTATCATATGTAAAATTTAATTTTTTTATCTATGGGTTATTAAAAATGATTAGGATTAATGTGACACCAAAACATGTATAAAATGGATTTTATAATTGTATTATAAACCTATAAAAAATTATATTTTTATCCCAGATCATTAGAATGATTTGATTTTGAGAATGAATTTATTATAATTTAAACATTCTTGAAATATCAAATATTCCTCTCGCCAAAATTAAAAAAGGGAACCTTAAACCATGAATATATATAAAAAATTAAGATTCTAGATCAAACATCCTCTAAAAAGTTCACTTTTAAATCTCATGCATTTTTAGGGCTTAACATATCCACATTTTTGTATGATTTTATTCATCAATATATTTTATGCATGGGTATTATGATGGGTTTAATATTTATATATTTTTTTTTTTGAAAAATTATTCAATATAATTATAATTTCACATCTACCTTCTTACCATCAAATCTAATGGAAAACCAAAACGTCGATTGAGCATAAGTGTGGACGACCACGTTCATGAAGAGACAAGATTTATTTTTTTACTTCTATAATGTGTAAATAGTACTATTTATGGATTCAATGAATTTATATTATATATATATAGTATAATAACGATTTTTAAATCTGATCAATTAGTTACCATTGTTTCCTTCTATCTGTCGAAGAAAAAACTATGTTCGCACATATGTATGTCCTATTGTGTCCATGAATAGTGTAGTATATGTTTATTTATTTTCATTTATGAATGACTCTAAACAACTATTTAATTCATAAGATTCATATATATTCCATGCTTAATTTAATATATTTTTATTTTAAAAATAAATATTATTTTTGATAGTGTCCAAAATATGTAGAACCGAGCATAAAGATACGAAGAAAATATTACTTTTTAAAATGTGACTTTTTAACTTTTTATTTAATTGATGGGTCTGAATGGGATATATTTTTTTATGAAATAAATTTTAATTTTAAAAAAAATTTATTTATTTATAAAACTTAAAAAATAATCACCCATTTATTTGGAAAGTAATTTTATTCATCCGAAAATACATTTTCTTAAAAAATGTATTTTATTCTATTTTATTAGTGAATACTGCGTCTAATTTCAAGATTTTTTGGAAAATTAATTTAGAAAAATTAATTTCATTATATAATTAATCATGCAATAGTTATCATAAGATGAATTTTATATAATTTTCTGAAAATATTGATTTTCTATTAAAGAAATAAAAATAAATATTTTTATTAAAAATTGAAAATTTCTTTTATAGTTTTTACATTGTAAAATTATATTTTGTATTATTATTGAAATATAGATAGTTAACTTTAATTTAATATAATACAATTATATGTATTTAATTTATTTTAAACATTATTTTATCATGAAAAAATTTATATTTAAAATGGAAATTTTTATAAAAATAATTTTTTCTCACATTTTTCACATTTAAGTTTAAATTAAATACTTTCATTTCAATGATTTCTATTTTGTAAAATTAATTTATTATATTTAATTTGGATGTATTAATTTTTTTAAAAGTACCCTTTTATATTTGGTGTATATGAATTGTATCCACAATAATTTCATTTTGAATGGTAAAGGGTGAAGTATGAAATAAATGATTAAAAAATTAAAGGATTATATAATTCTCCACACTATTTTATTAATTTTATTATATGAGTATATTTCATCTAGATTCATCCAAGATTCTATTAGGTGAAATTTTTGGGCTAATTAGAAGAGATTATGACCACAATAGTATTTTACTTCAAGAATTTTTAAACATATACCAATATTGTTTTTTAGAACTATAATATTTTTATTACTTAGTTATATAGAATTTATGGTCATATATAGTTATTCTTTTAAAACAGAAAATATTTATCTTAATAATTAAAATATATATTTTTTATTTTAGTGAAAAAATAATTTATTTAAATTCTTGGATAACGTTGATGTAGTAATTATTTAGTAAATGGAAAACCCAAATAAAACAAATTCACATTATTGAAATAAATATAATTTCAGATAATACTATGATACATAAATTGCATTACGAAATATAAGATATTAGGTAGATAATAATATATATTTTTTCAATATGTTATGTTGATATTATTAATGTCAATATAATAAATATATATGGAAATGATATTATAGATATTTCATAATATATAATATTTTATTAAATGATATAAAATTCATAACAATATTATATTAATCCCTTTTATTATGATATATTTTTTTAGAAGAATTTCCATTTATGTTATCTGTTTTAAATTTATATTAAATATAGTGAGCTTCAAAGAGTAAAAATCAATGATTCCATGGTATGTTAAAAATGTGTCAACTATGGGTTAACACCAATTCATAATGGAACAATTTTTTGTTGTAATATAACAATTTATTGTATTAGATAATTTTGACCAATACTCACACTATATTAGAAATAGATAATATCTTATCCATTTACAATTAAAAATTAATTTATATTCATTTAATATTTTGGGAAATTCTAATAGTTCCCCTACCCTTCCTTATAAAATGAAACCCATTTTTCTCATCACGTCACATATAAAAACACAAAAATTCAACAAAACCGAGATCAAATACAGTAATATAATATATCAAACCATTTTACAGGGCATAGTTTTTATATTATACCATATGTAGTGGTTATAAGAATATTTGTGAAATTGTTTTTACGAAGTAAAATATTCATTTTTAATCTAGTGTTTCTATAATATTTATTCTTCAAAAAAATACCATATAAAATAAACCTTAATTAATAATCCTAATATCATATATAACATTATATTTTATTATTTTAATATAATAACCTATATTTATCTCTTGTCCCATCGAATGTAATACAAAACCTATATTCATGTCTAAAGCAGACTGCCACCTCACGAACTAATACTGTTTACTTTCCACCATTTTATCTCAAAATTGATTATAAGGATGAATTTGAATATTATATATGATATTATTTTGATAGATATCTTACTAAAATGTAATATATATTTTTAATTCTTGCTAATTGATGCCTTAAAAACTTAAATGTCATTTATGAGTACCTATGGACTACCAGCTCTAAGAAGTGATGTGAGCCATTTTTCAATATCACATCACATGGATGATATATATAAATATATATTTATATATATTTATATATAATTAATCGTACATATATAATATTTTGTATATTATATAATATTTTTTATGTGATAATTACTATTCTAGATTTGTTGTAATAACGAACTCTAGACCATATTTGACAAACAAAAATCATTTTAGACATATGTACCAAATATCAAAAAAAATACAATGTCAACATGAATGAATATTTAATTGTTATAACATAATAATATGTGATAATGGAATATATATCTTTTGAAATGTGACAATGAAAGTAAAATAAATAATAGAAGTTTATTATTCTATAATATAATGAACTTGTGTGAGGAGTCATACTCAAGGTAGGTGATAATCATCTCCCCTTGTAATCTACGAGATGTAGGGAATTTACAACACATTATCCTTTTATGAAGTTTATGTAATTATAATGAATAAATTTTAATGTTAATCTCCTGAAGTTTATTTTGATTTACACATTCATTATAAAATATCTCATTAATGGGTTTTAATGATCAAATTCCTTTTGGGTATGGGATATTTTTCACACATTTGTTTCAATAGAACATTTATTGTAAAAAATACATATTAAATTTTCTCCACAACTATGATTTAAATGAATTTATTTTATTATTAATATAATGAAAATTTTCAAATATACATATTCTTATTAGGTCATTTCCTTGACAGGATATTTGATCCAAAATTTACCAACGTCATAAGGGTTTACTTCAAAAATATCCTTATTAATCGAGATTGTTTATATTTAAGTATCGGTTGGGGATTATATCACTTCTATGTACGTTTTTTCGAAAAACAAATATTTTTTTATATTCCCAAAAAATTAATAAATTCATTTTTATGCATCTTAAATTTTTTACAAAATGGTAACAAAGAAATTATTAGAAAATGGTTTCAAAATTTTCTTTTATTGTTTTCCAAATGATGTACAACGTATCATTTTTTAATAAAATACCAAATTAATTCATTTTTATTATGTAATGAATGAAAATATTTTACCATCATCATTATTGTATATTGCTTTTATGGTTCTTTTAAAAGTATAGAAGGTCTGTTTTCAATTAAAAGTTTCTCAATTATAGTATCACTATTATTTACAATGAAATTATTTTAAAATAAAAAGATGATTTTACCCAAGAATCATTTGATGTGATATTTAAAATTCATTTTCATTATAATATTAAAATAATAATTTTAAATATGATTTCCCATAGATATGATATGAGGATACCATATTAAATATTTCTCTCATTGGTTTTTATTTATAATGAAAAGATCAAATTTTGATTAATCTGATTTCTTTTCATGGGTTACGATATAATGAAATCAGTATGATATCGTGGAACACATATTTATGATTTTTATTTTGATATGGGTGGGAACTATATCCCTCTCTAATGAATTCAATAATTATTTATATCTCATGAGATATATATAATAGGAATGCAGCTTTAACTCAGTTTAGTAAGGGACATTATATACTATGATAGACATGGAAGTGAACATTTACTTCTAACATATTTTAAGAGGTGAACACATTACACTAACATTGTATTTTAAATTATCCTTCACTATTGATGTAAATATTTTCTATGATTTTGTGTATTAAAAAATTCCATGACTTCCACTAATGATATTCTCTTATCGGTCATGATAAATTATGATTCCTGACATATGAACATCTCCGATTTTTTACTTAACTCATTATTATTATCTATTATCTGTATGATATAGTTTTCATAGTTTTATTTTATACTATTATGTCCTCATTATAATTTAATTATCATTTAATTATTGATATCTCCCTTGATTACCTTTACCAAGAAACTTATATAACCCATTTTTTGTTTCCTTTCCTAGGTTATAAAGAATTCTACTAAATGATTTTGGTATATAATAGATTTAATATGTGAGGAATTTTTTTGGTAATTTATAAGAAACAAAATGGAAAATAAAAAACTACATATAGGGGTTGATGATATTAACCTTAATGAATAATTTTTTTATCAACCCATTACGTTACAATTTTTCCAATTTCTCTAAAACTATAAACCCAAAATATCATTGGGCATATATGTGATCAAATTTTCCTTTTTATGTTTTATGTTTTGTATTTGACGAATCAAATAACATTTATCAGTATCAATAAGAAAATTTAATGATTATGATTTTATTACTAGATCTTGGAGTAGAGTTTTTTATAAATTTTAGTTTATATAAAAAAGTGACTTATTCTAATCCTTGTATAATCTCAATGTAATCATTAGAGATGTGTGGATATCTGCCCAAGGGAACCATGGGGAATGGTATTACACTATAGATGGTGGTTAGTGTCCCTCATCATAGGTGTAACCATTGATGGATTGATTTCGTAGATGTCAATTGCATCCCACTAGTAATATATCCAGAATCTTACAATAGAAACCAAAGGTATTTTTAGAGAACATAGGAGATTATTATTTTTTTATGATATATTATATTAATACTCATGTATACCAAAATGGTTAGATGAGATTTAGGTTGACCGAATATTCTATGTGTCAGATACCCTTTTGAGGTGTTAAGTTATGTAATTTTAAGGAGGCCACTAATATTTTTGGATAAGTATTTTTTACCCTTATGAGTAACATAAAATTTATTTTGGTAAAAATTTATTTTCATTTTTTGGATATATTTTTTATTATTATATATAAAATTCAATGTTTATATGATTATTTATTGTTATATATTTTTCGATTATTAAAAAATTTAAAGTAAAATGATATCTATGAGATACCCATTGAGATTAAAAACATTCTTTACTATTGAATAAAATGATGTTAATTTTTCATGTATATCATTTATAGAATGTTTTAACAATTATATGAATTTATTTTTCCAAAAAAGGTGAATTCACGTGATGGTAAAAAACATATCAAATCTATTAAGGTTGTTAGGATTGAACCCCTAATATAGAAGAAAAAATGGTTCATTTACTAACACTGACCTATGTAATGTTCAATATGTAATGAAACTATTTTTATTTATATAAACTATAGGGTGGATAATAGTTATGTTAATTTGGAGAACACGTGTTATATAAAATATATATCTACGGGATTTGATATTTTATGGTGTTATGTGAATAAAATTAATGAAAAATATGATCAATATTTTGGAAACCATATATGATTAAGGAAAATAAAATATTATAAATTTAATTTTAAAGAAAAACTATTGAATTTTATTTTAAAAAAATATATGATTTAATTATGTATTTATGGTGATTCTATTTATTCATTAAAATAGATACCATATATTGGATATTATGATTTTTGAGAATGCATGTTTAAGGGGATAAATGATAAATTTATCTTGGAAGATGTTGTGATCAAATAATTTATATTTTTGGGTTGCAGTCATAGACTGTAACATTTTATGGAATTTTAAGGATATTTAATTATTTTGCAAACTCATTTGAACATTCGGTATTGTTGTATATTTTATGAGATTAAGTTGTTTTATTCACTTGAAGGTTATTTCTTTTTTGAAATAATAATATCACAAGGTGACCATTATTTATTTATATTAATATGTGGAAAAGATTTTTAATCGATTTTTTATTATTAGATCTTTTAGATGTTGATTTTTGTTCTTCGGGTTGAAAATTTCAATATATATACTATTTGTTTGTAGAATAATGTGGGATTACGGTTCAATTTATTAATTGGTGAAACACAAATTGTCATGTTACTATATTTCATCATGTTCATAGAAAATGATGTAGAGTAAATACTCAAATATACCAGAAGGATTTAAAAATATAGAAGTTATCCATTTAAAATTTTTACCTATAAATCAATGGATTTTTTACCCAATAAGGATTTTCGGTATTATGATGGTCAAATTTATCCTGGATATCTTCTCTAAAAATCTATATCATTCTTTCGTAATTAGTTTTCTCTTCAATGTCATTTTTTCACTTTTCAACAATATTTCACATATGTAAAAGTATTATTTTTTTCTAGATTACCTTAATTCATCCATTTCCATCTTTTTAATTGGTCGATTTATTAATCTTTTTGATGAGAAGGCTTTCAATAATGGTGTATTGAAATTTATAATGCCTAGTTATTGAGATCGATTTAAAATTGTGAGGACAAAAATTACAAAGGGGGAATTAACATCATGATTATTATAATTTATTTTAAAAAATTAATAATATATATATATTTGTGAAAAAATAATTTCATTTTTGAATTATTCTTGTCGAAATTATCTTAAGATTATTTTTAAGATTATTTTTAAAATATTGATATTTTATGAATAGTGAAGAATGGAATTTTTATTGATATTTTTATTTTTTTAGTGAATTGAAAAAATAAAATTATATCCTATATTAGTATTAGAATATATATAGTTCATTCTTTGTTAATATAAATAATGTTTTTAAATGGGTTGTATACATGAATTATGTAAAATCATTATATATTCAAAAGTCAATTTTTATGAAATATGATTTTTCAACATACTTTCCAATTTAATTTTAAATGAAATTCTATAACATCTATGTTTTGAATATTGAAATATGTGTTCCATAAATTCATTTTGTGAGTAGAAATTTTTAAATAGTTCTATCTTATTTTTGGTCTATATGAATATTAACCTGGGAAATTTTTTTACCGTAGAAAAGGGTAAATAACATATTTAATGTAAAAATTGGAATATGGATTATAAGATGAATCCAAATTAAAATTAATTTTATTACATGAATGTATATTTTTTATACTTATCCAATTTTCTATTTTATTATGTTTTTTCAATTTCTATGTGATTATGATCTTTTTAGTAATTTACTTTAAGAATAGTGAAACATGTAACACTCTTGTTTTTAATAAATGAAATATTTTTAATATAGTGTTATCAAAATGATATGAAAACTATATATATAATTTCTAAATATAGTATATTTATATACATCTTGTATATTTATTTTTTATGCTTTTTTATTAAATTATGATATCTAATGGTTGGTAAAATCTTATACAATAATTATATAAATAATATAAAAATAAAATAAATGATTTTAATAATATTATGTAATATAATTTGAGATAAATAATTAAATACACAAATTTTATGGATTTCAATGACATTTTTGGGGTATAAGACATAATTTTTTTGATTTCTAGGTTTCATAATTTTATTTTTAAATATAATGTAATCAATAATAAACAAATTACATTATTAGTATTTCATAAAAAAAATATTTAATTAAATGTAATAATGTTAAAAAAAATCTAGGATATAAAAAAGTTACTTGAGAATTGATTTTAATATAAAAGATTATCAATTTTTATACATTTTCTCAATTATAGGAAATATATTGACCCTTTATGAGTGGCAATAATTGTTGTTGTATTATGATTAAAAAGGGTTAATTAGTTGTTAAAACCAAAAAATATGCATAAAAATGTGACCTAACTATATCCCAAAAATATTTTATTAGTGTATTTCCACATATTATCATAATATATTCTAAATAAATTATTTTGGGGACAATATAAATCAAAACATAATTTTTAAATATTTAATATTTTGAGAAATTCCATGACTCACACTTATATCTCTTATAAAATGGAAACTATTTTTATCAATACATCACACATAAAAACTAATTGGTTATGGAAATTACAATATTAAATACCAACTTATACTATATTCACTAAAACTATATGTATTTTATTTAGTAGATACCCAATCATAGCGTTCTTAAGTTGATAAACAAGGGAGGTTTTCCAAAGAACATGCATCATTTTTATCAAGCATTTCTATTTTATTTTTTCTTTAAACTCCTTTAAATAATATTAAAAAATGATAATATTATTACACAATAATAATACATATAATGAGATACAATTATGTCACTATAATAATACATATCCGTCTTCTCTGCCATCAATTGTAAAATGAATTAATTATTTGTGTGTAAGGTTGATTACAACATAGTGAACTCCAGTAATTCATTATCCATCTCCATTTATACGTAATGGTTATAATAATTTAACTAATATGAATATATTAGAGAAATGACATATTTTTTAATGTGAAAAGATAAATTATAATTTAACTTCTAAATATCTTATCTACTTACAAATGATAACTTTGTTCTTGCATACATGTGTTCTACTACCTTCACAAACAAATGTGATTAATTAGCCATATTTACATCACACTGATAATATATATATATATATATATTAGTATATTTGTGAAATAATATGATAAATATTACATTATAAATAATATATTAAGATAATATAATACATACCTTCATTTCATAATGATTATTGAAACATGTAAATGAAACTCATGCGTCCGCACAACCTACCCTCTCAATGATTGTAACATAGTTCATATAAATAACCATAGTTATTGAAATGATTAAAATCTATAAGTGACATATAAATAGTATATTTATTTTCTGATTGTTACTCTAAATGTGACATAATAATAACCAATTTTACAACCCTCAAACTATAATGTAATTTCCGACATATATAACAAATATCACTAAGACGTCTAATTTGAACTCATACTGATTATGAAATTAATATTACTTATAAATAATAGAGATAAAATTAATAATAAACATGGAATGTATAATATTAATGTAAATAATTAACCTAATTTAGTTAACATGGATAAAATTAAGATATGTGAGGTAAGGGATTTTCAAATTTCTTTTTATATATGTCAGCTACATTACATATGCCCTAATTGTTCCTTATATAAAATATATATGATAATTATTGATTAATATTATAATTATTATCCAATATAATATTTGGATTTTAAAATTCTATTTGGTAATCTATATTTCATGGGGTTTTCAGCTCAAAATTTTCAAAATCATTATGGTATTTTTGCCTCAAATTTATTTTTGGACACATGAATTATACACTACATGTTTGTTTTTTATGGTGGATATACTGCCCATGATTTTATTTTATTTTCATTATATTGAAAATTATTGAGTTTAAATATCTAAATAATAGTGTATATTAGATGGGGATCATGATTCAATTGACAACAAATTGGAATGGGTTTTTCACAATTTCATTATTAATCAAGATTATTTATGTTTATGTTTCCACTAAGTAATATTTCTCCTCCATGAATATTTTCACACAAAAAAAATTTAATAGGGATTATAATACTCCTATAAATAGTTTAAATTATATTTTACACATGTTTTATATTTTTAAAAAATGAATTGAAAATATTTTATTTTCATCTTATAAAGGTGGTACTTTATGAAATTTTAAACAATAATTTGTATAGAGTTTTTTTAAACCTATAGAAAATGTTTGGATTATCACTCCATCATGTCTAAAATATTATTGTGGTATTTATTTCCATATTTTAAGGGGTATTTTAATTGAAATTTGTTCCATTATAATCATGTTGTTTTCTAAAATTAAATGATTTCCAGGTGAAAAGTATATTTTCATCAACAATTAATCATATTGATATTTCAAAATCCAAATCAATATAAGATGAAATTATTTTATGTTCCCATTGACTTAATTGGGATATGATCCAATGATAAAATCATTCTTATATCACTATTTGGGTTATTTCTATGATTAATATATGATTTTTCTATAAAACCCATTGTATTTAATATGTTTTTATATGATTAGTTCTTTATGATATATTGTAATATATATTAATGATTATCCCTATGTGATGCATGAGACCAATATATCTCTCCAATGTGTTGGGAAAATATTAATAATTAAAAAAATAGTCAATAATTTAATATGGAGTGGACACAATTTAGTAATGTACATTTTACATTTATGTTGTCTAGGAATAGAATATTGACTACTACAACTGTTTGGAGGAGTAAACCCATTTTACTATGATAGTAATGGAAATGATTATTTAGAACTATGGAAATTATTTAATATTATTATTTTATTCCGAAATTAAATGACTTATTACAATTATATGATATCATGGATAATGTTCCATTATGATTAGTTTCTTATGAACTATATTTATTTATTCCATGACACATACTTATGAACAATGATACATAGGGTAAAAATTTCTTATATTATTTTCATGTTAATATGAACTTATGATTATGTTAAGATTATGTATTCACTAATTAAAATTATGATTACCCTTAATAGGCATATGATCTCAAAATTTCCTATGATTCATTTTTAATAATTATGAATAATGATGAAAAATTATTTTCTCATAATTGTTTTCATTAATGAGGTATTTTATGGTATATGCTGATGGATTAAAATGGAAAATGAAATATTTTGTATAATGGGATATGATTCTAAACATTATGTACTAGTTACTTATGAACCCAAGTTGTTTATGTTTTTCATAATTATATAATAATCTAACCATAAATGGTCATGTGGTGTGTAAGTGATAGAATACATTATTTGCATGTTTTGTGTTTTGGATATGATGAACAGGTTACATTTATCAATATCAAATCCAGAAATGTAAATATTATGTTTCTATAATTAGATATGAGAGTTTGAGTCTTAGGACAACATTTATAAATTATAGAAATAATGTTACCGTGATGGAAAATATATTTACTAAAACAACATAATCGAAATATAAATTAAGAAGAAGTAAATATCCCCCTAGATGGTGTTTTAAATAAAATTTTTTTATTAAAAATGAGATAAAATATAATAAATAAATTTTATATGGTATTATTTTTATGTATATTATTCTATACTAAATGTATAACAAATTTATGTTAATTTGTATTATATTACAATTTGTATGATGGAAATTAGACATAAGGCAAGTATTTCTGTCTTACTTTTTTTTTAATCTACAACACGGTACATATTTACCACTTCATACATTTTTGGCCTAAATTCTATCATATAATTACTTTTTTTATTACTTTTATTAATATAATATTGATTTCCATAAAAAAATGTGGTCTCTTATTTTTTGAATCTTTTGATTCAAATATTACAAATGTTACAAGGGTTTTATGTTACAATATCATTTTTCATTGGGATTGTTTATGATTATGTTTCCAAAGATGAAATGTAATGACATATTTATCAATATACTCAATAATTTTATTCTCATATGGTTATTTATTGAAAATACATGTCTTGGATTCATTATTCTCAAATTATGAACTCATGATACAAAAAATTCCTTATTATAAAAAATTGAATTCAATTATCACAGAGGTAAAATTATTTTTCTTATCCTATCAGTTTTTTATAAAAAAAATATGAAAGATTCATACAATTATCCTATGATTTGTAATTTATTTTTTAACCATTTATGAAATTTTTAATAAAAATGTATTTAACGAAATATTTTTTTTTATCATGTTACATTTTTAGTTTTTTGTTAAAATTTGGGATGAATTTTTTTTTATTTTAATTTATGAAACTCTTTTCTCAATGTCATGACCAATTTTTTCTCTTATGTACCCTTTACATACTTATACATTAATTTTTAAAGGAAATATTTTCTCTATAAATTCCATATTATAAAAAATACCTGGTTTTAAAAAAATCAAATGGTTAATTTCCCCATGAATTTATTGATTATATTTTAATGGTATATATATTTTTCAAATATAAACGAAAAATTATTTCACTAATTAATTTATATGGATATGATCCATTGATGTCATAAATATTATTTGTATGGATGGTTTATGGATATGATGAGACACTGTTTTTGAAACCCCTTTCTTTTCCACATCTAATGCTATGATTAAATGATGAAATGTTTATTAAGCCTAATTTTTATCATTGGTTAATACTGTGATGAAATGTTTATACAACCTATTAATTATCATGGTTTCTAATATGATGAATTATTTATGATATTTTGGAAGGCATGTGTTTGATTTTCATTGTGTGATGCTTGTATACTATTTTTCCTCCAAATTCATTTTTTAATTATTTTCATCTCATAAGATAAACATTATTAGAATGTGGAGTGAAACTTTTTAGGTTAGGGACATTCTCTACTATGATAGTCATGTGAGTGAACAATGTCTACTATGATCGTTTTGGGAGTGAACCAATTCCACTATGATAGTATTGGAAATGATCCATGGCTTCTATGGAAATTATTTTAAATGATTATGTGTGTTCCAAAAACATATATCTCATTGAAAATGTTATTATTTCATGGATCATGTTATGTAATTACAATATTATTAATGCCTTTTAAACATCAATTATTTATTACATGAATCAAGGTTATGATTTATGATATGCAATAGATGATTTTAAAATTTCATTCTAATGTTATTATATCCTTATGTCCATGATATTATCCTTAAAACATTGGTATCACCATTGTTTATTCATAAAGATTATCTGAGATCAACCGTTCTTATCATTCGTTTCCCTTGGTTATGAAGAACATTAGTATTTATGAAATTTTTTATAGGGGTTCTAATTATGAAAAATATAGTTTGAGGTGACTAATATCCTTTATGAAGTAGTTTTTTATGTATATTTTTCTAAAGTAAATATACCTAAACAATTATAGAATATATCACTGTGTTATATAATAAATATTAGTCTATTATTATTTTATATCATTTTTAGGAAATGTATGGGTCACTATAGAAAAAACTTCTATAAAAAGTGTGATAATAACTCGACTGAAACCCAAAACCAATGTTTTCTTGTGTATAAGTAGATGAACTACAATAAAACTAACTACAAAATTAAAAATTAAAAATAAAAAAAAATAAAAAAATAATGAATTAAATTCGAATAGTGGGCATTATAATACCCATACTGAAAATATTCATTAAAATGGTGGATATATTGAGTGAATGGGGTTAGAAAATACTAAACATCCCGCATTCTGTAAATAAACTGAAATTGGAAAAAATTAGAGAAAAAAGATCAATGATCATAATAGAACTATTTATTTCAACCAAAATAATACTCATTTGAATAGAAAAATATATCAAAATGATCCTGAAATTATATAAAAATATATTGTTTCAAGTAAAACTAGTGGTTCACCCCACATCATTTTCATAGAGATTTTTTTGAAACAACTCATTATCTAAAAATATCCTTTATACTTTCTGAGAGTGAATCCTTATAAATTACATTTTCATGGATTATAATCCTTTATATCAGTCTTTATTCACACTATTTTCTAAAGATGTATCATTTTTATAAAATCTTCTTAAATATTTGAATATTGAACATCACTCATAATGTTATATTCCAACAAAGGTGTTTGATAGTTAAACAAATTACCAATGTCCACTAGCATAAGATTTTTTAGGAAAAATACACACACTCAAGTTATTATTCCACCATTAAATTATTATTCCCAACTAAATTTTCACCATGTGACTCTTCATATAAATATCCAACCAATAGATTCATAAATTAATTTACAACAAAATTATTTGGTTGTCTAATTCCTAGTGACCTAAAAAATTCATTGATTTTCCCTACTACTGAAAAAAGCATGTTTTTTTTCCATTAAACTTCAATAATTTTTATTATTTAGAAGTTCCTCAGCTTAAACGTTGTACATACTATTTCAAAGATCACAATATTTATACTCTTCTATAATATGAATTGTTGATCATTAATTATCTGAACCATCTAAATTAAAAAATTATATGTCACAACTATCACAATAAAATTTTTCTAACCCTAAATAATTAAATCATCATGAGAAGACTCTTTATAAAGATGTAGTTCAATATAATTAGAATGATGATAACAAATTTTGAATATTTAATAAAAAATATTGCAAGGTCACCTGGAGTTCTAGGTAAATTTGAACCATCATTGGTTTTCCTCTTACCCACACTCCCCTAATATAAATATGTGAATAACTCTCATCCACTAATTCATTATTTCCACCCATATAAATATTTATATAACCAATATAATTATCATTCATACATGCCTTCATTTTCTTCTAGAAAAAAAATGCATCATATTATTTTTATGATTAGAGGGAATAATAATTATCACAGCATAATATATTCTCTACAAACCCAATCATATGTCAACTAGAGGGAATTTATGGTAAGTTATCATATGTTATACACAACACTATATCATCATATATAGTGTAATGAACAACATCATATATCAAGGGGAATCTAAAATCCACCTCCATAAGTATACAAGGAAAAAAACTGAAAATATTCTCATTTATAGACATAGCCATTTATGGGTATACTAATTACTTGAGCTATCCCATATAATATCCTTGGAATCCAAAACATTTATTTTAGGGGAAATACATATGGGAAAACATTAATTCACATATTAAAAAAATAATAAACTAGGTATCACACTTGATAATAAGTAATATACGTTTCCTTAATGAAATCATAAAATTCTCCAATACCCTCTTCATTATTTTATTAGAGTGAAACCAAATATAAAAATATATAAACCCCATGGGAAGAAATTTAGAGTTTATGAAACCCCATACATTATATATTAAAAACATTTCCATTAAATTCTTTTATTTATGAAAACATATTTCGTATGATAACATATAAATTTCGATGAGAAAAAATATATAATTATTCTTTTACCGATTTAGATTATATGTGTGGTTTTACCCATACTAATGATTTTTTTGTGGACCCATCCAATTAAGGATTGTTTCTATTTAAAATTCACACTATTTATATATAATTTTACTCTTAAGGATAAGGATGTGTGAATGATTATAAACATTGAATATATGGTCTGCATTGATGAACCAATGATGTTACAATTAAACAAAAGATAAATTTATATATCTTGAAAAGGTAACATGGAATTATAGGGATTTATTATTCTTTATTGTCTCTATTATTCCATGAAAATAGCACTAATGAGGCCCATTCCATCCAAATAATAACAGCAAAAATCATAAGAAAAAAATGGATAAAAATCAACAACGACACCAAAACCACCAGAACCACCACCACCAACAATATTATTCTTTATAGAGAGTTTTTTATCAATGAAATATTGTTGTTGTATGATTAACTAGATTCATGTTAAGGAATCATGATGCCACACATGAGGATATTTGAAGGAATATAACATGATCCTATGAGGCACCAAATTCTCTATTTTTCTTATATAGTACTTAAGAATGATGATACATCTTGGATCATATGTTCAACAAACTTATTTCTCTATTATGATAATGTGTATTGGCTCATATGGTCGAATGTTGATTCTACTGCTGGTGAACTATAACATCATGTTCAAGTCATGAATAAATGATTTAATGTTAATAGAGTTCCATGTGTTTTTGATTTTAAACATGGTTAATCATGTTTATAATATATTTTTGGGTTATTAATGTACACTAAATCCTTAAAGACCTTTTAAAAAGATAATTAATGACTAATAAATGTATTCTAATTGGAATCATGGAACAATTTACTAAGCTTATATTTTTTCTTAAATAGTGACATTAAATTTAATATAATAGTACACATAATACTACATAGTAAAATATAAACATAGTTCTTACTGTGATAAAACTATATTATAATGGTACTTTGATTCTTCCATTTATTGAAGTAATTTTTAATGGATATCAGAAACCTCCCCTTATAACTCTGAGAGGGGGCTGTGGGTTAGAATAAATATAGTAGTAATTGTATGGATGATAGAATTTAAAACAAATATAATAATCATAATGTATGGTCATTATTTGTGTTTGAATGGTACTAATAGAACACAAAAATACCAAGGGTCTATGTTGGATTTTAACCACATATCATGTTAGTTCTAGTATCAACCATTGGACTAGATGTTTTATTAATATGATTCATTGGAAGAATATTATAAGATATATGTTAAATAATTATTTTTTTCAGCCATATGATTTAGAAAGACTTCACTACTAAATTTTATTATGAATATACTAGGGAATTTACTTAAATATATATGTGGGAAATATCATAATCAAAATTTTCTATATAATCAACATTATTCTAACATTATTCTACATGTCTCCAAAGAAGATCCACAAAACTAAGATAAATAATCAATCATATTCTTATAGAATCCACCTACATCAATAGCTACCATTAATCTCTGAATCTCAAAATCAAATTCTCCAAATAATATATGTCATTTATGTATTTAAATTAAGACATAATATATTTTCCTTGTTCCCTTATCATTGAATATCACAATTTTATTCTTTTTACACTATATTATAGTCTTCTGATCTGGGTAATCATTATATATATATATATATCCTTTAGTAATTATTTTGACCAATTTCATAATACAGGAATTCTAATTAACAATGGGAAAATAAGAATATATATCGATATTTACCTATATAAAAAAATAAGAATTGAATCGATAGGTTTTTAGTTATAGGATTTCCCAATATAGATAAAATTTATAGACATAAATGAATCTAAAATATAACAATGTATTTTAATTGAATAATCCATATATTATCGAACCTATAAAGTTTTATATTTGAAAAAATAAGGAAATAACATCTAGTGTAACCATATATAGGTAGAGATTATATTCTAACAAATGAAGGTGATAACTAACTAAATATTGAAAATCTAAAAGGAATTGGATTAAATTATATTGAGTATTAAGGACCATAAATCATTTTCATAACACTATAACCACATTAATGAAATGATATTCAAAATTATATTCTCTATAGTAAGAAACATTTATATTATAACAAATATTCATTGCAAAATTCCTCAATGCCAAATTTTCAGGTAACTTTTTTATTCGTATCTCCATATATAAGATTCATTCGTAATATAAGTACATAGTTAGAAATAATATTTCATGAATTTAAAAAATAATCATATGTATCCTAATTCATAATCTATGGTAAATAATTTTGGTTACCTTTTTATTCCTAATATATTCCAAAAAATACATACCTTTTTGGGATAAAGTTATTCTCTGAAATCATATCACAAGAGATAATATGGAAATCATTAAATGGAGTATTAATTTTATCATTAAAAGTGTCTTTAATGTCATTAAATTCCCCGTGAATATAGTTCTCTAATTAGAAGACCATAAAGATGTATTTATAGGATAAAAATAAAACATTATAACTTATAGAACATCTAGAATGATTCATGAATGCTCAGAAAGGTTCATTGAGTGCATTATAATTGGAAACTATTATATTGAATAAAATTAATATATTTTATAATCTTAAAATAAACTCTCTTTACATAACATATAATCATTTATATCTTTAAATAGTAATAACTATATGAATTTTCCAATGAATGATTCATTAAAATAATTACCATTCACCATGTATATGACTCCATAATTTTGTAAAGTACATGAATTATTGAAAGAAATAAAGACATCATTCCTTTAAAAATTGATTCTAATTTGAATAAAATTCTTTTGTAAATGAGTCAATTTTATCAAAACTTAATAACAATTTTAGTAATTAAATGTCTATATAAAATTATGAAGGATAACATATTTTATTAATGGAATACTACCATCTATAGAAAAGGATTTACCTTACTATGTATTTTAGTACTTCTCAATATTTTATAAATTTTCTTGAATTCGCAAAAATGAGGTCTCCACTAAAATATATGGACCCCAAGGTACAAGTGTGTAAAATTTTGGTCATTAATTTAAAATAGTCTAATGAAATGATTTTTTTTCTAACTGATGAAGCCATCGATAATATTTATTTTAATTTAAAAAACTATTAATTAATCCTGGTATTTTACCATATTGATCAAATAGATTATTCTAAACAACAATGTTCTTTATTTACCCTTGATATTTGAAAAATGGTCATTGTTAGAGAATAAATGTTATATAGAATGAAAAAAACTCTCATCAATCATTATTGTGACATATTACGGTCCACCGATTTGAATATATATCATCAATGGTATTATCTAGTAGTACAATAATGATTGAAAATGATGGGATCACCCAATATAACCCTATAATTAATAGAGAAATAGAATTTTTAGTATCAATAAAAAGGTCTGAAAACCATATATTTTTTAAAATATTTTCAACCACCAAATGAACCAATAATTAAATCCATATATATGGAATTTTTTAAACATAAAATTCCAAAAAACTTTATGAGTTGTCTTTGATAAATTTTATCAATAATATATTGATTCTATAGAAAAATGATTCACTCTAAAGAAATAACAAGATTACATGGATTTAAATTCAATGTAAAAACAAAAATTCATTATATCATTTTTTATTAATAACAATACTCATTAAAAACACTAAATAATGAATAATATATTTTACGTGTCTTAAAAAAGATCAATTTTCATTAACATGTGTCACCCATCAACATTATTTATATATTTTAAATGAAAAAAAAATAAATTTAATACCAATTGAAATAACTCCTCTCAAGAAAAAATATAAATAATATCCTTAAAATGTTCATGTTAATTGTATCCCAATATTTAATTTTTTTTAAAAGAAACCATTCTACCCCTTTAACTACAAACATTAACAATAAAATCATCTATTCTAAACACTATACTTGGGATCATATATATCATTCCATGATTTACTGTGAAATGTAAATCCATAAAGATCAAATTGATAAAATTAGAGTTTCATTGGAGTTTCAAATTTAATATGAGAATAAATTCATTATGATACCACCTCTATATAAAATAGACTCATTCATATTATATAATTGGTTAATAGTCCTTTGAGACACCACAACACATGAATGGTTATTGAATAAGGATGGATTCAGTTCAAAATTACTATGAAATTTTACCTAAATGTCATCATTAAAGAATAACTTTTTCAGGAATAATATAGAAATATTTCAGGATGATATTTTAGATTCATAATTAGAAAAGAATAAATAAAATTTACACTATGACTGTTACATAATTTTTAAATATTATATCCATATAAGGTATTAAATCTTAATGAAAGAAAAAATTTCATTCACCGTGAATTTTTTTAAAAAAGTTTTTTTCAATTCAAAACATTGACAATAAATTCATAATAAAAGTTACTAATATTCAAAAAAAGTCATATATATATTTTTAAAATATGATTATTAACCAAGGTATTATTGATTGTACTGAGAATTTAATTGAAAATAATTAATTTATAATTTTTCTTGTAACCAGATTATAAATAGAAATATTTTTGTGATATTTATAGAGTTAATATAGTATCATTTCAGATAGATCCCATATTAGAAAAAAAATATTATAAATTATACTTGAAAAAACATTATTATCACATTTTCCAAAATACATTAATTTAAATCCCAATATAATAACTAACACAAATTATTTATTCTATTTTAATTTTATAATTTCATACATTTCAATGATTATATAACACCTTCCAAAAAAATTTGTATATCCATGATGACATTAAAATTAATTTTTGTAACATATAGTATGTGAACCTAGTTATAAATTCCAATTATTAAGTCCAATATATTGATTCTAAACTTGTAAATTTTTTGATCAAAAATAAGATAATAATATTAAATGGAGGCAACATTCAAAAAAATAATTATGGAATAATCTATTGTCCTTTATTAGAAAAAATTTATTTTTCACATTGGAAGAAGATAAAAAATATAATGACTCCATATTTGTGATGTATTTATTAATATTTACATGATTACATTCCATGAAATTTAAACATATAGCTATATATGACTAAAAATTGTTCAATAACTCAAAAATTACTAACAAAAATGGATTTTAATAAGAAATAATATATTTTTATACGGTCTTTTTTAGAATGCCTTATGTCCCATGATAATTATAATGAAAAATGTTATATGTATATGTCATATTTCCCATTTAATTACACAATAATTTATATTATAATTATTTCATGAAACATTTAGTCAACACTTTTTTTATATTTCTTAGAATATTATTTCCATAGTAACTATCCTCCAACAGTTTCCCATAGATTTATCTTTTTTATCATTAATAAATGATTATTTTAAAGGAATAGTTTTTGAAAATATTTTTAGTCATCTATGTATTCCTTCTATTCAATATAAATCTATTTTATCATTTGGAGTTCATTTTTATAGAAATTCATATATTTCATTATAGGGGTCACAACGACATTGAGAAATCATTATTTAGCTACACCCTAAGCCTAACATTAGATATTTTCTATTGTATCATCATATTGTACATTCTTTTTTAAATGATTTCTATTTGATTTGGTCTCCAAACTATCCTTACTATAAATAAACATATCTAATAATTCACGATTTGTTTGGTATTTTTCAATATAAATAATATTATAATATGTTTTACCCTTTTAATTCAATTTATATTTCATTAAGAATAATGTGATATATATTTTTATAAAAGATTACTAATATTCTATCATTTATAATTTTATAAAATCCTGAAAACATATTTTTATTAGAGGTTCTCCAAATCCAATTTACATTTTTATTTTAAATATAATTTTTTATAGCTGCAATATCAAATAATATTTTCTATACTGTGTAATAATAATGTGACAATTCACTTATAATATTCACCTCATAGATGGGTTATAAAAGGTCCTAAATATATTGAGAACCAAAATACACATAAAAAATGGTCTTTAAATTAGTCTTTTTGTCTGAACACAACAATTTGATAGGATATAGTTGATGTTTCAAAATTACATGTTGGAGGCTCATAAGATATCATGACTTATTTTCATGATGTTTTAACTTGGTAATCTCCGTGAAAGTATGTTATAATGATAAAACATTTTAATGGTATTATATATATTTTATATTACATTACATATCTTTCCAATAATTGTTTTTTTGTACTAATACATGATATTATTGTTAATGTTCTCATAAATCGTGTAGTTTTGTCTTTGAATTAAAATTGACACATAATATTCTCTTATTGGGGTAGCAAACACTAGGTTCATTAAAAGTCATAATGTAATAAATAAATATATAAAAGAAGGATTCATCCATTCCATTTTAATAGAAACAATATACCCTTATCCATCTGATTTAAATGATCTTATTCAAGTCAATAAATTTCCCTTTTTGATTACAAGATTATTTAATTTAATAAAGAAAAACTAGTTACATTGGACATATTGGGTGATGACACATATAGGAATCAAACATGACGAGAAATAAGGTTATAATAGGACTATATTAAATATTATCATTATAGAATGTTTTTATACATTCTGGATTCATTATATTCTATATGTCTTCCAAGATGTGTTTGTTGACACTAATGATGGAATTTATATCTGTTTCTTATACCTGGCTTATGAAAATGCCACATACAGTCAAACATTAAGTGTATCAATAATATATTTCTATTATATTTAATTTCTTATAATGAATAACATTATTCCCATATTATGGGATATTATATATTATGTTAATATAGATCATTAAAATTAAATCACAAAATATTCATATTTTTAATTGTTGATTTTAAATTTTATCTATCTTTTAATTATTAACATGTTAATATACATATATCTTTTTAATATATGGTATATTAAAAAGAAAAAAATTAATATTTTGTCTCTAAATATGATTATTACAGATTAATTTATTTTCATGAGTTTTTTATTTAAAATTTAATATATTTTAATGAAATAATATGTTATTATTCATGTTTTATAAGATCAATGGGAGGATATGGATTGAGATTAAAGTCTTATGTGAAATGATAATGATATTAGTCTTTTTAAAATAAATCAATTTATTCCGGAAATTATATTATACACATATAGTATGAGACTATAAAAATATTAATAATATTCTTGGTTTGTGTGGGTTTTTTCATATGTAAAATAATAAGTTAAGGTTCATTTTATAATTATTGACTACTTAATATAATTACATATTCTTAATTTTAATATTTTTCAAAGAATAGTTATTGACAAAAAAATAAAACATCTCAGAATATTTTACGCACCAAATTGATAATCAACCCTTTCAAAAAAAATTTAATCAAGAGAAAAAACAAGACATCTTATTTTCATCAATATATAATTAAACTTGAAAAATATAATCTATCATTGTGGAACAAAAATATTCATCAAATACATTCATATATTTTTGGGGAATGTGGGTTTATTTCTATATTAGTTTATATTGTATTTTCCTTCCATGGAAATCCTAACTAGGGTAAACATAAATTTTACATTTAATTTTAATGACTAAGAGGTAAATGTGTATTAAATTAATTATTAATTTAATCATAATGGTAGTCTATAGAGAATTCAGGGTATGTTTATCATTATTTTAAGCTAATATCAGGTGATATAAATTTAATAATTAACTATCCCATTTATAAAAAACTACTATTATACATCATACCCATCATGTATAATAAATGTGGTGAAATTATAATACATAATTATTAATAATTTCTATTATCAATATCCTGGTATTTTTCTAGTAATATATATATATATATATATATATAATTTTCACCTAAATAGTTAATAATAAATATTTATCTATGTTTTTTAGTTATGATTGATACAATAGTCATGAAGAATGGTTGAAGAACCAGTATAAAGGAACAATAGATATAGGATGCATGAAAGCTTTACATGGAATGTAATGTTAAATTTCACATCGTGTGCCTGCAGTAACCTCATTGAAGGAAAAATCTGCATATATGTTGAAATGTAATGTGTGTTGGAATAAGGCGTCTTTATATGTTGTGTATTGACTGGTAGTGAGGTGCAGAGTATAACATATATTCTTTGTGTTGTAGTTAGCATGTACTTGTATTTTAAGCATAGTAGAATTAGTTGTTGGTTAATTTGTTATCTATCAAGTATATCACAATGCAACATCATTACATGTCATGTGTTGACATCCAATAGAGTAATTCAACAAGACACTAAATACACAGTGTCTAGATTCTTATATACACTGTAGGTCAAATGAAAATCTATAAATTTTTAAATGATATGTTATGTTTGTTTTATTATGATATAAAAAAAGGTATTTATCAATTCAATTTTTTTACTAATTATATTCGAAATTTGACTATATATTACATGTGATATAATACATGTCTATTCTAGGGGTATATTCATTGTACAGTAATGGAATTCAATGTGGCCATACATTATATAAAGACAATGTTATTTCACCAAATGTGAAAACACACCATGTGTGTCAAAACACATTATTTGGTGTTTTATGTTTTGTAGTAAGTAGTAGAAAGGATAATTTTTTTAATATTAAATTCCATAATTTGATTTAATGTTACACATGAAATACATATCATATTGTATCATTGAAAATTTTGTTTAATTAAATTATTTTAAAATTGCCTAAAATTTCACTATATTATTTAAATAAAAAATTAATGGATTCTTATTATGTATCAAGGGATGAATGTTGTACATAATTTATGGTAAATAAATAATTTATTAGTATTTTATTAATTAAAATATTCATATAAATTTATCATAAATATAATTTTTATAAATTAATTCTATAACTAAAAAATTAATTTGAAACATTTTTTCTAAATGATCATTATCATTGAAAATCTTATGTTTGTGATGGATTTAATTTTGTACTTTTATTAATTAGTTTATTGTTTTATGACATCTATTAAAAAATTAAATATAATTTTATATGAATCGTCCCTTCAACTTTTATTATGTACATACTCACATGTTTGTTAATTTTTTTCTAACCTTATAACCATCATGAAACTAATCACGAGTTTAGTAAAACAATCATAATTTATTGTTTGATCCTAGATATAGTGGTTAATAATACGATAAATCATAAATCTATACAAGATGATATATAGAATAATGGTAAAATAATACAACTCCAACCATCCATATTGTAACATACAGTTATTATTTTTCATTTATTCCTACAACCCTCTTTTTAATCATTGTTTGGTGGGTTTTATTTCGGGTTTCTTCAGGTTATATTTTATAATTATAAAAAATATCTATGTTTTTCTCAGTTGGAACATAGTTTTCTCAAACTATGCACCTTTACAAGGAAAACATTTTTCATCCCTACAATGGAGTTATCGACAGTTCGCGCGTGGTTTGAAAAAACATACCCCACATGGGAGAAGTCATGAAACCCATTAAAAGGGGCACATTGCTATGGTCCATGGTCCTTTGAAACTATATGGTTGTACCTAACTAACCATGCATATGGGTTTTTAATCTGAAATTTAATTTCTAAAATAGCATAACCTTCCGTTTAATGTCCCTGATGGACCAGGACGACCCAAAATCAATTTCTCCATCCAAGAGATCTCCCAGTAGCATTATTTTTCCCCTCATCACCCAACTATAAAAGGATTGAAGATAGTAAAACATTGATCGATCTTCTCCTATTTTGATTCTTCATTCCATACTATTTCTCCAATTATATCCTCTTTCCCAGTTATGGTTGATTAGAATTCCTTATTTATTGATGGATCTAACCCCCTCTATTTTGGGATATTGAACCCAAGTTTGATTCTAGATTTCTATTTTAATCAATATCTATTGGAAAATATTAATTAGGTTTTGGAGTTTTAATCTTTAGTGATTCTATAGTAGGTGCATCCATCATGATGCCAAATTTTTATTAACCCCAAACAGAATTATTTAAATTCAATTATTGATTTAAGTTTAATTTATATTATAAATGAAATTACACTGAATTTTTTCATTGAAAACCCAACGCTATTAGATTTTAGTATTTGGAAATTGAATTTGGGCATGAAATTGGGGAAACTCCCAATTCAATTGAATTGGGTTGTGGATGTCAAATTGGAAGGAAAATTGTGGATATTTAAATTGATGAATTTAAATTGGTAAATTGATGGAAATTGATTTAATTAAAAAATTGGGTTTGATTTTGGGAATTTTATTATGGGAATTGAATTGTGAAATTTAATTTTTAAATGAACTCAAAGTATTATTTTGGAAAATTTCTTTCAAATGGTTTTCATCAGAACCTTTCTATTTTATCATGGAGAAAGAATTTTTTCTGATTAATACTCAGTTTTTTTTTCAAAGGAAAATTCGATTTTTTGAAATAGGAGGATGGGATTTAAATTTTATGTTAATGTTGATTAAAATAAATATCACATAATTTATTTATATATGATAACATGTAATCCTAGGTAGTTACGGAGTTATTATGGACAAACTCACTAAGATGGGAATTCCCTTGCACTGGATTGATGCTTCGAAACTATAACATAAACTGTTCGAAAAACAATTCCCCAATGGTATATCGATATGCTATCTTTGACCAATTTCTAAAGACATGTGTACATGATGTATTAACAGTTATATATGTGTGTGAGGATCCTAGAACCGGGAAAATATCATAACTCATGGGATATGGCCATGTTTTTCCTTTGTTTATATATGAGATATAAATGAAATAGAAAAATTTTGAACTATTTTAAATTCCTTCTTATTTATATAAACTACTTTATATAAAATGTTTTAATAAAATATTTGTGTTGAAATATTCAATCAATTGAAAATTGAATCATTTCATTAATGTATTCCAATAATTTGAAATGTCAAACATTTTTTATTTTAAATTGATTTGGAAATGAAAATCTATTTATATAAAATCGAATGATCTTTATTTGGGTAATAAAAATTTGGAATCGTGTTATGGAACCCTTAGGGAGACCCTATAGGGATTTTAGCTCAAATTATTCCTATTTCATTAGGTGTCTATAGATTATCTCCTTCTACATTCAAGGAGGGGTAAATCACCAAATGGAGGTGGTTTTATATTTTTATTTGTGGGAATGGTGAGTTGTGTCCATTGTGACAAGGGTAATTTTCCCTATTTTTTTGTACTTTTATATAAAACATTGGGTTATTATACCTATTTTAATTCTAGTACACTTCTCACTATAGAGTTTATTTTATTATTCATACTATATTTTTTGCATTTACTTCTAATATTATTTTGGAATGACAGTTCCCTCAATCATTTTAATGATTCCAGGTTTTAGTCGCAAACCTGTAGGGATCAGGAACACCATTAGGTCCATGTAAGTGTCGATTTAGTTATCGGGTTACCAGAGTACACATGATGGTTTATCAAGAAGTGGTATCAGAGGTGAGGTTTATATTTTTGTCTTCATGTTAGTTTACTTTTTGTATTTTTTTGTTACATAAGACATAGTTTCGATTAGGTGCCTAACTAGCTCTTCCTATAATGAACCTTACATCACCATGGGTTGTTTGGGCAGATTTCATGGCGATTAGTTCAAGTATTTCTCCTATATTTTTTTTGGATAGTTTGGAATCCAAATCATTTTTTCTATCTATTGGGTTAATTTTCTTTTTGATCTGTTTGAGTACGAAATTTGATTACTTCACTATTTTCTACTGATGTTCTGTAGCATCGGGCCTCTGATAAGACAAGAAAATCAAATCTATGATAAGGTTGTTGATAAAATTCATTGAGTGAGTACTCTTGAAACTAGAGACTTTTGGATTCAAATATGAATATAGATTCTCAATTACAAGTGAGGTTGAATTGTAAGTTTAAAAACATTCATTTTTAACCATATGGAAAAATATATTTAACAAATTTCAAAAAGGTAAATTCACAAGAACACTTTTAATTCTACTAAACAATCTTTATAGGTTCCAGAAACATAATAAATTTTTACAAGGTTCTTGAAATATTTTTTTGGAAATGAAACTTAAAGGAATTTTACAAGGAAAGTATTCTACCTGAAAACGTATAGAATATTATTTATCAGACTAAACAAAAGTACAATAAAGTATGAAATTATTATACTATATTCCTTCATCACAATGCTGTGGAAATAAACTTGAAACAAAAAAGAAATAAGTATGAAATTTTTTAACCCAAAGATTATGGTATCCAACTACCTTGTATAAAGGTCCCTTGATTTATATTTTGAAGAAATTATGTCTCACCCACACTAGGTTAAGATGTTGATTGGAATATCAGAATCTATATTGCTACCCCCATAAGCCCTCGATCTTTAAGGTAGTTGAAACCTATTTCATACTATCCCTTGAATTCATCGATCATTAAGGTAGTCATAACCTCTATTTTCTTATGCCTGGAAGCCCTTGATTGTACATAGTAACAATCACAGTCACATAAAACAATCTAAACAAGATGTTTTTAACCGCATAAAGCATGAGAGTCTCTCTATCTCTAGAAATCACTTCAGAAACAAGTAATCTCTAGAGTGATGGAACATACGATTCTCAATAGTGAGCTCATTAAAATGAGATCTTATTTATATGCACTTCTCCAATGTTTGACCTCCTCCGTCAACAGTCATATTTCTCCTTTAATCTTGGATGGATCAGCACACGTTTCTCTCAAAAAATGGTTAGTTATAAATATATTGTGTGACATGGTTTCATAACAATTGTAAGTAAAATGTAGTTATTTATACAAATCAATTTTTCTTTGTCTAATGAAAAATTTAAATTGGAATCTAACAAATATATATTCACAGTCTATATGACATGGATATTCGGATTCTATTTTAAAAAGAATTCAGAATCTGAAATCTAAAAATTTTGAAGTCTGAGTTCCCATTAATTCAGAGTCTGAATTCTGGTGAATTTGAAATCTCAATTCTGGGGAATTTGGATTATGAATTCTAAGGTATTTGGAGTCTAGTTTCTGAGGAATTCAGAGTCTGAATTTTAGAGAATTCGGAGTTAGTATTTATGGGAATTTGAAGTCTAAATTTCATATAATTTGGAGTCTCAATTTCAGATAATTCAGAGTCTAAAATTCAGGAAATTTCAGAGTCTAAATTTCAGAAAATTCGGAGTCTGAATTTTAAGGAATTTAGAGACTAAATTATGGGGAATTTGGAGTCGGAATTTCAGTTAATTCAGAACCTGTAAACAGAATACTCTATATCCAAGGAATTATAAGAATTATAAGTGTTATATATGAAACTAAATTTTACCGTAATAATAAAATGAGTTATATTTAGAGGGATTATAAATTTAAAATTTAAAGCATGTGTAATATTTAAATTTACATTGAGAATGGAGATTCTCCTTAGAGAGTGGAAATTTTCCTTAGAGAATGATCCTTAGGGAAAATATAATTTCTAAAAAATAATCTGTTTGTGATTTTTAAAACATAGAGGAATGGAAAATTCTTAAGGAAACTTTATTGACTCGAAAATCTTCCCCTTTTTGGATAGCATAAACATCCTTGAAAAAAAGAATATAAAGACTAATATTTTTTACTTTGTGAACATAAAAAATGTTATCTCTCTTTAATTATGAATCATGTTGAATATGACTAACTCCCCCATAGGTTTTGAAATCCATAAGGATCATATTCTTGACATCTTTAAAGATATTTTTATTTTTTTCATAAGGAATATGTTTTTAGATAAAATCCATTTTAGATAGACTCCCCTTTACTTGGAGAATTTTCTTTATTACATATAATTCATTTAATCAATCTTTTGTACCCATTTGTTATTTTTAAAAATAAATAAATGGATTAGAAAAAATTAATATAGTACATAAAATATTAGTACTATAAAACAAACATACATAGAACAACCAAAATTTCATTATGATTGAACGAATTTTTACAAGTTAAAAATATATAAAATGATCAGATTACAAAATAAATTCATCTTTTCTATATTTGAAATTAAATTCTTTGCAATGCTTTCAAGCTTCTTAAGCCTTTTATGATGGTCATCAAAGTATGTGAGAATTTGGCCTCATTCCTCATTTTTATTCTCTAGAGCTTTGATCTTTTCATCCTAATAATTTTGGATTTCAGCCTTATTCTTCATAATATCTTCTATCTTACTGAACTATTCCTCAAACTCTATTCTGAGATCCCTTTCCCTCTTCAAATTTATATCAAATGAATTCTGTTTCTCATAGTGATCCTTTACTTCCTACTTTTGAATTGTTTGTTCAAGATTGAGCTTCTCGTCAAAACATGATGTAAGGTCTTTGATCTTGTCATCTTCACTATCAAAATCATCCTTGACATTGTCTTGAAAGTCATAAAATATATTTTTCTCTCGAATTTTATTCCATTACCTCTTTTTAATTTCCAGGAATTAACTCTTATGAGATTCATACCCAATGAAAAAAGATTTGAAATAATCCTCATGCCTGATGAACTTATCCAAAAGTGTACAAAGAGAATCCGATTTCTGATTTAACGAGTGATGAAGCATCTGGAACCTTGAGTCTATACATAGAAAATATGTAATGGAATCAACCAACTAATTCAATGATTTTACCACAAAGTCATATCCCAGAGAGGATGATTCTAAATCAGATTCTCCAGTTATTGATGATTTATTCTCTATCTCTTTATCTTTTCTCTTTAACAAAGCACCAACATATTTTTTGCCACTACAGTTTTCTTAAGTGTATCAACCAACATGTTTTTCTATTATTAGAACTAAAATGATATCTTATACTTTTGTAAATTTATGTTGATTATCTAATAGTGTAACTATTATTTCTTATTTTCCATTTTCTTTTCCTGGCATCTTCCACAAGGTCATCTTTTTGAACCATTTCATGATTGCAACTATCTTCTTTAGTTGGTCTGTTTACTTCTTCATGACCCGCTTCTTCTTTTCCTAGGGTCGAATGTTTTGATGATTCATCTTGAGAAGTTCAGATTGATGATTTCTTAGAAGTAATATTCTCCTCATAATATTCATCAACCATTATTATGAAATAATCGGTGTTATTTGCATATTCTTCTTGTTCTCATTCATCTTCCACATCCTCTTCTTGCACAATTTGATCATCTTATTCAGGTTTCAGAATCACCCTTTTCTTTCCCAGAGTGTATATAGGTACCGGTTCATGGAAAAATGTTTATGGTACCTAAAGATGCTCATAATATTTCTCATTATCCTCGAGAAGATATTGAAGAATCTCAGCTTCAGACATTTTCTTCCTTTTATTCTTCTCATTTTCTTGTTTCACAAATTCCTCACCAGCCTCAATTTTTAATGATTTTTCCTCAGAATGATGAAATCCAAAACTAGGCTCCCCTTCCTTCCTATTCATCTTACTCATCTCCACATGGAAACCAATTCATCCGTATAGGCCTTTTTCTTCTTATATTTTGGCGGTGTTGATTGGGTTTCCTGAAATGCATGTGCTTTTTCTTTCACTTCTGGTTCCTTCACATATCTATTATTCCCACCTTTATTGTAAGTCTCGGCTACTCACATATACCATGATAAATCTTCTATTTTGGATTCATATAAATCATAAAATTCTCTATATTCACTATAGAATCCAACCTTCATCCTTCTCATTGTATCATCACTAAGCAACATAACTTTGAAATTTATTGGATTTGAAATACAAGGAATTTTGAATGAATCACGACAAAGAACTATGAGCTTGGTGGGAATATATGGATACATAATAATATAAGAAATGATGGTTCTAGTCTAGATATTTGAAATTGTAAGAAAGATATACTCCAGAAGCTTAATTTTCCAAAGGTTCACCTGAAAATCAGGAATATAAATGTCACTTTTCATCAGGGTATCCTTATCCCATTTTCTCGAAATGATAAATCCTTGAACACATAACTCGATAATCTTGAAATTTGTATAATGATGGATGATATTTTGTGTCTTCAGTCATGACAAACCATGACACTCAATAGCCTTCTCCACATCAAAACTTCCTAAAAAAATCTGGTAGCTTGTGGGTGTAGAATTCAGTTTCTCCCTCATAAAGAATTTCAATGATATTAGCAGCCACACTAAAATAAAAAAAATATTTTCCCCATAACTCTTGAAAGAAAATGTTACTTTTCTATATTGAACAAAAAAACATATATTCTCATAAAATTTTACCTGCAACTGTGGATACACTGGATCCTTCCCCTTTGGTTTTGATACACACAGACTCTCCCAACCATTCAATTTGATATTATTTGAAATAAGAGAATAATATTTGAAAACAAACTTTGAATATACTAACCTTCCCCTCAAGATCATACATTCAAATATTTCTTTTACAGATGATATTTTCTTCTTTGGAGATGCTTCCAAAGACATTCAGATTGGAGGAAACCAGAAAATTCAAAATAATTCTTATGTTAGGTAGCATTGTTTCATCATGATAAAGCATGACCACCGATGTGGGACAACCATAGGGGGGCTTTTATATAGTTATTTGAGGAGATGGTTCATATTCCCAAAAGATCCAATATTTGAAATAATCTTGATCTGATCTAATGGTTGAGATGAAAAAAGGATTTGGTAGGTTCTGATCATTTGACATTTTAATGTTCATAATTTGGATTTAAGGAAAGGGAATCCAAAAATTTTCTTCAAAAAGACAAAAATAACAACAAGTAAAATTGGATTTCAAATATTTATGTTAATAAACATACCTTCCAGATTTCTAGGAAAAATATTAGTAATAAGGAAATATTTTCTTGAAAAACATTATATTATGAAAAATTTAACTATGAATATTTTAAATAAGAAAAATATTCTAACTATGAAAAAAATTTGACTAAGAAAAAAAATTTGGTTATGAAAAAAATTTTGACAACGTAAAAAATTTTATTACAAAAAATTTTGATTATGAAAAAATATTGTCTACAATAAAATTTTAAACAAGAAAATGTACTCCCCCTATGAAAATGAGTTTCTTACTATTAGGAGATAGTATTAAACAATAGTTTATTATGTAATCTTACCTTACAATTATCATGACTATATTTTGTTTAATTTATTCAAATCTATCGGATGGTAAATATTTAGTGAAAAAAAACTGCAAGTTGATCTTGTATTCTGATAAACTAAAAAATGTTATCTCCTTTAAGTGTTTGATCCCTAAGAATGTGATACCTAATATCTATATGTTTTACACTGGAGTGATGAGTAGGGTTTTTACATAGGGAAATGGAACTAGTGTTATCACACACCATCTGTGTTTTGGTAAGTGTCATGTCATGGTCTATAAGTGTGTGTTTCATCTACAACACTTGAGCACAAAAACTTCCAACTTCTATATATTCAGCTTTAGTGGTTGAAATAGATACTGAGTATTTATTTTTTCATAACCAAGAAACAACGGAATCTCTTAAGAAATGACAAATTTTGGATATACTTTTCTTATCCATTCTAAATCCATAAAATTCAGCATCCAAAAAACATTTTAAAACCAAATCATTTCCAGATGTATAAAAGAGTCCCAAATCCATGGTTCCCTTTAAATAGAAAAAAACCTTTTCACTATTTTAAATTGATATTCCTTAGGATTTGATTGATATCATTCACATAACCATAATGAAAACATTACGTCTTGAATACTAGCTATCAGATATAGTAGACTTCCTTCCATACCTCTAAATGGT
Source organism: Viscum album (assembly GCA_963277665.1). Classification (NCBI taxonomy): domain Eukaryota; kingdom Viridiplantae; phylum Streptophyta; class Magnoliopsida; order Santalales; family Viscaceae; genus Viscum; species Viscum album. The sequence goes on from OY728161.1 coordinate 634,260,647, forward strand.
GTTTGATCTACTAGTTTACCAGCTTCATCAAGATCATGTGAATTTGAGGTACTAATTGGAGTACTTATACTTTTAGTGTTGTCATATCCATAATTTTTAAGAAGATATTTAATATACTTATGTTGAGATATATAATTTCTTTCTGGTTTTTTATAAATTTGGAAACCAAGGTAAAATGTTTACTCACCCATCATAATCATTTCAAACTCATATTTCATTATATTTAAAAACTTATTGGTTAAATATTGCTATGTTAAACTAAATATAATGTCATCAACAAAAATTTGAACAATCACAACAATTTTCTAATCTTTCATTAAAAGGGGTTAGATCATAAATCCCCTTAATATAATTTTTTTGTAACCAAAAATCATATAAGTCCATCGTACCTTGATCTAGGGGCTTGTTTAAGTCTATATAAAGACTTGGTATGTTTGAAATAATGTTCAGGATGTTTTTTATAATGAAAACTAAGTGGTTGTTTAACAAATAATTCTTATTGAACATATCCACTAGGGAAAGCACATTTTATATCCATTTGAAAATTTTTGTAATCAAAAAATGTTGTAAATGCAAGTTAAATACAAATAGATTCATGTCTAGCTACTGGAGCATAGGTTTCATCATAATCTATTTATGTTCTTTGATTATATCTCTTATAAACTAATCAATTTCTATTTTTTACAATGATTCCATTTTCATCACACTTATTTATGAAGACAAATTTTACTCCAATAACAATAGTTTCTTTAGGTCTTACAACTAGGGTCCAGAATTTGTTACTTTAAAAGTCATTTAGCTCATCCTACGTGGCTTTAATCCAATCATCATCCCCTAAATCTTCATCATAGATTTTTTTCTAAATGGAAAAGGAATTCTAGGTGTTCTACTTAATTTCTTAAGGAACGTCTAGTCTTTACAGGTTGGTTACCATCACCAATGTTACAATCACTAGGATTATTCTTAAGAAACAACTAATTTGGGTTTTATAAAACATATTCATCATCATATAGTAGAAAATATTCTGGGGTAAATTCTTTAGAAATATTTTCTTCAACATTTTCCTTATCAGGATGATTTTTTGTCAATGGTTGATGTTCAATTTATTAAAACACATACAAAGATGTTGGTTAAGGTTGTTTAAAAACAAAAGGATCAGTTTCATCACATTTAACATGTAGTATTTCTTCAAAAGGATAATTATTTTTTATTAAAAACTCTATAATCCATAGAAGTTGTGGTGTAGCCTGTAAAAATTTCTTTATCAGATTTGGGTGCTAATTTAGGTATATTATAATTACTATTCATAATGAATACTTTGCAAACAAATACATTGATGTTGGAAAATCTAGGTTTTCTACCATTCCACAATTTTTTAGGAGTTTTGTTAAGAAATTGTCTAATTAAAACTCAATTTATAGTATTTCAAGAAGAACTTATAGCATCATCCCAAAAAGTGTTTAGCTATAGTATATTCACACCACATGTTTCTAGTTATCTATTGAAAAATAAAATTTATTCTTTAAACAACACCATTATTTGGATGAGTTCTTTGTGCAGAAAAGTTATGAGTAATCCCTTTCTTACTTAAAACAAGTTTCAAAATTATAATTTTCAAAATTATAATTTTCAAATTATCCTCCATGATAACTATGTATAGTTATCAATGGATGGTTTTTCTCATTTCGGGCTCTAAAAATTTTGAAATAATAAAAATAATCATATTTCTTTTTTTGAAAATATACCAACATAAATCTAGTGTAATCATCAACTTAAACAAATAGATAATATTTTCCTCCAATGCATCCAATTTGTGTTTGACCAAAAAGATCCATATGAAGTAAATGTAATGCATAGGAATATGAGACTTCACAAATTTATTTAAAAAATAATTTATATTTCTTACCATATTGAAAAGGATCACAAACTTTTGATGAATCATAATATATGCTCTGGTACATCGTTAACTATTCTATTTTTTGGTGGTTTATATTTGTTCCTATGATTACAGTTTCACAAACATCTATTCCATAACCAATATTGATCATCTTTTGCACTGAGTCAAGATATATCTTGTCTATTAAGGTCTTATAAGTTTAGTGTGTATACATTCTCTTTCTTATGGGCTGAAAGAATAAACTCTTCCTTGGAATTGTTTACTAATCATTTGTCATTCCTAAAATTCGCAAGGTTACCTTCATCAAATAATTATCTTTTTCTAATGAGGTTTTTCTGAAGACCTTTAACAAATAATACATTTTAAATTAATGTTTTTGAATAAAAACAATGTTACCTATGCCAAAATTCTCCAAAATAATTATCTATGGAAGATACTTTTCCCCCTTTTCGTATTGATAACCTTTTCTAAGATGTTTTTGTGAGAAATCGTATTCCATGATGATCCACTATCCATGGTCCATGTATTTCTTTTGGTACATTCTTTATTTTCGTGGAAATGATAATGTTAGACTTTCAGAACCCAAACATTCTTGAAATCAGAAATTTCATAAAGCAAGATATTAGGTATCGACGTTTTCCTAGAAAAATAAGCTTTATGAAAACCTAAAGACTGGGTTTTATATAAAAAAATCACAATGACCACCACACTAACATTTAATGCCGAATATAGCACATTGAGGAAAAAAATAGTTATTATTGAAAACTGGTTTAGAATGGGTATAACAATATTAAGAATGATTCATTGTAGGTTGAATGTTTTCCTTGAGTTTAGAATTTTCATTCTCAAGAATTTTTGTAAACCTAGAAACCTATTCATAAGAAGGTAATGTATTATCTTTAGATGAGGAAGATACCTAATTTGAGGATTCATAGTATATATAAATATTATAATTTTCATAGAAATATAAATTAGTGATAGATTTGGAATTGTGTATCTTGTCTATTAAACAATGATTTTCAATGGGTAATTCGACTAGTAGACAAATATTCTTCTGAGTAGAAGATTCATACTCTGTGGATTCATCAGAAGAGTCACCACTACCGGCACATTATGTGTCATTGGATTTTAAAACATTCTTATCTTTTGACTTGTAATGCCTCTTTCAATTCCTCTCATAGTGATTTTCATTTCTATACTTTTTCTTAAGCATAGTACAATGTGGCCTTTTATACCAAGATCTTTTGCATTCATAGAAAGTGACATCCGATCATTTCTTGTATTTTATTTTATTCTTCTTAAATCTATACTGAATGTATTTCTATCCCACTATCATGTTGACCCTTCGAGCAAGATTGGATAATACATTTTCAGAATGTTCACTTTCACTAGATTCAGATAAAACAATGACTTTCCTATACTTAGATCTTATAACCCTTTCAAGAGTATTTAAATTATTAGTAGTAAATTCTATAATACCATTTTCATTTTTCTTCTTATTTAAATTAGAATATCTTTACATTCTTGTCTCTTGTTGAAGAAGAGTTCAAAAAACATCAACAAGAGTAATTTGAGATACTCTATTATTCCCATTAATAGCTGTTTTTCCTAGATTCCCACTCATTAGGCATGAAATTTATAATCTTTTACACAAGAGAATAATCATATAAGCCTTTCTGACCCATTGATTGTAAGATGTTAGAAATTTTCATAATCCTTTTTTTTATTCATTCTAGTTCTCTATAGGGAAATAATAATCCATGATATTCTTCTCTAAGGAAAGCTCTTCAAGTCTCAATCACAATGGATGTACCAAAATGTGTAACTTCTAAATCCTTATAAATACAATTTTCAGATTCACAAGAAGAAACTTGACTATATATATTCCTCATCATGGAACACAACAATGTATTACATACCTTGTAGTTTAGTAGATATTCATACTTTTCTTGATTGGTAATGGTATTGACTTCCTTGTCAGGAATCTTGTAATCTTTGGTAAGCATTACAAAATTGTCTACTCCAGTATTTATAATGAAATTCTTCATATGATCTCGCCAATACCCATAACCATTACCCTCTAATATAGGTTGTCTAGTTGGATTTAGATTTCCAATCTAACCTAAATTTAGTCCTTCCATTCTAAAAAATATATTTCCACAATAACTTGTTAATATTAAATTTTTATAAACAAAGATAGAAAAATTCCTAAGCAATGAAAAACTTTAGAACAAAAAAAACATGATCAAGAAAACATATATATTAATATAAGAATTTTAGAGACCTCCTCTGATACCAATTGTAGGATCAAAATATGATTGTAGATTCTCAATTACAAGAGGGGGTGAATTGTATGTTTCAAAACATTAGTTTTTAAACGTAATGAAAACTATGTTTAAAAAAGTTAAACAAGTTAAATTAACAAGACCTATTTTAGTTCAACTGAATAAACTAACTAGGTTCTAGAAACAGAAGAAAATTTTATAGGGTTCTGGAAATATGGTTCTGGAAATGAAACTAAAGGAGAGTTTACAAGGAAAGGATTCTATCTTAAAGCCTATGGAATTTTACTTATCGTAGTATACAAAAGTAGAAGAATTTATAAGAAGATTATACCTTCTTCCTTTATCAAAATTCAGTAGAAACAAACATGAAACAAAACATGTAATATGTATGAAATAATTTAACCCAAATTGTATGGTATCCAACAACCTTGGATAAAGGTCCTTTGATTTATACATTCTAGAATGTTTTCTTACCCACACTAGGGAAAGTCCTCGATAAGAATATTGGAATCTTTCTTACTATCCCCGCAAGCCCTCGATCTTTAAAGCAGTCGACACATATGCCTTTTTATCCCTCAAAGTCCTCAATCTTTAAGGGAGTTGGAACCTATATCTTCTTATCCACGGAATCCCTCGATTGTACACAACAATAATCAGAGTCGCATGATGCAATCTGAATAAGATGTTCAAAACCACACAAACCATGAGAGTCACTCTCTCTAGAAATAACTTCAAAATCATGTAATCTGTAGGGTGATGGAACATGTGATTCTATATAGTGAGTCATTTAAATGATTTCTTATTTATAGGAACTTCTCCAACCATCGACTTCCTCCTCCAATGGTCATATTTTTCCTTGAATAACAGCGGGACCTATACATGTGTCACTCAAACAAAAATTAGTTAGATACATATTGTACAACATCATTTCACAACAAGTTTAAGGAAATGAAAGTTATTAGACAAATATATTTTTTTGAGTCATAATCAAATAGAATTTAGAATCCAACCAAATAAATATTCAGAGTCTATAAGACATGGATATTCAGATTCAGTTTTACAAAGAATTCAGAATCTGAAATCTAAACATTTCATAATATTAATTCCCATGAATTTGGATTCTGAATTTGGAGTAATTTGGAATCTGAATTCTGAGGTATTCAGAATCTAAATTCATAAGAATTTGGTTTCTGAATTATGAGGAATTCGATGTTCTAATTATGAGGAATACAAAGTTGAAATTATGAGGAATTTGGAGTCTGAATTCTGATGCATGTGGGTTCTGAATTCTTAGGAATTGAGATTCTTAATTTTATAGAATACAGAGTCTTAATTTCATATAATTCAGAGTCTAAATTTCAGAGAATTCGGAGTCTGAATTTCATATAATTCAGAGTCTGAATTTCATGGAATTTTACGTGTTATTTTCAAAGAATTAGGAGTCTAAATTTTAGTGAATTCAAAGTCTAAATATCAAAGAATTTAGAGTATGAATTTCATAGAATTCAGAACCTAAAAATATAATAGTCTATATCCAAGGAATTATTTGATTCCAACATTTTAGATATGAAGATGAATTTTACCATAGTAATAAAATGAGTTGTATTTAGTGGGATTATAAAGGGAATAAAGAAAACAAAGGTAAGAATAAAATTATCTTAGAGAATGTAAATTTTCCTTATAGAATAAAAATTTTCCATAGAAATGTTTAATGAGTCAATAGAGTCTAATTGAGGTGATTGTGTGTACTACAAGAGCTATGGGATAAGAACTACCACCAGTTACCATTTAGCCTCTAAATATGGATCCTTAAAGTGAGGTTCTCCTATTTAGTTCTTAAGAGTCCATTTTATAGAAGCATGCACTATTCAAAGGATCAAATGTTCCTTAAGAGGTTGATAAATGGTTGAGCAAGATTGATTCATTATTTTCATTCATGGATAAACCCATGAGATCCTTTTTATGTGTGCCTCCTACTTGTAAAGAGGACAAAGTAGGATATAGTGGGACATGATGGTGACATAGAAGAATCATGTGAGCTTAGCATGGAAAAAATTCAATGTTATTTTCACCAATGAGTTATATCCAGATTTGATGATGTTTACCATGTTTTCAAACTTGAGCTGGCTGAAAATTCTAGGAGAGAATATGAAAACCATTTAGTGGGATTGTTTAGATTTCCACTAAGATAATATATAATGAGAAGATGAAGGACAGATGTTTCAAGTTGGGGAATTGAGTAGATATACATTCTCATGTTTTCTTACTGACAATACCCTCTTATGCTGATGTGGTGGATAGTGAAATAATAGTTGAAAAATAACATGGATGGAATGTCAGGGTTGTAGGGAGTTTATTTCTCTTCTAATAAAAGTGAATGTTACTTCAAAAAACATATAATGCATGATGATTCTCGTGGTGGTTCTTGATAATATGTTCATTCTAATCGTCATGTAGTTCTTGGATGAGGTCTGTTGATTTGTTACCAGGGTGGAATGTTGGGGAATTCAATGACTATTTTCACCGAGGCACCCAAGATATGTAGCTCATATGGACAGGTGGGACACCTATAGATGTTTTTCCTTATCTCTTACACTTCTTGTAGTGTCACAATAACATCAGATACTTCTAAAAATATTGATAAATTATATGCTTCCAGGAAAATAGAATTCTGTATATAAAAATCTGGAATGAATCATATTCGTGTTATGGATGTCTCTCAATAGGAAGCATATACAGGTCCTATGACAATAATAGGTACCATCACTATATGTTTTTCATTAGTTTCCACTTTATTTGGTACTATTTCATCTCAATCATTTATCTCAACAATGTTGTCAATATCCTAAATAATCCTACGATGCATTTTTCAAATGTGATCGATATTACTATACTATTTGGAATAAACATAGATTAGGATATTCATAGTCCATATTGTGTTTTATCTCCATCGGATGTTAATATTTCATTGATTTTTCTTGTACTTAGCATTAACCAACTTGATTTCATATTCAATATGGATTGGATCATTTCTAATAAATCTTGAATTGATTGTAATCTTTTATTTTACTTCTTTATATAACCTGAAGGGTTTAGCTCTATCGTTCAAGTAGAATTGGACCCAAGGTTGAGTAGAGTAAGGCCTCATTAATAGAGTTGGGGAATGTGATATATATATTTTTTACTTTGGTGTATAGAAGGGATATTTCAGTGTTGATCTCCCTACACTTGTTGTTGATTTTAAAAATAATATTCTTTTGTAATTCTCTAGGTTTCCACCAGTAATAGAGGTGATTTTTTCTATCAACATAGTACCAGGTACTTAATCAGTGTCTATTTCATATTACCTAATGGTACCAGATGAATTAAAATAGATGAATACTCATTTGGATTATCTTATAGTGAAATGATTTATATTCCCATGTGTGTACCTTAGGCGGTGCCTATTCTCTTGCTTCTGAATACTAACGGTTCACTCGACCATTTTATTGATTATCGAGAACTCAATAGAGTCATGGTAAAGTACTAACATCTGTTTCCGTAGATTGATGATCTGTTTGATCAATTGTAAGGGGATACATTGTTCTCAAAGATTATCCTTTGATCAGGTTACCATCAATTGAAGATAAAAGAATATGACATTCATAAAACTGCCTTTGAAAGCAATTACAACCATTATGATTACTTTCTCATGTTTTCGATCTAAAAAATAGTCATTCATTTCTGATGGATTTAATGAAAATTATTTTCCATTAACATGTAGATACCATTGTGGTAGTCTTCATGGATTAAATTCACATTTAATCTATCTCGGATGAGGATCATGTGAATCATCTAATAATTGTTCTGAGTTTGTTGAGAAATCACTGACTTTATTTCAATCTATAAAAATGTAATTTCATGATTCAATAAGTGAGTTATTAGGATAAAGAGTTTTTAAACATGGTATTTCATTGACCATTTGAAGGTGAAATCTATTCTGTCATGTGAGAAATTGTAAATTGCGTTCAATATTCAAAGCTTATAAGTTCTAGCTGGGTATTATCGCGGTCTCATTAATGACTTATCAATGTTATCTTCTATGATGACTGATCTAAATAAAAAGGGATTAATTTCTTCATGGGATAAAAATTTCCAAAATTCCTTCATTGATATGAAACATCATTGGACTACTTATCTTGTGTTGAATATTCCTGAGGCCAAGCGGGGTAATATAGTCTGTTGTGACACATCAGGATTAGGTTTTGGTTATGTTATTATGTAGGGTAATCTTGATGTTTCTTATGAATCTCAACAGTATACCACATGAGAGTAGTTATCCAACCTATAAACTTTAACTGGATGATGTGATGCATGCACCTAAAATTTGGAGACCTTAACATTACAGATAAAGGTTTACTACTTATTCTGGCCATAAGAGCTTCAGTTGTGTATTCTCTAAAAAATATTTGAATCTCCACCAGAGAAATTGGGTGGAATACAAGAAATCTTTTGAATTTGACATCACCTATACCCCATGGAATTGTAATGTCATCTCAGATATTTTAAAAATTATACAACTAATCTCACCTATAAAAGAATCATCAGATGAGTGGAACTTGATGGACCTCTTTCAAAATTTCAATAATGGTGTCAGGGAATTAAAGGAAAATGTTTCTTTGTACATTTTCCAATAGAAACCCACTTTTATCGAGATCATCCTTCTCTATCAGTAGCTTGATGATGAGTTCAATATTATTAGATACTCTTTTTATTGTGGGGAGACAATTACTGAGTGGTCGTTCTCTGAAGAGGGGTTTTTAAGCTACCATAATCACTTTGTTTGTGTAGTTAGTGTTATGTATACTTGTTATAGGGGATTTCAATAATTCCTAATGGTTTATGATCCCAGGAACCATGATGATGTTTTATAAAATGTGGCATCAGTTATAGTGTCTAGGAATGAGGCAGGGCTTTACTTAATTTTTCTATCTTTGTTACACATTCCAATAGGTTATGGTTGAGCACCAAAAACTGTCAGGTTTTCTTTAGCCACTTCTAGGGAAAACATGGAAGTGGGATGAGAAGTCTATAGAAATTGTGTCTGGGTTTTCTATACTTAGAGAAGGAATAATTTAATATTGGTTATGATCATTTAAGTACCTAAATAGTCTCACATTATACCCATTCATCATACAACTGAAGTTGATGAGTTGGAAAAACTCTATTAGAAAGAGATTGTTCATTTTCATAGAGTTCTGACTGCTATATTTAGTAATAGGTATCATTGGATCACTTATTGCATTTTGAGAGGCCCCTAGGGGAAATGGGATCTTAAGTAAATTTGAGAACATCAAACCATACATTGTCAGATGGCCAAATATAAAAAAACTATAAATATTCTTGAGGATATTCTCCACACTTCTATTATTGGTGTTGGTGGGGCTTGGAATGATTATTTGTAACTGGTTGAGTTTTATTATAACAATATTTACCATTCTATGATCATAACAGATGATTTTAAGAACTTTTATGGCCTCACTTTTAGATATATATTGTGTTGGTCAGATATTGGAGAATTTTATATGGTTGAACTTGGATTCTTCTAATAGATTATTAAAATGGATGAGTTGATAATTCATATGATATTTACCACGCAGAGCCGGTACAATTATTTTTTTGATCATCATCGTAGCCCATTGGAATTCCTAGTTGGGGACTAGGTGTTCATGAATGTTTTCACACTTGTGGGGTTATCGATTCCTTAGGAAGAAAGAGATAAATTCTCTTAATTTTTTGGGACATTGATAGGTTTTTTGGAATATCCAGAAACATTCATATATTTATCACTTCCACCGCCTCTGACATTGATGTATAACATGATCTGTGTGTTTTAGCTACGAAAATATATATTTGGTCCATCTCATGTTTTGGCTGGAGTTATCTTTAGGTTGAACTTGATTTATCTATGATAAAATTTCTATTTAGGATAGTTTATTCTGAAACCAATGTACTTCAAGGGGGGAAGATACTATTGGTTAAGATGTTATGTCATCACAGTTCTGATTTTCATGATATATGGGAGAGAGATACACTTATGAGAGGGTAGTGGCATCATATTTTTGGCATGGTAGCCTACCATTAGGCATTCTAGATATAGAACATTTCTATAGAGGGGTAATGTAACAAATGGTTACTATTTTAATGTATTTATAAACCCTTATATTTAATCCTTTTTTGGGGTATAATTTGGGGTTTTTTAGTTGATATTTATATATTTTTTAGTTTTCTAGGATGTGTACAGTGGGAATCCAGTTTTCCAAAATTGTGCATCCTCTCAATGAAATTTTTGTAATCCCAGACAATAGCATTTTTTATGATTGGCACATGGTTTGACAAAACTTTTCCCCAATATAGGAGAAATAATGAACCCCTTTAAAAGGGGAGCACAATTTATCTAAATCATGTGGCTCTACCCAATTAACAATGATCATAATATTTTTAATCTGAAATTTAATTTTTGAAACACCTAAACCACACTTTTAAGGTACCAAATGTACCTAGACATCCCAAAATCAATTTCCCCTTCTAAGAGACCTCGAAAAAGTATTTTTTGGCCCCTGTTCACCCTCATGATGTATATTGATGCTTGGATAATGATGTTTTATCTTCTCACAGTTCATTTCATCTTCATGTTCCGTTTCTCCAACTCTCTCCTCAATCAACCCTATGGTTTCATAGATCTTATTATTGATTAGAGAATATAATACCCTATATCTTTGGATCATAAACCTGTGTTTGAATTTATGTTTCCATTTTCATTGTTATCCACTGGGAAAACCCCATTTAGGATTGGAGTTTCAAGATTAAGAAATTCAGAGGTATGTGGTTCTTCATGACATAGAATTTTTATTATCCCCAAATTCGATGATTTAATTTAAATTTTTTATTTAAATTAAATTTATATTGTAAATTAAATTGATTTTTCTTTATTTATTATCAACTGATTACCATTTAATTGGAGGTTTTATAAATTGATTTTTTTTCATGAAAGTATAAAACCCCAATTCAATTGATTTTGTGTGTGATTGTGAAATTGATGGAAAACTATAGACACTAAAATTATTGAATTTAAATTGTGAAAATGAAGGGAATTTTTTCAATTAAACTGTTGAATTTAATTATGTGATTTTTTTGCAACTGAATTGATAATTTATTTAAAATTATTCTTTCGAAAAAATGCATTAAAATGGATTTGATAAAAATTATTTGGTTTTATTTTTGAAAAGGCATGATTTTTATTAAAAACCATTTTTAAGTGGAAAATTATAATTTTTAAATAGAAAATTTTGTTTTAAATTTGTTTTATGTCTTCATATAATAAATTACACATCATGGAATTGTATTAGAATAAATTCAAGATTCGGTAGTCAGTGAGTTATTAGGGAAAAACATGCTAGGATGAGAATTCCCCAGCACTAGATTGACACTCTTCAACTCCAAAATAAACCATTTGGAACATTTTCATCCATAGTGGGAGGTGGACGATTCCTCTATGACTAGTGTCGAAGAATGTGTGTATATATTCCCATTGTCATTATATATGTATGTGAGGATCCATGAACCTAGAACTATATTACTTCTTTATCGATGATCATTTTTCTATCCTTTTTATATATGAGATATAAATGTATGTCAATGATAGTGAACTCTTTTGAATAGATTATTATTTATATAAATAGTTTTATATAAAATATTTTATAAATCCATTTATTTAGAAATATTCCATTAGTTGAAATGTGAATCCATTATTTTTAAGTATTTTCATCATTTAAAATCTAAATCATATTTTTTTTAAATATAATTTTTAAATTAAATACATATTTTTTTAAAATTGAAATTTAATTTTTCATTAATTAAATGTTATCACATTAATGTGTAATCCTTTATGAGTCCCTACATAGATTTTAGATAACACACTGCATTTTCCATTTGGTGATTTTAGATAATATCCTCCTAGGTTCGAGTAAGGGTTATGGGCCACGTGGATGTGGTTCTGAATATTGATCTTGGGACTTGGTGTGTCTTTCCATTTGGTTCATGGGTGATTTTTTCTATTTTCTAGTACATTAGGTTGTTATAGACGTTTGAATTTTGGTACGCATCTCTCTATGGTGTTTCTTTTTTATGAATATTGACTTATATGTCTTTACTTCCGCAATGATTTTGGAAAAACCATTCCTCATTAATTTTTTATGATATGAGGTGAAAGTAACCATCCCATAATGATTATAAACACCCTTTTTCTGTGTAATTACTCGCTCAAATATTAGATTACCAGGGTACCTAGGATTGTTCATGAAATATATTCCCAATATGTTTTTCTTTGAATTAATGTTGATTAATCATGGTTGATAACCCAAACAGTAATCAATATATAAGGAACATATCAAGATTTTAAATTTGTTTGTGAAATTATACTTAATATTTGAGTGAAGCATAGTTTATATATATGAGTTTATCATGATCACATAAGGTAATTAAATAAAATCCATAATTAAATACAATCATATAATATTCAAAAGATTAATTTTATATAGTTTATAAAATTACTTATGTATGTTCCATCTGAAAGTAATTAAGAATTTATAAATGATAAAATAATATGGTATAAAAAATTAACATGCTAAAATTATTTTATCAAATATAGTTAATTATTAATGTATTTTCATTTTAATATTAACAATCTTCTGATGGATATAACAAAGGATAATAACTCATGTATTAATTAAAAATCCCTCAACTATAATATTTTGTAAAAAAACATACCATTACCTAATTGATAATTCATATATTGTTCAATGAGATATTTTAGACCCCTTATGATACATTAAATTATCATTGAGGTTAAATGATAATATTAGTTATAATTGACCTAGATAGCATAATGGGATGATTATCAATGAAAAACATGATCTTACATAGAGGAATGTGATGATGAAATTCACATATAAAATTTTTTAATTGGTGATTATACAAAATTGGTAAATGTGTTTGTGTGTTAATGTAGTTCATATAAAAATCCTATATAAGTAAATTCAAATAATATGACAAGACCTCTATCCGAGTTACTTAAAATGAAATATGGATCCCTTTCACTTCCCTATCATGTGACAAGATATTTTTTATATATTGGATTAGGTTGTTTGTATTTGATAAAATTGTAGGATTATTTCATTAACATTTAATTTTTTCATATATGGTAACAATGGAAATGTACTGATTTCATCAATATTTTTTAAAATAATGTTATGCAATTTGACTATGGAATCATTTTGATCCTTTTTGATACAGATAATGTCCATATATGTTTTAATATCACATAGATTTTTGAGTATAATCATGTATTTTTTCTATGAGGACGCTTTCTATAAGTGTTATAATACCAAATACATAATTATCCATATTAAGGTGTGAATATGTGTGAGAAGGATGTTGAAATAGGGAATATTGTGGTTTCATTAAATGTTCTTTCATCGTTATGTAAACTCTGTCCAAAAAGATGAATTATAAATATAAGGACATTTATGAATAAAATATGTGGACTTTTTTATATGAAAATGAAAATTTGAATGAAATTTAGTAGATAAATAATATGTTCATGAAATTATACGAGTTTAAATGTTACAGATAATGCCTAAATATTGATCATCTACTGAAAATGATGATGCATAAGTTTTAATTATAAATATTCAGTTTCAATAAAGATATAAAATTATCATTAAATCTTATTAGATCATATTTACCAGAATGGTTCTCAATGTAACACTCCAAGATTTCATAGTGTGTTATTTCTTCAAAATAATTCAATAACTTGCACTACACGCAACACCGAGTTAAAGCGCACCATAACTTACCAAACAAGCCGTTCAAAAGAGGTTATGGATAGTATTAACTAAATTTAAACTCTATATAATCCTTATAATTTTAGAATCCATATTATGAGTTTCTTAGACATAATGTAAGAACAAATTCCTTTTCTTCAATTAAAAGATGTATTTTTCAAAAATACACTTTTACCAAATTTAATAGTGAACCCTTTTTAAATCCAATATTTTAAACATTTATATATTCAATTTGACTAAATAAATTTATTCTTTAGAATGGGGACATAAAAAAATTTACAATGTAACACCCCAAGCTTCCATGGAACGCTTCTCTTTGAATAATACAGTAGCGTGTGTTGTACGCAACTTCGAGTTCAAACACACACTACAACCAATCAAACTAGTCGTAATGAATAGTAATACCTAATTTTTAAAATTTTATAGATATTATCTCTCAAAATGGACTTCATTTTTTGATTTGGAGTATCGAATTTAGCCTAAGGTGAAATTTTCGTACATTTTGGATAACTTTAATATTTTGATGAATAGTAAAAATTACTAAATTTTAATTAAAAACAACTTTTTTAAGAAAAACAATTAATGGTGATAAATTATGAATTTGAGTGGTTTTAAAGTATAATTAAAATATATTTTTACCATTTTATCCAATGGTGTTCATTAGAATTAATTTTACTTTGAAATTGGACATAAACAATTGCCAATCTTTTGATATATATTGTTTCTTAAAAACACGCTATTTGTTGTGACAGCGGGAATTAATTATAAAATTAATTAATGAAACTTATATGTTTGTAATTTTGTAAAATAGAACTAATTTTTGAATTCTTAATATCAATTATATCTTAGGGTGAAATTTTGGCATTGTTCTGAAAAACATCAATTTTTGATGAATAGTGAAACTACTAAGTGGTAGTTAAAAAACTGAATTTTTCATAAAACTTAATTCTACCGCTTTTGTGATTGGAATTTCGAAAATCCGAGAGACACGGTTAATATCATGGTGTAAAATGTGGTTCAATGAGATGAAAATAATTTTTGGTGAATAGTAACTTTTTACTTTTATTTACCACAGTTAAAAGTAAATAGGGTAATTAAGGGTAAAAATGATATTAATATTACCCTAAAACATGTCCTAATTCTATTGGACAAGTTTATCTCAAACAAAAACAACCATAGGAATAAAATATTATCATTTAGATCCACTTGTATTAGATTAGGACATTTATTATTATTTAATTCAAAGAAGAGTTAAAAGAGTTAAAATCAAAGTTTATTTAATAAAATATTTTTAAGATAGGGTTATACATAAGAAAAATTGGATTGTAAATATTTATTAGAAAGATAAAAATATTTCCTACATAAATATAGTTTATTTATAATTTTTAGACATTAAATAATTTAATTTATTTATGACACAATGATGATAGAGTAATTACCTAATTAATCAAACATTAGAATAATTGATATTATAAATACCCCAATAAATATATTTTGAAACTTTTTTTGAACTAAAATAATTTTTTACATTAATATTACATGTTAGGATTTATTTAATTAACTTTTTGCAAAGTAATAATTCTTTTATGATTTAAAAAAATCAATTATTGAATAGTTTTAAAATTGACATAAAAGAGTTTTTAAAACAAATATTATATTATCAATTGATATTAAATTCCTAAAAATATAAGGTTCGGAAAAAATACTTATATCATGATAGGTGTATCATTAATGGACCACTTAGGGGTCTCTTGGATGAATATAGTATGTTTATTAACCATATAATATAAAAATAAAAAGAGACATTGTAAAAGAGAAACTAATTAACTAAGAGTTAATACTTAATGATAAGGTTAATATAATGACCCAAACCTATCTAAATTCTATTTCATGAGTGTTTTTCGACCCATCCCAACCTTAACCTTTAAATAATCCACTTTGGAGCCATTAGAAACCGAATATTAATTTATTATAAAATAATATTTCTATCTTTTCCAAAGGTGCCCCTCACCCATCTTATAAAAGGGAACTCTCCCTTCTCATTAACTCACACCTTCAAATCCTTTTGGATCGGCCAACCTCTACCCAAATACTCTCTCAAATTCCCTCACTTAATCCTAGAGGCCTTTCTTTAGTCAGAAAGCCATCTTAAGGAGCCCTTTTGATAAAATCAAAAGGAAGAACCCGAAGAAGAGGTAATGATTTCACCACCCTTTTTCATGTTCCTTTCTAATTCCACTTCTTCATTGTTTGTTATTACCATTATAAAATAATTAATCCAGTATCTCATATATAATATAATATTATTATAAATATGGTACAACCATATTCATTATTCTATCCATCCTTTGAATAAAATGTCACCATACGTGCGTATGTACGGCTTACCGCCTCCACGTCGTAGTGTAATTGTTATTCAATATATTATTATTTGGATTGGTATAATAATGATTTGTAATTCATGTAAATAACAAATATAACAAGATAATTATTCTGTATATATGATATACCATCCAATTATATATTAATTTAATATCAAAAGAATGATATTTTTGCTTGTGCGTACGTACGGATTACCGTCTCTATTACCTGATGTGATTCATTTCCAAGTTCACCATACATCGACAATTATAAAAATATATATTAATAATAAGTATGTAATATATGAAATAATAATGCTACTGGAGATATATATATATATATATATAAGGAATTATGTACTTACATATATCTTATTCATTTACTTCCGTTCAATACTATATGAAAACAGAAACAGCGTTTATGCGTACGTACGGACTACCGTCTCCATAAATGGTGTTTTACATTTCATATATATGTCTATTATACATATTTATATTCTAAATATATATGATATATTTATCATTTATTATATTCTGGAAGTATTTAAATCATGATCTAAGTGATACAACCAAGAGTGACAAGTTAAAAGGCGTACGATAAAGAAAGTGATTATTACCCAAAATGTCAACTTAACATGGAAATTATTATTAAATGGGTAATATAAAGTCAAAAATGAATCAGGTATGATATCATAAATATTAATATGGTTCTAGTATAATTTAATAACATACTACGATCTTCGTACAATAGGTTAAACGTACCCTCGACTAAAGGAAAGTTCAATGTAAGGGGTTTTCATCTCACTCCTTATTCCCGTGAGATTCATGCCATATTGCCACTATTACCTTTTGTGTGGTGTATGTACTTCCCATAAATGTATTATTTCTGTAATACACTTTAATTTATGTGTATTTACATATTCATTGTATGATACCTCTTTCATGGGTTGTATGTTTCGTAAGTTAGCAAATCGGTAAGGGTTAATTCCTCAATCTCATCATTATCCGAGATTGTTTATGTGTAAGTATTTACTGGGAAATTTTTATCATCCAAGTAAATTTTTCATAAAACTGATTTCAAAATGATTATTTTAAAGATTTTGAAAGTTTCCATATATCAAGATCAAGATTTCAAATGTTTTTAAGATTTATCTTTCTAAATCTTTTCAATTGATATCCATGTTTTCAAAATGGTTTTAAGGATTTATTTATATAGACATGAATGTTTTGAAATGATATTTCTTTTCAAAATTTTCAAAGTGTTATGGGACACTTTGATTCAAAAATATCTTTAAATTACTTCCTTTATAAATGTGTGACTTTTCAATGATTTCAAGAAAAGTGATATTTCTCTCAAATAGTTTTGATTTCATCTTTGTCAACATCCTTTGATGGATTTTAAGATTATTTGAAGTTGATTTATTATGATACAAAACTTTTGTATTGTATTGATGGTTTTGTGGTATGTTTAACTGTGGATGTGTTTTTTTATACCATTCATGGTTTATGGAGAAAGTATTGACATTTCATATGCTAGTTTTAATACGAATTTTTATGTTATGTTTAAACCTTTTCATATGGGAATGCATTGGAATTAGTATGTGATGGGTGGAGCCCGCTATAGCTCCTTGATGCATCGGTAGGTCTCATGAGACAAAATAGTGTCTTGGCACAAGGCCTTGACAAAATCTTATTTTTATTCTTTGCACGAGGCCTTGGATATGTGGTTATGAAAGTCTGGCATTATGCATTCCATCATTATGAAAGTGGTTACTGATATTACATGTGATTATTCGATTAGTAGAATATCCATGTGAATAAGTAAATGGAATTATTTCATTTTATTTCTTCTATATTATACTGAAGTTCAAGTTTAAAAGGCTTTTGTTTTAGTTTTATACATTGCCTTAAATTTTTATGCTTATTTTTGAATGTTTCCGATATATTGATTTCCTTAACTGAGCATTTGAGCTCACCCCTTTCTATGTTTTATTTTTCCCAGGATTCCAAGAAGTGTAAGGTGATTGATATGCAGGGCTAAGACATGGGAATAATGGCATTCATAAAGGATTATTTATGTTGTTTTGTATGTTATGAAGTGTAATGTAATATTCATGTATGTAATCTATTTTCCATGACTGCTAAACTGATCAGTTATTCGGGACTTGGTTCCTTGTAATCATGCCAATGTATTAAAATAATACACCGACTCTGGGTCACTGGGGTCAGGGCATTACAGTTGGTATCAGAGGAAGTTTAGAAATAACCTTGGAAACTATATTTAGGTAAACTATGATTAGAGAACATATCCCTAAGATAGACTTTGAGGATTAGTATAGAATAAATTCCTAGAATTTTAGTATTGTAGAGATTTTTTGAGTTTTCCGTGCAATACATCTCTGTCTAGATACGAGCAGGTAGAGGCAGCTCTGGCACAGATGTACCTAGGGGTAAAACCCGAAAACACAGATTTGAGCTAGAATCGAACGGGAACTGGTGCACGATAACAGGCCTTGCTGCACTCTTGGTTACGACACTCCCAAGGGATAGGCTTAGGATAATTCTCATTTTCTTTACAAACCATTATGAAGGGCTCATGAGTATATACTTACTCAAAGAAAACATTTTTATGATTATGGATTATATCTATAAACTGTTCAATTTGCGTTAGGAATTTTACAAGTTAGGAATTATTCATTTCAA
The DNA here is from genome assembly GCA_963277665.1 of Viscum album. NCBI lineage: Eukaryota > Viridiplantae > Streptophyta > Magnoliopsida > Santalales > Viscaceae > Viscum > Viscum album. The sequence continues at coordinate 634,279,776 of OY728161.1, forward strand.
TTCATTAACTGACCTAGTTTATGCTATTATTTAGAAATGGTGCCCAGTAGAAGGAACGTGAACTCCAGTAATACGTATGATCCAAAGAGTAAGAAGGATCATATCTTTCGTGGTATTAAGCCATCATTTAGAAGGGAAATAGTCCCCCATGTATTATCATCATATGAAGAAATAGTATCATGTGTGGATAAGATAACTAAAGAGTTTACTGAGTCCTATGGCTTTGAAGGGAAGAAAAAGAAGAAAAGGATGGAAGAGAGAATGATGGATAAAGGGAAGAGGGAAAAGAAGAATTTCCCCATATGTGATAACTGTGGGAAGGATCACCCTGGAACTTGCCTGAAAGGAATGGGAGTTTGTTATATGTGTGTAGGAAAAAGGGCACCAAGTACGTGACTGCAAGGGTAAGAAAATGGTTTCGAATGTAGAATACTTCATTTGCAAGGAGTGTGGACACTACGTGAACCTATCATCAGACTATTCGACAAATGATGCTATTGGATAACAATAAAGTTATGATACTACCACAGATGAAGAGGAATGATTAGCGTTCTTATGTTTATTATGTTATTTGATTGTTGTATCAGCAATGTACTTGTTATAATAATTATGGAGTATATAAGGATTGTACTGCAGTACTATTTCATTGAGGATTTTAGATTTTATGGTACTATGAAAAGTGACTCTACAGTAAGTTAAACATTTTTGAAAATTACATAGTTGAAGGAAAGATAAAAATTAATATGGTCTTAATATTGAGGTACTTATTTGGGAATAAGATATGGTTGATATGGGTAAATTATATTGGATATTCATTACTACTTTGAAACCGATTAAAGATTTTTATATTCCATCATTGTTGGGGTTTACAACATTTTTGGATTGAAGGAGTATATCCATTATTATTTAAGGAATAAGGGATCATGAATGTAATCAATAAGGTTTTATGGTAATTCAGGATGTTGCAGTGTTTTAAAAGAATACATAATGAAGGTGTTCACATGTTATTACGCAGCAAAAAGGATCTTAATTTTTGGAATAAATCATTTTGGATAGTTCTAGTTTGGATTATTTTTTGGATTTCCATAAATGGACAAACCGGAGGTTGGGCAGAAACATGTCGCGTCCGGCAAGGCCGCGATACTTGAACCCACAACCGAAGGGAGACAAGGGTGTATCACCTACCACTGGCCCACGTAATGTCCGGGATTAAAAAATGTTGTTTTTTAAAAGATCTGGTAGATTAATTATAAATTTTTTTTTGATTCCCTATACGAATAGGATAAATAGAGTATTTTTTTTACGTTCTATTATCTTTTAGAGTGAAAGATGAGTTTGTGGTAGAAATTAGTTGAAGGATAAAACTCTACTTGTCAAGAATATATTTTTCTTATTCTCTTATTCTATGAATAAATTAATTCTTATACTTTATTTAAGGAATCCTAAAACCAAAAATGTGTTATCCTAATACCCTATATTTTGTTGAACCGATGGTATTTCAAATCATCATATATTGATGAATTTATAGACCTCAATTTTACACTTGTTTCTGATTTATGAACTCAATCACTACCTATAAATATTGACCTTTTTTCTCCAATTATATGTCTCTAATTTTCACCAATGTTCTCCTAATCGAGATCATAATTTGGTGGTGACCCTTTCATTTCTCTTTTTCTCATATTAAGACTAAATTTTAGTAACCCATTTTCCGATGTGAGTTTTCCCACAAATATATTTTCTATTTTTAACCTTTTATTTTTGAAGAACAATTTCAAATTGCGAGGACGCAATTTATTAAAGGAGGGGAGAATGTAACACCCCAATATTTCATAGTGTGTTATTTCTTCCAAATAATTCAATAACATGCACTACAGGCAACACCGAGTTAAAATGCACCATAACATACCAAACAAGCCCTTCAAAAGAGGTTATGGACAGTATTAACTAAATTTTAAACTTTATATAATCCTTATAATTTTAGAATCCATATTATGAGTTTCTTAGACATAATGTAAGAACAAATTCCTTTTCTTCAGATAAAAGATGTATTTTTCAAAAATGAACTTTTACCAACTTTAATAGCGAACCCTTTTTAAATCCAATTTTTAAACTTTTATATATTCAATTTGACTATATAAATTTATTCTTTAGAATGGGGATGTAAAAAAATTTACAATGTAACACCCCAAGCTTCCACGGTATGCTTCTCTTTGAATAATACAGTAGCGTGTGTTGTACGCAACATTGAGTTCTAACACACACTACAACCAATCAAACTAGCCGTAATGAATAGTAATACATAATTTTTAAACATTTATAAATTTTATCTTTCAAAATGGACTTCATTTTTGGATTCGGAGTATCGAATTTATCCTAAGGTGATATTTTGGTACTTTTCGTATAACTTTAATATTTTGATGAATAGTGAAAATTACTAAATTTTAATTAAAAACAACTTTTTTAATCAAAATAATTAATGGTGATAAATTATTAATTTGAGTGGTTTTAAAGTATAATTAGAATATAGTTTTACCATTTTATCCAATGGTGTTAATTATAATTAATTTCACTTTGAAATTGGACATAAACAATTGTCAATCTTTTGATATATATTGTTTCTTAAAAACACGCTATTTGTTGTGACAGCAGGAATTAATTATAAAATTAATTAAGGCAACTTATATGTTTGGAATTTTTTAAAATAGACATCATTTTTGAATTCAGAATATCAATTATAGCTTAGGGTGAAATTTTGGCATTGTTCTGAAAAACATCAATTTTTGATGAATAGTGAAACTACTAAGTGGTAGTTAAAAAACTAAATTTTTCATAAAACATAATTTTACCGCTTCTGTGATTGGAATTTCGAAAATCCGAGAGACACGGTTAATATCAAGAAGTAAAATGTGGTTCAATGAGATGAAAATAGTTTTTGGTGAATATTAACTTTTTAGTTTTATTAACCACGGTTAAAAGTAAATAGGGTAATTAAGGGTAAAAATGATATTAATATTACCCTAAAAATGTCCTAATTCTATAGTAAAAGTTTATCTCGACCATAAACAACCTTAGGAATAAAATATTATCATTTAGGTTCACTTGGATTAGATTAGGACATTTATTATTATTTAATTAAAAGAAGAGTTAAAAGAGTTAAAATAAAAGTTTATTTACTAAAACATTTTTAGTATAGCGTTATACATAAGATAAATTCTATTATAAATATTCATTAGAAATATAAAAATATTTCCTACATAATGATATTTTATTTATAATTTTTGTACATTATATAATTTAATTTATTTATGACACAATGATGATGTAGTAATTAACTAATTAATGAAAAATTAGAATAATTGATATTATAAATTCCTAAATAAATATAATTTGAAACTTTTTATTAATTAAAAAACTTTTCTAGGTTAATATGACATGTTAGTATTGATTTAATTAACTTTTTTCAAAGTAATAATTCTTTTATGATTTTTAAAAAAATCAATTATTGAATAGTGTTAAAATTGACATAAAAGAGTTCTTAAAACAAATATTATATTATCAATTGATATTAAATTACTAAAAATCTAAGGTTCGGCCAAGAGACTTATATCATGATATATGTATCATTAATGTATCACTTGGGGGTCTCTTATATGTATATAGTAAGTTTATTAACCATAGAATATAAAAATACAAAGAGACATTGTAAAAGTGAAACTAATTAACTAAGAGTTAATACTTAAAGATAAGGTTAATATAATGCCCCAAAGCTGTATAAATTCTATTGGTTGAGTGGTTTTCGACCCATACCAACCTTAACCTTTAAAGAATACACTTTGGAGCAATTATAAAACGAATATGAATTTATTATAAAATAATATTTCTAGCTTTTCCAAAGGTTCCCCTCACCCCTCTTATAAAAGGGAACTCTCCCTTCTCATCAACTCACACCTTCAAAGCCTTTTGGTTCGGCCATCCTCTTCCCAAATACTCTCTCAACTTCCCTAACTTCATCCTATAGGGCTTCCTTTAGTCAGAAATCCAACTTAAGGATCCCTTTTGATCAAATCAAAATGAAGAACCCGAAGAAGAGGTAATGATTTCACCACCCTTTTTCAAGTTCCTTTTTTATTCCACTTCTTCTTTGTTTGTTATTACCATTATATAATAATGAATCCAGTATATCCTATATACTGTAAAATTATTATAAATATGGTACAACCATATTCAGTATTCTATCCATCCTTTGAATGACATTTCACTATACGTGAGTACGTACGGCTTACCGTCTCCACGTCGTGGTGTAATTGTTATTCAATATATTATTATTTGGATGGGTATAATAATGATTTTTAATTCATGTAAATAATAAATATAACATGATAATGATTCTGTATATATGATATACCATCCAATTATATATTATTTTAATATCAAAAGAATTATATTTTTGCTCGTGCATACGTACGGATTACCGTCTCCACGACGCGATGAGATTCATTTTCATATTCAAAATTCATCGACGATTATAAAAATATATATTACTAATAAGTATGTAATATATGAAATAATAATTCTACTGGAGATATATATATATATATAAGGATTTATGTACTTACATATATCTTATTCATTTACTTCCGTTCAATTCTATATGAAAACAGAAACAACGTTTATGCGTACGTACGGACTACCGTCTCCATAAACGGTGTTTTCCATTTCATATATATGTATATTATACATATTTATATTCTAAATATATATGATATATTTATCATTTTTTATATTCTGGAAGTATTTAAATCATGATCTAAGTGATACAACCAAGAGTGACAAGTTAAAACACGTACGATAAAGAAAGTGATTATTACCCAAAATGTTAACTTAACATGGAAAATATTATTAAATTGGTAATATAAAGTCATAAATGAGTCAGGTATGATATCATAAATATTAATATGGTTCTTGTATAATTTAATAACATACTACGATCTTCGTACAGGAGGTTAAACGTACCCTCGACTAAAGGAAACTACAAGGTAAGGGGTTTTCATCTCACTCCTTATTCCCGTGAGATTCATGCCATATTGCCACTATTACCTTTTGTGTGGAGTATGTACTACCAATAATTGTATTCATTGTGTAATACACATTAATTTATGTGTATTTACATATTCATTGTATGATACCTCTTTCATGGGTTGTATTTTTCGTAAGTTACCAAATTGGTAAGGGTTAATTCCTCAATCTCGTCATTATCCAAGATTGTTTATATGTAAGTATTTACTGAGAAATTTTGATCAACCATGTCCATTTTTCATAAAAATTATTTCAAAATGAAGATATTAAGTATTTTTAAAGGTACCCTTTATCACGATCAAGATTTAAAATGTTTTAAATATTTAACTTTCTAAATCTTTTCAATTAATGTCCATGTTTTCAAAATGGTTTTAAGGATTAATTTATATGGACATGAATGTTTTGAAATGATATTTATTTTCAAAAGTTTCAAAGTGGTATGGGACACTTTTATTAATAAATATTTTTTAAATTACTTCCTTTATAAATCTGTGACTTTTCAATGATTTCAAGAAAAGTGATATTTCTCTCAAATATTTTTGATTTCATCTATGTTAACATCCTTTGATGGATTTTAAGATTATTTGAAGTTGATTTATTATGATACAAAACTTTTGTATTGTATTGATGGTTTTTTGATATGTATAACTGTGGATGTGTTATTTTTATACCATTCATGGTTTATGGAGAAAGTATTGACATTTCGTATGCTAGTTTTAATACGAATGTTTATGTTATGTTTAAACCTTTTCATATGGGAATGCATTGGACTTAGTAAGTGACGGATGGAGCCCTCTATAGCTCCTCGATGCATCGGTAGGTCTCATGAGACAAACTAGTGTATTGGAACAATGCCTTGAAAAAATCTTATTTGTAGTCTTGGAATGAATCCATGGGTATGTGGTTATGATAGTCTGGCATTATGCATTCCATCATTATGAAAGTGGTTACTGATATTGCATGTGATTATTCGATTAATATAATATCCATGTGAATAAGTAAATGGCATTATTTCATTTTATTTCTGCCATATTATGCTGAAGTTCATGTTTAAAAGACTTTTGTTTTAGTTTTATACATTGCCTTAAATTTTTGTGCTTATTTTTGAAAGTTTCCATTGTATTTCCTACCCTTACTGAGCATTTGAGCTCACCCCTTTCTATGTTTTATTTTTCCCAGGATTCCAAGTAGTGTAATGTGATTTATATGCAGGGATAAGACAAGGGAATAATGGCATTCATAAAGGATTATTTATATTTTTTTGTATGTTATGAAGTATAATGTAACATTCATGTATATAATCTATTTTCCAAGACTGCAAAACTGATCGGTTCTTTGGGACTTGGTTCCTTGTAATCATGCCAATGTATTAAAATAATTCACCGACTCTGGGTCACTAGGGTTGGGGCGTTACACTCTATATTCATTACTAATTAAAAAATGAATATAATGATTAATTTAATAATGATTATTTTCACTATAGTTATATAAATCAATAAAAATGTGTTTTAATGGGTTTTTTATATGTTTATTGTGAAAATTGTTAAGTACATGGTTGATTTACCATTGTGAAATCAAATAATTAAGAAAATTTTAAAGAGTTGGAGAAATTATTTCAATTTTGTTTTCAAGAGATGTGGAAAGAAAGGATAGTGTAAGTGTAATTTCAACAAATTGAAAAGGTGGAATGAAGAGTATTATACATTAACTATATAAATCATTCACTGAAATATTTCAATATCAGTTTCTTAGTATTTATATAGTAAATATGATAGACATATCTCTATAAAAATAAATTACCCATGAAAGACAAGTAAGATTGTTGAAGTGAAGTGGATCTTGGAAATTTTGGGGGACATGTCTCATATAAAATTAAAAGGTGTCTATAATGTCATAATTTTTCAAGTGACCTTATTCTTGTATTAATTTTTTTTCTATATTATTTGATATAAGAAACATTCATCTTAATTTATAGTTTTAGAAATGATGATGGAATATTTGATATTTAAATTAAGTGTTCTCTCTCTATTTAACTGAAAATTAAAAGGTAAAAATACATATACCAATATTGTATTTCATAAAAAAGATAAATATAAAAAATAAAGGTCAAATAATTGAAATCTTTAGGATTTTCAAACTAAGTAATGTAAAAATATATGTAAATATCACGTATTTACATATAAAGTTGTTTAGACTATATCGATATAATACTCTTATATATTTTATATGATTACTTATATTTATTAAAATGTTTTAATTTCATAAATCCTCTAGAATCAGAACATTATGGTATATTTGAACAACTTATCATAGAATATTGTTGTTAATTTTTTTAACTGCATTTTATTTCAATAAAAATAATTAAGGAATATAAATATTATGTAGAGAATATTTTTGATAAAAGATAAGTGATTCTATAATAAATCTAGTGAGGTAATATATTAAAAAATCATTTATCATTAAAAATTAATGAGATTTAATTCCTATCATATAATATATTATTCACTTCAGACTAATCAAATTTGTAGAATAAATATCAATAATGGGCCTCAAAAGTATTATATGGAATTTATTAGTCATTTTAATACATGAATGTCTAAAAAAATATTATAAAATTAAAAAATGTAATAAAAAATGATAAAAACCAATGGTATATGTTATTATATTCTCTTAGTTAGGTGATATATTATTCATTGAGAGTTATGAATATTTATAAAGAAATAATGTAGTAATTTGATAAAATATATTGTCAGAAAGTTGATAGATACCCAGATGTGGATACCCTATTAACCAAACAAACTATAAATTTTTTGGGTTTCACTAGTTGATAAAAATCTCATAGGTTGGTTTTGATGGAGGAAGTAGATATATACAATAATATCAATTCATAAAAGGATCAACAAGTTTCTGAATGTTCCGAACACTTCTACCAAAATAATTTTTTTTGAATCATTTTCATTATTCCCCATACTAAATTAAACTGGAATTATTTATACTATACCAACATTATATGATTATTTAATATTTTCAATACATTTCATGACCACATTAGTTAATATAATCCTCATTCATAATTATTATATGACATAATCTGAATCATTTCTTCCACTAAAGGATTTCATCAAGGAATAGAAATTTTAGAGATCCATTTATGGGGTTTTTCATGTAAAAATATCATTGAATATTTTTTTTGATAAATCCATTAGAAAGTAATGTTTTATTAATAATGAATGTAAAAATATTTTTTAGGAGTAGTAAGTTAGAACATCTAACATTTCTATGAAAAGTCTATCAAAAAATATGAAAATACATTTGTTGTAAATATATGTTTAGATAAAGTTGTAAATTATTCTCACATTGAATGAATTAATGTAGTGATCCATGTTCTAGGTAACACAGTCCACTGATATTGAAATATTCTATTTCCAAGATCGGGTCACTGTGTGTATGTTGAAAAATATTAAAATAAAATATAAAACATTTAAATAGAGGATTTGTTTCAAAATACACATGGATTGAATATCCATATAATGATTTTCATGCAATATGAATATACTACAATGATGAGTAGATCTTCATGTACATAAGTAATTGGATCTATGTTGTCATCCAAATATTTAACATGATTTTATATTATATTATTGTGTGCATGGTGGGATAATATATATCTAACAAAACAAGGTTAATTTATTTAATGTGCAGTAAGAATAATATAACTATACAAGAAAATTCATGAAATATAATGTTACTATTATGTATAGAAGTAATAATACATATTATCAAAGAGATATTTAGTTAGTATTCATTCATAAAAATTTAAATATATATCATATTATATGTATGTATATATGGAATATTTTTTTAAAAGATATTGGATCCTAACTCTGAAAACAAATAGGCCTCCAATTCAAATGAATCTAATTTAGTATTAAAATAGTAGAAAATGAATTTTTAGATCATGGAATTTTAAAAATAAAATAATTGTGAAAATATTTAATTTCCGAATATTTAGAATTTAGATTTATATAGTGTGAAAATATTTAGATAGAAAAAACGTTTATTTTCATGGATTTTTTCTCATGGAATATTCTATAACGATGTGACCTCACACTATGTATAATATACACCAGAAAAATGATATTTTCTTAATTAGTTGATATTTTTTGTAGTTTCATTTTTTTATGTGGGATTTAATTAGATTTGGTTCATTATATCCAAATGTCATCTTAATTTTGATTACCCTAATATTGTTATATATCATTTCATATATTCATTAGTGTTCTACATGATATTCTTGTTAAATTTTAATAATAATACTCATCAATTTAAGGGTTATAAAAGCCTCATGTTATAATGAGAACCTAATATTCTAGGATGATATACATAAATACACCATATAGTCTGGATGTACTAATATAATCAGATATAGGCAATGTCTAACTAGAAGGTACTAGAGTCTCATGTGATTTCTAGATGGCTTTTCATGATATTTTCATTTGTTAATCCATAAAGTGGGTTATTATGAGAATAAAAAACCAACATAGATTCCATATGTTTTGTGATTAATTGGATATGTAACATCCTCAACTTTAAAATGTTCTATTACCAATTTTCTCATCTGATATTTATTTACATTAAATGGATATGTAATATTTTTCTAAAATATTTTTACCCATATATTTGGAATATGTCCTACCAAAAATTAAAATATTTCTAACTATACACAGGTTATTTTTTAAGAGTTTCATAAAGGCAAAAACAGAATTTAAATTTTTGTAAAGATGTAAATCCCTAATTCCCTGAGTTATATATTAGTATATCTCAACATCAATAAATTTATTATGGTTAGTCTAGAATTTTTATAATGGTCACTCATAATTTCTAATGGAAAAGTAAGTGTATATTCCATAGGTATAAGTGTAATCTAATAAATACTTTTCTCATGTAATGGTGGATCTTTGGTTTCAAAGCCTACATAAGGGGATAATAAATCTCTATAAGTATAAGAAAAAAATTTAATGAAATTTATAAGAGCTTGGGACATTTGAAATGGAAAAACCATGTAACCCTTACATGATACCATTTTTTGGAAAATATTTTTTCAAAAACTAATTTAATCTTTTTATCCAAAACACTCTTATAATGAATTTAGTTGAATTTAGAAGGAATAAATCATGGAAATTAATTATTTTTAATTAGTTAATGTCCCTCACTATTTTTTTATAATTTATTTAATTATACACATTCATGGTTATTGTAAATAATAAATTAAATTATTAATATAATTGTTGGTCCTTAATACTATTCACTTGTACATAGTTTTATTTATTTTAAAATTTTAATACATAGTGCCCATTATATTTTGAATCCATCTTGATTATTGGCATTCAATTTTCGCATAAATAAATATTTTCTTGTATATTCATGTAATATATAATTTTCCTTATATTTATCATGGTGTTGAAAATCTCTTAATACACGTTTTTCATGAGATAAACATTCAATGAATAATATTTTACAATAATTATAATCTTGTAAAAACTTTAAATTAACCATTTATAATTATTTGTGAAGTGAAGTAGATATTTTTTAAATGTTAATTACTTTGAATTGTCATATGATTCTTAATAATAATTATCATTCTTATCTTGGGTTATTCTTTAGAGAAAGAATATTATGAAATGGGAAGTAATAATTATTACATTAAAATTAAACGTTTAAAAACATGTTAATTATTAATTAAATAATTTTTGATATACCCCAAGGTAAGGATAAATTATCTCATTTATTATTTTTATATATTTTGGACATAAAATTAAAAGTATTGTTTCAATGAGTCCTTGAAATGTGGATTGAAATCAATAAATTTCTATGTGATATTCAGGTGATGATTCCCTAACAAAACATAGAGTTCTTCATCGGGACCTTTCGGAAGGGAATTAAATATATTAGTTCAGGTTTTATACTATTTGAATACATATTAACAATTGTTTTTGTGTATCACCTAAGGATTTATGTTTGATTCCTGATAAAATTTGGGTTATGTGGGTATCCCTATGAGACCAATGAATGAGTATATTTTGTATGGATTATTTTTATTGTGATACAAGTTTATTTTTTGTGATGTTGATCTATAGTATGTATCTAGTATTTCATTGTGTTTTATATATATATAAAAGTGGAGAATATAGGATGAGCATCTCATAATATTCTAATATGTGGGATTTTTCATATTCCTTTCCAATATTTATTGAAAATCCCTTAAAGGGAGATATGTCCATAATATTGTTGGACTATTTCAATGATAGATATGGTTCAGGCATCAAATAGTTATTGCTTCAAATATGGTGTAGATGTAGGTAGAACCTAACTCTATGGGAATTTCATATTTATTTATATTATGAGATATATTTTTACTATATGGATACACAATTTAAATTTATTGGATGTAATTATTTATATAATGAATTGATGTTAGGTTTCATGGGTGGTTTCCTATTATCTCTTGTTAAAAAACCCCACATGGTAATTTAGGTACACATAACGATTTTATTCTCAGGGATCTAGTATAGGGTAGGGTTCTGGTGATGGATTGTTGAGCAGGATGGGAAGAGTACACAAACTCTATAGAATATATTTTATTGGATTTTTCTTATTTTCTTAATTACTGTCTAACTTAATAATATCAATCAATTTTTTTATTTTTAATCCATATAATAGAAATTTCATACATTTAATGCATATGTTATATTGTTCGTCACAATTTTTCCTATGATTATTATTTATTCATTATTTTTCAAATTATTATCGTCACGTCTGTTGTTATTACAATGATGTTTAACTATTAATGATGTAATATTCTCCCCGTGGAGTTCCTTTGGCCTCAATTATTGGTCGATAACCTATTACGTCTGAGGAGATGTGGTTGAGGTCATGTTGATCCACTAACTCAAACCATGTGGTTCATGTATTGGTGATAAAAAAATAATTAGGTCACTGTAATCTGTAACTTTTATCATCGTCATGCATTTATTTTCAATACGGTATATAGAAGCTTGTATGGTTGGGTCTCAGGTAGGTGAACTATTTCTGTGTCTGGCCAACATTGTATAGTAGGCCTCTATCTTACCAGGAAATTTTTATTTTACATTTTTTTAGGATACAATTGATTAAATTCTATTCAGATGATGAAAAATATCCTGAGGTATATATTTATGTTTTCTGTTTAGTAAATTTATCAATAATTATAGGGTCATATGAAAACTTGCCATATATCAATTTCTTCCATTCGACAGAGACCAAATTATTACATTTATATTGAAATATTTAAATGTGCATTGATTCACTGTTTTTTCTGTATTATTTATTTGATCTTGTTGTATTACATGCTGTTATATATTTTCTTATGTGAAAAATGTTATGGTAATAGTTTCATTGTAGAGGTTACTGGTAGTTCATAGGTGGTCTTCCATTTTTATATGGGAGGCCTCTTAGGATGATCCTTATTATTAACCATTGTGTATGACTATATGTTTTTTTCATTGTTTAAGATGTTGGATTACCCTATAGTTCATTTTTTATTTCTAATAACACTGCATCACTGATATATTTTATATAAAGTTTCACCTTCTATCATTTTGGATTATTCCATTGAACATCTATCCAAATTTTCTACAGTGGATCCTCATCTAGAACATGTCCAACCAAGTCTATTTCAATTGGTTTCTGTTTAGGGTGGAGAAGACCAATGGGGTGGGTTAAAAATGATTTATTTTTTTCTGACTTATAAAAATATAATACCCCTTACTTTTAGGGAACATGAGTCCTTCAATAGATGGGGGACTGGATAAAGATCATTCAAGGGATTTTGGACCACATGAACACTATAGTAGATAAAATAATTAAGCATGAAAACATTATTCTTCGAGTTAAATGAATATGATATTAAGTGAAAGTGTTTCATTAGATCAAGAACTTACCCTTGTGGTGATTTGTTATTTTTTACGATAATGTAGGATGTTATTCGGTTTATATTTTTGGGATATCATAACATGAATCATATCACAGTGATTACCTTTTATCCATTATAAAGAAATGATTACCGATTTAAATAATTTATGGGAGGCTATTGGTATTCAAATAATTGTATACATTTTGGATACCATTTACAAAAGGTAAAAATATAATTCTTCATGGAGACATATTTTTGTAGTATATATTTGTTTTATGATTTTATAGTTATTCTAATTGGGCTAATGAATTCTTTAGTAGTGTTCCTATATCTTATGAATTTGATCTTTTACCCATACAAGGATTCTATTGTATTTTTTTATTATATGGATTCTTAATATATTATACGAAAATAAAATGACAAACTAGAAACATGAAAATTATGTTGAGTAATCTTTAAGGATTTTAGATTTATTCTAAGTACAAGAAGTGTCTCTTTTGGATACATGAGGTGGGATTTCTTGGTCATTTAGTTTCTCAGTTAAGGATAAAACTCAATCAAGAGGATATTGATGAAATGATATATTGGGAATTTCGGAGAAATATTATTGAGATGAAAAGTATTGTATTATTTTTTGGGAGCTAAAGGTGGTTCATTCATGACATTTCATACTCAAAAACTCCCATGAATGTGATTATCACGATGAAAATAATGTCTGGATGGGTAGACCATTATGAATAAACATTTACTGAGTTTAATAATATGTTGATGATAAATATGATCAGGATCCACCATAATTTAGGTATTGGATACATTGGTTTTTTTGACATTTCTATAATTATATTAAAATATGTTCTGATGTGAGGTGAAAAAGTAACTTCATATGAGTATCAGTAGGTGAAACCACATGAGGAGGTAAGCCCTTACCATGACATAGAGTTTCAGTTTTGGAACATGATTTGAATTGATGGTTTAAATAAATATTTTCCAATATTTTTTTCGTGTATACTGGAAATATGATTCTATGGTATATATTTTATTTGTTTTAAATGAGACCTTGTTTGAGGTGTTGGGTATAGTATTTAAAGATGTTCTAAATTATGAATTATTTTTATCTTAAGAATTTTATTGTTTAGATAGATTCACTATGTTGAATGATACATGATGTAGGAGAACACATGTTTGAAGATGAAAACAAGATCCTCGGTTTAGAGGAGGAATATAATGTGGTAATGGATATGGATTAAGGTGCATTAGTTTGTTCATAATTAGTGATCATGTCCAAACTATAATAATTATTGATCTATTATTTGGATCTTGATAATTATTATGGGTACAAGCCTGCTAGAATTGAAACAAAACTACATTCTATGGTTGAACATGGATAGAATTGGGTTTATTATAAATCATGGAAAGGAAATGGTTCCATATACCTTGATGGAGGAGTTTATGATATCATCTCATGGTTCATATTAGTAGTTTAAACTATGAATTTACAAGATAGATCATAATCTCAAGAGATAGTTCTGGTGACCCTTTTTAATGAGATATAGCAATTTAATTGTTTCTCATAATCATAAAATTTTAAAAAACAACAACTAGGAATCTGAGACAAAGATGGATAATCCATACTTTTCTCATAATATAGTGTAAGTTAGATACCATGTAAAAATACTATATCATAAGTTTACTATAATCCTATAGATGGTTAGATTTCATTTTTTTTGTTATAGATCAGCTGACCAAGATGGACAACTTAATAAAAATCTTGAAGACAAAATTAATAGATGATATAGGAAGGCTCTAAATTTTATATATCGTGTGTATTTTTAGAGTTACTTTGACATTGGTATTTGATAAAGGTGTTGAATTTACCTCATCGTTTTTTAAAGAAATAATGAATTTTATAGGAACGTCATTGAATCTATGTATTATTATCCATCATCATACTAACGAGAATTAAAAAATAAGTATCCAGGCATGTCTGGATATGAATCAACCATGTATCCTTAGAGATAGTGAGTATGATTCATAAAATTATAGTTATGAATTAAAATATATAGAAGTCTTATTTTGATCAATGGAAACCAGTATTTATGTTTTATATAGGTGAAAATGATTCCTTGTAGTTGTCTAATCGGTTGGTGTATATATTTCTAAAGAGACAAGGAATGATAGATCCATAGTTTCTGATATATTTTGATATTGTATATGGAATTGGAGTAGTTTTTTATCAGTTGGATCATTCTGAATGATATAAATGAATTTGAAAAGTGATCCATGTGTCATCCTTGGATACATTATCCAAATCATGCACATATGCTCAACTATGAGTATGTTGAGAAAGATTTATGGTGTATATTTTCTGTAATGAAATATTTTTATAGTAGACTAAAGTTATAATTCTATGTGATTAAATAAAATTCATCTTTTAGGGATCAGATATAAATATAGACGGATCAGGGGGGAAATGAGAGACAAAGACAAATGATTGAACACAGTGACCAATTCTATTCAAAAATGACCTATAGAAACATCTATCATGGATGATACTTCATTATTGGTTGACACATATATCATCCTAGGGTTTTAAATGTCATAAGACAACATATCAGATATTAATTATAATTCCTTTAAATGGAATTATTTTAACTAATAATCTTTTTCACCCTTACTTTCCTTATGGGGCATTATAATGGTAACTTGTTTATACATATAAGTATTATTCCATTTAGAAGGCTCATTAGGTTAAATTCATATTCTATATAATTTTTAAATAGAAAATATATCATACAATGAGTTTCAAAGTTGTAGATCCATGTTTCAGTATGACCTGTAATAATAGTATAACATAAATATAATGGTAACTCATAATTTCTAGGGGTGAATATGTCAAGCAGATAATTAAGTATAGATATTACATGAATATATCTTCTCACATAATGGGATATCCTAGGTTTCAAAGTGTGTTTAATATTATTTTTGATCTATATAAGGGTAAGAATAAATTTATATGTACCTCATAGGGGAAGGATCCCTTTGTATGGGTATAACCAAAATACCTTTATATATCACTCTTTTTGGATGAAATATATTTTTAAACCCCTTTTTTCACTTCATCTCCACCAACATGATGCTAAAATACATTTTGATGATTTTAAAGTCATATAATGATTGTATTAAAAAAATTTGTCACACATAAATGTTGTAACTCATATTTTTGATGGTTTAAAAGTTTTTCATTCAATATTTGAGTAAAAGTCATGTTTAATGGTTAATTTAATATTTTTTCCTTCATTCTATATACTAGTATGTGATTTTCCATCTTTAAATATCTGATCATTGGTGAAACATTATTTTTTTCCCTTTGGAGTGTAGTAATTATAGAAACCCCTAATCAATAATCTAAAATTATTTTTTGTGGAAGTTGTATTTTTTATTCGTTATTTGAATGTGTGAAAAATTCCAATCAATGATATGTTATTGAGAGTATTTTTTATGGATATTTTCTTGAAATAAAAATTCTTTTACAATATTTAAAATAATCTTCAATATGCCTTTTGTAAAATGTAATGACATTTTTAAAATTAAAATAATAATATTTATCAAAGAATGTTGATGATGAATTATCATTATTATCATGGATTATTCTAGTGAGATAGAATATTATTTAATGTGAGATTATAATAATTGATTATGATATAAATTATTAAGTACATGCTAGGGAATTAAATGAAAATTTGGTTGTTATCCTATAGAGAATTATTTTATCACTTGTGGTGTTAATATTTTATTTGAAATTAAAATAATTAGTATGAGTATGGGTTTCATTGGAACATAGTTTAAACTTATAAATACATATACATGATCCTTATAATGATTACTTGATGAAAAATGGATTTTATCATCGATAACCATGAAGTAGAAATCCCTTGACATTAGCACATGATTTATATATGTTCATTTAATGTTTGTTTGAATTCTTGTATAGCATATAAATAAAAAAAATTTATGATTTATCTCATATTATTTCAACGTGATTACCTATATGAAAATTATTTTTTGTTCTAGTGTGTGGATTTTGGTGATTGATATAACTGTTTTTATGATACGCTGGCATGTCAATTATATCTTGTATCACACATTATTGTTCTTTTGTCTTGTAGTTTAGTTCATAGTAATATCATCTAGGATTATTACCTTGAGGTGTATGTATCATATATTTGTACCAAATTATTTAGGATATCCCATAAAAGGTATGTTTATGTCATACTTTTATAATATCACATCAAGGAGTATCTGTCAAGATGCTTATTATTATTACCTATGGTATGGTTTCGAAGAAGGTAGTGTTGTTCTATGAAGACCCAATATATATACTATTTTTTGTGTTATGTAATTGATATATTTTTATAATATTCACTTATGTCGAATAATTTTTTTTAACTTATACACTATTCTTAATGATTGTTCGTGGTATACTTCTAATTATTTTACTCACATCATTTTCATAAATTTTGATGTGAGTGTATATTTCAGAATATGTGGTCCACTAATGGAAAAGGATCATGTGATGTAAGGATGAGCTAGTTTTTTAGGAGGACACAAATGTTTCATAATGGATTTAGTTAGATATTTTTACATTACTAATCTGTGGATTAACATGTACCTTTTTTTAGATTTTTTATGTTTCTATAATGCAATAATTATTTTCATGGTTTATATTTTTCATCTCTATTTCATTGGTTATTATTATTTTCTCAATATTTTTTTTATTATATCAGTTCAATTATTATTACTCTGTTGTTTAGCAATAACAGAGGTACCAGTATACCTATTTATTTCTTTTGGTTCTCTCTATTTTTTTACAAACTCTTTAATACTTTGAGGTGTGCATAAGGCCATGTGGTAGCTCTCGAATGGATTTAATGGCCCAGGGTTGGAAGCGATCTGATATCATATTATATGAATTTGTGTACTGGTATAAATATATTTAATTATTCAATATGTAAAATATTAATCATGTACTTCTTTGTGTAGATAGAAACCATAATGGAATATGATTTTAATTGGGAAATATACTTTGGGTTTATCTTATGTGATAATAAATTAGTATAATGGGTCCATAAAGGATTTTTCCATTTCATATTAATAGATGAATATATCTTGGGTACATTTAAGGAATTTCATTTTTATAATGAAATAAATTATCATGGTTGGAAATAAATCATGATATTTCAAAAAATCCAAATAATGATAAATCTATCAAATAAGATTATGAAAGTAACATGAATCCTACTTAGTGAGATATCATGAGAAAGAAGTATCAAATTGTATATTATCATTCATATAATGAATATTGATCCTATATTACTAATATAATAAATAATTAGTGATGGTACGTGTTTCTATATTCTAGTATTCAAAATTTTTGTATGTTCTCATACTTCCATTAAAAAAATCATGTAGATAAAATAAAAAGTTTATATTGAATATTAATAATTTATATTGAATTTCATATTATGAATATATTTATTCTAAAGTTGAAGAAAAATATTTTTTCATGTAAACAAAAATGAAAAAAAGTAAATTAT
The DNA here is from genome assembly GCA_963277665.1 of Viscum album. Lineage (NCBI taxonomy): Eukaryota > Viridiplantae > Streptophyta > Magnoliopsida > Santalales > Viscaceae > Viscum > Viscum album. The sequence goes on from OY728161.1 coordinate 634,298,400, forward strand.
AAGATATTTGAGTTTAGAATATTTGGGTTAAAGGTTATCTCCCATTTAATTATTTACAATTTCATAAATAAATATTTTTTCATTAGTTTTGTGAATAGATACAAAAATAATTTATTCATATTACATAAATTATAAAATAAATACATATTTTTCTGTTTAGTAAATAAAATATTTATTATATATTATAGAGTGAATATAATAGTATTCCTGGTTTTATAAAATTTATAGAATGATAGATGTTGTGTTTAATAATATGATATAATTTTTTTATTTAATTTTAATAAATATTCAATTACTTATTTCATATATTAATTTAACAATAGAACCTGAGATGTAGTATCGATATAAATATTATTATTATTTGAAATCCAAATTTTCATAGGTGAAATAATTGAATAAGGTCCTTTGATTAGCTATCAATGTTTATATATAAGTTTATATTCTAAATTATTTCATTTTTTCATTCAGGGTGGTTGAAACTATAGAGACAACCTCATGAATTTCATCACACCATCCTTTCCTCTCTAGAATATATAGATATAACAATATATCATCACTGCAATAAACATGAGATCAATGTAAAGAGAAAGATTATGTTTTGAAATAACAAATAGTTTCATACATTCACTTTATAAATTCATGGATTATTTTTGGATATATATTTAGGAATATTCATTGGGATTATACACTATAAATAGAACATAATAAAAACTTTATATCAATTTTATTGTTGAGATTACTAAGAACGAGATAATTCGGTATTTTAATAAATTTTAATTTTCTTTTGATTTATTTTTTCTAGTGATATATGTGTACATTAATCCATTTATTTGGATATTAATCATTGATATCCATTGAAAAATATAATTTGGAATTATTTAAACATTAGTAATGTGGCCTATAACCATTCTCTATGATGACATGCACTATAACGATGTATAAATTTACCATTGGGGGGTATATTTTCATTCATAATCAACATTAATTTTCCCATAATTTTTTATTTGTGTTGGACAAAATGTATGTGGAGGATTAATAATGGTATCCATTTTAACTTTATTATTGTACCCACATTAAATTATATAATGATTTTAAGGACATGATAATTCAAAATGACCGACATAATTCTTTATTAACCATATTTATATGATGATTCATGTGCCTCAATATTAAAGGGTGTTAGTTCATATCCTAATACAAATTCATATATAATCATATACTTGAATTATAATGATAAAATTTCAATGCCCAGGATAATGTATCAAAGGGATGAGAAATAATGTGGTAAAAACATTTACTTATTACAATAATCCTTAAATTTTACACACTTTATTACATTAGTATCGTTAATTCAATTTCATCATCAGAATAGGATTTACCCTAAAAATATTAATAAAATTATCATTAAGGATAATTTCACAGAATTTGATCAACCCTTAATATCAGTATGATATATATTAATATATAATTTTACCTCATACGACATTGAAATACATGTTCAATTATTTTCTAATACTTTTTCATCTGTAATATGATTATTAGTCACCCATTATTAAGCGAAATCTTTAAAAACTGTATGAGTCAACTTCTAGTTCTATTAAAAATATAGAATCATATATATATATATAGTTTAAATATAATTAAAATTACAATTAAAAACCAAATAATAGAAACATTAAATATAATTGAAAAATATTATCATGGGACTAAGGAAACCATATAACATAGAAAATAATTAAAAAATTAAATATACAGTCAATTTTTTTTTATAATGGTAACAATTTATGGTAATTGTAATTTCAATTTAAAATCCACCAATAAAAAAAATTAAAATATACATCATTATTAGTAATAAAATAAACTTAAAACATCTCCCCACTAAAATTTCATTGATTTTAAATAAAAATCGAGGATAGATGCATAAGAATTTTGTCCCAATTCTGAAGTAGATTTCATGATTGTTGAGTAGATTTGTATTTGATTTCATGTATAAAGAATTTAATATATTATTTGTATTATAAAAATTATATCCCATTTTCTATATAATATTTATCTCTGTAATCACCATAAATAACTATGATTAATGCATTGTAATTTTATAATACACATAGAATGTCCGAGTAAATATAATATTATTAATATGTAAAATAACACCCCTACTAGATATGGATTGGAAGAAAAATATTTTTCATTATATAATTTTGTCCAATATAAAATAGAAAATTGCATACTACTTTTAAGTATCATTTATGTATTATTTTTATTAATACCCATTCACTCCAATTAAATAAAAAATTAAATATAATTCTTTCCAATGCAATGTCAAAACTTTTGGTACATATATGATAGATGAAATATGGGATCATAAAACCAGTAGTGATAAATTTATTTCTATTCAATAAAATAGTTATTAATTTAATTTATTATTTCAGTACCTTAAAACGCAACATGAAATAATATCTCTCGCATTGTGAAATCTAAAATATTCATGAAATCTTGCAATTGAATGTTATATCAATATTCCTTTATTTTATTCATTTTATACAGGATAATGACCAAATTTGATATGGCCCTTAAAACTAGAAACTTTTTGGATATATGGTCCTCATTAAAATTTTAACCATACAAAAAATGAAAATATAATATATAATATAATATAACTTCTACGGCCCAATAATTGTGTGGATTGAATTGTACATATGTCTCCAAATGAACTGTGATCATGAAGTATTATTATAAAAAATTTTGATAACAACAAAATACAATCCAAATTGTTCTAAAAATTATAATATTTGTAGGATAAAATATATCAATTATTAGAATACCATTTCCCAATATTCAATAATAATATATGTTTCATCTATAGATGACATTTTAAAATATCAATATTCATCTTTCCATTAGTTCAAAGATCATTAAATGATGTATCTAACAAATTCTTTGTCGATATGTGAGTACAATGAATGGTCTAATTGAATTTGATTTAATTAATAAGTGAAATACATGTTTAATTCATATAATAAAATATTAGAAATTAATTCATGGATACTATAAAACACAAATGGAGGATAATTTCATCACAATAGACCCTTTGATCGGTCAAAAATCATGAGTCAATATACTAAATATTAGAATCCTTAAAAATATTCAAAGACATATTTTATAAAATTCATAGATATATAAACTTATCATCAATATATTTTATCATAATATTCAATTATATAAAATCATTGATTTATGTAGATTAATTAAACCAAAATTTCTACATTTAAAAGTTTATAATGCTTTTTCCTTAGAACATTTACCTATTTTTTCAATCATCTCATAATCCAAACACAATTATTATTAAATGTATTAAATATTAGAATCAAATTAATTACCATAATAATATAAAATTTATTTATAAAAACATAACAATAATAACATCATTCTTAGGGGAAATGAAATCCTTTTGAATGAATGTTTTTCATTTCCATGTAATTGTTTTATAGTCATACTAACATGATATATTTGGATAGTTTTTAACATCCGGCCTTCCTGAGAACATGATCACTCCCAAATAAATAAATCCAAGAGAAATTTTTTTATATTTATAAAATATAATGAATTATTAACATTATATCATATTTAATGTTCATTCCAATATTTGTATAAGGCAAATCGTACAAAATAATTTTACTTGATACCATTTCATGGAGATATAAAATAAAAATTTTATTCTTTGGATGAAATATATCTTGATGAAATTAGTATATTATATTTTCTACTTATTAAATATTTAATAGTTCTTCAAGACCACTAGAATCCTAAATGATTTTTTTAAATCCTTCACTAATTTTAAATCCTTCATTGTAGATGGATGATGAAATTGTAAGAGATCCATTAATGATAAAATAGATTATCAAGGTGTTCAAAACAATTATAACACTCTTTATAAAAGAATAACAAAATAAAAAATATCTAAAAAATATTAAAATAAATTCATAATTCATAATATCCAAAGAATTATTCTCATAAATATCGAAATAAATATTCCCCAAACTATTACAATTAAGAATAATTTTTATATATTTTAAAGATATAATTATATATTCATATATATATTCCTCCCTATGATGAACCCGGATTTATTCCTATAAACATCATTATAATTAACATGATTAAACAAATGAGATGCTTAATAGTAAATTATTTTATAATAGAAATTTTCAAGTACAAGGATTTTTAAGAGATGAATTTTTGAGGAATTACCAAAATAAGTAATTATTGTAAGAAATAATGAATTTATAAATCTATTTAAATAATAATTTCTAAATAAAAAAATTATATTAACATTAGGATAAAAAAAAACCTAATAATTCAGACAAAAAAGTTTGTCAACCCCCAATATTAATCCATTAATTGGATTTGAGACACAAAACCTAATTAAACAATATATTTAATTAAATTTTACAGAATAATATATATTAATAAACTTTATTTTTCCATGTATTATTCTACTTCCAATAAATATAATCATACCCCTATAATCATTTTATATATTATGGTTGTAATTAAATATATATCATGGGATATATTGTTTTTCATATATTGTTTTCTCCTTCCCAAATTTTAGATGGAGGCTCATATACATTAATATATAACTATAAAAAATTTAAAAAATGGGTGTTTTTAATCATTTAGTATGCAATTTTTTGTTGATTATTGTTTTATTAATGTTACTATTTATCTGAAACATTGTATACCTCTTATTATAAGTACATATTGTTTATTAATTATATTTTCACTAACTTACATATTATTTCATCAGCTACAGTATATAAAAAACATTCTCTTATAGTATTAATGTCAATATGAAGGTAATGAAACCTACCCTTAGTTAAATCACAAAGTCATTTCAATAAATATTTAACTTTCTTATAATAAAAAAGAGATACTTCCACATTCATCAAATTTATAGACTTCATAATAATCAAATATTAATTTTACTTTGGCCAATAATTTTTTAAAAAAACATAATAATGATTCGTGTTCATTCAATTGAAATGACCAACTAAGAAACAATGATGATTAGAAATTTACTAAGAATGTTTGATACTTCGAATAGACTCTATAAAATCTAAATTATAAGAATTAAAAAATGACCTATACAATTTAATATCAATTACCTAATCCAAATACTTCATATACCGTGTGTATTTGTTTCATTTGAGTTTCATTCCATGAAAATTATTTCTATAAATAGTTTCTTTTAATATTCACTATATGAAACGGGTTTTAATTTTAATTTATTTAATCATTACTTCTAATAAAATAATATTAAAAAATATAGTTATCCATAGAATTCTAATCACAATATTCATATTATTAATATAATTTCAGATATATCATATCCCACAATATCTTTTAATATAACAATCAAACTGGTGATTAAAAAAGTTAACCGACTGTTTAAAAAAATATTATTACAATCTATTTAATTAGGTGAATCTATGATTTAATTTTCATTAAAAAATCATTAATTACATAAATGGTTATCATAATGGAAAAATATGTTATTAATTGGAAGTATCTTATAATAAATCTTGAAAACCCCATAAATGTATCTTTTATCGAAATTTATTATTATATTTAGAATATTTATTAGAAAATAATATCAATGCTACATATGTCAACAATAAGATAATCTCTTGTAACTCATTAAAATTTTAAAAAAATTGTATTTATTTTCTAATGTTTTCTATGTTTTACATGATTCCTCAAAAAAAAATTATCTGATTCATCTTTTTTTCCTACCTGGGTTGTTAAAAGTTTTATGTCCATACAATTTTTACCAGATAGAAGTCACTTGTGGACTTGTTTCCACAACATCAGGGAAAAGATATTCCTTTTATAAGGAAAATTTTATCCCTAAAATCATCGTAATTATCATATTTCATTATCATTTTAATTTATATTCTAGTATTATTTATTTACCACATATTTTATAATTTTATTTTTTCTATTTGTAAGGATATTTTTTTCATATTATCATAACATTTTTTCTTGAATCCCTTTACCCATATATGGTTATATTCTCCTAAGTATCATAAATATCCACTAACTCTGCTATTTTAGTCTCCCATACTTTATCATGATCATCTCAAAATGACCAATCATTCATATATAAAATCCATAATTTCTTATGCTATATAAATTTAATTATTTATCACAGCACGTTTCTTATTGTTTTGAATTATATCGCATTGAAAATCATTAGGAATTTTATTATATTATTTATCAGTAAAGAATACACTAGATTTGTAGATAATTTCCAATCATAAATAACAATAATTATGTTGACATATAACTTTTCTATGATGATTCAATCCTCTCAAAATAAACCTCCCTCATAATCGATCTCATACTAACCTATTTTAATATTTTCTCTTTATCCCCTTCTTTTGACTTGAAATAATTTTAACCAAAATTACTTTTATATATAAAAGTTCAAAAAATTATACAAAAGTTATAAAATTGAACAAGTTTTTTATTCTCCATGTTCATTACATAAATCATATAATTTTCTATAAGACAATTTATTTTTATAAATTTTAATTCATATCATTATTAATCAAAACAATTAAAAATATTATAGTCTAACTTTCACTATAATATCATCTATTATCATTGAAGAACAACTGATGATGTTTAATCCTTATGGAATCAAGGGTCCCAAAATATGAAATATATAACAAGTTGACATATCAAACAATTAATAATTGATTATTTACTTTTATAAAAATAATTTTCACTCCAATTTTTATATTTTATTGACCTGAAAAATAAGATGAATTTTCAATACATATTATAATAAACCAGAACATACAATACCCCAAAATTGTGAGACTATATTACCTTCAATCTACATATAGTGTTAGGATTATGATCAACTATAAAGAACTCCATGATCATAATATTTCCAAATTAAAAAATATTTACCCCATTATTAAATAAAAGATGTAAAACTCTATATTTTATAAATTTCATACCACCATATTTGGAGGTCATTACTCTATAGGGTCTATCACCGCATAGATATCACACTCTAGAGCAACGATTATCAAATAATAGGTATCAACTGTAGGGATAGAAACCTAAATACATGAAATCATGGTTATTATTCCTACTATTTTATTAATACAATGAGTATCCATTAATTAAACTCAAATCATTGGTTAATATACTCCTTACTGACTGATTCCATCACATTCAAAAAATCTATGTATTTTACCAATATCAATCCTCAAGCCATTCAATTAATTTTCAATTCCTTAATGAATAACTATTATAACATAATTGGAATACCTATAAATACTACATAACCTATAATAATATATCATATGGGGTTCATAACCACATTACCCAATCATGACACCCCTCTGGTCACCATCTACCAAATCCCATAATCGTATAACACAACACTTAGTTATAAAGAACCCAGGGTACTCGCCACTATACCATAAAAACTACTCTAATTTGGTTCCTATTGAATATAGAGAATTATTAATGAAATTATTCATAGTATGTTACATAAATAAAAAAATGGATTTTCTCATAAGAAACTAGAATATTCATTCAGAATTTAGAAATTTATGGAAAATGGACCACAATACCAATTTTCTTCCATTCATGGTATTATTGAATACCTTAAATAATCCCCAGTGGTTCATTCCTATAGTAGATAATGACATTGTTCGTAACAATATGTATTTATTGTTTCTTATTACCTGACTGTACTAACTAAATCATCCTCTGATGTTTCTTTTCTCACCAACCTAGGACTCATAATATTATTAAAATATATATTAATCTCTTATAGATGATTTTAATATTTTGAAAAAAATCATGGTCTATTATATCAAATTATATCATGAAATCTCTCTCCTCTAATGTTCAATACAATATCATCCACCACTAAGAATTCATTTCCATGCCACAGGGATCTAGCCACACTCTACCCATCCTAGTAATGATGGTCATGAATAAAAATAATTGTCCATTAAAAGCACTCTACTAAAACATATAAGTATAGAAGGCCATTAAATCATACCATTGAATAATAGCACAATTCAATGATCACTACATTTTTGTTAGATATTTATACCATGACATAGAAAATCGATTTCTCTACAATTCTAAGGGTATCATTGTCATTAAGAAAATACATTACCGTCATGATTTATACCTTAATAATTTCCTATATATAACAATAAATTAATATATAATCCAATTACTTAAAAAAATAGAATACCTTACATTAACATATATTAAATGGATTCATACTAATATGATATCTCTTAAAAAGGTTTAAATAACCAATCAACGAAAAATATTATATCCCAAAAGAGTTGATTTCCACCAAAAAGTTATATATAAGAAAATAATATATATTAGTGTTTACAATTTATATATAAAAATCATCCATTATCTGAAAAAAAAAACAATTGAATGAATTTATTATGTAAATCATATCTTCCAAATATAATACATTAATGTATTCCCCATTCCATTATAATAAAGATTCAAATCATAAAAAATCATCTCAAAATACCACATCATGAATGAATACATTTTCATCTATAATAATAAATACAACAAATATCAATCCCAACTCAACATAAAAATCGTTACATAATTGATAAAAAAATGGTCGAAAAATTAACTAATGCACCAGTATGGTGTGTGGTACATATATATCTATTGGATGTCACCAATTTCAACTAACATACAAAATAATCAATATAAAATTATAGACACATTAATTAATGAGTTATGAAATTTCATTTACATTTTTATAATTCAACGGTCTTTTAGGTTTAGTATTTTAACGGATTAGAATAGTCATTATAATCGGCAGGGAACTCTGACACAATGCGTCCATTTTTCAAGAATTACATGATTCTTAACTTCATTGTTCTATTTAATTTATGAAACAATTTATTATTAAAGGTACATTTACATTTATTTGTTGATAAGACCTAATATTAGTCCATATCCATACTTAGAAACATTAAAAACATTTTAAAAAATGGGATGTGCATCAAAATATCATTAATGGGTATAAAAAATATGTAAAAAACATTATTCAATTTTTAAAACCTAAATAAACAAGAATATGGTTAATCATTTTTATTAGTAAAATTTTCATCACATAGATAAAACATTTACTCATTCAAAAATCACACTTTCCTTAACAAAAATCATTTAATCTTAATGGTAAAAATAAGGAAACCATGATGGAATAATTTTGAACTTGACATGTCATCAAAAAATTTCATTTAAAAACAAACATTTCACCCTTCACTTTTTATAATCATTTGTTTCCTAATGAAATTGATATATGTCAATAAAAACCGTTTTCAAGAATAAAATTATAATCTTGGATCATCATATTACTAAAAAGTGTAAATTCATGTAATACCAAATTTAAAGAAATAGAGGAATAAGTATTTTTAGAGGAGTGACCTAACTTGTTTTCACCCTCATTTTTTACCTTTTATGAATAATCATTGCCTAATGACTTAGAGAGATGTTTCGGGACCACCATCTGAGTTATCTATATTTATCTCAACTATTAGGAACTCTGATGATGAATTATAATACAATGAGTATTTTTTTAATATTGAACAATTTTATAATAAAACCCTTAAATAATTCATCTGTTATCATACATAATATCACATTTTATTTTCATATAAAAATAATGGGAACAACATTTAATTTATATTTAAAAAAAATAAAAACATATAGAATAATGGGTAAATTATATTCTCTTAAAAACCTATAATAATAAATTATAATAGTGATGATGAATAAAATAAATGATGTCCAAAATTCATTTTCATTCCATATTTTTTAAAAATTATTCTTTTTAGTAATCTGTATATAATAGCACAATATAAATTGATTAAATATCTTAAAATATGTTTATTTTATAATAATTGAAATGAAAATATATTTTTAAAATAATAATATATCAATATTTTATATTTATATAAAAACATAACTAAAATATTTAACGAAACATATATAAGGAGGGAAATAAGTGTAAATATTTTAAGGTAGGGTTTCAATGAAAATTCCCAAAAAATATTTGAAACATTTCAATCAAGATAAAAATGAATGAAAACAAATCAAAAATATTTATAAAACAATTGAATAATATAAAATTAAGGATAATTTAAATTAACCTGTTATCATATTCACCATAAATATTAATAAAAGTGGTCAAAATTTCATGAGTTTCAATGAAATGAAATCGAGAGAAAGAAATCAGTTACCTCGTCTTTTAACTCATAGCATACAATATTTGCTTCTAGAAATAATATTATTTTACTAATTTTAAAAGTTAATATAATCCACTTGTGTTCATTAATTTTATATTATTATATTTATTTCATATATAAACATATTTTATTTGGATACTAACATAGTTATGATCACATTTAATGTTGTGAGGTTGTTTGGTTCATAATCTTCAAATAAACATTAATAGGTAAACTGTGGTAAGAGGGTTCATGGTTCTTTTATATCCACAAAAAAACATTATATGATTTTAATTTAATAAATAAATATAATTTTTTACAGATCTACATGAAAATAATGGAAAATTAATCACATCCTTTAGTGGAGATGGACATTCGAAAATATGTATAAAAAAATATTTTCATTTTTTATTCTTCTTGTAAAATAAAAAAAGTATATAATATTTTACTCTTCTGAAATACTAAATATTTTATAAATGACTTAATTATTATTCAATTCATTCATTATGACATGAAATTAAATTCTTGTAATGAAAAATTAATAACAAAAATTCCTAGAGGTGGTAGTCCGAAAGTTTTTAGGAGCCAAGTGTTTAATTTTTATTATATTTAAAATGTGATGGAAAATGTGTTTAACATAAAAATTATAACATTTTATGGAAGGAGATATAATTTTGATATTATATATTCATTGTTATTATAGACACAAAGGATTTAAAAGAGGATAATCTCATAAAATTATTTTGGTAAGGGATATACCTCCCCTTTTTACATCCTCATTTTGATTGAGATTAAGGAATTTTTATGGGAGGTTGTTCTCCCCTCTATGTGATTGGGTATTTCATAATGGTTTTTTGGATGGAGATTTGGGTATATTTTTTAGATAAATTTCAATGATACTTTTATTTTGAAAAGGATTAAGGGATTCCATTTTTATAGAGAAAATTTAAAATATTTTTAAATAAACACACATACTTTTCATATATAGATATTATGTATTTTTGTATGAATATTAAAAAGATTATATAAACACATGCTAGAGGACGATAATAGTTTATTTCCTTTAAAAACTTGGGAAAAAATATTCTTAATTATTGAAATATCATTAATGTCACCCTTTAATGATCATCCACTGTAATACGCTTACATAAAACCTTTCTTCATTACGTAGAGAAACGAAAACATAAGTTATTATGAGCTAAGATACACAGTTTTATTAAAAATGTAGATATGTAAGAATAACATGTGTATAATTGTATGAGAAGATTATAATAACATTAAAAAACCACACCAAAAATATGAATGATTTTAACAATGAGTAATGTAATAATGATCGGAAGATCATAATACATGAATAAGAAAGGATTCAATGTACATGGTCCATCATGGAAATCCAATATAATGGGACATAAAACTCTATAATATACACATACATATAAAATCATTTCCTTAATAGTAAATACTCCTCTCAAAAACATCTCAGGGAACTCAATGTGTGGGTATGACTCCTGGGTGTGACACACCACAGTCCGCGGTGTTAACCAACACCTCATATTATAATGGGTTCACTCCTAAAACCATCATAGTAGTCATGGTTCACTCCCATGAAATTCATAGAATAAATATTCCTTAACATAATGAGGTCCACTCCCACTTCTAATCCTATATATATTATGACATATAAACCATTACGCAATGCATTGAATTTAGATATAAGTCACACATGTCTTTTTTGTAATGTTTCCATTGTCCATATTTATAACATAACAACAATAAAAAAATTATTATCATACATATTAATAATAATAGATAAGAAAAAATTCATCTTAGTATTAATAATTAAATAAAATGGGTTTTATTTATATTTTATCAAAACATATTCTGTAGAAAAGTGGATTGTTTCATTATCATAATATCAATTCATCATTGAATAAACCATAAAAAAGAATGTGTTTCAAACTATTTTTAATATGTTATAACTCATTTAAGATAAATAAATTTCTTAAATATCATACAATCGTAAACAAAAAATATTCAAAATAATAATAATAATGGTATCTTGGGTTATTATCCCAAGTAATTCATATGTAACGTCAAATTATTTCACCATGGATTGAGAATGAATTTGAAAGATAAGTAATTTAGAATGCTTCTTAATGAAGTTAATGTATTTAAATAAAATTCATTTTATTTCATAAAATATTTTTAAAACCCTTATCTTTGTAAATAACCATGAAAATAGAGAAATTAATATTTAAACATCATTAAAACCATTTCTTGATGAAAATATCTTATCAAGTTGGAATTTTTTTAAACTGTAAAACATTCCTAAAATCATTTTCATTGGAAATTATAATGAAAAAAATTACATATTAAAAATACAAGAAAAAAATCTCATGCTTATAAAATGATTCATTTATTTTGTATATGTTAAACAAAATTTTAAATCAAATATTTGGGAAAATCCAAAAAATCCTTTTTTAGAAAACAAATTGATGATAACTTTCATAAAATTTATTTATAATTAAAACACGTTTCAAAATTATATTATTAAATAGTTTTTAAAAAAATATATTTTATTTGAAAATATTTTTAGAAAACATGATTTTAGAATAAAATAGGTTTTTGATAGAAAATATAATTATAAAAATTTTCATAAAAACATACTTTTGAAATATTGGGTACATTTATAGTATAATAATGTTCAAATATGAATTCTCATGAGAATAATATATGTGAATAAAATTCTTGAGTTTTAGGAGATGTGTATCAGAATATTTTATCATCATAACCACAATAATAAATAATCTTGATAATAAAAGAGGTTGAAACATAAAATATTTACAAATATGGTACCATTGAAATGTAATCCCATTGAAAGAATATAATTAAATGAAAAATAAAATATCTTCAATATAAATAATTATATGATATAAAATTTCATATTGTATATATATACACCTAATAAAACAAGATAATTTCATAATGTAACATGTATACGAAAGAAGGAAAATTGAGAAAAAAAAATCCCTTACCCATATGTTAACTTTTGAACCATAAAACCGATTAAAGGGATATAATCACATTGATTTTAATGTAAAAATATTTAAAAAAATATTTATAAAAAAATACATTCATTTAATATTTATACACATCATGAAATAACAATGTTGTGGATACTTAATTTTTTCGATAAATATAAAAATGAGGCGGAAATACGTTATTGTAAGTGTTATCTTCCATTACACTCACTAAATACTCATGTTTAATTAATATAATTAATTATAAATATAATATGGAACTATAAATACATATATAATTCCATATATGATATACATATGTTCTTTTCTTACCCACTTATTAACAATTCCATGATAAATTCATGATTTTGGTAAAAACTGCTTTGTTGTTCAGGTGGCTATTGACTTGACTATTTCTATCCTTTTAACATCAATCATGGTCTCATAATATAAATAATTTTAAAAATTATACAAATATTACAAATATTAATTATAGGTTTATTTCTATTAATTTATAAAATATAGATATAGAAACTAGGATAAAATGTTCATGTAGAGAGAAGAGAAAATGTACGCAAGAACAGTATTTCCATTTTTCCTAAGTATTAAAATAATAAATTGTAAATTATATAATTTCATTAAATAATAATTCTTATTTAATCAGTTCAAAATATTATAATCAAACTCATCCTTATTACCTTATATGTAAATAATGAACAATTCACTTTACTATGTAAGGTGGTAGTTCGTCATACACACGAGATAAGATATCACAATCCATCAAAATGGAAGGAATGGAGGTATTTGTGATATAATAAATAAATAAGAAAAATATTATGATAAATATTGTATATAAAAAATAAATACATCATTGTGTCCTTCTATTAAATGAGATAATGAAAAAATGGTTAACATCGCTTCACGGGGTGGTAGTACATTGTTCACATGAATGGTTATTTCATAACCCATTTGATATAAGTGTAGATAGTTTTAGATAATTATTTTTTCCAACAAAAAATACTATCATTATATTTAATATATTTATTATATTATACTATCTTTTTTTACTAAGAATTTAAGGAGATGGAGGAATAAATAAAAACAAATTATATTTGGGGAAGCTTACATCTTCATTGGGTATCCCCCATTAGTTTACAAAAAATGAATCATTGGTTAGTTTTTGGTCCAAAATAAGGATTATATAGTGAGATTATGGATGTTTAATTTATTTAGGTATTTTTAGAACCCAAAGTGCTTTATGGTGTGAATAGTAGATGAGAAGGGGTTTCCCATTATAACTGATGTCTGGAACACATGTATTTTATATAATGAATGAGTTCCACCAACATTTTATCCTGAATAAATGATTAAATAATAATGAAATATCTATCGAAGATGGTAAAAGGATTAAATATTTAAATACAATTGGTTTTAAACATGTTTAGGGTATATGTTACCATTACCATTTTAGTTTAATCCCCTAGTAAACCCATTTTCACCTTAACAATGTTAATAAATTTTTACTACATTCAATATTCATTTTGGTAAAAAATTATGATGAAATAATTATATAGTATAAATTATGATTATTCAAAATACTTAACCCATTTTTACAAATTCCATTAATATAAGTGGGAAAATATTATTTAATATTAATTTCATAGACATGATGAGGAAGACGGTTTTCAAAGAGAATATGTTCAAAAGTTTATAATGTATTTGTTTCCAATTTATTTGTAAAATGGATTAAAATGAACTGAATTTTATTAAGATATGCGTATAATTGGACTAATTTTACATTGAAAACAGTTTTAAAAAAATATTATTTTATATATAATTTAAATGAAAATATTATATTTAAGTAAAAGTCCGTATTTTCACTATTAATAAAAAAATAAACATTTCAAAAAAAATTAAAAAATATTCCATATGATAAATTTTATATGTATATTTAAAAAATGAAATTTAATTTTTCAAATAAATTTTCTAAACATTTAAAATTTTAAATATAAAACAGAATGTGCAAACATAATGAAAATCATGTTTTCGAGAAGTGTATTTTTTCAAGCATAAGGCGTATCATATTAACTCAATATCAAATAATAATCATTGTATGAATATTAATTATAAATAATTTATATATTTTATATATTTTTCCTTTAAAAATTCCTCATTATGGTTTATTTATTTATTTGGAATTGAAAATTAATATTAATATTAAATAGTTTTTCATAAAAAAACATATTTCTAAACACAAATATAAACGTACACTAAAATATAATATATATTAGAGATATTTATTTATGATTATTTAATATAAATAATGATAAATTATATTAATAAACACAAAAATGGATATTAAAATTAAATAATTTATTGAAAATAAATAAAATATTTCAAAAAACCATTATTTTCACTATTCACTGAAAATAATTCGTTACCAAAAATTCCAAAATATTCCCATATATTAATTTTGATATGATTATTTAAAAAAATTACGTTAAATTTATAAACTAAAAATTAAAAAATAATTAAAGATTATTTATATTATATTTTCATCAATGGGGATAAAATTAATTCTTTAAAAAACTAGATTTTAAAAATATCATTATGTAAATAAATATTGATTAATTATTTCAATAGATTTTATAAATAAATTTATATTTATTAAAAAAAATTAAGTGTATATTTCACAAATTATTTTATATTATTAAAACCCTCAAATTTTTTAATTGGTTATAATGATCAAATTTAAAATAATTATATTTTGTAGTTCATAGAATCTTAGTGTCATGGTATATGAACACTATCGTCTCTACATGTAACTGAAGCTAAAATAAGTGATTCATATAGTGAAATAAATAATCAGTATTTCAATTAATGAAAAAAATCTTCGGTAATTAAAAATATTAAAATTATTAAATTAAATTTAAAATAATATCTCCCAAATTCTCATGGTGTTACATTATACCAACATTAAAATACATTTATCCCCCAAAACTATTATCTGTCTTTAATGGTTTATCTTTGGAAAATTCTTCCATAGAACCTCATTTCATAAAATGGGAAAATAAAAAATATTCTTGAAAATGAGAATGGATGTATTAAATTATTCTGTAATAATATATACTATGTTTCCAAATAGGATAACATCAGTGGGAAGAGAAAAAATAGACATAAGAGAAAAAAATCTAGATACTGATGGAGGGTGAAAAAGAACACATCCAGATGAAATTTAATGACCGTAAAACCATAAACCAAAGAGGTATGAAAATGATCATTCATGTTATAAAAAATTAATATTGCATGAAATTATTTTATTTCATGATTATTTTCCTAAAATTGGAATATTTTCATAATAATATATACTTAATTGATTTCATTCCACTTATTTACCATAATATAATCAATTGGTTGTTCAACGATGATTATCCACATCATATATTACTCCATGAAATAATGGTGAAATTGTTGTACATGAAGTACTAACAGATCAGGTGATATATGAATGGATTGATAATTTGTTCAATCTATATTTTTTTATTATCACAACAAAATGGTTGTGAAAAGTAATCCAATGTGTAAAATTATTTATATGGTGAAGTAATACATTAATATCTAATGCATCATCCAATGTTTAACTAAAACCACTTTACAAATTTTTTATGACCCTTAAAGAATATTTAAATGCAAAAAATTAGAATGACGGTTAAAAACTTATTAAAAAAACAAAATAATATTAATCACCAATAAAAAAACTGGATATTGATTGTCATATACCTTTTTTATTTCATTGTTATATATTCTGTAAAATATTGGTAATAACCAAAATTTACACAAATCTTCAATTAAAAAATCATTCTTCCTCATTAATTAAATGAAACCATATATTATTGAAAAAACATTATATATTTGATAACGTTATAAACTCCGTAAATGATAACATCAACAACATTTTTTAAGAAATTATTAGTTATGAGGTCATCAATTTTGTCCAATTTACATTATCTATATCAATTGTCTCTTTATCCAAACTAAAAATATTTTATCAAAATCAATAACATAATAAAAGTTTCCATCCCATAATCATAATTTTACCATTCCATTAAATAACATATCTACTCTATTAGTACCATTTAACATATTCTTGATTGATCTTAATGAACATATATTTACTTTAGTGATTCTCACAACATTGTCGACATATATGAAACTGAATCTTTATTCTTACATGGTCTAAAATACATGAACTCTCAGTGAAATCTATCATTACCATATTGGGTGAGTTTGAGAGTCGGTTAATATGCATTTTACAATGTCTATATAATGACACCTTATTATTATGTTATGACATCATTTGTTCATAAAAGGTAATTATTAGTCGTTTTATATTTAAATCCTTCATGATTTTTCATATACTTTTTTTGAACATCCAAATCATATCACCCATGAGTGTCAAATCCGGTGTACTACAAGACTGATTGGTTTGACCTAGGTGATTATTTATTCTGTCCTCATGAATATCCTCACATAAATCCTTATACTTGTCTTAAGAAATATCCTTATGGTTATCACTAAATAATTATCCAACTAGTTTCAAATGGTTATATAAACCATTCCTCAGATACTAACTACCGTAACCAATAATTTTTAGGTATGAAGAATATATATTTTCATATTATTGTTAAATACATTACATAAACACACTCTTGATGGTAGTTATATTATAGTTCCTTTGGAATCATGGAATAAAATCTTCCTAATTTTTCAAACAACTTTACTATCTCCCATAACAATATTTCACTTTAGTACTTCTATATTAAACCTTCTACATGACCTGGTGATAGAAAAAAATTCAAAAGGGTGATCTCAAATTCCAAGTAAGGGTAAAAAATGAATATAATGATTGGATATTCATAATCCATGTTTCATAATATAATCCTAGAACATGATTCATGAGATCATAAAATTGGAATAAATCATAAAAATAATTTATACACATAAGAAAATAGAATCTTTTCCTTATAAGTCAATGATTATTTACAAAACATAACATTGGATTCCATGGGTGGATAAACCACCGGTTAAGGACACAACACAATCACCAGTGCTAGTTCAATCACTATAGTGCAATTTGTTCACTCACAAACCATCATAGTAGTCAAGGTTCACTCTGAATACCATTATTAAGGAAAAATTCTCTTATTGAACCAGATTCACTTCCTATTTCAGTCATTTCTATCACATGAGATATAAATTATTACCCATTTATATCAAGGGATATATAGGTCCAAATTATAATTAGTTATAATGAAACCACCAACTTTGGTTATAACATAACCATCGTCACAAAATAAAAAAACACATATGAGTTCTAGAAGATTGTAAATTTTAAATATTATAATAACCCAGGAAATGAAATGTATTTTTAAAAAAATTATCATATTTTTATCTTAAGGAAATGACACACATGTCAAAATATTTTCCTCATTTTTTAACAGGATAACCCATAAAAAAATAAGTGGGTTTCATTAGATTTTGATGATGGTATATCCATTGGAAGAGAAACAGTATCATAATCATCAGGAAATAATAATAATAATAAATTACACATGTAATGAAGTAGATATATATTATTTGTTCATATCCCTAAAAAATTGGTTTGTAAAATGATTTCATCTTAGATGGATAATTATTTTAAATGATAAATCACAAGGAATGTTTCTTAATGAATATAAATTCTATTTAGAATTGGCTTTTTTAGAATTCATATAATATATTAGATATCAAATAAATTAAAAATAACATTAAAAACATATATTGAGAGCTATAAAAATCATTGAAATCACTTCATTAGGATAATACCATTTTGGATTTGAAAACACTTTATTAAACATTAAACATTTTAAAAATATTTTTCATTGGTTTTTTTTAAAATAAAATTGATATCAAATAAATAAATATTCAATCAATATAAGGTTTATTACTGTGGAAGGTTTTTTTATGAATTAATTTTTTTTAATATTCCTTTCAAATTTTAAGTAAAATATATTCAGGAATGTTTTTAGAAAATAATATAAAGATTCTATTAAAAAAATTCTCAAAGTAACACATGAGTATAAAAGTTTTCTTTAAGTCAATTTAAAGAAATTTAATAAATTATTCGATCATTTTTATGAAACATGTTTTTTGATGAAGAAGTTTATTTGGATGAAAAAATAAATAAAGGCAATTTTATTAAATGAATAAATTTTTACACTTTGGTACATAGAGAGGAAAATCATGAAATTGATTTTATCCTCAAGAAATTAAAATATTATAATAAAATTAATCCATTTCAATATTTTTGTATAGTAATATTTTAACATCGTAATCATAATCATAAATAATCAATATTGACGATGAGATCGTAACATTAAACATTACCACATTCAAAACATTTAAACATAATCCCCATTAATGAATATGGATTTATAAAAAATAATCTATCATTAATTAAAATAAAAACATTTCTTGTAAAAGTGGGTATATATACACCTCATAGAATAATATAGTTTTATAACATAACATATGACTCAAAGAATTAAATTTTACACAAAAGAACCTTATATATTAGTTATTGTTTAAACCGTAAACCCCAAGAAAGAGAGATCGAAAAATTGGTATATAAGTAAAAATATTTCAAATCAAAAGATTTATAATATGAATTAAGGGGATTTTTATACACTCCATAGTTGAAAAATTTGGTGAAGAAGAAAATTTTCACATAGAAAACAAATATTAGATGAAAATCCATTACTATATGTCTTGTCTTCTTTACAATCATTCAAAACTCCAATATTATATATTAATGTTTATTATGAAATGAATCAAACCCATAATTATATACATCATAACATATATGAATTAATTACAGGGTTTAATTACCCATTTATTAATATTTCCCTATTTAATAAATGCATTGGGTCATAGAAACATTGTTTTTTCATATCCGTCCTGATTTGTTATTTAGGGCTTTATTACTTTAATCATGGTTCCGTAATCCATATAATGTTAACCATGATTTAAATATAATATTTATTAATTATAAAGGTATTTATAGTAATTTATTAATTATATAGTTAGAAAATGAAATACACAATTCATTCATATGATAGGCCGTATATAAGTGTGAACGTTGATTCCATTTTAATAAATTATTTAATGAATGAATAGTAAAAAATAATAATTCATTTCTAGGATCATTTTTATATCTTATATCTTACGTATTATCATTAATCTCATCCTTATTACCTTTAATTGGAATACTAAATGAATCACTTCTTTTTTAAGGTGGTAGTCCCTCATTGACATGATTGACTTTACTGTATTCACCCATAATAAGAAGAAAGATGTTTTAAGTTATATAATAAATAATTAATAATAAATATTTATTAAGTATCATATAATTTAATAAATTAAAATCTATTTCCAACCATGGGTTTTGATAATTAAAAAATCTGAGACATCGGTTAGTGAGGTGGAAGTCCTCAGTACACATGTACAATGCTTCATAACCCATTTGATATGATTTGAGATTGATGTTAGTCCTGACTTATAATAAAGTAATTTTATTCTATGTAATACTTGGAGTTAATTATGACATCATGTTATAATATTATTTTATAGA
Source organism: Viscum album (assembly GCA_963277665.1). NCBI lineage: Eukaryota > Viridiplantae > Streptophyta > Magnoliopsida > Santalales > Viscaceae > Viscum > Viscum album. The sequence continues at coordinate 634,319,396 of OY728161.1, forward strand.
TATTGAGGATGAAATAAAAGAAAAAGGTATGTTGATAATCATTACATATTCTTCAGGTCTCCTCAATAGGTCCAGACCAGAAGTCATCCTAGGTGGGATTTTGGTCCAAAATAAAGGTTTTTACAGTGATATGAGGGAATTCAGGAACATATTTGGGAATTTAATTTCTATTAAAAATGGTTTGAATGTTTTCATAGAATAGGATAATGGTTTTTCTTTTATATTTTTGTTGACTGGTGAATATTTATGTTTTTGAAGGAATGAATTCCACGCATGTTTGTTCAAGTCAAAATTCCCTAAAAATGAAAGATTATCAAAAACAGATTTTAGAATTACAATATATATAAAAAATTGTTTGTCACATGTTTTGGGTGATTTTGGTACATTATATATTTAGTTTAACATTAGGGTAAAACCATTTTTACCTTAACTACGGTAATTAATTTTGATTTTTTCACTATTCATTATGATAAAAAATTATGATTAACTTATTTTATAATATAAGTCATTATCATTCATAATATTTAATATATTTTCCCAAATTCTATTCATATATGTTGAAAATATAATTTCAAAATAACCCCATAGACTTAATAAGAAAGCAAGTTTTCAAAGAAAAAATGGTCAAAATTGTTTAGTGTTTCTATATCCAATATCAATATTTAGTTGATTAAAATGACCGAAACTAGTATAATAGATAAATATACAAACTAATTTTACTTTAAAAAATTAATATATAATTTATCATTTTAAATAATTTAAATGAAAAGGTAAACTTCAAATAAAATTTAGTATTTTTCACTATTCGTCAAAAAAATATTCATTTCAGAATATTAGGAAACAATTCACTCCGATATAATTTTTATAATATTATTTAAAAAATAATTTTTATTTTTTAAATAAATTTATTAAAATTAGTTAAATATTACATTTAAAACAAAACTAGTTGACTTGAGGAAAAAACGGTTTTCGTGAACTGTAATTTTTCTATGAATTAGATGATTTATATTAAATATATATCAAATAATAAAAAAAAATTAAAATGAATTATAATTTATTGATATATAATACATAATTTTATTTTACTACTTTCTTTTCAGTATATTATTTTAATTATCTAATATGCAGAAACACTATTCCCTGTAAAAAAGTTTTCATGAAAACTTTTTTTAAACCAAAAATAATCATATACTAAAATCATATATAATGTTGATTAAAAAATAATAAAGTGTATAAAATATAAATAAATAATAATTATATTAAATTAAAACAAAATTTGTAATTTCAATTCGTTAATATAATATAAATAATTTTATAGTTGTACAAAAATTAGTTTTTTTCACTATTTACAGAAATGTCATCATTTACTGAAGCAAAAAAATATAAGTAATTTAATTTATATATTATGATTCAAAAAATTTGTTTAATTTTATCAAAACAATTATATAATCTCTACAAATTATATATAAAATTTTCACCAAAAAATTAGAAATATTTTTCAATAAAAAAATTTGAAAAAAAAAAATTTACACCATTAAAAATTCCCTGATTATTCACTGTGATAAGAGAAATAAAGTTATAATGACCATTAAATTAATAGTTATTTTTCATAAAATAATTTATACTGTTAATACCTGATTATTTAATAGAGAGGTTATAATGATCACTTTCAATATAATATTATTTCTTGGTTTGATGAAGCACTATATCATGTGTCATGAATGATATCATTAATTCAAATAATGAAAAACATACTTAGTATACTGTGTAACAGATTATATACAATTTATTGCAAGAAAAAGAAGATAAAATTAGTGTTTAATGTAACTAAAAAAAATTAAAAATATAAACTTTAATTTAAAGAATAATTTCCATAAAATCTTATGGTGTTGTCGTTTGATAATATATCAATATTTAATATCCTTAAAATAAATAATATAAATGGAAGGTGTCTCATACATAGACCATGAATTAAATTATTTAAAACTAACCATAATATTGGTTCAATATATTATTTTTATAATTTTATAATTATTTTAATATAATTTTTAAATAATAAATATTATTAAAACTCATTTTCAAAACTATTCAAATTTCATAACATTGAAGGAACAAGATGTAAATGGAATTATAATCTCAACACAATCACCATAGATTATATATTTTATTTATTTAAAAAATTCATGGAAAAAATAATTCATTCAAAAATTTTTAACATTATTGTTTTTTAAATATTTTACATGATTTTTCTACTAAATTAACATACCATTAATTGGAATTATGTAAACATTCATCAGAAGAATACCATAACATAAAATATATAGTAAATCAATATAATAAATACAATTTATTATATTATAAATCCATTTTGAATAATTCATAAAAAAATTCAATCCTTATAAAATTTTAATAGATATCACAAAAGAATGATAGAGAAATTTTTTATATATTCTTTACATAAGACAAGATAAAGGTCATAATAAATGAAATGTGGTAGAAAAAGTTACATATTATCTATGAAATAGTAAATGAGTAAAAATAATATTATACAATATGATTTATTATTTAATTTTTTAAACTTATCATATATTTTTAAACCTAATTAAACCATTTTACTATTTAACATTGTGATAACATGTTGACAAGGTTAATATTAATTATAACAAAAAATTAAATTTACCTTTTCACACCAATGATTTGTAATTTTATGGTATATAAGTCCATAATTTTTAATTACTTTCCATTTTTGTTTTGTATTTGGGTTTTTAGTGCATTTTTTTGAAATTTTATAGTTTTATTCTCTGGTAAACAATTTTTCTAGTTTTAGTAAAAAGTGTGTGGTTCTTCCTTTGAAACTATGATGCTTGTTTGGATTCCCTATGGAGAGGGATATTGGTATTACCTTAGTTAATAAACTATCTATAGGGTTCTACTAAATCTACATAATATTTTAATGAGGCATTCATATTTTTAGTAATATATTTTTCAAACCATGTGTCCAAACATTGAATCCACTCTAATATTAAATAGGGGGTCAAATCATTGGCACATGGTTTTCTAAACCATGTGAAAAAATATGTCAACATTATTCAACTAAATTTTTTATTATTATTTAAAATCATAAAATCATTTGTTTGACCTTATTCCACGTTATGTAAATTAGACTATCAACTTAAGTGACTCCTCTTGGATGTTTTAAATCATTAGTTTTATCCATAGTGTTACTCAATTGGATCTAATTGTGTCAGATCTAGGAAAGGAAAATAATTTTCCTATTTGTTTTCTTTACTTAGTATTTGTATACATATAATAGTTTATTATTGGAAATATGAATTAATATCTGATTTTGATGTTAGGTCTAAGTATTTTGACCGAATATAATTGATATTCTTGTAGAAGAAATTTGGAATTTAAAAAATTTTTATCTTCATTGATCACTATTTTTTATTAAGAAATCATAGTGTAAAGTAATTCCTATAATTTTATTTTTACATAAATTGATGATTTTTTAATTCCTATATTGATTTATTTTTTATGGTTCCTTATTTCATCATGTAACCCTACCTTTTTTTTTATCCCTATTATTTATTAGATAATTTCAAGTTCTCTGACTTATATTGTTTCATAATAAATGATTTTTGTATATACTATGATTTCTTTCTTATTTAAATTCATTCCTAAAAGTATTGTTATTAATGATTTATGGATTTATCATAGATTGTCTTTGAAATTATTCTAAATGTAATATTTGTGAAATAAAGTATTTTTGTGAATTTATTAAGAAATAGATATCAAATTTATAAATTTTTATTAAAAATTATTTCAAAGAAGGTTATAATGTAATGAAATGTTTCATCAAAGATATTGTAATTTGGAAGGAAACTAATTTTTTTTAATAGAAATTTATTTCCAGGGATTTTTTTCTTGATGAAAAGTTTTTTCGAATAATTTTTATATAAAATTAAATTACCTCATGTTATATGTAATGATTGTAGAGTAATTTTAATATATTATCCATGGTATAAGAGGAGACTATGGGAACCCATGGTATAGGGGAGGGGTTTGAATTATGACAAGAATGCTAGTGTTGGTTTGTTTTTTATATCAAGGATTTGTAACTACAACAACAATGATAATGTGGATTTTATGACACCATCGAGGAGTTAATTTATATTTGCCTGCTTCTATCCACTAACATTAATTGTCATAGGGACTTATATATTTCAATATTTTTGACCATTAAAGTATGTTTTTGGATCCTATAAATCCAGTATATATTGTGTCTTGGGACATAGATTTTATGTTGATGATTTTTTAAACTGGGATTGTTATTATTATTTTGTATCTGATATGCTTTAAATTCCATGTAAGTTTTTAAATATTTTTAATGTAAAAATAGTTTCATTAAATTTTTATTGAGAATTCATTTTTTAGAAATGTTTTTTTTATTGCATAAAAATCATGATTTCTCATTCATTGATGTAAACTATGAAACATTAATTTTATGAAATTGTTTTTCAAAATTGCATATTAATGCTCTACATGATAAGGAATATTTATGATATAGTTGGTGGGATCTAATTGGAGTTGTTTACTCAAAACTATACATACCCTTGGTTATATATATATATATATATATATATATATATATATATATATATTGTTTCATATGATGTTAGTAATGGAATGTTCCTCATTTAAGAGGAATTTATCCACATTAGTAGGGAATTGGGGTTTAGTGGAGATGTGGTTTTTATTCATATGGGATGCCTCTTTTTTTGAGTACATGTTTTTTTCTATTTAGGTTTCACACATGTTTTTCTTTGTACATTTTTTTTGCAACTATGATTTTTTACTCTATATTTTCCTATTGGTCATATTTTACATATATCAATAGGACTTAATTTTTTAAATTTCATGGGACATACCTTTCCAAGTAAGTTTTCATGATTTTTATGTGTTAGTCACAATCCCATGGGGATTAGGCATTCCCTTTAACCATTTCCACATGTTCACTCGGGTGTACAGTATATGGAAAAACCAGGATAATTTTTGACAGACCTCATTGCTAAATTTAAAAATCCAATCCCAAATATGGATTGAATTTAATAGGATTTTTCTTACTAACTTGGATTTATTTTTAATATAATATCCCAAACACTATGGTAATCCATTTTATGAATAATACATGTTTTAATAATAATTTTTTTGATTGAAAGTCAAGTATAATAATTCTTACTATTGAAATTTTTTTATCGTATTTTGTAATGATGAAGTAAATATAATTTAAAAAAATCCAAAACATAAAGTGTTTTATAATAATTTAAAATAATTGACTCAATTTTATAAAAAAATAATTTCTCCCCTATTTAACAAAAATCTTCCTTTAAATGAATATCCTAAAAAATTCTCATTATTTTTTATAAATTCTAATTTTTTTATTTGTTTTCCATTTTATAGAATAAATAATTTAAATATGGTATAAATTGTTCATAATATAAATGAAAGAAATGAAATAAATCCTTTTCTTGATGAAAATGTAATTTTGAACTATTAAATTAATTTATCAGCATTAATTATTCAATAATATCCATTAGATGAATTTTATCTTTTTATTTAATATTTGAACAATAAATTTCAATAAAACCATTCATTTATAGTGATACTATTAAAATTTTAACCTCACATATAATTTTTTGGAGAATATATCCAATAATATTATATAATATTATAAAATAATTGAGTTATTATTTACTAGGGATTAATTCATTTATTTATAATAATTAAAATAATTTTACATATATTTCATAATGATCATAATCGTGTTCATACCCAATAATACAATGGATGGGTTGTTATTGTCATTTTTAAATAATAATATTTCCATGTTTACTCTAGTTTATTTTAATCGCATATATACATGTAGTACTAACCATAAATAATATTATTCATTTAAAGAAATTTAAAATAAATTATTAGGGGGTCATTTAAACCATTATATACATGTGTATTCATGAGGAAAATAGATAAATTTAACATACAAAATATTACAATGAAAAGGGGATCAATGCGTACTGACATAAACACAATGAAAACTCATTTTTATGAACCTAATAAATTAGATAAAAAAATTTCATGTCACAAAAAAAACATCTCAGTTCACATGACATTGTCAAATTGACATGTATATACCGACCGCTACCCCCTCCCTCAAGGTAGGGTGTCATAAAAAATAAATATATCACATCTCCTCTTACACCACAAAACTCTCACGCAATACATTCTCTCATATCACATCAAAACTCAAATCTCATATAAAAACACTATTTTCCACACTAATATAAAATAATTTTATACCAACTAGGATATAGGCAATGTCTTAGATGACTAAGGAAATCTATTAACAACAATTCCTTAAGAACATCATAAGAAAATTTTTTACAAGGTTATGGCACATGAAGGACTCTGTAAACACAGTCCCATTAATAAATGGTTATAGTCCATATAAAATTTACCTTCATCCATGATTATAAATTATCATGGAAATAAACCATACACTCATACCCATTATGAATGATAATCTTTAACCATTCTTATAAGGCTTTTAAATTTCCCATGTAGCGATGGTAATTACTGAATGTGACTATAATACATTAAATTGGACAATGAATGCATGATTATATAATATTTTGTTGATAGTACTTCAAAAATATTTTTTTATATCTTGTCACTCATGACTGTCATGATAGAAATTGAATTTCTTCCACGTGTCTATGGTCATTTATGATAGTGGATATATATTTTTAAAATTGAATGAAAAGTATAATTTATATACTAATATAATTTAATATGTATGAAAAATGTTATATATATATTAATTTATTTAAACTACATAATTACACACACACACACATATATATAGATATAATTAATATATCAATGTAAGTATTTATGTTAAATCCACCATAGAATATTATTTGGAATAACTCTACAACCATAGGAATGAGAACATTTGAATAAGTCTCCGACTTAGAGACTATAAAAGCATAGGTTTCCTTAATATTTTTATATGTGGTTCATGTATATGGATATACATTAAACATATTATAAATATGAAAATTTTACATGTTAAATTCCCATAGATATAGCTAAATCATTATATCACTGACTTTTGTACCCATGGGTTTTAGGTTTAGGGAAATATCCCATTCTTATACTTATATCAAGGTGAATCCTTGTCACACCACACAAATTAAATAACATATATAAACCTTATGAATTTATTTGTGATCTACTTACATGTCCTATATAAGATTCATACATCCACCTCGTCACAACAAGTGTATAAACCCAGTTTTCTACAAGTTATGGATCCTTATAATTTTTCATTGAACCCTTTGTTGAAGTCCTTTATTTAATAATTTTGGTTACCATGCCGTAAGGTGGGTAATTTTTTCCTTGGAGGTAAATGTGACCTTTTTGAGCCCTTGTGCATGATAAGTACATGTCATGTAATTAAAATCATGGGGCTTATTAAATTAACAAGGTGTATTTGTGTGGAAATTTTTATTAATGATTTGTCATGGACATTTACAAAAAGAGAAATCTTGAGTATTGTATGAAATGTAATTCATTTCCACTCGGTGTAAAAGATGTAGAATTATTCCAAGGGATGGACATATTTTAATTTTCCCCTCCCATATTTTACATATTTCACTACTATTCATAGGAGGACCTCCCATTTTGAACTCCTTAAAAGCCTAGTTTGGGTTTGGATTCATTTCACAACCATGACTTTGTGTAACACACCGACCCCAGTTACCCAGAGTCGGTGCGTTATTGCATAAAATTGGCATGATCACAAAATATCATGTCTCGAAAGACCGATTAGTTTAGTAGTCTTGGAAACACTAGATACATTCATAAGTCTTACATTACATCATAAAGTAAAACAAAACTAAAAAAACATCTTGTCTTCATATCCCCTCATACTATCCCTGCAGGTCATTCATAATATACCTCATCACATCCTAGAAAAATTAAAACATTGAAAGGGGTGAGCTCAGATGCTCAGTGAGGATAAAAATATAGCGGAAGCATTCATAAATAAACAAAAACATTTAAGACAATATATAACTAAAACAAAAGCCTTTTAAACTTGAACTTCAACATAATATGGAAAAAGTAAAATGATATATTTCCATTTACTTATTCACATGGATATTCTACTGGTCGAATAATCACATGCAATATCAATAACCAATTTCATATTGATGGAATGCATAATGCAAGACTATCATAACCACATAGCCAAGGCCTCGTGCCAAGACTACAAATAATATTTTGTCAAGGCCTAATGCCAAGACACTAATTTGTCTCATGAGACCTACCGATGCAATTTTTTTTAGAATATAATTACGTTTAAAATTGGTCAAATATACTCCAGTGTTTTTCTGAAAACATTATTCAAGCTTTTTAAAAAAAATAACTATTTTCTGAGACTTATCAACTAATTATAGGCCATCATGGGTCCACACCCAATCCCTTCCTATCTACCACACTCGATAGTCAGGTTTTTGGAAAACATTTTTAAGCTTGCATTAAATACGTATTCATTTTCACTGGATTTTCATTCATTTGAGAAAAATATCTCTCTCTTTTTTAAAAATCATTTAAAAAAAGTTATGGCTTTCAGAGGAAGCCGAAACTCAAATAATGGTCACGACGGTGGAAAAGTCGTTGTCACCACATACGTACAACAAGAAAAACATTCCTTTTTGTCTTTTAGTAAAACGCTTCGTATAAAAAGATTCCTTTTGAATAAACATAAAAGTCAAAGGGGTTTATTCACCATATAAAAGAAAGGTGTGTATAAAACAAAATATGCCACAATGGAAGGAGAATGAGACGAAGTCCCTTAAAAATATCATTTTTTAAATAAAATAGATCTATTATGTGTATTCACTATAAGTACACATAAATAAATTACAGATACAAGATAGGACATAATAATATCATGACATTATTTGAAAGTAAGAGATTAACCCAAAGAATAGATATTGGGTTAAGAAGTTCCCTTACAAAGATCATTTTTTAAATAAAATAGATATATTCTATGTATTCACTATATGTACACAAAACGAAATTAAAAATAAAAGATATTACATAATAATATCATGACATAATTTGAAATTAGTATATTAACACAAAGAATGGAAATTGGGTTAAGAAGTTCCCTTACCTCGTGTCCGACTTGACTCGACAGTTCTTTAACCTCCTGAATAATAAACTAGAGTTAATTTATAATTGCTTAAAAACATTTTTCAAGTTCATTATTCCTTTTTTATCCCTTATTACCATGTTATGAACATTATGTAATTATTTAAGTTAATGACGGTCGTTTTGTCGATCTTTGGTACTTCAGTCAAAAATAAACTTCTTATAATTACAAGTTGTTTATGTGGTAAAATATCCATTATATCAAGAATTATATTAATTATGTAGATATAATATATATCATATATATCTAGTATATACATTCATTTATAATATTATATAACATTTAGAGGTAAGAAATGAAATGAAACGTTTATGGAGACGGTAAGTCGTACGTACGCATGAATGCTACTTTCATTTCTATTTCGTATTTAATAGAATGAAATTATAATTATATAAAGGTATACTATAATTCCAGTATAATATAATGTATAATACTATTTACTCCATCCTTTATACATCCCACATCTGGCATTAACGATTCAAATCACGTTGAGGGGGTGGTAGTCCGCACTTTCCTAAAATGAAAATATCACGTTTACCCATAATGGAAACCATAAAGGTATGCCATAAATGAAAAATAAAGAATATTATGTAAAACATAAACATATTATATATCATATATAAATATATTTACATCTTAATGGCCACCTTTGAAGGTGTTATATGAGTGTTGAACAATCATCATTTCGTTAGGAAAAAATTCCCCATCCACAGAAACAGTATGTTCGTTAACCATTAGATGTAGGTGTGTGTAAGTGTAGCTCGAATAATTCTTATAAAAACATCCTATTATATTTATGATACTGGTTTTGGTACAAAATAAATTAATAAAAAATGTTTAGGGGGTTGGAGAAGCAAAATAAAACATAAGAACACAAGAGAAAACACTACCATTAAAACAGGTAACTCTTTTTTATTTGATCTCAAAGTCTTCCTTGGGAAGACTTCTGTTCAATGTGTGGCTTCTAGGAGTAATAGTGGGATGTGGAGAGACAAAATGGGTAGGGTTTGGCCGATCCAAAGGCTTGAGATGTGTGGGTAAGGTGGTAGAGGTGGGGGCCATTTATAAGAGAAGAGGAGGGGCACTCTTGGAAAGTTATATAAGGTAACTTTATTATAAAATTCTTTTCGGATTTAAAAGGTCCCAAAATTATATATGTAACACCCCGAACCCAGCTACCCAGAGTCGGTGCATTACTTCGTAACATTGGTATGATCACAAAAGATCAAGTCTCGAAAGACTGATTAGTTTAGTAGCCTTGGAAACACTAGATACATTCATAAATGTTACATTAAATCATAAAGTGAAAAACTAATAACAAAGTCTTCATAGTACACACTCATATCCTCTTCTGACTATCCCTGCAGGTCATTCATAAAATACTTCTTCACATCCTGGAAAATATTAAAACATTGAAAGTGGTGAGCTCAGATGCTCAGTAAGGATAACAATATAGCGGAAGCTTTCATCAATAAACATAAACTTTTAAGGCAATGTATAACTAAAACAAAAGCCTTTTAAACATGAACTTAAACATAATATGGAAAAAGTAAAATGATATAATGCCATTCACTTATTCACATGGATATTCTACTGGTCGAATAATCACATGCAATATCAATAACCACATTCATAATGATGGAATGCATAATCCCAGACTATCATAACCACGTAGCCAACGCCTCGTGCCAAGACCACAAATAAGATTTTTTCAAGGCCTCGTGCCAAGACAGTAGTTTGTCTCATGAGACCTGCCGATGCATCGAGGAGCTATAGCAGGCTCCACCCGTCACTTATTAAGTCCAATGCATTCATCATATGAACAGGTTTAAACATATCATAAACCATAACATAATCATATCACATAAAATATGCATAAAGGAAACATAACATTTCCACTTTTCAATCACAAGATATCAATACAACACCTTGATATAATAAAAACACTTTCAAAACCATTTTCAATACCAAAATAAAAGAAAGTTAAAACATTGTAATTTATTTTTCATTTAAAAAAACCGATGGCTTGTAGAGGAAGCCGAAACTCAAATAATGGTCACGGTGGCGGAGAAGTCGTTGTCGCCGCATATGTACGGAAAGAAAAACATTCCCTTTTTGTCATTTAGTAAAACGCTTCGTATAAAAAATATTCCTTTTGAATAAACGTAAAAGTCAAAGGGGTTTATACACCGTATAAAAGAAAGTTGTGTATAAAACCAAATATGCCTCAATGAAAGGAGATTGAGACAAAGTCCTTAAAAAGATCATTTTTAAAATAAAATAGATCTATTATGTGTATTCACTATAAGTACACATAAAGAAAGTACAAATACAAGATAGGACATAATAATATCATGACATAATTTGACAGTAGGAGATTAACCCAAAGAATGGAAATTGGGTTAAGAAGTTCACTTACCTCGTGTCTGACTTGACTCAACCGTTCTTTAACCTCCTGAATAATAAACTAGAGTTAATATATACCTTATTAAAAACCATTTTCAATTTCATTACCTTTTTATATCACTTATTACAATGATATGAACATTATGTAATTATTTAAGTTAATAACGGTCATTTTGTCGATCTTTGGTACTTGAGTCAACAATAAACTTCTTATAATTACAAGTTGTTTATGTGGTAGAATATCCATTATCTCCAGAATTATAATCATGATTTAGATGTCATATATATCATATATATCCAGTATATACAATCATTTATAATATTACGTAACATTTAGAGGTAAGAAATGAAATGCACCGTTCATGGAGACGGTAAGCCGTACGTACGCATGAACGCTAATTTCATTTCTATTTCGTATTTAATGGAATGAAATCATAATGATATAAATGTATAATATAATTCCAGTATAATATAGTGTATAATACCATTTACTCCATCCTTTATACATCCCACATATGGCATTAACGATTCAAATCACTTTCAGGGGGCGGTAGTCCGCACTTCCTAAAATGAAATTATCGCGTTTACCCATAATGGAAATAATAAAGTATGCCATAAATGAGAAATACAGAAGCATAAGTAAAACATAAACATATTATATATCATATATAAATATAGTGACATCTTAATGTCCACCTTTTAAGGTGTTATATGAGTGTTGAACAATCATCGTTTCGTGAGGCAGAAATTCGCCATCCACAGAAACCGTATGTTCTTTAACCATTAGATGTAGGTGTGTGTAAGTGTAGCTCTAATTATTCTTATAAAAAAATCCTAGTATATTGAGGAGACTGTTGTTGTTACAAAAGAAATTAATAAAAAGATTTTAGGGGGTTTGAGAAGAAAAATAAAACAAAACAACATTAGAGAAGACATTACCTCAAAATCGGGTAACTCTTTTTGATTTGAGACAAAGGCTTCCTTGGGCAGAGTTCTGCCCAATGTTAGGCTTCTAGGAGTAAGAGGGGGAAGTTGGGAGAGTATTTGGGCAGATTTTTTCCAAGCCAAATGGCTTGAAAGTGTGAATGAGGTGGTAGAGGTGGGGGCCTTTTATAAGAGGAGAGGAGGGGCACTCTTGGAAAGTGAGGAAATTGTACATTATTAAACAATTCTTTTCAGATTCTAAAGGTCCCACACTTATATAATTCGTGGATAAGGAGATAAGGGTTCTAAATCTCCTCATCCAATAGTCTTTGGACATGTTTAAGCCTTGTATTGTACATTATCTTTTCATTTTATTAAAATCGTTAAATAATGAGGTCATCGCTGCATTATAATGATGTCATAAATAATTTAATTTATTTAATGTATAAAAATAATAAAAAAAATAATATGATGTAGGAAATCTTTTTATTTTTCCAATGACTATTTATAGTCAAAAATATGACTTGTATAACCCCATGTAAAAATTGTTTTAGTAAAATATTTCATGTTTGTGTCATTTTTTACTTTAACATTAAATAAAAGATATTTATGTCATTTTCCAACTAAAGTGGCTCCATGGGGTCCCCAAGTTGACCCATGGATTTTCTTGGTCTGCCATGGAACATCCAATGAGGGTAGGAAATGTTTCAAGCTCATCTCATATTATTAAAACATTATTTTTACCTTAAACTACACTAATTACCTCTAATCGCGATTAAGAACTTAAAAGTTACTATTCACCAAAAAATTATTTTAATCTCATTGAACCACATTTTACATCTTAATGAAAATCATGTATGTAGGATTTTTGAAAATCAAATCACAGAAGTGGTAGTATTTCATTTAAACGAAAAATCAGTTATTTAACTACCACGTAGTGGTTTCACTATTCATCAAAAATTGATGTTTTTCAGAACAATGCCAAAATTTCACCCTAAGCTATAATTGATATTCCGAATTCAAAAATGATGTCTTTTTTAAAAAATTCCAAAAATATAAGTTGCATTAATTAATTTTATAATTAATTCCTGCTGTCACAATAAATAGCATGTTTTTAAGAAACATTTTATATCAAAAGATTGGAAATTGTTTATGTCCAATTTCAATGTTAAATTAATTATAATGACCACCATTGGATAAAATGGTAAAAATATATTATAATTATACTTTAAAACCACTCAATAGTATAATTTGTCACTATTAATTATTTTGATTAAAAAAGTTGTTTTTAAGTATTTTTCACTATTCATAAAAAATTAGAAGTTCTCAGAAAAATACCAAAAATTCAACATAGGCTAATTTCGATATTCCGAACCCAAAAATGAAGTCCATTTTGAAATATAAAATTTCAATAATTTTAAAAAGTGGTTATTACTATTCATAACTGCTACTTTGATTAGTCGCGGTGTTTTAGAACTCGAAGTTGCGTACAATGCAAGTTATTGCATTATTGAATGAGAAGCGTATCGTGGTTGATCGGGGTGTTACATTCTCCCCTTCTTCAATAAATTGCGTCCTCGCAATTTGAAATTTTTTATTTGAAAATAAATGGTTGAAAAGAGATAATACCTTTGTGGAAAACCCACATCGGAAATAAGATTAATAAAATTTAGCCTTAATAAGAGGTACAGAGAAATGAAAAAGTCACCACCCAATTATGATCTCGATTAGGAGAACATTGGTGGAAATTAGAGACATATAATTGGAGGAAAAATGTAAATATTTGTAGGGAGTGATTGAGGTCATCAATCACAATCAACTGTCAAATTGAGGGCCTCAAAGCCTTCAATCTATGTTGATTTAAAATATCATCAGTTCAACAATACATATGGTATTAGGATAATACATTTTTTTTAATATCCCTTTACTAATGTTTAAGAATTAATTTATTCATTGAATAAGAGATAGTTATATATATATTTATGCTTGACAATTAGAGTTTCAACCTTCAACTCATCTTTCACTCAAAAGATAATATAACTCAAAAATATTATACTTATCCTAATTGTATAAGGTTCCAAATGTGAACACATACCATTTAGATTAGTAAAATTATTTTTTAATAACCAGGGACTTCCTGTAGGCTAGTGGTAGGAAATAAAGGCATGTCGCACTATGGATGTGGGTTCGATTCCTGCAGCTTTGTCCGACGCGATGGGTTATGCCCCACCCTGCAGGTTGTCCGTTTCCTAAAACTATAGTATTATAATATTCAAAAAATAATCATCATAAATTTTTTAACCTTAAACAATACTATCCAAAGATCAACTTAATCCACTCCAACCTTTATAGTTATCCAAAATAACTCTCTCCATACCTTCACTAAAAGGTCTCTTAATTCCAAAATAAATTTATCAGATAACCCAAAAAAAGTAAAGTTTCTCTTATTGTCACATACTAAAAATATAATTACCTTCATCATATTAAAACCTTACTGAAATCAACAAGTACTACAATACAATCCTTCTATATATATCACATTATTCTAATAACCAGAATATAATCCATGAGTCCAAAAGCACCAATACAATAGTTATTCTGCATCAACTGTAGTAACAGTATAAGATTTCCCTTGATCCCTTGGCCTTTTCTGAGGTAAGTTTCCCTGATGCTTAGTACATTCATTTGCATAATTCCCCATTTCCCTACAATTGTAGCATTCAACATTGATAGCCTCTTTCTTTCCCTTGCAATCACGCGCCTGGTGACCTTTTTCTCCACATTTGTAACAAACTCCCATTCCTTTTAGGCAAGTACCAGGGTGATTCTTCCCACAATTATCACATAATGGAAAATACTTCTTTCCCTTTTTCCCTTTATCTGTCTCTTGTTCCACCGTTCTCTTCTTCTCTTGCTTTACTTTGTTTTCATAAGACTTATAGAATTCCTTTTCTGTCTTGATTGCACATGAGACTATATCCTCGTATGTTGAGAAAGATTGTGATACTAAAACTCTACAGAGAAAAGGTTTTAACCCATCAAAGAAACGATCAATCTTACTTCTTGGGTTACATATATATTCTGCAGCATGCCTCGCTAACCTTGTAAAGTTAGCCTCATACTTTGCGACATTCTCATCCTCCTTCTGCCTCAGACTCAGAAATTGTCTTTCCATATCTGCTCGATGGTCATGAGGAAAGTATTTTTCTAGGAAAATCTCTTTTAACTCCCTCCATTCCATATTTGATACGTCATCATCTTCCTTTTGTGTTTTGAATCAGCGACCACCACTGATCGGCATCTCCAGTGAGGCGGTAAACTGCCATGACAACCTTCTCCCTTTTGCTACTCCCCAAGGCATGGAATATTTTCTCTATGGAGTTTATCCATTGCTCAGCTACTAATGGATTTGTACCCCCATTAAATGTTGGCGGTTGTTGCCTCATGAAGCAGTCTAACATTGATCCTCCACGTTGTGGATCAGGGTGATCCATACGAGTAAGGTTATTATTCATAACTTGAGTGAGTTGTCCCAGTATGGTAATAAGTTTATCAGCGACAGTTGTATCTCCATATCCACAACAATTATCTTGAGCAGGAGGGCAATCCCTACACGGAGTGCATGCATTGATACGGTTTCCATTCCTTCCACTAGGTGCCATTTCTATACAATGGCATAAACTAGATTAGTTTATGAATCAAAATACATAATTCCATACTTGTAAAACACTGAACATAAATTGAACTATTTATGGATGTAATCCATAATCATAAAAATGTTTTCTTTGAGGAAGTATATACTCATAACCCTTCATAGTGTTTTGTAAAGAAATGAGAATTATCCTAAGCATATCCCCCGGGAGTGTCGTAACCAAGAGTGCAGCAAGGCCCGTTGTCGTGCACCAGTTCCCGTTCGAGTCTAGCTCAAAGCGGTGTTTTCGGGTTTTACCCCTAGGTACATCTATGCCAGAGCCGCCTCTACCTGCTCGTATCCAGATAGTGATGTATTTCTCGGAAAACTCACAACATCTCTACAATACCAAAATTCTAGGAAGTTATTCTATACTAATCCTCAAAGTCTATCTTCGGGCTATGTGCTCTAATCAGAGTTTATCTAAATCTAGCTTCCAAGGTTAGTACTAAACTGCCTCTGATACCAACTGTAACGCCCCAACCCCAGCTACCCAGAGTCGGTGCATTACTTTGTAACATTGGCATGATCACAAAAGATCAAGTCTCGAAAGACCAATTAGTTTAGTAGCCTTGGAAACACTAGATACATTCATAAATGTTACATTACATCATAAAGTGAAAAAATAATAACAATGTCTTCATAGTCCACACTCATATCCTCTTCTGACTATCCCTGCAAGTCATTCATAAAATACTTCTTCACATCCTGGAAAATATTAAAACATTTAAAGGGGTGAGCTCAGATGCTCAGTAAGGATAACAATATAGCGGAAGCTTTCATCAATAAACATAAACATTTAAGTCAATGTATAACTAAAACAAAAGCCTTTTAAACATGAACTTCAACATAATATGGAAAAAGTAAAATGAGATAATGCCATTCACTTCTTCACATGGATATTCTACTGGTCGAATAATCACATGCAATATCAATAACCACTTTCATAATGATGGAATGCATAATGCCAGACTATCATAACCACGTAGCCAAGGCCTCGTGCCAAGACCACAAATAAGATTTTGTCAAGGCCTCGTTCCAAGACACTAGTTTGTCTCATGAGACCTGCCAATGCATCGAGGAGCTATAGCGGGCTCCACTCGTCACTTATTAAGTCCAATTCATTCCTCATATGAACAGGTTTAAACATATCATAAACCATAACATAATCATATCACATAAAATATGCATAAAGGAAACATAACATTTCCACATTTCAATCACGAGATATCAATACAACACCTTGATATAATAAAAACACTTTCAAAACCATTTTCAATACCAAAATAAAAGAAAGTTAAAAATTTGTAATTTATTTTTCATTTAAAAAAAAGTAATGTCTTGTAGAGGAAGCCGAAACTCGAATAATGGTCACGGCGGCGGAGAAGTCGTTGTCGCAGCATATGTATGGAAAGAAAAACATTCCCTTTTTGTTGTTAAGTAAAACTCTTCGTATAAAAAATATTCCTTTTGAATAAACGTAAAAGTCAAAGGGGTTTATACACCGTATAAAAGAAAGTTGTGTATAAAACCAAATATGCCTCAATGAAAGGAGATTGAGACAAAGTCCTTAAAAAGATCATTTTTAAAATAAAATAGATCTATTATGTGTATTCACTATAAGTAAACATAAATAAAGTACAAATACAAGAAAGGACATAATAATATCATGACATAATTTGAAAGTAGGAGATTAACCCAAAGAATGGAAATTGGGTTAAGAAGTTCCCTTACCTCGTGTGTGACTTGACTCAACCGTTCTTTAACCTCCTGAATAATAAACTAGAGTTAATATATACATTATTAAGAACCATTTTCAATTTAATTATCCTTTTTATATCACTTATTACAATAATATGAACATTATGTAATTATTTAAGTTAATAACGGTCATTTTGTCGATCTTTGGTACTTGAGTCAACAATAAACTTCTTATAATTACAAGTTGTTTATGTGGTAGAATATCCATTATCTCCAGAATTATATTCGTGATTTAGATGTCATATATATCATATAGATCTAGTATATACATTCATTTATAATATTACGTAACATTTAGAGGTAAGAAATGAAATGCACCGTTCATGGAGACGGTAAGCAGTACGTACGCATGAACGCTACTTTCATTTCTATTTCGTATTTAATGGAATGAAATCATAATGATATAAATGTATAATATAATTCCAGTATAATATAGTGTATAATACCATTTACTCCATCCTTTATACATCTCACATATGGCATTAACGATTCAAATCACTTTGAGGGGGCGGTAGTCCGCACTTCCTAAAATGAAATTCTCGCGTTTACCCATAATGGAAATCATAAAGTATGCCATAAATGAGAAATAAAGAAGCATAAGTAAAACATAAACATATTATATATCATATATAAATATAATTACATCTTAATGTACACCTTTTAAGGTGTTATATGAGTGTTGAACAATCATCGTTTCGTGAGGCAGAAATTTGCCATCCACAGAAACTGTATGTTCTTTAACCATTATATGTAGGTGTGTGTAATTTTACCTCTAATTCTTCTTATAACAACATCCTAGTATATTGAGTATACTGGTGTTGTTACAAAATAAATAAATAAAAAGATTTTAGGGGGTTGGAGAAGAAAAATAAAACAAAACAACATTAGAGAAGACATTACCTCAAAATCGGGTAACTCTTTTTGATTTGAGCCAAAGGATTCCTTGAGAAGAGTTCTGCCCAAAGTGAGGCTTCTAGGAGTAAGATGGGGAATTTGGGAGAGTATTTGGGAAGAGGTTGTCCAAGCCAAATGGCTTGAAAGTGTGAATGAGGTGGTAGAGGTGGGGGCCTTTTATAAGAGGAGAGGAGGGGCACTCTTAGAAAGTAAGGAAATTTTACATTATTATATAATGATTTTCGGATTCTAAAGGTCACACACTTATATAATTCGTGGCTAAGGTGATAAGGGTTAGAAATATTTTCATCCAATAGTCTTTGGACAATTTTAACCCTTGTATTGTACATTATCTTTTCATTTTATTAAAATCGTTAAATAATGAGGTCATCTCTGCATCATAATGATGTCATAAATAATTTAATTTATTTAATGTCTAAAAATTATTAAAAAAAATACTATGATGTAGGAAATCTTTTTAACTTTCCAATTACTATTTATAGTCAAAAATATGACTTGTATAACCCCATGTAAAAATTGTTTTAGTAAAATATTTCATGTTTGTGTCATTTTTTACTTTAACATTAAATAAAAGGTATTTATGTCATTTTCCAACTAAAGTGGCTCCATGGGGTCCCCAAGATGACCCATGGATTTTCTTGGTCGGCCATGGCACATCCAATGAGGGTAGGACATGTGTCAAGCTCATCTCATATTATTAAAACATTATTTTTACCTTAAACTACACTAATTATCTCTAATCGCGATTAAGAACTTAAAAGTTACTATTCACCAAAAAATTATTTTAATCTCATTGAACCAAATTTTACTTCTTAATGACAATCATGTATGTCGGATTTTTGAAAATCAAATCACAGAAGTGGTAATATTTCATTTAAACGAAAAATCAGTTATTTAACTACCACTTAGTGGTTTCACTATTCATCAAAAATTGAAGTTTTTCAGAACAATGCCAAAATTTTCACCCTAAGCTATAATTGATATTCCAAATTCAAAAATGATGCCTATTTTACAAAATTCCAAAAATATAAGTTGAATTAATTAATTTTATAATTAATTCCCATTGTCACAACAAATAGCGTGTTTTTAAGAAACAATTTATATCAAAAGATTGGCAATTGTTTATGTCCAATTTCAATGTTAAATTAATTCTAATGACCACCATTGGATAAAATGGTAAAAATATATTCTAATTATACTTTAAAACCACTCAATAGTATAATTTGTCACTATTAATTATTTTGATTAAAAAAGATGTTTTTAAGTATTTTTCACTATTCATAAAAAATTAGAAGTTCTCAGAAAAATACCAAAAATTCAACATCGGCTAATTTCGATATTCCGAATCCAAAAATGAAGTCCATTTTAAAATATCAAATTTCTATAATTTTAAAAAGCCGTTATTACTATTCATAACGGCTACTTTGATTAGTCGTGGTGTTTTAGAACTCGAAGTTGCGTACAATGCAAGCTATTGCATTATTGAATGAGAAACGTATCGTGGAAGCTCGGGGTGTTACAATATATTTAGAGGATAAGGTGATACGAGTTATAAATCCACCCATACAATAGGTTTTTTACATGTTTAGGTCTTAGATTTTACATTATCTTTCCATTTTATTTAAATCATTAAATAATGAGGTAATCACTGCATCATCATGGTGTCATAAATAATTTAATATATTTAATGTCTAAAATTTATAAACAAAATATCATGATGTATTAAATCGTTTTAGATTTATAATTTATATTTATAGTCAAAAATATGACTTGTATAACCCCATTTAAATTTTTTTTTTTAGTAAAACAACTCATCTTTCTGACATTTTTATTTTATCATTAAATAAAAAAAATTAATGTAATTTTCCTACCAAATTGGCTCCATGGGGTCCCCAAGTCGACCCATGGATTTCCTTGGTCGTCCATGACTCATCCAATAAGGGTAGGACAAGTATAAAGGTATTATCATATTTTTATAATATCATTTTTACCTTAAATTTCACTCATTACCTTTAATCGCGATTAATTAAACTTAAATGTTACTATTCACAAAAAAAATATTTTAATCCCATTGAGCCAAATTTTTCTTCATAATTACAATCATGTATGTAGGATTTTTGAAAATCAAATCACAGAAGTGGTAATGTTTTATTTAAAAAAAATCAGTTTTTTAACTACCACTTAGTGGTTTCACTATTCATCAAAAATTGATGTTTTTCAGAACAATGCCAAAATTTCACCCTAAGCTATAATTGATATTCCGAATTCAAAAAATGATGTCTATTTTATGAAATTCCAAACATATAAGTTGTATTAATTAATTTGATAATTAATTCCCGTTGTCACAACAAATAGCGTGTTTTTGAGAAACAATATATATCAAAAGATTGACAATTGTTTATGTCCAATTTCAAAGTGAAATTAATTATAATGAACACCATTGGATAAAATGGTAAAAATATATTCTAATTATACTTTAAAACCACTCAATAGTATAATTTATCACTATAAATTATATTTATTAAAAAAGTTGTTTTTAAGTATTTTTCACTATTCATAGAAAATTGGAAGTTCTCAGAAAATTACAAAAAATAAAACTTAGTATAATTTCGGTATTCCGAATACAAAAGTGAAGTCCATTTTGAAATATAACATTTATATAATTTCAAAAAGTGGGTATTACTATTCATAACTGCTACTTTTATTGGTCGTGGTGTGTTAGAATCTCAAACATGCGTACAATGCAAGCTATTGCATTATTGAAAAAGAAGTGTATCGTGAAAGCTTGGGGTGTTACATTCTCCCCTCCTTCAATAAATTGCGTCCTCGCAATTTGAAAATGTTCTTCAAAAATAAAAGGTTGAAAATAGAAAATACCTTTGTGGAAAACCCACATCGGAAATAGGGTTAATAAAAATATAACATTAAAAGAATGAAAGATAAGTAAAAAAGGTCACCCGAGATAGCCCATACTAGGATTCTATGAAAATATGGTTATGGAAGAAAAAATCCATCAAGGTCTGATGGAGATTTGTAGAAAACAGGATTACGAGAAAGTTAACCACAAGAAAATCACAAACTTGTGATTGGTTAAACAGTCATTGAATCCCCAGTTGGAAAAGTTAAACAAAAACATTTTTGTTTTAAGTTACCTTTCATAAATTTGAGGAATTTATTTAAGAGATTTACTAAGAATGTAAGGAAATATACTTACTTGTCATGTAGGATTTAATTCTTTAATATATTTTCACCAAAAACCCATCTTTCACTCAAAAATATAATAGAACTCAAAAATGTTATATTTATCCTAATTTTATAAGGTTCCAAATAGTAACACATACAGTTTATAATAGGAAAACTATTTTTTAATAACCAAGGACTTCCTATATGCTAGTGGTAGTTAATAAAGGCCAGTCGCACAATGGTTTTGGGTTCTATTCTTACAGCTTTCTCCGACACGAGGGGTTATTCCCCAACCTACAAGTTGTCCTTTTCCTAAAACTATAGTATTATAATATTCCAAAAATAATCATCAGAAATGTTTTAACCATAAACAATACTATCCAAGGTTCAACTTAATCCATTCCAACCTTTATAGTTATTCAAAATACCTCTATCCAGACTTTCTCTAAAAGGCCTCTAAATTCCAAAATCAATTGTATCATCAGATTCCCCAAACAAAGTAAAGTTTCTCTTATTTTCACATACTAAAAATATGATTACCTTCATCATATTAAAACCTTAATGAAAAAAACAAGTATTGTAGTACAATCCTTGTATATATCACATTATTCATTTAACCAGAATATAATCCTTGAGTCCAAAAGCACCAATACATTAATTATTTCACTTAAACTGTAGTAATAGCATAAGATTGTCCTTAGTCCCTTTGCCTTTTCTGAGGTAAGTTTCCCTGACGCTTAGGACATTCATTTGAATAATGCCCCATTTCCCTACAATTGTAGCATTCAATATTGATAGCCTCTTTCTTTCCTTTGCAATCACGAGCCTAGTGACCTTTTTCTCCACATTTATAACAAACTCCCATTCCTTTTAGGCAAGCACCGTGTTGATGTTTCCCACAATTATCACATAATGGAAAATCCTTCTTTCCCTTTTCCCCTTTATCTGTCTCTTGATCCACCGTTCTCTTCTTCTCTTGTTTTACTTTATTGTCATAAGATTTAGAGAATTCCTTTTCTGTCTTGATAGCACACGAGACTATATCTTCGTACGATGAGAAAGATTGTGAGACTAAGGCTCGACGGAGAAATGATTTTAACACATCAAAGAAAAGATTGATCTTACTTCTTGGGTTACGTATATAATCTGTTGAATGCCTCACTAACCTGGTAAAGTTAGCCTCATACTTTGCAACATTCTCATCCTCCTTTTGTGTCAGACTCAGAAATTTCCTTTCCATATATGCTCGATGGTCACGAGGAAAGTATTTTTATAAGAAAAGTTCATTGAACTACCTCCATTCCATACTTGATACTTCTTTATATTCCTTTTTATTTTGAATCAATAACCACCATTGATCAACATCTTCAGTGCGGCGGTAAACTGCCATTATAACCTTTTCCCTTTCACTACTCCCCAAGGCGTGGAATATTTTTTTCTAAAGAGTTTATCCATTGATCAGCTACTAATGTATTTGTACCCCCATTAAATGTTGGCGGTTGTTGCCTCATGAAGTGGTCTAACATTGATCATCCACATTGCGGATTAGGGTGCTCCATATGACTAAGGTTATTATTCATAACCTGAGTGAGTTGTCCCAGTATGGTGATAACTTGATCAGCACCAGTTGTTTCTCCAGCTCCATAATAATTATCTTGAGTTGGAGGGAATCCCTACATGGTGTGCATGAATTGATAAGGTTTCCATTCCTTCCAGTAGGAACCATTTCTAAACAATGGCATAAAATATATCAGTTTATGAATAAAAATACATAATTCCGTACTTGTAAAACACTTAACATAAATTGAACTATTTATGGATATAATACATAATCATAAAAATAAATTTTTTCTTTGAGGAAGTATATACTCATAAACCCTTCATAATGGTTTGTAAATAAAATGAGAATTCTCCTAAGCATATCCCCCCTGGAGTGTCATAACCAAGAGTGCAGCAAGGCTCGTTGTCGTGCACCACTTCCCAATCGAGTCTAGATCAAAGCGGTGTTTTTCGGTTTTACCCCTAGGTACATCTGGGCCAAAGCCGCCTCTACCTGCTCGTATCTAGACAGGGATGTATTGCTCGGAAAACTCACAAAATTTCTATAATACCAAAATCCTAGGAAGTTCTTCTAAACTAATCCATAACGTTTATCTTTGGTCTATGTGCTCTAATCAGAGTTTATCAA
Source organism: Viscum album (assembly GCA_963277665.1). Classification (NCBI taxonomy): domain Eukaryota; kingdom Viridiplantae; phylum Streptophyta; class Magnoliopsida; order Santalales; family Viscaceae; genus Viscum; species Viscum album. The sequence continues at coordinate 634,343,744 of OY728161.1, forward strand.
AATCTAGCTTCCAAGGTTAGTACTGAACTGCCTCTGATACCAACTGTAATGCCCCGACCCCAATTACCCAGAGTCGGTGCATTATTGCATAACATTGGATTGATCACAAAAGATCAAGTCTCTAAAGTCCGATTAGTTTAGTAGTCTTGGAAACACTATATACATTCATAAGTATTACATTACATCATAAAGTAAAAAAAACTAAAAAAAACATCCTCTCTTCATATCCCCTCATACTATCCCTATAGGTCATTCATAATATACCTCATCACATCCTAGAAAAATTGAAACATTGAAAGGGGTGAGCTCATATGCTCATTAAGGATAAAAATATATCGGATGATTTCATAAATAAACATAAACATTTAAGGAAATGTATAAATAAAACAAAAGCCTTTTAAACTTGAACATCAACATAATATGGAAAAAGTAAAATGAGATAATGCCATTTACTTATTCACATGGATATTCTACTGTTCGAATAATCACAAGCAATATCAATAACCACTTTCATAATGATGGAATGCATAATGCCAGACTATCATAACCACATAGCCAAGGCCTCGTGCCAAGACTACAAATAATATTTTGTCAAGGCCTCGTGCCAAGACACTTCTTTGTTTCATGAGACCTGCCGATGCAATTTTTTTAGAATATAATTACGTTTAAAATTGGTCAAATATACTCCAGTGTTTTTCTAAAAACATTATGCAAGCTTCTGAAAACAAAATAACTAATTCTGAGACTCCTCGACTAATTACAGGACATAATGGGTCCACGTCCAATCCCTTCCTGTCTACCACACTCGAAAGTCAGGTTTTCTCAAAACATTTTTAAGCATGCATTAAATACGTATACATTTTCACTTGATTTTCATACATCTGATAGAAATATCTCTCTCTTTTATAAAAAACATTTAAAAAAAGTTATGGCTTGCAGAGGAAGCCGAAACTCAAATAATAGTCACGACGGCGGAGAAGTCGTTGTCGCCGCATACGTACAACAAAAAAACATTCCATTTTTTCTTTTAGTAAAACGCTTCGTATAAAAAGATTATTTTTGAATAAACGTAAAAGTCAAAGGGGTTTATACACCGTATAAAAGAAAGTTGTGTATAAAACAAAATATGCCTCAATGAAAGGATATTGAGACGAAGTCCCTTACAAAGATAATTTTTTAAAATAAAATAGATCTATTATGTGTATTCACTATAAGTACACATAAAGAAATTACAAATACAAGATAGGACATAATAATATCATGACATAATTTGAAAGTAGGAGATTAACACAAAGAATAGAAATTGGGTTCAGAAGTTCCCTTAAAAAGATCATTTTTTAAATAAAATAGATATATTATGTGTATTCACTATATGTACACATATAGAAAGTAAAAAATTCAAGATACTACATAATAATATCATGACATAATTTGAAAGTAGGAGATTAACCCAATGAATGGAAATTGGGTTAAGAAGTTCCCTTACCTCATGTCCGACTTGACTGACCATTCATTAACCTCCTAAATAATAAACTAGAGTTAATTTATAATTGCTTAAAAAACATTTTCAAGTTCATTATTCCTTTTTTATTTCTTATTACCATGTTATGAACATTATGTAATTATTTAAGTTAATAATGGTCGTTTTGTCGATATTTGGTACTTAGGTCAAAAATAAACTTCTTATAATTAGAAGTTGATCATTTGGTAAAATATCCGTTATATCCAGAGTTATATTCATGATATAGATATCGTATATATAATATATATCCAGTATATACATTCATTTATAATATTACATAACATTTAGAGGTAATAAATGAAATGCACCGTTCTTGAAAACGGTAAGTCGTACGTACGCATGAACGCTACTTTAATTTCTATTTCATATTTAATGGAATGAAATTATAATTATATAAATTTATAATATAATTTAAGTATAATATAATGTATAATACCATTTACTCCATCCTTTATACATCGCAAATATGGCATTAATGATTAAAATCACTTTGAGGGGGCGGTAGTCCGCACTACCTAAAATGAAAAAATCGTGTTTACCCATATTGGATACCATAAAGTTATTCCATAAATTAAAAATACAGAAGCTTAAGTAAAACATTAACATATTATATATCATATATAAATATAGTGACATATTAATGGCCACCTTTGAAGGTGTTATATGAGTGTTAAACAATCATCGTTTCGTGAGGCAGAAATTCGTCATCCACAGAAACAGTATGTTCTTTAACCATTAGATGTAGGTGTGTGTAAGTATAGCTCAAATACTTCTTATAACAACATAATAGTATATTTAGTATAGTGGTTTTCTTACAAAATAAATGAATAAAAAGAGTTTAGGGGGTTGGAGAAGCAAAATAAAACATAAGAACACAAGAAAAAACAATACCTTTAAAACGAGTAACTCTTTTTGATTTGAGCTCAAAGGCATCCTTGGGAAGACTTATGCCAAAAATGAGGCTTCTAGGAGTAAGAGTTGGATGTAGAGAGACAAAATGGGCAGGGTTTGGCCGAGCCAAAGGCATTATAGGTGTGGGTAAGGTGGTATAGGTGGGGGCCATTTATAAGAGGAGAGGAGGGGCACTCTTGGAAAGTTATAAAAGGTTACTTTATTAGAAAATGATTTTTGGATTTAAAAGGTCCCAAAGTTATATATTTCGAGGATAAGGTGATAATAATTATAAATCCACCCATACAATAGGTTTTTTACATGTTTAGGTCTTAGATTTTACATTATCTTTTCATTTTATTTAAATCATTAAATAATGAGGTAATCGTTGCATCATCATGGTGTCATAAATAATTTAATTTATTTAATGTCTAAAAATTATAAACAAAATATAATGATGTAGGAAATCTTTTTAGATTTATAATTAATATTTATAGTCAAAAATATGACTTGTATAACCCCATTTAAAATTTTTTTAGTAAAACAACTCGTCTTTGTGACATTTTTATTTTATCATTAAATAATAAGTTTTTAATGTCATTTTCCTACCAAAGTGGCTCCATGGGGTCCCCAAGTCGACCCATGGATTGTCTTGGTCGTCCATGACTCATACAATAAGGTTAGGACAATTATAAAGGTATTATCATATTTTTATAATATCGTTTTTACCTTAAATTTCACTAATTACCTTTAATCGCGATTAATTAAACTTAAAAGTTACTATTCACAAAAAAATTATTTTAATCCCATTGAACCACATTTTACTTCATAATGACAACCATGTATGTAGGATTTTTGAAAATAAAATCACAGAAGTGGTAATGTTTCATTTAAAAAGAAAAATCAGTTTTTCAACTACCACTTAGTGGTTTCACTATTCATCAAAAATTGATGTTTTTCAGAACAATGCCAAAATTTCACCCTAAGCTATAATTGATATTCTGAATTCAAAAAATGATGTCTATCTTATGAAATTCCAAACATATAAGTTTTATTAATTAATTTTATAATTAATTCCCACTGTCACAACAAATAGCGTGTTTTTTAGAAACAATATATATCAAAAGATTGACAATTGTTTATGTCCAATTTCAAAGTGAAATTAATTATAATGAACACCATTGGATAAAATGGTAAAAATATATTCTAATTATACTTTAAAAACACTCAATAGTATAATTTATCACTATAAATTATATTTATTAAAAAAGTTGTTTTTAAGTATTTTTTACTATTCATAGAAAATTGGAAGTTCTCAGAAAATTACAAAAAATACAACTTAAGATAATTTCGGTATTCCAAATAAAAAAATGAAGTCCATTTTGAAATATAAAATTTATATAATTTCAAAAAGTGGGTATTACTATTAATAACTGCTACTTTGATTGGTCGTGGCGTGTTAGAATCTCGAACATGCGTACAATGCAAGCTATTGCATTATTGAAATAGAAGTGTATCGTGAAAACTTGGGGTGTTACATTCTACCCTCCTTCAATAAATTGCGTTCTCACAATTTGAAAATGTTTTTTGAAAATAAAAGGTTGAAAATAGAAAATACCTCTGTGGAAAACCCACATCGGAAATAGGGTTAACAAAAATATAACATTAAAAGAATGAAAGATAAGTACAAAGGTCACCTGAGATAGCCCATACTAGGATTATATGAAAATATAGTTATGGAAGAAAAACATACCATCAAGTTATGATGGAGAGTTGTAGAAAATAGGATAATGATATAGTTAACCACAAGAAAATCACAAACTTGTGATTGGTTAAACGGTCATTGAATCCCCAGTTGGAAAAGTTAAAAAACAACATTTTTGTTTTAAGTTACCTTTCATAAATTTGATGAATTTATTTAAGATATTTACTAAGAACGTAAGGAAATATACTTACTTGTCATGTAGGCTTTTATCCTTTAATATATTTTCACCAAAAACACATCTTTCACTCAAAAAGATATTAGAACTCAAAAATGTTATATTTATCCTAATTTTATAAGGTTCCAAATATTAACACATACCATTTATAATAGGAAAACTATTTTTTAATAACCAAGGACTTCCTGTAGGCTAGTGGTAGGTAATAAAGGCTTGTCGCACTATGGTTGTGGGTTCGATTCCTACAGCTTTGTCTGACACGCCGGGTTATTCCCCAACCTACAAGTTGTCCTTTTCCTAAAACTATAGTATTATAATATTCCAAAAATAATCATTAGAAATTTTTTAACCATAAACAATACTATCCAAGGTTCAACTTAATCCATTCCAACCTTTATAGTTATCCAAAATACCTCTGTCCATACTTTCTCTAAAAGGTCTCTAAATTCCAAAATCAATTGTATCATCAGATTCCCCAAACAAAGTAATGTTTCTCTTATTTTCACATAATAAAAATATGATTAACTTTATCATATTAAAACCCTAATGAAAAAAACAAGTACTGTAGTACAATCCTTATATATATCACATTATTCATTTTACCAGAATATAATCCTTGAGTCCAAAAGCACCAATACATTAATTATTCCACTTATACTGTAGTAATAGCATAGGATTTTCCTTAATCCCTTGGCCTTTTCTGAGGTAAGTTTCCCTAACGCTTAAGACATTCATTTGCAGAATTCCTCATTTCCCTACAATTGTGGCATTCAACATTGATAGCCTCTTTCGTTCCTTTGCAATCACGAGCCTAGTGACCTTTTTCTCCACATTTATAACAAATTCCCATTCCTTTTAGGCAAGCACCGGGGTGATTCTTCCCACAATTATCACATAATAGAAAATCCTTCTTTCCTTTTTTCCCTTTATCTGTCTCTTATTCCACCGTTCTCCTCTTCTCTTGATTTACTTTATTGTCATAATATTTAAAGAATTCCTTTTCTATCTTGATAGCACACGATACTATATCTTTGTACGATGAGAAAGATTGTGAGACTAAGGCTCGACGGAGAAAGGATTTTAACCCATCAAAGAAACGATCGATCTTACTTATTGGGTTACGTATATAATCTTTTGCATGCCTCACTAACCTTGTAAAGTTATCCTCATACTTTGCGACATTCTCATCCTCCTTTTGTGTCAAACTCAGAAATTGCCTTTCCATATCTGCTCGATGGTCACGAGGAAATTATTTTTCTAATAAAAGTTCTTTGAACTCCCTCCATTCCATACTTGATACTTCTTCATCTTCCTTTGTATTTTGAATCAATAACCACCATTGATCAGCATCTCTAGTGAGGCGGTAAACTTCCATTATAACCTTTTCCCTTTCACTACTCCCCAAGGTGTGGAATATTTTCTCTAAATAGTTTATCCATTGCTCATCTACTAATGTATTTGTACCCTCATTAAATGTTGGTGGTTGTTGCCTCATGAAGCGGTCTAACAATGATCATCTACGTTGCGGATTAGGGTGCTCCATACGAGTAAGGTTATTATTCATAACCTGAGTGAGTTGTCTCAGTATGGTGATAAGTTGATCAGTACCATTTGTTTCTCCAGCTCCACAATAATTATCTTGAGTAGGAGGGCAATCCCTACATGGTGTACGTGCATTGATACGGTTTCCATTCCTTCCAATATGCACCATTTCTAAACAATGGCATAAAATAGATCATCTTATGAATAAAAATACATAATTCCGTACTTGTAAAACACTTAACATAAATTGAACTATTTATGGATATAATCCATAATCATAAAAATAAATGTTTTCTTTGAGGAAGTATATACTCATAAACCCTTCATAATGGTTTCTGAAGAAAATGATAATTATCCTAAGCATATCCCCCCGGGAGTGTCATAACCAAGAGTGCAGCAAGGCTCGTTTTCGTGCACCAGTTCCCAATCGAGTCTAGATCAAAGCGGTGTTTTCGGGTTTTACCCCTAGGTACATCTGTGCCAAAGCCGCCTCTACCTGCTCGTATCTAGACAGGGATGTATTGCTCGGAAAACTCACAAAATTTCTATAATACCAAAATTCTAGGAAGTTCTTCTAAACTAATCCTTAACGTTTATCTTCGGTCTATGTGCTCTAATCAGAGTTTATCAAAATCTAGCTTCCAAGGTTAGTACTAAACTGCCTCTGATACCAAATGTAATGCCCCGACCCTAGTTACCCTGAGTCAGTGCATTATTGCATAACATTGGATTGATACAAAAGATCAAGTCTCTAAAGACCGATTAGTTTAGTAGTCTTGGAAACACTAGATACATTCATAAGTCTTACATTACATCATAAAGTAAAAAAAACTAAAAAAACATCATGTCTTCATATCCCCTCATACTATCCCTGCAGGTCATTCATAATATACCTCATCACATCCTGGAAACATTAAAACATTGAAAGGGGTGAGCTCAGATGCTCATTAAGGATAAAAATATAGCATAAGCTTTCATAAATAAACATAAACATTTAAGGCAATGTATAACTAAAACAAAAGCCTTTTAAACATGAACATAAACATAATATGGCAAAAGTAAAATGAAACAATGCCATTTACTTATTCACATGGATATTCTACTAGTCGAATAATCACATGCAATATCAATAACCACTTTCATAATGATGGAATGCATAATGCCAGACTATCATAACCACATAGCCAAGGCCTCGTGCCAAGACGAAAAATAATATTTTGTCAAGGCCTCGTGCCAAGACACTTGTTTGTCTCATGAGACCTACCGATTCAATTTTTTTTAGAATATAATTACGTTTAAAATTGGTCAAATATACTCCAGTTTTTTTCTAAAAACATTATGCAAGCTTCTGAAAACAAAATAACTAATTCTGAGACTTCTCGACTAATTACAGGACATAATGGGTCCACGTCCAATCCCTTCATGTCTACCACACTCAAAAGTCGGGTTTTCTCAAAACATTTTCAAGCATGCATTAAATACATATACATTTTTACTTGATTTTCATACATCTGAGATAAATATCTCTCTCTTTTATAAAAATAATTTAAAAAAAAGTTATGGCTTGCAGAGGAAGCCGAAACTCAAATAATGGTCACGATGGCAGAGAAGTCATTATCGCCATATACGTACGACAACAAAAACATTCCATTGTTTCTTTTAGTAAAACGCTTCGTATAAAAAGATTATTTTTGAATAAACGTAAAAGTCAAAGGGGTTTATACACCGTATAAAAGAAAGTTGTGTATAAAACAAAATATGCCTTAATGAAAGGAGATTGAGACGAAATTCCTTACAAAGATCATTTTTTAAAATAAAATAGATCTATTATGTGTATTCAATATAAGTACACAGAAAGAAAGTACAAATAAAAGATAGGACATAATAATACCATGACATAATTTGAAAGTAGGAGATTAACCCAATGAATAGAAATTGGGTTAAGAAGTTCCCTTACAATGATTATTTTTTAAATAAAATAGATATATTATGTGTATTCACTATATGTACACATAAATAAAGTACAAATTCAAGATAGTACATAATAATATCATGACATAATTTGAAAGTAGGAGATTAACCCAATGGATGGAAATTGGGTTAAGAAGTTCCCTTACCTCGTGTCCGACTTGACTCGGCCATTCTTTAACCTCCTGAATAATAAACTAGAGTTAATTTAAATTGCTTAAAAACATTTTTCAAGTTCATTATTCCTTTTTTATCTCTTATTACCATGTTATGAACATTATGTAATTATTTAAGTTATTAACAGTCGTTTTGTCGATCTTTGGTACTTAAGTCAAAAATAAACTTCTTATAATTAGAAGTTGATGATTTGGTAAAATATCCGTTATATCAAAAATTTATATTCATGATTTAGATATCATATATATAATATATATCCAGTATATACATTCATTTATAATATTACATAACATTTATAGGTAATAAATGAAATGCACCGTTCATGGAGACGGTAAGCTGTACGTACGCATGAACGCTACTTTCATTTCTATTTCGTATTTAATGGAATGAAATTATAATTATATAAAGGTATAATATAATTGCAGTATAATATAATGTATAATACCACTTACTCCATCCTTTATACATCGCACATATGGCATTAACGATTCAAATCACTTTGAGGGGGCGGTAGTCCGCACTTCCTAAAATGAATAAAATCGTGTTTACCCATAATGGAAACCATAAAGGTATGACATAAATTAAAAATAGAGAAGCTTAAGTAAAACATAAACATATTATATATCATATATAAATATAGTGACATCTTAATGTCCACCTTTGAAGGTGTTATATTAGTGTTAAACAATCATCGTTTCGTGAGGCAGAAATTCGTCATCCACAGAAATAGTATGTTCTTTAACCATTAGATGTATGTGTGTGTAAGTATAGCTTGAATCCTTCTTATAACAACATACTAGTATATTTAGGATAGTTGTGTTGTTAAAAAATAAACTAATAAAAAGATTTTAGGGGGTTGGAGAAGCAAAATAAAACATAAGAACACAAGAAAAAACACTACCTTTAAAACGGGTAACTCTTTTTGATTTGAGCTCAAAGGAATCCTTGGAAAGACTTCTGGCCAAAGTGAGGTTTCTAGGAGTAAGATTGGGATGTGGAGATACAAAATGGGCAGGGTTGGGCCGAGCCAAAGGCATGAGAGGTGTGGGTAAGGTGGTAGAGGTGGGGGCCTTTTATAAGAGGAGAGGAGGGGCACTCTTGGAACGTTATAAAAGGTTACTTTATTATAAAATGATTTTCGGATTTAAAAGGTCCAAAAATTATATATTTCGAGGATAAGGTGATAATAATTTTAAATCCACCCATCAAATAGGTTTTTGACATGTGTAGGTCTTATATTTTACATTATCTTTTCATTTAATTTAAATCATTAAATAATGAGGTAATTGCTGCATCATCATGGTGTCATAAATAATTTAATTTATTTAATGTCTAAAAATTATAAACAAAATATAATGATGTATGAAATCTTTATAGATTTATAATTAATATTTATAGTCAAAAACATGACTTGTATAACCCCATTTAATTTTTTTGTTTAGTAAAACAACTCATGTTTGTGAAATTTTTATTTTATCATTAAATAAAAAGTTTTTAATGTCATTTTCCTACCAAAGTGGCTCCATGGGGTCCCCAAGTCGACCCATGGATTTTCTTGGTCTTCCATGACTCATACAATAAGTTCAGGACAAGTGTAAAGGTATTTTCATATTTTTATAATATCATTTTTACCTTAAATTTCACTAATTGCCTTTAATCGCGATTAATTAAACTTAAAAGTTACTATTCACCAAAAGATTATTTTAATCCTATTGAACCACATTTTACTTCCTAATGACAACCATGTATGTCGGATATTTGAAAATAAAATCATAGAAGCGGTAATGTTTCATTTAAATGAAAAATCATTTTTTTAACTACCACTTAGTGGTTTCACTATTCATCAAAAATTGAAGTTTTTCAGAACAATTCCAAAATTTCACCCTAAGCTATAATTGATATTACGAATTCAAAAAATGATCTCTATGTTATGAAATTCCAAATATATATGTTTCATTAATTAATTTTATAATTAATTCCGACTATCACAACAAATAGCGTGTTTTTAAGAAACAATATATATCAAAAGATTGACAATTGTTTATGTCCAATTTCAAAGTGAAATTAATTATAATGAACACCATTGGATAAAATGGTAAAAATATATTTTAATTATACTTTAAAACAACTCAATAGTATAATTTATCACTATAAATTATTTTTATTAAAAAAGTTGTTTTTAAGTATTTTCACTATTCATAGAAAATTGGAAGTTCTTAGAAAATTACAAAAAATTCATCTTAGGATAATTTCGATATTCTGAATACAAAAATGAAGTCCATTTTGAAATATAAAATTTATATAATTTCAAAAATTGGTTATTATTATTCATAACTCATATATTGATTGGTCACGGTGTGTTAGAATCTAGAACTTGCGTACAATGCAAACTATTGCATTATTAAAAGAGAAGCGTATCGTGAAAGCTTGGGGTGTTACACATCGATTATTCCATTGTAAGATTAATTGGATTTTTGTTGTTATGTGATCCACTTCAGAGACTCATTTATCTATTTTTCTTTCTATTTTTAATGTTATTTTACTGATTCCACTAATGAAATTTCTTAGGGTGTTCGTTTGTTTTATAGTTTTCATTTAATTTGGAAAACCCCGATGGATGATACTAGATGAATTATTCTTTGTATTCTAAAGGTATGTTTTCTGTTAAATATCTCAAAATTATGATATGTTTTATAATATGTGTTATATGCCACATCCTAGTATATATCTTCATTGCCACAAAAATAAATCTACATTAATTTGATTTCCCTGTTTGGAACCTATTGACCATATTAAAACCCAATACATATTTGAGGTGATTAACTATATTGTGTGCCACCACATTGAGTGCTCTTTTTAAATGATTAATATAAGTCCCTAGCCATAAACATTACTTAATCTTGAGTTATTTCAAGGATACACATTGAGGATCTTTTCATGTTTAGAGTTTTAGAAAATTAGATCATAAATCATGCATTACATTCCACATTTAAGAAAGGAGGTTACATAAAAGATAGTATTTTTTTCCATAAAAGGAGACATATTTAAAATAAAACATATATTCTTTCATGACACTTCCTCAACACTATCAACACATCTTGTACTTTTCCCTTTACCTGTGAAAAAAATTTCAAAAAAAACTTGGGATGAGCATAAAAAGCTCAGTATGGGATATAAAAGTACGAAATAAAAACATTATTCCATGTATACATAAGAATTAATGAAATCATGATTTACTCATAAAACATAATCACTTTAACATACCTCATCAAATCATGAATAAATTATATAAATCATAAGACATAAAGGTAACTTGAGGCATTCATAACATTCTTATGTAGGGAGTAACCCTCATGGTTATGTTTGGAATACCCATCATAGTATATTCCATAAATCTCTTCGTAGAAACCTTAGAATTTAACCCCCTCCACATTACACAATGCATTGGAGAGCTATATTGGGCTCACCCGCCCTTAGTTTATCACGGAACCACACGTCTTCATAAACAACGCCCAAGAACCATAACATAATTGTATCACATAAAACATGCATAAAGGAAACGTAACATTTCCATCTTTCAATCACATGATATAAATTACAGATTGATATAATAAAAACATTATCAAACCCATTTTCAATAAAAAAAATAGAAGAAAAGTAAAACATTGTATTTATTTTTCATTTAAAAATGTTATGTCTTGTAGAGGAAGCTGAAACTCAAACAATGGTCATGGTGGCGGAGAAGTCGTATCTGACTTGACTCGATCGTTCTTTAATTTCCTGAATAATAAACTTGAGTTAATTTCTACATGCATAAGAACCTTTTTCAAGTTCATTATTACTTTTATATCTCTTGTTATCATTTTATGTACACTATGTAATTATTTAAGTTAATAACGGTAGTTTTGTCGATCATCGGTACTTGAGTCAAAAAAAACTTCATGTAATTACAAGTTGTTCATGTGGTAAAATATCCATTATATCCAGAATTATATTAATTATTTATATATAATATATATCATATATATCTACTATATTCATGCATTTATAATATTACATTACATTTAGAGGTAAGAAATGAAATGCACCGTTCATGGAGACTGTAAGCTGTACGTACGCATGAACGCTGCTTTCATTTCTATTTTGTATTTAATGGAATGAAATCATAATTATATAAAGGTATATTATAATTCCATTATAATATCATATATAAAATCAAAAACTCCAACCTTTATATGTCCCAAATATGGAATTAACGAATCAAATAACTTTGAGGGGGCGGTAGTCCGCACTTCCTAAAATGAAGATATCATGTTTACCCATAATGGAAACCATAAAGGAATGCCATAAATGAAAAATAAAGAAGATTAAGGAAAAAATAAACATAATAAATATCCTATATAAGTAGAGTGACATCTTAATGGACACCATGAAAGGTGTTAGAATAATACTGAACAATCATCGTTTCGTGAGGCAGAAATTCGCCATCCACAGAAACAGTATGTTATTTACCATTAGACGAAGGTGTGTGTAAGTGTAGATCGAATAATTCTCATAACAAAATCCTAGTATATTAAAGATACTTGTTTTGTTACAAAATAATTGTATTAAAAGAGTTTAGGGGGTTAGAGATGCTAAAAAAACAAAAGAACGCAAGTGAAGACATTACCTTTAAATCGGGTAACTCCTCTTGGTTAGAACCAAAAAGGTTTCTTGGAAATATTTCTACCTAAGGTAAGGCTTCTATGATGAAGAGAGGGATGTGGAGAGACAAAATGAGAAGATCCTGGCCGAGCCAATGGCTTGAGAGGTGTGGGTAAGGAGGTAGATGTGGGGGCCTTTTATAAGAGGGAGGAGGGGAACTCTTGGAAAGTCAAGAAATGTTACTTTATATTAAAATGAGCTTCAGAATTTAAAGGTCCCACATTGATATATTTCGTGTATAATGTGATAAGGTTCCGAAAAATACTCATCCAATATGTTTTTGACATGTGTAAGTCTTAGATATTACATTATCTTTTCATTTTATTTAAATTGTTCATTAATGAGGTAATCGATGCATCATCATGGTGTCACAAATAAATTATTTTATTTAATGTCTAAAAATTATAAAAAAATACTATGATGTAGGAACCATTTTTATCATTCCAAGGAATTTTTATTTTAAAAGAGATCATTTATGTAAAATTGTTTTACTTAGGTGTTACATACTTTTGTGATATTCTCCTTTCTTTAAAAAATAAAATTATAAAGTGTCACTATCACCCAAAAGTGATTCCATGGGGTCCATAAGTTTGTCACAAGGCATCCCATGTTCGCCCATGACATAAACAGTAGCATTAGGACACATGTTTGGGTCATTTATTGTTATTATGATATTATTTTATTACCCTTAACTACCTGATTACTAATTAATCACGATAATTAATGATAATTACTGTTGTTACTATTCGTAATGTCCAAAAAAAGAGTCTTAATTACATAATTTGGTCCTTCTGATTAAAAATATGGAATCCATTTTACCAAATTCCACACATAGAAATTTCAATAATTTATTTAAAAATAATTTCCGTTGTCAAACCAAATAGCTGGTTTTTTAGACACAATTTCTATCAAAAGCTTGACAATTGTTTATGTCCACTATTTAAAAACATTGTGTAAAGGGCAGTTCGGACTTCTCTTTAAATTACTTGGAATTGATTCATGAGTACTTTCTATAGGTTTTCTTTTTCCATAGCAATGGATTTACAATCCGTTTTTCAGCCTAGTGACTTTTTTTTAAAGTGACCTAGTGTCAGGGTTGAATCTTGTTCTTCATAAGGATCTACCCAAAGGTAGGTACCACCCTCTAAACATAAATTTAATTCTAGTTCTGTGGATTTTTCCACTCTTGGTGTCGTTTGGGTGATGTTTTCCCATGTAGGACTTTCAATTCGGTAGTGAAACCCTTCTGTACACGAGTGGTCATGTTTTCTTGACCTTATTATGGGATTGAGCATCAAGTAATGATCTTTTTCAGCTGGGTAGATGATCATCGGGCATGGTCGACCACTTCATAGTTCATTTGATGGACTTTTATATTTAGTTATGGATGACTTATTATGGCTTTGTCCAGGAAAAAATGATAGTATGATGCAATGTGACTCCAAAATATTTCTTCTTGTACTACTGAGTATGTTCTAGATTCATCTCCATTTAGAGTGAATTGAGTGTTAAAGAATCAGTTTCATTCTATTATTTGGACTAGTTTTCGAAAGACTCATGTGTTTTGACACACCGGTCTCATTTTTATAATCTAGTGAACTTATGAGTGGTTTGTTTTACTTCCTTTAGAATATGACACTCTTATGGTGGGAAGTGTCTTGTTGAGTCTATTACCATGACCTTCCATGTAGAATGAAAACCTAATAAAACCATTGGAAAATGGTCAGGTGACTTGAATTCCATTGATTCTTGCAAATCTTAAATCATGTTGGTGCTTACTTGGTAGTATAACTTTGATCTGGTTCAACTGTTTTACCATCCAGTTTTTAGGTGTGTTTGATAGAAAAAATTGTCTTAAATCCTCTTAGTGTACTCTTCTTAGGAGAAGAGAATGTCCCTTATCTTCAACTCTTCCTCAAGGAAATAACAGAGCATCAATCTTACACCGCGCTAAATCTTAATAGTTTTTTAGCATGTTGGAAGATCTTTTTCAGGGCTTCATGTTAAAGTGTGGTTCTCATCGAGGATTGGTATGTCCTTAGTGATTCATGGATTCCCATATAGGAATAATTTGTTCGGGCTTAGAGACTCCAGAAAATTCATACAAATTTCTCCGGCTGCCTAAGCCATACTTCTATGAAATAAATCAGTGAAATGGCTCAACTAAACTCTCTTGCTTCAGTTCGATGTTTATGGATGTAAGGATCCGTTATAAAGCAAATTTCCTGGTGAAGGAAAGTGTGGTATCAAGTTTATAAGGGTCTTTTGATAGATATTTCTCGACCAGTTCTATTAGGTCGAATGGGATTCAACCATTCATTTAATCAAATAAATTCCAGGAGTGTTTTAAGAACACTTATTGTTGTTCCTTGTACAAATATTATAACAATAGAGGTAATGTGGCTTGGAATTTCCCTCACCATTATATTAATACCCATGGTGGGAATCACCATTAGTCAGGTATTATAGAGAATTTTAAGTGGTTGTGTTTTTATCTTAATGGGCTCATGTATGCTATATTTTTGTTTTTATGTTGAACATTGAATGTTGGATCGCGTTTTAGTGGTTGAATTACAGAATAAAAAAGTAATCTGTAAGGTTCTTTGGGCGTTGGTAACACTATGAGACTTTTTGAATGAAACATCATGAACCTTTTAGGTCATGTGATTTTTACATTGTTTTTAAAGGATTATTGGAGATGAGAAGTTTTTAAGTGGAAATATTGTAGAATCCTATGTTTTTTAACCAGACTAATGTATGAAGGTTTTTAAATTTTCCATTTAATTGATGGGTCCTTTTTAAAACCGATATCTGAAACATAATTACAAGAGTTGAATCACCCATTAGTGTGGTTTTTGGGCATGGTTGAAGGCATGAGATGTTTCCCGAGTGGCTCGAGATGTTTCAGTAGTTTCAGACTTAGAAAACATTATATTTTAAATGATAGTATAGGGTGCACAATTTCCAAAAAACCATCAAAACCATGTGGGCCACAATAGTTAATGTCACGCCGCTATTTAAATAGGGGCAGTGGCTTATCACACAGGTTGTGCAGAGTTTCTTAAACAATGTACCAAGACCATGAGGGGTGCGTCTTAGAGGCATAAGACTCTTCAAGACTTGCGCACTGTTTGGAAAACTGTGCAGGTCAAACCATCTGCGACGCCTAGTTTTTAGATTTGGATTTTATTTTATTAAACTAAATTAAATTAAAATAAAAATAAAATAAAACTAAAACCTCATCCTTATCATCTTCCAAATGTGACGTACTAGCCAAATAGGGATATCCTCTTTGAATCACAACCCTATACTTTGTTCTCCTTTTGAATCGATGTCTCTCCGCCATTTCCTCTATTTTTTATCCAATCCTCCAGGGTGAGGTTTTATTCTCCCTTGTATTCCTTTTTTCTAGCATCGCTTCAACCTAATTAGTGTTTGGTGAGGTGCGGCCAAACCCTTGGATTTTGGGTTAGTGTTTTTATGGTTTTCTTTTGGTCAAGATTGGTGTTGAAGGTCTCTTGGGACCTGAGGGTGCTTTTTTCGACAATCACAGCCGAAGGGGAGGTGGTTCGGATCATTTCAATTCTCTGATTTTTCATTGGGGTAAGTTTTCTCCTTATTTCCTAGTTAATTTTCTGGGATTTTGATATTTACAAGTTCCCGGCATGTTTCATGTAGTTCGTGGAGGATTGTCGCATGGTTTCACTAAGTTTTGGTTCATCGCCGGAGTGGACGGCTTGGTTCCACCTTGAGGTAGGGTCCCTTTCCATGTCATCAATATTTATAAATGCATTAATAAAGTTAATTACAACAATTTTGTTATAAAATAATTCATACGATGAATTGTTATGCTCCATTCCTCTTAAATGCAAATTTAGTATGTTTTATGTATTAAATGCTAATGATGTTAAATGATTTATTGATAAACACTATCATGTTTTTATAATAAAAAACACCCAATATAGGTGCTCTACCTTCAAGCTAAAAATTAGTGGTTAGACATTGTTTTCATGAATTTTCATGTTTATAAGATTTATGCATTATGTTATGTTGAGATACGACATGCTTAGGACCTGGCCCTAATGACATAGAGAACATTGAGTTTCCCTTTTCTAAAATGAATAAAGGATCGAAGAACTGTCGAAGTGTTTGTTCTAGTTATGGATTGGAATTACCCATGTATGTAATTTTCCTTTGTATGGATACTTGGATCCCTTTAATTGCAATTGACTTGTTTTCGTAAATGGAATGTGTTGAGTTAAATGAATGGTTAATGCTTAATGATTGACCCTCAAAACAAGAAACCAAATTGTTTTCAAATATTTAGAATACTAATAAAACCATGGTTGAAATGTGGGTTCCCAAGTAGGAATTCCATGGTGGACTCAGTGGGTTTTCATGCTCATACCTTGGGAGATACATGGATCCCTGTGTAGGAATTCCATGGAATAACTCAGGTTCAGGAGACAAGGAAATGTTCAATGTCCACGACATCCCTTTCTAAGCTAAGGGAAGATAGCAGTGTGGGCCTTGTCCTTTGAAAATGCATCAATGGTTTTTACTACATGGTTTCAATGATACTTGACCTTTCCAAACTAATGGATAGAAAGTCTTGAACCAACCAATGAATTGTTAGAATTCTACTTGACTTATCCACACTAATGGAATACAAGGATTGGGAGAATAATCAAATGGTAGAAACTCTACCTAACATATCCAATCTAATGGAAGGAAATACTTGAACTAAATTAATTAATATGATTACAATATTAAATATGAATTGAATAACTCAAGCTCGCCTTGGATTCTGAGAGGGGGATACCTTGGGTCTCAGGAACCCCATTTCGATTCAAGGATAAACTTTTATTAGGTTGATACCCACCTAAATATTGATTCTTGTCTATTCATGGGATGCCTTTTATACTACCTTTGGGTCCTTTCTACTTATAATATACCTCAGATAAAATCCTTGGATCCAGTATTGACTAGTATGTTCCATGGTTAAATCCCATCGGGCCCTGTGTTTTCTTAGCCTTGTTTTACCTTGGTTATCACCTTCGACTCATTAGGAGACTTATTGTGGAATTCATTGTATTATAGTCCTTGGATTAAACTCTTAACCCTTAGATGGAATCTGATACTACTAAGTTAGATTTCTGTCAGTTTTCATTACCTTGGTCTTTACCATAGAATTCCCTCACTGGATATCTTTTCTAGGATTCCTTGTAACGTCTAGGAACCTTCTCTACATGTACTATCAAAGGATTCCTTGGATACACTCTTTGGTTCTAGCATTGGCAAGTAGGTTCCCTAGTTAATGTTTATCAGGAAAATTCATTTCGTAGCCCCATTTTACCTTAGAGGAATCTACATTGGCTCGGTAGGTGACTTACTCAGATTTGACTTATAAATAAAATAGTAATACTCAATTAATGAACTGGTTACACATTCGGACACTGGCTGAGGACCGATGAAGGTACTTGGGTAATTAGTTACATTTTACTACATAATTTATTTATGGATGCTTTCACCCTATTTAATTGACATTAAACTGTCAGGATTAGGTTGGAAACTAGTGGTCCGAGACAACTTAGATTTATATCTCAAACCCTACTCGAGCCGCCACTACACTGGGGTACCCAGGTAGACCTTTCTTGTTCATAGGTCCTTGGACCTTTTTTTTGTTGTTTTTTTGTATCTAGAGTAGGATCAAAGGGTCGATCGGATGCTTGGGATGCTTGTGTAAATTTTATTTGAGTTTTTTTCTTTTATTTACTTGATTTCTACAATGTATTGTATTGAAAGGCATGTTGTACTATTAACTTCTTCCCGTAATATATCAATACGATTTCTTGCATTCATCAATTTGATAAACTGGTGTTGGATTATTTTTTTCATTAATATGAAATCTGACTTCCACTATTTTTTCAATTATGTTTTACTTGTTTCGTTGTTGGTCTTTATTTACTCTGTTATATTGGTATTCACTCTGATAAGAGGGTATAGTCTCCCCTGACTATCCTTACTCCCTCGATACTAGTAGGCAGTCTCTGGCGTATGAGGAAGCATGCTTGGGGTCATGTGCCAACTGGTCCAGCCAACGTCTTAGTGGTGAGATGGGTCGTGATGTTACATCGATGTCTATAATCAATGTATGAATTTTCCATTTTTTATTTTTTAATTAATAGGTGTTGGATATGAGAAAATATTGATTGTATTAATGTAGCTTCCAAGGTTATAAAAAATAACCTTTATCATATGGGAGTACATATATCTTAATAAAATAAACATCTTAGGATCAATATAATCATGTGTTTGAAGCCTCAATTATTTAATTTAACTAATGATTCATTTAAATATATAGATTGGATTATGTAACGTCCTGGTTCCAGAAGAAACCTAGAGGCTCCCCGCACCTGGTTGGTCACATGGCCTCATGTGCAATTCTCCAAATCCCAGAGGTTGCCAACTAGCAGCGAGGGACTTGGGTGTGATAGTGGGGAAACTATGCCCTCATTGGCAGAGTACATAGTGGAAATACACAAATACATACAACAAAGGAAGCAGTAAATACCAAACAACAGTAACAATGGAAGACTGATAAAGGAAAAAACTGGAGCAGATATATATATAAATGATGAATGATACATTTATGTCTAGGAAAACAGCCAAACAAGTCACAATGCTGGAATACAATAGTGCTAAACCAAAGTGAAAAAGAAAGCAGATAAACTCCTCAGCATCGCAAGCCAGGGCATGGTCCCATGCACTCCAACTCCACAACAATCAAGAACTTGAAGTGAAAGGGCGCTTTCACTTATCAATACATGAAACAATATAATCTGTTTGGGACCAAAAGCATGACCCAAATATGGTGTGATACAAAATCCCAGTAGGTAACCACCAAAAGATATGTGCCTAACAGTTAGTGAATATATGGCCAGTAAAAGTATATAAAGAAGTAAATAAAAAAGTACTTAACAGCAAATAATCCATAGTATCCAGCATATAATTTACAAACAAGTAAGAAACCACTCAAGAAACTGGAACAAAAAGGCATTCCTCTAGGTAGTTCTCACAGCCTAACCCCTATGGTTTAACCAACTAGTACTAGCAACCCTATGGGAGGCACACACAATCTCACCCCTATGGTTCAACTAAAGAATAGACTCTCTGGGGAAGAACTCACCGTCAATTCCCCCTATTGTCTCATATTGTACTAAAGGCGCTCTAGGGAAGCACTCAACATCTCATTCCATATTTGGCATTCGTCGAAGAACTACAGACACTCTGAGGAAGCACTCAATGTCAATTCCCCCTATGGTCTCACATCGTATTATAAAGACACTCTGGATAAGACCTTAAGTACATTCTACCTATGGTCTACTACGCTAGGTTCTCACAACCCTGTATAAAATCAACAAGTATCGCATTGCGTACTGGCCAAATTAACAGAAAGAACTACTTGTCTAGCATTCTATAGCATCAAATCATGAAATAACAACAGTCACACCATCCTACAATACTAGGAATGGGAAAACAACTGCAGTCAAAAAGGTAACTAGACCCAACGGTCTAGACAGGAAAGAACAAGAAATGAAAACACTTCCAAAGCTTAACAATTAGCCTAAAACACAATCAGAATCCTCTACTCTAGCATACAAGAAAATCTGGTAATCAATGGGGCTAAAACGGTAAACACGCAATACCCCGTTCAAGGGTATTGGTGGAATTTTCACAAATTATTCCGAGACTTTCAACAGGAAGGCACAAACCACCTGCCTTGATGTTAGGAGATTGATATACTTGAACCACGAGGGTTGAATTTCATTATAATGTCAAAGATTTACAAAAAAGTCTAAAACATTCAACCCACAATAACTTGGAAAAGAGAAGGAAATCAAGAAACGAGGTTCTAGCAGAAGAGAGAACTCACCGATGTGATTCCAATGCAGTCGACAGAGTTCAATTCGGAAGACCGATGATCGCTCTGGGGTTCATCACAAATACGCGTCCATTCGGGAGCTCTCGGCCGAATGAGTCTTAAAACGAGACGTTTCTCGCGATTAGACTCGACCTTGGTTTGTTTAATGAAAAAATGAAAGTACACAGCATTTACATTTGTATTATATGGTGTGTAATATCCTTTTCTGTACTCTACTTTAGGCGGCCTCCAAGTCACCCCTACATGGCCGTGTGTGTTGCAATGACACGGCCAGCACACGGCCTCCAATGTCATCGTAGTACCAAGCGTATACTTATAAAGTACATGGTGTGTACTTTGAAAATTTCTAGATTTTCCTCTTTTCCTCAAAACTGACCAGAAACGGAAAAACATACCTGAAAAGAAGATCTGAGTTCTTCCAAACTTTCCCCCTTAAAAAATTCGACCCAAAATTTCCCTAGCATAGTTTAGAAGAAGAAACCCCAAAAAACTCTGAACACTACGATCGTACATCGGCCTCCCTCTCCCAAGTCTCGTCCTATACTCACCCATGCTTCCATAGCACCTGTACTAGAGGAACAGACCGACCACAGAGAACCTTTGTACTGTGATCATCAAACCGGATCAAATGCTCCTTGAACAATGCATCCATATCAATCTCAACCTCATCGGGTTGAAGGACATGAGACGGGTCTGAAAAGTAATGTTGAAGCTGAGAAATGTGAAAAACATCGTGCATAGCCCGGTAACCCTGAGATAACTACAACTGATAGGCAATCGGACCATCACTCTCCAATACCTCAAATGGTCCGACATACCTCGGTGAAGGCTTACATTGTCTCATAATCCTCTTGTTCCCTAACCTCGGTGTGACATGTAGAAAAACTAGATCCCCGACCTCAAACTCCAGAGGTCATCTCCACTGATCAACATACGACTTCTATCTAGACTGTCCAGTAGCCATCCTTTTTTGAATCAACTCTATCTGCTCTATGGTCTCCTGAACTAGACGAGGTCCGATCAAAGCTACCTCTCCTCCCTCCAGAAAATATAAGGGAGATCGGCATAACCTACTAACAAAGTCTCATATGGTTCCATTTGAATAGTTTCATGAAAACTATTTTTGTAGGAGAACTCCACAAGAGGTATATGCTTCTCCCAAGAAACTCCAATGTCCAGAATGCATGCTCAGAGTATATCCTCAAGCACTTGAATCTCACGTTCGGACTGTCGATCTGTATGCGGATGGTAGGTTGTACTCAGAAGCACCTGCATACCCAAAGATTTTTGTAGCCCATGCCAGACCTGATAAGTAAAATGTGCATACCTGTCCGAAACAATGGAGTGTGGAACTCCATGCATATGTAAAATGTCACGGATGTATAGCCGTCCGAGCTCCTCAACACTGAAGTTATCCTTTATCGGAAAGAATTGTGAAACCTTTGTCAGTCTGTCAATGACAACCCAAAATACATCATTCCCTCAAGGAGACCTTGGAAACCCCCATCACTAAATCCATCGCGACATCGTTCCACTTACACTTGGGAATGGGTAGCTGCTGCAAAATACCAATTGGTCGCTCATGGTCTGCATTCACCTGCTGACAAGTGGAACACCTCATGACGAAACCAACAACATCCCTCTTCATACCTGGCCACCAATACTAATGGTGTAGGTCTTGATACATCTTGGTGACGCAAGGATGAACTGCCCAAACAGAAGAAGGAAAATCCTGCACCATCTCCTTGCGTATATCTGTTGGCACCCATACACATCCCTGGAAATGTAAGATCGCATCCTCGCCTATGGTCCACCCAGGAATAGGGTTCCCTCCTTACACACTTTCCCATATGAACAGGCCTTCAGAATATGATAGCTGCCTCATTCGAACTCGGTCAAGAAGCATAGAGGTAATAGCTACAGATGAAAGAAACATTTCCCCCTATCTGTCATGAACCTCCAGCTGCATCTCAGAGAATAGGGCCATAAGCTGCCACTCACTACTGGCCTCCTGAACTGCCTATATCTGATTACTCCTGCTCAATTCATCAGCCACTGCATTCCCCTTTCCATGCATATAGGCATGCTCAATGTCAAAGGATTGTAGGTACTCAACCCACCTAGGATGCCTCAAATTCAAATCACGCTGAGTGAAGATGTACTGGAGACTCTTGTGTTCGGTGAAAACCAAAAATTGATCTACCAGAAGGTAATGTATCTAATAGCATAAGGAATGAAAAATTTCCACCAGCTCAAGATCATGCGTCAGGTAGTTTCTCTCATGTGGCCTCAACTACCGAGACCTATATGCAACGACTCAATCTCTCTTCATAAGAAAATATCTCAGTCCGATACCTGAAGCATCACAATAAATAGTGTATCTTTTGACCGGCTCCGGAAGGACTAGTATCGATGTTGAATTCAACCTCCCTTTCAACTCCTGAAAGGCTGACTCACATGAATCTGACCATAGGAACATTGCACCCTTCTTGGTCAGACCCTTCAACGATGCTACTAAGTGTGAAAAGTATTGTATGAAGCGTCTGTAGTATCCAGATATCCCTAGAAAACTCTTCACCACAAAGACGTTCTTTAGCTGCTCCTAGTAAACAGTTGATCTTACTTTCTCTGGGTCAACTTATACTCATGTCTCTTAGATAATGTGGCCCAAAAAGAGAATTTGGTCCATCCAAGAGTGGCATTTTGAGAGCTTAGAATATAACTGATTCTCTCTCAGTGTACTCAGAACAATCTCAAGATATGTGGCATGGTCGTGTCGGGTGTGAGAGTACATCAAGATATCGCCCATGAAGACCACCAAGAAAGAGTCCATGTCTGGATGGAACACTCTGTTCATATGTGCCATGAAAACATCAGGCGCATTCATGTGGCCGAATGGAATAACCATATACTCGTATAGACCATACCAGCCCTGGAAAGCTGTAAGAGGTATATTAGATGGTCTAACACACAGCTGATGATAATCGGACCTCAAATTGATCTTCGAGAACACTCAGGCTCTTCGAAACTGATCAAAGAGGTCATCAATCTTAGGCAAGGGATATCGGTTCATGATCATCTACTAGTTCAGCTTCTGATAATCCACGCAAAGCCTAAGGGTTTCATCTACCTTATTCACAAATAGGATTGGAGAAACCCAAGGAGAAGTACTAGGTCAGATAAAACCCTTTGCGTGAAACTCCTCCAACTACTTCTTGAGCTCCTACAACTCAGTTTTATCCATCCTATAAGGAGGAATGGACACCGGTTACACTCTTGGCACGAGCTCAATAGAAAATTCTACATCACAGTCTGGAGGAAAACCTGAAAAGTCCTATGGAAAGACATCCCTGAAATGATCCACCACTAGAGGAAAGACTAACTACGAAGTCCCCTATTCATCTAGATATATACTAGAAATATGAGCTATAACTCCCTGTATCCCATGTTGCTTGGGTCCTGATATACTCGCCTAGACATCCCACTCGCCTCGATGAAGTAAAGATCTAACCTCTAGTGATTTAGTACTCACCCTGTGGCGATAATAGTCGATGAATGCCTGGAAGTGAACTATATAGTCCATTCCAAGAATGAAATCATATCATGTCATCTCTAGGAAATAGAGATCCCATAGAAAGGGATACCCAGCCACCTCTAGAGGGCACTCCTTGCACTGATGTACACTAGCTGTCCTAGTCCCCAACGGTGTGTCTAGAGTAAAATTATCGATAGAGTAAAAGATGCAGAGCCCAAGGCTCTCCACAAAAATAACAGAGATAAATCTATGGGAATCCCCTGTATCGAAAAGAGCAGAAGATAAAAATGAGGCTACTAAGATCATACCTCGAACTGTAGAGGTTCCGGGATCCAGCTCATGCTGGGTCTGCTCCACTACAAAATAATGAACTGTACCATGGCCCTGTGACCCTTCCTGACTGCTCTATGATGATCCACCCTGCTGTCACTGAAAGATCGAT
This sequence comes from Viscum album, assembly GCA_963277665.1. NCBI lineage: Eukaryota > Viridiplantae > Streptophyta > Magnoliopsida > Santalales > Viscaceae > Viscum > Viscum album. The sequence continues at coordinate 634,368,410 of OY728161.1, forward strand.
GACTGACCACCACGTCCTCGACATCCACCTCGGCCGGAATGGCTGAAAGAACTCGAATTCTTAGTCTGGTGAGAAAATGGTGGTGTTTCTCCTGAACGAGGAGTCATGGATGAACCCATGTCAACAAGTTCTAGTGTGAAATTATGAAATAAGTGTTGAAGGTGACCCATCTTGCCGTAAGATCAGTGCTCCACTAGGTCTTTATGGCACTGCGGCCTCTTATGACCAGCCCTTCCACACTTGTAGCATACCACCTGGATACCTGAATATGTGTCTCGCTGCCTCAAATCACCGCGCATAGACTCCCTACGGCACTTCCTGCTACCCGCTTGTGCAGCACTAACTCTAGAAGCAGAACCGCCCTGGCTCTCAAATCTATAATCTCTCATATATTTCTCTGCAATCAATGACTGGTTGATGATGGAAGTGATTGATGTCAGCCTGAAGATATTCACCTGTGAGCGGATCTCCCATCTGAGACCATCCTCAAACTTCCTTGGGAAGAACAACCCATCCCCACCCTGGAGGGGTGTGAAATGATGATGATTTGTGAAATGATAGGAATAATCCATGACAGAAAGAGTACCCTACTCTAGGATCATGAACTCCCAAGCTCGGTCGGCCCTCAGGGTCTTCGGATAGAAGTAGTCGAAAAAGACGCACTGAAACTCCTCCCACATCATAACCTTCTGATGACCTACCTATGAGATCACGTCCCACCAAATCTTGGAGGAGTCTCATAGAATGTAGGTAGAGAGCCTGACCCACCTTTCCGGAGGCGTCTTCAGATGCTCGAAGGTCGTATGAATGGATTCTAGCCATGACACTACAGTCTGCGATCCTCCTTCCCCTGAGAAGGTGGGAGGATGTTTCTACTGGAAAACTCATGTCAAGTCTTATATAGTTGAGTTAGGAGTAGGTGCTCCCTATAAGGTCTGAATCATCCTCAGAAATCCCTCCCTAAACTATGCATCGACTCCTGTTTTAGGTATAATGGATGGTGCCGAGACTAGCACGACAGGAGGATCTGCGGGAAGTCCCTGATCAATCATATTCAGTGTCTGATCACTACCTGACAACTGGCGTACAACCGGAGGACGTCTCTGTTCCATGACTCTTCATGGTCAAACACACACTTTATATCACATTATCACGGACTCAACTATAGGACCGTATGAAGAGAAAAGGTAAAATAAATCATTAATAATTTACTAATCATGACTACATGACATATATAAAAACATCACGGCGTGTTCCCTTAAGTCATTTACATGGGCGTGTACATTTTCCAAAACTAGTCATGTAACACCCCAAACACATGGCATGTTATTCTAACACACGGCATGTATCTGAGTCCTCTTCCCCTGCCTGAGTCCTTCTACATGGTTATGCCACATGGCTCTCCTAAGACAAAACTACATGGAGTGTACTCAACAAGCTTCACATGGCCCATGTTGTTCGTGACACGGCCTAGTACCTAGGTCACACTACACGGCGTGTTCCAGAAGGACATGACGTGTACTAAGAAGTCCCAAAAGACCGTGTGGTTAGCTACACAGCCGTCTACACAGCTAACTCTACACTGCGTGTTCCAGTCGGACACTGTTTGTATGAGAAAGGATGACATCGAATTGTGTTGTTCCCTACACGACCGGACTCCTAGGATTACACTACATGGTGTGAACAGCCGGTACATGATGTGTTCCCACAATATTTTCCCTATCACATGACTCTGACCACATGACATGTGACACGGTTAGAGACTACATGGCGTGTACATACGGTACATGACATATACTTATGAAAAACAGTTTCTTCCAGAACAGAAGAACACATGGTGTGTAGTCAAAACTACATGGCATGTATTCTGGGTTTTTCCAAACAGTAAGCCTCATAAACTACTCTGGAGCCCAGAAAATACTCAAACGAATACTAAAAGTCCCAAATTTCAATCTGTGAGGGCCCATACTCCCCGAGAATCCAAGCTTGGCATATCAAAGAAGTTATAAACAAGTTAAAAAAGTCAATGATCCACCAAATTTCAGTCCAAGAGGGCCCATAACACTTCAAGAACCAAATCTTGGCGTTCAATCAAACAAAACCACACTCAATAAATGCTCTAACAAGAAGAAGATATTTTTATCAAGACATCTATCATAACAGCAAGTATATTCTACACAACATCTATCACAACAACATGAAATTGCTAATTCATCCTAGATGACATGGAATGAATGCATGACATGTGATTTCTAGCAAGTGGCTATATGATGCATGAGATGGAATACCCTCGTCTCATCGAGTTGCGACAGAAATAGAACTTCAATAACATCAATGATAACAACACAAAACATGTGAATCTCCCAACAGTGAAATCAAAAAAATTGTAAAATTTAAAACCAAAGAAATTGCAATAAACGATGTAGATTGGTTTTTCCCTGTACATAGGTTAGCTACTCTCAGGAACATCTTATTACCAAGTACTTATTCCGTCCTATCCCTGGATGAAGGCTCCATATAGTAAGTCAAGTGAAAAGAGATCCTCTAATACCACTTTGTAACGTCCCGATTCCGGAAGCCACATAGAGGCGCCCCATACCTGGTAGGTCACATGGCCTCAAGCACATTTCTTCAAACTCCAAAGGATGCTGACTAGAGGCGAGGGTCTTTGGTGTGATAGTGGAGAAACAATGCCCTCATTGGCAGAGTACATAGAAGAAGTACAAAAATACATACAACAGCAGAAGCATTAAATACCAAACAACAGTAACAGAAGAAGACAGATAAAGGAAACAACTAGAGAAGATATATATAAATGATGCATGATAAATATATGTCTAGGAAAACAGCCAAAAAAGTCACAATTCTGGAATACAATAGTGCCAAACCAAAGTGAAATAGAAATCAGATAAACTCTTCAGCATCGCATGCCATAGCTTGGTCTCATGCTCTCCAACTCCACAACAATCAAGAACCTGAAGTCGAAGGGTGCTTGCCCTAATCTATACCTACCAAAATATAATTTGTTTGGGACCAAAATCATGACCCAAATAGGGTGTGAGGAAAAATTCCAGTAGGCAACCACCCGAATATCTATGACTAATAGTTAGTGAATATATGGCGGGTAAAATTATAGAATGAAGTAACCAGAAATGTACTCAACTGCAAACAATCAATAGTTTCTTGCATATAATTTACAAACAATTAAGTATCCACTCAATCAAGTAGAACAAACAGGTAACCATCTGGGTAGTTCTCACAGCCTAACCTCTATGGTTCAACCAACTACTACTAGGAAATCTCTGGGAGGCACACACAGTCTCATCCCTGTGGTTGAGCTAAATAATAGACTCTCTAGGGAATCACTCACCATCAATTCCCCCTAGAGTCTCGCGTCGTACTAATGGAACTTTGGGGAAGCACTCAACGTATCATTCCCCCTGTGGCCCACGTCGAGTAACTATAGAAACTCTGAGGAATCACTCAACATCAATTCCCCCTGTGGTCTCACATCGTATTATAAAGACACTCCGGAGAAGTCCTTACATCCATTCTCCCTATGGTCTACAACACTAGGCTCTCACAGCCCTGTGTAAATTCGGAAAGTATTACATCACGTAAAGGGAAAAGTAACCTAAAGAACTACTTGGCTAGAATTCTATAGCATCTCAGCATGAAAGAACAATAGTCACACTATCCTACAATACTAGGCATGCGAAAACAACATCAGTAAAAAAGGTAACATGACCCAACAGTCCAGATAGGAAAGAACATGCATGGAAAACAAATCCAAAGCCTAAAAATTATCCTAAACTCAATTAGAATCCTCTACTCTAGAATATAAGAAAAGCAGGAAATCATTGGGGCTAAAATAGTAAACATGCAATACCTTGTTCAAGGGTATTGGTAGAATTTGCACAAAATATTCAAATACATTCAATAGGAAGGCAAAATCAACCTACATTGATGTTAAGAGATTAATATACATGAACCACAGGGATTGAATCACCCTAGAACATCGAATATATACAAAAACATCTAAAATGTTCAACCCACAATTTCTTGGAAAAGAGAAGGAAATAATGAAATGAGGTTCCAGCAGAAGAGAGACCTCACTGATGTGATTCCAAAGCAATCAACGGAGTTCGATTTAGAGGACGGACGATTTCTTGGGGGTTCGTTAAAAATCCATAGCCATTCGGGAGCTCTCGGCCGAACGAGACCTAATGGGAGACATTTCTAGCGATTAAACGTGATCCTATTGTGTATAATGAAAATGAAAGAAAGTACACGGCATGTAATTTTGGAGTACACAACGTGTACTCGCCTTTTCTGTACAATGCTTTAGGTGGCCTCCAAGTCACCCCTACATGGTCGTGTGTGTGGCCATGAAATGGATAGCACATGGCGTCTAGCGACATCGCAGTACATGGCGTGTACTTTGAAAATTTCCAGATTTTCCTCTTTTCCTCAAAACCGACTAGAAAAGGAGAAAATTACATAAAAAGATGATCTGATTTCTTACATATTATATCCCATAAAGTGATATTTTTGTCATTGACATGTAATTAAAGGGATACTGTTATTATGGTACTGTATTTTTTATAATATATTTATGTAAATGGTTGTAATTTATTCAAAATTCAAATGAGTAAGAGATATAGGGAATGAATTGATGGATTTGAAAATTTATTCTTTTAAGAAATCAATCCAAAGGAGAAACAAGATTATATGGAAAGTAAATTTCTCAATATATTTTAAAAGGAATATAAATTTTTTTATTAGTATACAGTTGACTGAAAATAATTAACATGTAATTATATGGACTATACATATAATCTAGATGTAAGGATTGAATTTTTATTTTATGGGATTATTGAAAGACTCTAATGTTCAATATTCTCTCAAACATCTTAATCACATCATGATATGGATTAATCTTACATTATCATGGAAAACATTACATTTCAATTTTAATATTTTCAAATAAAATCAATATAAGACAAAAACAACAATGAAATATGAAATAAAAGTGTTGTTTAGATCAAGAAATACATAAGGTAACTTCACATATTTTATAATTTTTTAAAGAAGCATTGTAGTACTTTATTTAAGGTATTGTGTGTTTTCTTCTTTTGTGGAATGAAAAGATATCAGTTACATGAATTCAATGGAAATATTGAGCTCACCAAAATCTAGTGTTTTAACTGTAAGGATATGGGGACCTATGGAAACAAATTTACATTGATCGAGGGAATTTAAATAAGTAAAACATATTTGAGAATGGAAAAGATTATATAATTATAACATCTATTGTTGAAATTAATTTTTGGTATTAATTAAATTTCATAAAATATTATTAGTTATTTTATAAAATATCTATGATTTCTTTTCAAATTTTTAGTGGTAATGTTTTCATTCATTTAGACTCAAATGAAAGAATTAACAAAAAAATATATCAGGTTGGAATCATGTTATTATGAGAATATATCAACTTGATCCATAATGATTGATATTTATTCAATGATTGAAAAAAATCATATCATTGATAATATTTCACATAATCATTGATTTTGGGGTTTAATTAGTTTTTATTAATTATGAATTAGTTGTCTAAGAATTAAATTATTTATGTTGAAGTGGTGGTATTAAAATACAATGAATAACATATTGTATGATTTCAATGGGTGTCATTAACGATTTTTTTATTATGAATATATTATTTACTCAAAAGAATGATTATTTGTATTTATTATTATCTACATTTATTTTAATAATTTTTTGCCTTTTTAAATTAAATGTCATTTTTTGTGGAGATTATGTCCCATTAATGTTGATTTTTTTATTTCATGAGGATTCATGAACCATTAGAATTTCCTGTAGGTAATTCCCAACTGAGTTTTTTCATAATTGATGAGTAATATGATATGTAAGTGAAAAAGAATTTTTTATCCAATTAAATTATATTAATTATTAGTTGAGAATAAAGAATCAAATTCGAATGCAACATCACCTCATAAATATTTATAATATTACAAGACATTTTATAATTATATTATTATCAATTATTTCTTCTTTAATGAATCTAAAAAGAAATATATGTCATACTGTACTTAAATCATAGGAATCATTTTATATTCCCTCCCTCAGTAATCTAAAATTTCCCCACGATCCAATGAGCGACCCCATTATGATCTTTGAGTTCTGGCATGATAGATCATTACACATTAATCATTCATTTATTCTGACCATAATAATTTATTCATAGATGGACTCTCCTAGATATCTTTCTAGTTTAGTGGGATGTGGTAGGAGTAATGGTTGTTGTTATTAAGATCATTATTAGACTTCTCCTTTTTATGAATTAAGAGGACTATCTGGAATTTTTTCATAAAATAACAAACTTATTTCAATAATTAGGGTTAAAAATAATATAATGGGATTTAAATAATTCTACTGTTAGAAAATAATATTTTCACATATGCAGTTATTTATTCATTAATTTTCATGAATCCTCATTTCAATAAAAATAATAATATTTTTTTTCAAACATGTGAAAAACCAATGATGTAATTAAATTTAATTTCATGACTAATTTTTTTAAAAAAAATTCAAATAGTATTTAATAAAAATTATTTTTCACATGGACTGGAATCCCATGCCAACATTCCACAAAAATATTAATTAGACCTCCCCTAAAATTATTTTTTAATAAATAAATATCACATGATAATTATAATATATATATAATATCAAATTAATATTTATTGAATATTCTAATCATAAATATTATTTGAATGATATAATGACTGGATATATGAAATCATGTAACCTAGAAATATAATTAACACCCATTAATGGGTAATATTTATACAACATATTAATATTAAATAATATTTAATATTTAATTGAGCTTTTGAGATACAATTATTTTGTGACCCCCGTGGTTTATTTTTTTAGTGTAATTAAATAGAACTGCAGAATGTTCATGGTCACATGTCACGACCCATCCCCCAGATCTTGTGCCATTACTTCTCAAATCCCACCTTCCATAGGCTAGGGATAAGAAACTAGCACCGAAAGGCATACTCCCTAAATTAGGAAGGAATTGCATTTAATCATGAAAAAACACACGGACCAAGAACACAACAAGAACAACTGTGAAGTACACTACTGTAGTAAAAGAGTGGTGAAAGAAAAAGGGTCTGTAATACAAGACCAATTATAAAGGAACAAGTTTTTCTAAATGAAAAAGGAAAACATATACCGGGTTGTCCTCTGAGGTTCCTACATAAAGGGTAGGTACAGATCTCCTCCTCACCACTCCACGTCCGTCCGTCTCCTCAGAATCAGGTCATGACGAATGGTCCACCTCTAGGAACCATCATGTCCTGGATTCATCAGCCTCAATCAATGTTGTATTTCATCTACACAAGAAACAACATGGTTCAAGTGAAGCCCGTGCAGGGTTGAGTATAACGATACTAACTAGGGACCTCAAGACCCCGTAAGTCTTCTAAAGTTCCACAAATGAAAACCACAAAGAAATACATCAACTCACCTTTGGTATATGACAATAAATATACATAAGTTATCAATATTTACACATCTCATACAGGAAGGGAGAATACCAAAAAGGTAAAACCACGAAGGTGACACCACGAAGGTGACACCACGAAGGTAAAAGTACCACACATGTAACAGTATGAAGGTTACACTTAAAAGTACTACACAGATATCACCACGAAGATAGTACCACAATGGTAAAAGTAACACACAGGTATATCACCACAAAGATAATACGATGAAGGTAAATGTACCACAAAGGTATCAAAATGAAGATAGTACCACGAAGGTAAAAGTCTTAGTTCAAAAAGAGTCTTAGATTAAAACAGGTTTTCATTGAAGAATAGAAGTACAGATGATTAGTCACGAAGCTAGATCATATTATCCTATTAAGAAGCACTACTGTTGATTATACGGAGTCTGAACTTACATAGGATCGATAGGTACTAACCCCCGAAATTACCCACACAGGATCTGACCCACACAGGATCGATATGCGCTGACCTACACAGGATCGCTAAGGGCCGACCCACACAGGATCTGACCCACAGAGGATCAGTATTTGCTGACCCATAGAGGACCACTGAGCACTGAGCCACACAAGATCTGACCCACATAGGATCAGTATATGCTGACCCACACAGGATCGCTAAGCGCTGACCCACATAGGATACGACCAACACAAGATCTCTATGAATGCTGATAACCAGTCACAGAATTGTAGGCCACGCAAAAAGTAACATTCCCATTAACAACGTCGAACACCTCGGGTGCTGGAGAACTCCTCCTCTAACAAGTACAGTGGTCCTTCCACGTCACGCAGAGGCACTTCCCACTAACCTTGGATTGCTGACGTACTCCACATGTCGAGTATCGTGGGTATTTCGCGTCACACAGAGGCGCTCCCCACCGTGGGTCGGCCGCGTCACATAGAGGCACTCCCCCTCGTGGCATGCTGAGGTACTCCTCCTACCGATTATTGTGGGTCTACTGACACTTTCCTATCGTGTGGTATGGACAAAAACAATTATATTTTATCCTAGCGCAGTACAGTGGCTGACCAGGGTCGTCTCTCTTGAGGAGCCTTTCGGTGTGTTCACTTACTTTATGCTATATCACTTAATCTATCTCTTTTTGTGGTTTTTTTTAAATGAAAGAGATGAAAATCTTATTTGGGTTTTTAATTTAAAAATATAAACAATCATGCAATGAAAACAGAATGAGTTAATAAGAATGAACTTGGTTTTGGGGTTTAGTCTTGGATTCAATCATTATTATCTTTTATTTGTTGATTTTAGTTTCTTAATCCAAACATGAAATCTAAAGTTTGAATAACTACTATTTTATAGAATATAAATAGTTTGAGTTTCATGTCATTGGGGGCCTTCACCCAATTTGGGAAATTCACCTCACCAATGCTTGATACTCAAATCTACCACAAATAATAAAACAAACATTAATGAAAATTCATGAATATCTTGATCTCTCCCAAATCCAAGTCTCGACTTACCCTGCCATTTCCAAGAGAATGAGATTACTTTTTGGATTGGGTGTAGGAATAGAGAGAGAAATAGAGAGAGGATAGAGGGATATAGGAATATTAAAAAATTTATATTGAAGGTGAAAACAATAATAATAAAAATACTTATTATTATTATTATTACTTAAGAAAATAGTTTTTGAAAACGGAGAGAGAATGAAAGTAAAATAACATGAAATTTAGATTGAGATATTATAAATAATGAATATAATACTATTAATAATAATAATAATAGTTTTTAATTATTATTATTATTATAATTATAGATGAAATTAAATGGTGGAAACCAAAATAAAAATACGTGGATTAATCGAAAAGAAATTCAAATTTCAATTTAAATTAAAACTAAATAAAAACTAAAAAGAAAATAAAATAAAAAGAAGAAATTATGGAGGAATAGAGGAGCAGTAGCGGCCCGTACCCCGGTGGGATCCCTCCTTGGCTTTGGGTGTTGAGCGGATCATTTGAGAAGGAGAAGAGGGCCTCCTTTTATCGGCAGATTTCCGTCCCCCGAATGTTCGTGCATTGTTGAACCATTAAATGGTCAAATACCACGTGGACAGATTCTTCAATATTGTTCATAACTATGTTACTCATTCACCCTCCAAATATCGGCCCATTTGGACCCCGGATGAAGAAGTTATGAATTTTTCATTGTAGGCTTATGCTTCTGGATGAAGCTTCTAGGAAAGTTCCTCCAAAAGTATGTCATTAAATGGACTCCTTAAGGACTTAAAAACACTACAAAAGTTGGTGAGGATCCATCTCTATCTGTCCTAGTTCTATCCCAGGTAGAAGCACCTCATTTGAATTTGTGTAGGCTGCGTTTGGGTTCCGTTACAATGGTGGGGTCCTAACTGTCCACCTGAAAAAATGTCAAAAATCAATGAATTGTTAGACCCTTTAGACGGACGAATCAGATCCTGGTCTATAAGACACAATTGGAGGACATAAAATCAGGATTCTAAAAAAATTATGGCAAATTTTGGACATATATTTTATGAAAAATGAAAAAAATACCCTTGTAGTCAAAATTTGTCCAAAAATCCAGAATTATGCACTTTTCACAATTTTGCTCATTTTCATTCTGAAAGTCTAATTACCCATTATTTTAAAAACACAAGTAAATACATGGGTTTTATCATTGAAAAACATTAAAAAATACCCATTATTTGATTAAAAATATGCTTGTAAATTTTCTATGTCATCTGCCGCATCACACAGAGGTGATCCCCACTATGGTTCTGCTGCATCACACATAGGTGCTCCCCACTGGGCATGTGGAGTCACTCTGATTTGAATCTGTCAACAGTTGTCAAGTCTCAGGCAATCACAGGGTTCCGTACGTAGCACGCTTCGGAGAACCACTCCCCAAGCCATCAACGATACCTCAACCACCCTAATGTCCCACCAAGAGGTATCTAAAATGTCTATCACTTCATAAGGGACCCAATGCAACATACTAAGCATCAATCAGATGCTCGGTCTGTATGTTACAAGAGTTTCCACTCCGAGGGTGCGGTTGCATTCAGGGTTCAATCCAACACGTTCATACTCAAAATTTATCCAAAACTCAAGTGTACTATACCAATTGGACCTCCTAGATCCAAGTATTCTAGAGCCATATATGGTTCGTCAAATGGATGCATGGGTCACATGTTATGGCCACAGAGGCATAATTGGGTCCAGATGGGTTTGGGTTTGGTCCGACCCGGTCGGACTGACCCGGCCAGATTTGAGTACGACTCGGTTGTCCAGGGTTGCGGTGGGCCTGGCCCACTGGGCTGGGGTCTGGCCCGTCCCGCTGGGTGAGGCACGGTGGTGGGGCCTGGTTGCGTGGCCCGGTGGCACGGCCCGGTGGCGTGGCCTAGTGGCGCGGCCCGGTGGTGCGGCCCGGTGGTGTGGTCCGCCCGAGCTGGCATCGAATGGGGTGTATCCCCCTTCCATTTGGAATGGAAATGGGCAATGCCTTGAGGCATTTCCAGGTTACCACAGGACCCAAAAGGGTCCCACCAAACCTGAACGGCCAACCGGTGCTCCGGTCCGTCCCCCTCCTAGTGTCACACTCACGTGCCGCTCCTCCTCAACGACTGAATTGGTGTTGGCCGCCCTCCGGCCTCCGCCACGACCAAGACGTCGGGACGTCCTACTCTGACGGTGCAGATGCGTGCCACCTCTCCGCCACATGGTTGGCCAGAAGCTGGCCACCTCCCTTCCCTACCATGTCTGATGGTCCACAGCTTCCTCATCATCTGACGGCATGGACGCGTTCCTCCCTTCCTTCCTCGTCGCCGGCCGGGTGTCGGCCATCGCCTTCTTCTGCATGCAATTGCGGCTTCGTTCAAAGCTTGAAAAATAAATCGATCGCATATTCATGATTATTGTGTCGGGGGCTCTGCATCCATATGCAACTCTGAAAAAAATATTTTGTTTCTAGCATCATTAAATATTTGGTGTTGAAAAATGCATGAAGAATGCACGAAGAATCAAAAGATAAGCAGCAAGGTATATGCGATGGATGATGGACATGTTAGTTTGGCCATATTCATTGTGAAAACATAATATGAATAATCAATAAATTAATTTAATCATATATAAATTTCCTACCTCGTTCACCCGTAAGAGATGTCATGAGTAAGAAGACGAACTTGATGAGATGGCGACATCAGCGTTCGACGCTGCTGCAAGATGTCTTTGATCTGGGATCAAGCATCATCCTCGTTCCTTGATTACAGAGGATGATTTTCTTTGGAGAGTGTTCTTCGTTGAAGAAGATGATCCTCTAATAGCTCTCCCTAAAACTCCTCTCCTTTTCCAACACAGATTTCCCTAGAGGAAATGAGCAGGAAACTTATTATGTTATTTTTATTAACTAAACAATTATAGGTTGGCTCATTAATTAAGTTGATGTTGGAACCATAAATTTTGAGGAGTCCAAGGGTTAACTCCACATTAAATAGGGAGTTCAAGGGGTCGGGTGGTCCCCACCACTAAATTCAAATTGGAGGTTTCACAAAGAGAAACAAAATAAAGATGTTTTATTTTATTTTTATTCTTTTAACTCACCCATGAAAAGTATGAAAAATAATTTCAACCTTTGACCTACTGCAGCCGAGGTGAAGGTCTCTTTAATCAAATATCGGCGTTGAGTGATCAACAGTTTCTACATATTTCAATTCCGAGCATTGGTTAAAAAGTTATAAAATGATGCTTGCGCATTTATTGAACGTACCCGAAAAAAAGTTTGAAAATTTATTAACAGTCACCCTCGACCCGCGCCGGTTGAGGTTAGGCTCTGTCTAAGTGAAACATTCCCCAACGAACCCAATGGTACTCTTAGATTTCGAAGCTGAGTTACCATTAAAATATTATGTATTTTGCAATAAAATAATTTTCCCTTCATTATTTTATTTACGTCCAAAAACTAACTTTCACCAGTGCCCCGTGCCGGCCAATGTTAGTGTCTTCTTAAAGAATGCATACCCTCATGAGTTTAGTGGTGGTCTCAGATTTTTAATTTGTGTCAGCGTTTGTGAGTTATAAGCATTTGAAAAATAAAATAAATTTTGTAACGTCCCAGTTCCGGGTGCCACTCAACGGGTGCCCCGAACCCGGTTCGCCACGTGACCTCAATCGCATTTCCCCAAACGCCAGAGGCTGCCGACAAGTAGCGAGGGACCAAGTCTGATAGTGGGGAAACTATGCCCTCATTTGTTGAAATGTAACGCAATGGAATATAATATAAAAATCACCCAATAGTGGAAGCATTAAAAGTGTATATAACTAAAATGGATAACTGATTAAAAAAAGGGAAACCAGCATTCATACATATATGAAGATGCAGCATGTCACTATTCTATGAAAATAGCCAAAACATGTTACACTTAAATACGATACAACTAAAATGCAAGTACAAAAGAAAAATAGAACGGCCCACGGCATCACGAGCCAAAGCTCGGTCCCATGCTCTCCTATACCCTAGTAGTAGTCAAGTACCTGTATAAGGGCCCTTTCCCTTATCTACACCAGTAGAAACGTAATCTGTTTGGGCCGAAAATCATAACCCAAACAGGGTGTGAGAAATATATCTCAGTAGGCACCCACCAAATGCTCGTTCTCAACTGTTTGTAAAACATGCAACAATAGTGTGCAGTAATAAAATAAAATAAAGTAAGCAGTACTAAAAAGTAACTAACTTTACCAATTATAATTCCATTTTAATATTCATTTAATAATTTAATTTAATATATCACTATAGTGAATATTCTAAGTAAATATCTAATTTCCTCATACATGTAAACCCCTACCCTCAGGTAAAGAGTATACAACACAATAATCTGCCCACAGGCATACGGATATTGCCAAGAGGCGTATGTAGTGTCTCCCACAGGCACAGAATCAACTTCCCACAAGCACGGAAGAAGTTTCCCACATGCTAAGTAGTACAATGCCCATAGGCTAAACAGGTAACAGGGACATTCCCAACATGTAACCAGCAATATACAAGAAATTACTCTCAAGGAAATTCTACAATCGTTACTTTAAAGGCATAATTTAAACAAGACATACCCTCAGGTATCCTGGCCAAACGGCTAAACAGAGGAACGCACCCCCGAGGTGGTCCGGGATCCATGCAGTGATCCCAAACAGCATTTTTTATATCACATTTAATTACCTACACAATTCTAGGTATTTAAAATAGCCACGGCCTCAGCCACACAACACCCCAATATTGGTTCTTAGCTCAAAAACACACAAAAACGCACGACAGTTGGAAAATAAACACCAATCCACCTACCTTAAACACCAACGAATGATATACGAGAACAAAGCCTTATGAAACGTCCAAGAATGTCGTAGATATGAGGTAAAATAATTATCACTTAAACCCAAATAACTCCCGTTAGAGGAATAATTGGTAAGAAACACTCCAGGAGAAGGGAGAACTCACCCATGCGGTTCCAACGAGATCATCCGAGGCGGAAACAAATTCCTGACGTGTTCCTGGAAGATATCTGAAGTTTCGGCCTCCTCTTTTGGCTCTAAAACGGCTCAAATGACTACTATGCCAAATGAGGAGGCTACTGCCTGCTTTAAGCCGAAAAAACAATGTACACGGCATGTACTTCCAAGTACACGGCGTGTACTTCCCATTTTTAAAATGTTCCTCTGGCGACTTCCCGCCAGCACAACACTGTTCAACTGCCGACATGACTACACGGCGTGTCTTCATGACTACATGGCGTGTGCTACGGCACAGGTGGCCACTGCCTTACTATTTGCATGCTGACTGACTACATGGCGTATAGTCGGTTCCTACACCCTTCATCACCGACATGGCGACATGCCCTATGTACTCATTCCACATGGCCAAAAGTACATGGCATGTGGAAAAGTACACGACTTGTACTTCCAAAATTTCGTATTTTTCCCCATTTTCCTTTTATTCTCAAAAACACTTAAGGAAAATAGAGAAGAAGAAACTCGTACCTCAAAAATAAGAAACGAGTTCTTACAAACTTCCCCCCTTAAAGTAATTCATCATGAATTTGCCTTCCAAGGGTGGCGAAGATAAATCCATGGACAACTCCAGCCACTGAGCATGTACGTTAGTCTCTGGCTCCCAAGTTTCGTCCTGCACTCGTCCAAGCTGCCATAGAACCTGTACGAGAGGAACTGGCCGGCCTCGGAGAACCTCCAGGCTCCTGTCAACGATACGAATCAGATGCTCCTCAAAGGACGCATCCATATGAAGCTCAACCTCCTCGGGCTGAAGGATGTGAGACGGGTCCGAATGATATCAGTGAAACTGAGAAACATGGAAGATGTCGTGAATAGACATGTACCTCTGTGGTAACTACAGCCGATAGGAAACCGGCCCGACACTCTCCAGAATCTCAAACGACCCCACATACCTCGGTGAAATTTTACCCTGTCTCCTGGTCCGTATGTGCGCCAGCCTCGGCGAAACATGCAAGAAAACATGATCCCTGACCACGGTCTCTAAAAGTCATTTGCGGTGATCAGCAACAGATTTCTGATGAGGCTGCGCGGTTTCCATCCACTTCTGAATAAACTGGACCTACTCAGAAGTCTCCTACACGAGATGTGGTCCCTGTAAAGCTGACTCACCTACCTCTAAATAGTACAAAGGTGATCGGCATGTCCTACCATATAAATTCTTGTAAGGTTCCATCTCGATAGTATCATAAAAACTATTTTTATAGGAAAACTCAACTAAGGGTATATGCTTCTATTAAGAGCCCCCAAAGTCTAGGACGCATGCACTCAGCATGTCCTCTAGCACCTGAATCGTACGTTCTGACTGGCCATCGGTCTGAGGGTGGTATGTTGTGCTCAGAAGCACCTATGTACCTAGTGCCCTCTGAAAACTCTACCAGAAATGAGACGTAAAGCGGGCATCCCTCTCTGAAACGATAGAACAAGGGACCCCATGAATACGTACGATCTCTCAGATATACAGCCTTTCGATCTCATCAACCCCAAAGGTGTCCTTGATTGGGAAAAAGTGAGCTACCTTCATCAGTATTTCCACAACAACCCACACGACATCATTGCCTCTAGGAAACCTCAGCAACCCAGTCATGATGTCCATCGCGACATCATCCCATTTCCACTCCGAAATGGGTAACTGCTGTAACATCCCACCTGGTCTATGATTCTCTACCTTCACCATATGACAGGTAGAACACCTCATAACAAAACTAGCTACATCTCTCTTCACACCCAGCCACCAGTACTGACGTCTCAAGTCACGGTACATCTTGCTAACCCCAGGATGAAATTCCCAATCTGAATCATGAGACTCTCGCATTAGCTCCTCGTGTATATCCCCTAGAACCCACACTCATCCATGGAAACGTAGAACCTCAACACCGCCTACCGTCCAACCAGGAGGAGGGTCCTCACTTGCCACCGACTTCCGTAGAACTAGGCTTTTAGAATCAGATAGTTGTCTCATCCTCACTCTATCCAGGAGGGTAGAAGTCATAGCTAAAGATGAAAGATAGGTTTTCCCCTGACCGTCATGCACCTTCAAATGCATCTCAGAGAACAAAGCCATAAGCTTCCACTCACCACTGGCCTCCTGCACTGCCTGTATCTGAGTCTTCCTGCTCAGTGTATTAGCTACTGCATTACCTTTACCAGGTGTATAGGCAAGCTCAAAATTGAAGGACTGTAGGTATTCGTCCCACCTCCTCTGCCTCAAATTCAAGTCACGATGAGTAAAGATATACTTGAGGATTTTTTGGTCGGTGAAAACTGAAAAATGGTCTCCCAAAAGATAATGCCTCCAACAGCGCAACACATGCACATCTGCAGCCAACTCGAGATCATGCTTTGGGAAATTCCTCCCATGTGGCCTCAAGATCCGAGACCGATATGCAACAACTCAATCACCCTACATCAACACTGCTCCCAGCCCAATACATGATGCATCACAGTAAACTGTATAGCTCTTCCCCTGCTCTGGGAGTGTTAGGATCGGTGCTGATGTCAACCTTCCTTTCTGATCCTGAAAGGATATCTCGCAATCTTCCGACCAGACGATATTCACACCCTTCTTAGTCAAAACCGTCAGCGGTTCTGCTAAGCTGTAGAATTCCTATATGAAGCATATGTAGTAACCAATCGGGACAAAGAAACACTGTATCTCAAACACGTTCTTAGGTTGCCTCCAGGATACTACTACTCTCACCTTCTCTGGGTCTACGGAAACTCCGTCCTCTGAGATGATGTGACCCAGGAAGTGAATCTGGTCCATCCAAAAATGTCACTTTGAGATCTTAGCATATAGCTGATGCTCTATCAGTGTACTCAATATGATCTCAAGATGGGTGGCATGGTCATGTCGAGTGTGAGAGTACACCAAGATGTCGTCCATGAATACTACCACAAAAGAATCAAGATACGGATGGAACACACGATTCATCAGATCCATGAAAACTACTGGCGCGTTCGTGAGTCCGAACGGCATAACCATATACTCGTATTGACCATACCTGCTCCTCAAATTTGTGAGAGGTACATCAGATGGTCTAACGCGCAGCTGATTATATCCTGACCTCAAGTCAATATTCAAGAACACTCGTGCTCCACAAAGTTGGTCAAAAATAACATAAATCCTTCGAAAATGATATTGGTTCTTAACTGTTAACTGGTTCGGCTTCTGATAATCAACACAATGTCTGAGGGTATCATCCACCTTCTTCATAAAAAGGACCGGCGAACCCCATGGAGAAGTATTGGGTCGGATAAAACCCTTTTCCTGTAACTTCTGTAACTACCTCTTGAGCTCCTGAAACATAGGTGTGGCCATCCTATAAGGAGTAATAGACACTGGTGCTACTCCTCACACAAGATCAATAGAGAAATCCACCTCTCGCTCTAGAGGTAGACCTGAAAAGTAGTCTGGGAAAACATCCCTGAAACGATCAACAACTAGAGGGAAATCCATCTGACAAGTCCCCTGATCATCCAGATATAAGCTAGCAATATGGACTGTGACTCCACCTCACCCATGATGCTCTGGTCCAACTCGACTCGCCTGAACATATCATTCTCCCTTGTATAAAAACTCTCTGCCCTATGGTGACGTGGAACGCACCCTGCGACGATAGCAGTCTACAAAGGCTCGAAAGGGAACCAACAATTTCATCCCGAGAATGAATTCATAAGCTGTCATATCTAAGACATAGAGGTCCCAAAGAATGTGACACCCACCAACCTCAAGGGGGAACTCCTTGCACTGACTCACACCAGCCGTTCTAGTCCCCAACGGATTTTCTAGCATCATGATATCAGAAGAAGTAGAAACACAAAGCCCAAGGCTCTCCACTATGGGTACAGATATGAAACTCTGTGTAGAACCCATATAAAAAAGTATCGAATATAATAATGAAGCTACTAGAATAGTATCTCTAGCTGTATAAGGTCTAGGATCCTACTCCTACTGGGTCTGTTGCACTGCATATGCATGCCCAGTGTCGCGGCCCTATGACACGGCCTGGCTACCCTGAGCCATCCTGCCCTACTGCCTCTGAGATCCTGGTGTCTAGCTACCATGACCACAACCACCATCTCTACATGCACGCCCGGACGTATTCTAGTTCCATAACTGGTATGAAGTTGTTAGTCCTTCTCCCACACGCGGAGTCTGCATAGAACACCTCTCACTAGCCACTGGTGGAAACTCCCTACAAAAGCGCTTCAGATGACCCATCTTACTGCAAGCTCGTCACTCCACTGGGTCTCATGGACACTGTGGCCTCTTATGAACCTCTCTACCACACTATTAGCACATGACCTGGACACCGGAAGCATTCTTATGGATGGTACTACCACCCTAAGGGAAGTCCATCTTTCTATTCCTCTTAGTAGTAGACATAGTACCAGAAACTGGTGCTGAATCGCCTTGTCCCACACCACTAGCCTCCCGCAGGTTCTTCTCTATGATCAGTGCCTGATTCATAATAGCATGTACTGAAGGCAACCTGAAAACATTCACCATTGCTCGAATATCATAACGAAGACCTTCCTCATAGCGTCTAACTCTCAACATCTCATCACCCATTAGTACAGGTGAAAAATGCTGAATCTTGGTGAAACTAGCAGAATAGTCCATCACCGACATAGTGCCATGCTGTAGATTCATGAACTCTTGAGCTCTATCTTCCCTCAGCATCTCCGGGAAAAAGAATTCATAGAAGACTGCCTGAAAATCATCCCACACCATGTCTTTGTGATGCTCTGACGGGGTGGTAACATCCCACCACCTCTTGGTGTAATCACACAGCATATAAGTCGCGAGCTTGACCCTCCACCCTGAGGGTGTCTCATGATGCTCGAAAATAGTCTGCATCGACCCCAGCCAAGACTCTACATCCTGTGGTCCTCCATCCCCTGAAAATGTAGGTGGATGATACTATTGGAAGATACGTGTCAGCTCGTCCATAGATGTAGCAGTCTGCGGTGCTCTTTGAATGGTTTTCATGAACAACATAAAGCCTTCATGGAACTGTCCCTACGTTCATGTGTCCGGTATAATGGCTTGCGCCACATCTGGCTCTGCTGGAGGATCAAATGGTAGCCTATGGCCCACCATCTCTGGAGTATAATTGTTGTCTCTCTCTTGGAAAACAACACATGGTCGTCTAGGCATCATGACACTACAAGGTCAAAAACATTCCTTAGAATCAAGATTTATCCAGACTGAAAGCGAAGGAACCACAAAGGGAACAAGAGGAAGAAGGAATTTCAAAATTTTCAAAACAAGACTACACGGCGTGTACAATGACTACACGACATGTACTTGACATCCCTTCCCCTACCCAGGTCCTTCGACATGGCTAAGACACAGGGCTTCTGTTAAAAAAACAACACGGCATGTACAATATCTACACGGAAAGTATGGTGTTATTTTCCAACTGCCCGTGTCATTTTTGACATGGCCGACTACTCGGCTTGACACTACACGGCGTGTTACACCCACACACGACGTGTACATCACCCCGTTTTCCATCCACACGGCTAAGTCCACACGGTCTATCCTCGGACGAGACTACACGGTGTGTCCCACGGGTACACGATGTGTACTAGATGTGCTTCTCCAACCCGTGTTGTTAGTTACATGGTCGGGTCCCCATGTCACACTACACGGCATGTCCATCATTGACACGGTGTCTTCAAGAAAAGATTTCACCGACCTATGTTGTTAGTTACATGGCCGGACTCTTGGTCAACACTACATGGTGTTTACATCAGGTACACGGCGTGTGTTACCCAATCCTTTCTCAATCTCATGTTGCCACCCACATGGTTTATGACACGGGAAGCTACTACATGGCGTGTTCTTTCCAAGCTCTTCCCATCCCCGTGTCTCCTCCAACACAGTTTTTGACATGGGAAGAGACTACACTACGTTTACTCAAAAAGTTTATTTTTCTTCCCAAACAGAAGACCATACACAGCATGTCTAAAGGTACTACATAGCGTGTATACTGGGTTTCCGGATAGTATGCCTCAGAAACATCCCCGAAACCCAGAAAACACTGAAAAACAACACCTAAGTGTCAAATTCTAATCCGTGAGGGCCCATAATCCCCATGAATCAATGTTTGACATCTTATCTGTGTTATAACAAAATAAACAGTCAATGATCCACCAAATTCTCGTCAGTGGGGACCATACTCCCCAAAAACCAAAGTTTAGCACCCATTATTTCAACAAGCTTATACAACAATACCCTATCACATAGCAGGTATTTATCAAGTAGCTATCACAACAGTATTATTTTCTAGCACAACAACTATCACAACAACATAAAAATTCTAATGCACCTACATGGCATAAAAATATGCATGGCATGTGATTTCTAGCATGTGCCTATATGATTCATGATATGGCAAACCCTTATCTCATCAGGTTGCAACTAAATAGAACCCATAGATAAAATATAACCAGGACAATCTCAAGTGCGTCACCCAATGGTGAAATAAAATCAACTGCAAATTGAAAAATCAGTAAAATTGCAACATGCGGTAAATTGGAGTTTCCCTATATGTGGGTTAGCTACGCATGGGCATATCTTATTACCAACTGTTGTTCATCATATCCCTGACTACGGCTCCAAACAGTAAGTCAAAGAAAATAAATTCCCTTTGATTCCACTTTGTAACATCCCGGTTCCAGGTGCCACTCAATAGGTGCCCCGAACCCAGTTCTCCACGTGACCTCAAGCGCATTTCCCGAAATGCCAGAGGCTGCCGACTAGCAGCGAGGGCCCAGGTCTGATAGTCGGAAAAATATTCCATCATTTGTCGAAGTGTAGCGCAGCGGAATATAATATAAACATCCAACAACAACGGAAGCAGTAACAGTGTATATACCTAAAATGGATAACTGATAACAAAAAGGGAATCTAGCAGTCATACATATATGAAGATTCAACATGTCACTATTCAATGAAAATAGCCAAAACATGTTACACTGCAATACGATACAACTGAAATACAAGTACAGAAGCAAAACAAAATTCCCCACGGCATCACGAGCCAAAGCTTGGTCCCATACTCTCCTATACACCAACGATAGTCAAGTACATATATAAGGGCCCTTGACCTTAACTACACCTGGAGAAACATAATCTATTTGGGCCGAAAAGCATGACCCAAACAAGGTGTGAGAAATATATCTCAGTAGTCACCCACCAAAGGCTCGTGCTCATCTATGTGTAAAACATGCAGCAATAGTGTGCAGTAGCAAAATGCAATAATGTAAAATGTACTAAAAAGTAACTAACTTAACCAATTATATTTCCATTTTAATATTCATTTAATCATTTAATTTAAAATATCACCATAGTGAATATTCTAAGTAAACAGCTAATGTCCTCAGACACATAAACCCCTACCCTTAGGTAAAGAGTATCCAACACAAGAATCTACCCATAGGCATACGGATATTTCCCACAGGCGTAAGTTTTGTCGCCCACATGCATAGAATCAACTACCCACAGGCACGGAAGAAGTTTCCCACAGGCTAAGTAGTACAACGCCCACATGCTAATCACAACACTGCCCTCAGGTTAAAAAGGTAACCGAGCCTTTCCTAACATGTAACCAGCAATATAAAAGCAATTACTCTCAAGGAAATTCTACAATAATTACTTTAAAGTCATAATTTAAACAAGGCATACCCTCGGGTATCCTAGCCAAATGGGTAAACAAAGGAACACACCCCCAAGGTGGTCCTGGATCCAAGCAGTGATCCCAAACAGCATTTTTATATCACATTTAATTACCTATACAATTATTGGTATTTAAAATAGCCATGAACTTAGCCTCACAACACCCCAATATGGGTTCTTAGCTCAAAAACACACAAAAATGCACGATAGTTTGAAAATAAACACCAAGCCACCTACCTTAAACACCAACGAATGATATACGAGAATGATGCCTTCTGAAACGTCCAAGAACTCCGTAGATATGAGCTAAAATAATTCTCTCTTAAACCCAAATAACTCTCATTAGAAGAAGAATTGGTAAGAACACTCCAGGAGAAGGGAGAACTCACTAGTTCGGTTCAAACGAGATCGTCCGAGGCAAAAACGGATTCCCGACGTGTGCCCGGCGGATCTCTGAAGTTCCGGCCTCCTCCTTTGGCTCCAAAACAGCTCAAATGCCACATCTATAAAATGAGGGGGCTACTTCCAGTTTTAAGCCGAAAAAACAAAGTACACGGCATGTACTTCCCATTTTTTAACTGTTCCTCTGGAGGCTTCCCGACAGCGCGACACTGTTCACCTGCCGACATGACTACATGGCGTGTCTTCATGAGTACATGGTGTATGCTGCCGCACAGCTGGCCACCACCTTACTATTCACCTGCCGACTGACTACACGGCGTGTAAAGTACCACTACACGGAGTGTAGTCAGTTCTGACACCCTTCATCGCCGACTTGGCCACACACCCTATGTACTCATTCCACACGGCCAAAAGTACACGACATGAGGAAAAGTGCATGGCGTGTACTTCCAAAATTTGGGATTTTTCACCATTTTTCTTTTATTCTCAAAAACACTTAAGTAAAAGAGAAAAAAAGAAACTCGTACCTCAAAAATCAGAACAGGTTTCTTACAAATTTATTTAATTATTTTATTTACGGTTATGCCATTTTTGGGATTTCTCACAGGGGGCCCACAACAACTAAATTTATGTCACTCCTAGGGTAAACCTACCATCCTGAGTGCAATGGTGCCCTCAGATATCTGATATGAGTAACCATTTAGGAGTTATTCCACTTTTTTATGAAAACTTCTTACACATGTTAATTAAACCTTAACAAAATTTTAACGGATCTTTCAGGGCGCTCTGGGCCTCAGAATCGCGCGCCGTCAGATTTCGCGGTCTCGAAATAATTCTATATAATTAAAAAAATATGAAATTTTAGGGACATTACATTATCCCCACCATAGGACTTTACATCCCCAAAATCCACAACAAATGAAAAACAACTAAAAGAGGGTACTGATCACAAATCTTAGCCCCTTGCTCCCTTGTGTTCTCCAGGAGGTTCTAGTGATACCAGCATAAGCACACTAGAGGTATCGACCACCCACAAAGAACATTCTCCTGTTGATCCACATTCTCCACTAGAACCTCCCTAAACATCCCCCTATCATAGAAGTCCATCTCACCATGGTCGATGATGTGAGATAGGTCGTGCACATATCTCCTCAACTGGGATACGTGGAAATCTTCATGCTCCCTCTCGAACTGCGGTGGAAGTGCCAAGAGGTATGCAAACCGCCTATCCTCCAAAGTATCAGAAAAGTACTGATAAAACTCGGTGATAACTTACCCCCTCGTCCAAATCTCCATAGTCCCCATTGAGGAGAGACTCGCAAGAATAAATGGTCCCCATACTAGAACTCCAAGGGTCTTCGTATCCTATCAGCATAAGACTTCTTCCAACTCTGTTCAGTCTTCAATTACTGACAAGTGAGACAACATGATAAATACTCTTCCACTACTTCCTTCATCTCAGGCCATCGGTACTGACATCAGAGGTCCTGGAACATCTTTTCCACTATAGGATGTACCACCAGAGGGGAAGTATATAACTCCCACAACGCCTCCCCCTCTAGCGCTACTGGTACCATGGTACGTCCTCTGAAGATGATAATGTGGTCCTCACCCTTAGAAAATCCATCAGGTGTCGGCCCTAAGAATATATGAGCACGTCAAGCCTCGCAGTCAGTATCCCCAAGAGGCCCCTCCCAAGATTTGCTGATGTAGTGGGGATGTGACTGTCATAGACTAGAGGTATGATTCTCCATCTCTATCCATGAAGGATGTCTACAACATTTATAGATGCTCTATCACTTAACTAAACAACTATAGACCAGACCTCCTGCTAAGTGCATCTGCTTCCATGTTCCCCTTCTCAGAAGTATAGACTATCTCAAAGTCATAATCTTGGAGGTACTCTAGTCATAGAAGATGTCTTAGGTTCAGGTCCATCTGAGAGAAGATATACCTGATACTATTGTGATCAGGGTAGACTGTAAAATGTTCTCCCATCAAGTTGTGCCACCACATCTCTAACACAAAGACCACTGCTGCTAACTCCCGTTCATGGGTAGCATAGTTATACTTGTCAATCTCTATCTCAGCACATGAAAGCTCTGCTGACACTTCACCATCCATAGGAAATACTCCCCCTTTTTCGTCAAAGATGACAAGGGTTCTGTTATCCTGGAGAAGTCGGGTACAAATATCTGGTGGTAACTAGCCAATGTAGACGTCCCTCTCCCTTTGGGGAGATAATCCTGGAAACATCTTTTGAAAATATGTCCCCATGATTTGCCACTACTGTTTGGAACTGAAAACTCAAAACTCCTGCTACCACGAGGGTCTGTCTGGCCGACTCGAGAGTGATCAGTTTCACCCTCATATGCATTAGTTTATCCTGTCCTGCCTGGGTTTCCTTTTTCACTAACCAAGGAAAATCCCATTCCAACATTGTAGGTAAACCACGACCCTTTTTCCTAATACAGTCAATCTAAATATGAACTATGGATGTCCAGTCCATACCCAAACTAACATCATAAGTCCTTGAGGACACCACCATGATGTTCCAACCAAAACTCTCACCTCAAGGGTCAGATCACATCGTCGGCATAAGTTTGATTATTGAGTCTCATCCAAAAGGTATCTCTAGACATGATGGCCAAGTCAATGGCTTAACAAGAAACACTAGGTCTTGGACAAAATTTGTGGAAGGAAGGAAGTTTTGGTACCTATGTATACTAATATGGTAGCTAGACGTAGACATAGACCATTCATCGAATAATTCCTAGAGCCCTTGGGTTTCACTCCTTGACCATATACATCTACTCCCTTCCCCTGTCCTCCAACTCTCTAAGCCTCGTGCTACTCTAAAATCTTTTCTTCCCTGTCTGTAGCCCTGTAGATTCATCTGTCCCAAACACTTCTTCTTCCTGAAACATTTTTACTGGCCCATGTTTCTGAGATTGCTACCAATTTCCTACTTTCTCACTACTAACATTCACTGGTTGTATCTGCTTAGCCAATGGTCATTAAACCACAAAGGTTCTCTATTGTTGGCCAAAATCCTTCAAGGTAACTTTGCAGTATTTTTGGGTTCATTGTGTTTGTTGACAGAGCAGCTTTTCATGGATATTTGTCGAGTTCCCAAGAAGTTGTTGACAATCCTTGTTGACAAAGAACGATGAAAAAGGAAATGACGATCTGGAGGCGGTACAAAAGAGCAGTACAAGGTGGTGCCGTTTTACGGTGTTTTCCAAATTTTTGGGGTCCAAAAATTGGAGTTTGGTGAGCATCGCGAAAATAGGATTTCCATGAAGAGCATAATTTAATATGGAAAAGGCATGAATTTCGCAAAGATAGGATTCATGGTTTGAAAATCGTGAAGAACAGAAAAATGGAGGCGGTCAGTCTTCGCGATTACGTCAAGCTTCGCGAACGGCAGAGGCTGAAGCGCATTGCGGCGGTGAAGGGCTTTGCGAGGGAGCTTCGCGGCGAAGGCGAAAAGGAATGTTGATGATGATTCTTTGCTATTATGTCAAGATCCGAGAACGGAAATTTGCCGTGGTGCTTCGCGGTTTGGACAAAATTCCAGCAGAAACTTTGAAGCTTCACGATTTGAGATGACGTGGCGTTGACTTCGCGCGGAAGGGACGAGGGTCGGTGGAATCTCTTATAAATAGAGGCTGACCCCCTCGAGAGAAGTAGAGAGAATTTTCATAGAAAATCCTTTGCTCTCGATTTGCGAAGGTTGTTCGTGGAGCTAGTGTGCTTCACGAAAGAGGAGCTTCGCGGCGGCTATTGTAGCTCTACGAAACCTGCGAGCTCCGCGTTGGCTTAGTAAGCTTCGCGAGGGACGCTGCTTTGCGACCGCTTGAGCTTCGCGAGAGTGCTTTGAGAAAGTGGTTTGCGAAAACGCAGGAGCTTCGTGAAGAATTGTTTGAGCTTCGCGAAATTGGGAGCTTCGTGAAGTAGGGTGCTTTGCGAAGGTACTTTCCAAAGATTGTTGCCCAGTGGTCAGGGGAAAAGAGGTATTCATCAGTGGATGAAAGTTGGACTTCAACAGAGCATCTATCAATAGTTGAGGATGCATGCTTTCATGAAAATGAAGAGACCTACTGGTCTATAAACTATGAGTGAATCCCTTCACAGAGCAGTGAGCTTAGGAAGAGGAAGAAGGTGATCCTCTCCACCGGCAGTGAGCCAGAGAGAGAGAAATAGGGAGTGACCCTTGGGAAAGCAGTGAGCTAACCCTAAACTTTGTAAAGGCAGTGAGCCTGGGCATAGAAGTGATCTAGCCCGAACATTGTAATCCACAGCTAGTGAAGTTTAGTGGAATTGGTACGATCGGCAATTTGTCGGCGTATGATCCTTGGACATAGCCCAGTGAGGGTGAACCAAGTAAAAATCCTTTTTTCTGCCTGTTTTCTTCCCTGCATTGCATTCAATGCATCATTATTAGATAAAGAAGTCAAGAAGTGATCATAGTTTACACACAAGAGCAAACAAAGTGACCCTTGTAATAAAGAGGTCATGATCCAGTGGGGTAGGAAGAACTTTGAAAAAGAATATCCATACCCTGATTCACCCCCCTCTCAGGGTATATAGGACCCTATTGGCCCTAACATCTATAGAGACCTAACATTGGTAGGAATGCATAGAGGAATAGTGATGGTTTGGATTTCCCTAAATACACCTTGCTCGAATGTCCGAGCCTTGAAGCACTGATCATATCATATTCGTCAAGTACCAAGAATTGCCGGTACGCCTCGATGAATACTTAGCTACTGACATGTCATTGTTCCAAATATTTAGAAGCTCTAGAGAACTCTCAACCACCTCTTCAATCTAGTCCTCACCCGCCTATGTGTCGGGCTCACCTTAGAACCTGAGGGGTATCTGATGCTAAAACTCCAGTAAGGCACTAAGCCAAAAAGTGTCCTCTGCCGGTATTGCCGGTTGTAACTGCTGACCAACAAGCAATGACATAGCTATAACACTTCCCAAAGTTACCATATCAGGAAATGGTCCAAGTACCAAATCATCATTATCCTACGGACCATCCTCATGGTCCCATATTGGAAAAGACCATCAACTAGAATCACCATTTTCTCTACTGGTGTCTCAACTAGGCAGAAAACAATATCCACTGCCTCCAGCTAGCCCTTGGCTGCCTGGGAATCTGAATCACCTCGAAACCTTGAAGGCCTCTGTCTCTAGAACTCATGAAATGCGCGCATTAGTTTTTCATACTATAATGGTGCGTCTGGTGGAAACACTCTTCCAATGGGTAGTGGTGTTGCTGGTACACCACCCGAAGGTGCTAACACCGTAAGAGGGAACTACACCGAGGCCTCATCTCTCGGTGAGCCGTCATCATGTAATCTCTCGAGAATCCTAGCTGGTTGTCTGGCTAGAGGCATCCTGATAAGGAATAGGTGTGTCGGGGTCATTAATTTATACCTGGTGAGTTGACTCCAATTAAATCAAAAGAAAAACTTTTCCAAAAAACAAACAATTAGTTTTTTCAAGCGCTAAGTTGAAAATCAGAATTCAGGGTCCTGGTGTATGGATACGTTAGCAACCACACCAACACTAGAATCCCCGAACTAAAAACCACACTCATAACACATAGAACTATTGCTTCACAGAATAGGTTAGAGTACTAGTTTATTTGAAGAACCAAACTCCTTCGATACCACATTGTCACAACCCATCCCCTAGGGCCCATGCCGTGACTACCCAAAACCCGCCTTCCATATGTTAGGGGTGGGTGACTAGCACTGAAAGGCATACTCCCAAAAACGGGAAGGAATTTCCCTTAATCCTTAATAAACACATAGACTAAGAACACAACACGATGAAATTTTGAAGTAAACAGATGTAGTAAAATAGTTTTGAAAGATAAAGGGGTCGGAATACATTCCCAACTATAAAGGTAAAACTACAACTGAATGAATAAGTAAAACAGCTACTAGGTCATCCTCTGAGGTTCCTACATGAAGGGTAGGTACAGATCGCCTCCTTAGCGCTCCATGTCCATATGTCTCCTCCACGTCATGTCACGCCGAATGGTCCACCTCTATGCACCGTCCAGTCCTTGCTCCCTAAACCTCGATCAATGTGGTATATATTATTCCCAAGACACAATAAGATATAGGCGAGGTCCATGAAGGGGTGAGTATAACGATACTCAGTATGGACCACGAGACCCTGTAGGTCTCCTAAATTTACACAAAGGAAAACCAGAAAGAAAGAAATCAACTCTACATAGGTATATTCCCATACATATACCTAAGTTATCAAGATATACACATCTCATACATGAGGGAAAAATACCACAAAGGTAACACCATGAAAGAAACCCCGCGAAGGTAAAAGTACCACGCAGGTTACAGAACAAAGGCTACACATAAAAGTACCACATAGATATCACCACAAAGATAGTACCACGAAGGTAAAAGTACAACATAGGTATCACCACAAAGATAGTACAATGAAGGTAAATGTACTACACATGTATCACCACAAAGATAGTACCACGAAGGTAAAAGTCTTAGTTCCAAAAGAGTCTTAGCTCAATCCAAGTTTTCAGGGATGTATAGAAGTATATATGATTAGTCACAAAGCTAGATAATTTTATTTTTTCAAGAGGAACTATGCTGATTATACGGCGTCTGACCCACATAGGATCGATAGGTACAAACCCCCACAATGACCCACATTGGATCTGACCCACATATGGTCGGTATGCACGGACCCACACAGGATCACTGAGCGCTGACCCACACAGGATCTGTATGGGCTGACCCACATAGGATCGCTGAGCAATGACCCACATAGGATCTGACCCACACAGGATCACTATAAATGCAGATATCCAGTCACAGATTCCCTAGGCCTAGGAACAAGTAATATTCCCAGTAACAATGTAGAACACATCATATGTTGGAGAACTCCTCCTCTAATGAGTACATTGGGCCTTCTAAGTCACACAGAGGTTCTTCCCACTATCCTTGTACTATTGAGGTACTCCTTCTATCGAGTATCATGGTTCTGATGTGTCACACAGAGGTGCTCTCCACCGTGGGTCTACCGCGTCACACAGAGGCACTTCCCCTCGTGGCCTGCTGAGGTACTCCTCCTGTCAAGTATCGTGGGTATTTCATTCCACACAAAGGTGCTACCCCCCCCCCCCCATGGTTCTGTCACATCACAAAGAGGTGCTCCCCACTGGGACTCTCGAGTTACTCCTAGTTGAATCAGTCAGCAGTCATCAAGTCTCAGCCAATCGCAGGGTTCCGTACAAAGCGTTCTTGGGAGAAACACTCCTTAAGAAATCGGTAATACCTAAACCACCTTGATTTATCATGAAAAGGTATACCTAAGGTCTTTCACATCATAACAGACCCAATTAAATAGACGGCACGTCAATCGGACACACGGTCTGTAAGTTGTTAGCGTTTCTACTCCAAGGGCCCGATTGGATTCCGGGTTCGATCCAACCTGACCATACACCAAATTTTTTCAAAAATCACATGGAGTATACCTATAGAACTTTTTCGATACAAATATTCTGGTGCCATAGACGGTTTATCAAACGGACACCAGATCACATGTTATGGCCACAAAGGTGTAACTGGGTCAAGATGGGCCCGGTTCTGGTCCGACCCGATCGGACCAACCCAGCCTAGGCCGACCCGAATAGGTTCGGGTTTCCCCCGTCTGATTTAGTTCTGACCTAGTGGGCCTAGGATGTGGTGGTCCCGACACGCTGGGTCGTGGTCTTGCCCGACCCGCGAAGGGGGAGGCCCGGCCCGTCCCGCTAGGCTCGGTCCGGTTGCGAGACCTAATGGCGTGGCCCGGTGGCACGGTCAGCCCAACCTGGAACCAAAGTGGGAGTGTCCCCCTTCCATTCAAAATGGCCACGAGCAGTGCCTTTAGGCTCTTCCAAGTCACCCAGTGACCCAAGAGGCTCCTGCTGAACCGCAACAGTCAGCTGGTGCACTGGTCAGTCTTCCTCCTAGTGGAGCGGCCGCGCGCTGCTGCTCCTCCGAAGCCGAGCGAGTGTCGGCCGCCCTCAGGCCTCCATCCCAGCCAAGAGGTCGTGTCCTCTTGTTCTGGCAACACGGGCACGTGCCACCCCTATGATTTTTCACAAACCTATCCCCAAACCTCCTCTCCTTTTCCATCACAAAATTCCCCATAGGAAATGAGGACGCAAATTAATATGTTATGTTTATTAATTATACTATTAATGGTTGGCTCATTAATTAAGTTGAAGTTGGAACCATAAATTGGGAGGAGTCCAAGGGTTAACTCTACATTAAAGAGGGAGTTAAAGGGGTTGGGTGGTCCCTACCACAAAATTCAAATGGGAGGTTTCACAAAGAAAAATAAAATAATGATGTTTTATTTTATTTTTATTATTTTAACACACTCACAAATAGTCTAAAAACTAATTTACACCTTCAACCAACTATGGTGGATTTTAAGGTCACCTTAAGTGAATATCAGTGTTGCGAGTACAATGGTGGCCTCATATTTCGATTCTGATCACCGGTTCAAATGTTACAAAATGTTGCTCGCGTGTTTACTGAACGTACCTGAAAATAAGTTTGGAAAATTATTAACATTCACCCTCAACCCGCGTCAGTCGAGGTTAGGCTCTACCTAAGTGAAACACGGCCCAATGAACCCAACGGTAATCTCATATTTCCCATCTGAGTTAACATTTAAATGTTATGAATTTTACTATAAAATAATTGTCACTTAATTATTGAATTTAAGGCCAAAAACTATCTTTCACTGGTGGCCCACGCCGGCCAATGTTAGTATCTTCCTAAAGAAAACACACCCTCAAGAGTTCAATGGTGGTCTCAGATTTTTAATCTAAGTTACTATTTGTGAGTTATAATCATTTGAAAAATAAAATAACTTTATTTAATTATTTTATTTACGGTTATGCCATTTTTGGGTTTTCTCACAAGGGACCCGCGCCGACTAAATATAAGTCACACATAGGGTAAAACCGCCATCCTGAGCACAACGGTGCCCTCAGATATCTGATCAGAGTAACCATTTAAGGTTTATTCCACATTTTTAGGAAAATATCTTACCCGCGCTAATTAAACCTTAACAGAACATCAAAGGTTCATTCCGGGCACTACGGGCCTCAGAATTGAGCGTCGTCCGCTTTTGCGGTATCGAAATAATTCCATATAATTAAAAAAATAATATAGAATTTCTGGGACATTACATTCTCTCGACCATAAGTATTTACGTCCCCAAAAGACAATACAAAGGGAAAACAACCAAAAGAGGGTACTGAGTACGAATCTAAGCCTCTTGCTCCCTTGTGCTCTCCTGAAGGTTCTCGTGCTGCCAGTGTATGGGCACTAGAGGTATCGACCTCCCACAAAGGACCTGCTCCTATCGATCCTCTAGAAGCCCTAGAACCTCCGTAAACATCCCATATAATCCCAGTCCAGCTCATTTTGGTCGATGATGTGAGATGGGTCGTGAATGTATCTCCTCGGCTGTGACACGTGGAATACCTCGTGCTCCCTCTCCAGCTGTGGTGGAAGAACCAAGTGGTATTCTACCTCGCATATCTTATGAAGTATCAGAAAAGGACTAATAAACCTATGTGATAACATGTCACCTCGTCCAAATCTCCCTAGTCCCCATCAAGGAGAGACTCGCAAGAATATGTGGTCCCCCTCCTGGAACTCCAGGGGTCTCCGTATTCTCTTGGCATAATACATCTTCCAACTCTATGCATTCTACACTTTCTGAAAAGTGAGACATCATGATAAAAAATCTACCACTACTTCCTTCATCCTGGTCCATCTGTATTGATGTCAGAGTTCCTGGTAAATCCTGGCCACTATAGGATGTACCGCCATAGGGGACTTTTGGAACTCCCTCAATACCTCATCCTATAGCGCTACTAGTACCATGTTACATCCTCTAAAGAAGATTACATGCTCCCCAAATTCAGAAAATCCATTAGGTTCCTTCTATGAGGATATCAGAGCACGCCGTGCCTCGCAGCCAGTGTCCCCAAGCTGTGTCTCCCAAACTCGTTGAAGGAGTGGGGGTGTGACTATAATTGACTGGAGGTATGTTGTTTCATCTCTATCCACAAAGCATGTCTAAAACATGGCTAGCTACTCTGTCACTTCACTCGGAAACTACATTCCAGACCTCCTGCTGAGTGCATCTGCTACAACGTTCCCCTTCCCAAATGTATAGACTATCTAGAAGTCATAGTCCTAGAGAAACTATATCCATCGCTGCATTTTTAGGTTTAGTTCCTTCTGAGATAAGATATACCTGAGACTCTTGTGATCATGGTATATTGTAAAACGTTCACCCATCAATTAGTGTCACTACATCTTTAGCACAAAGACCACTTCTTCTAACTCTATGTCATGGGTAGCACAGTTCTACTTGTTACTCTTTGTCTCAACTCCTGAAAGCTCTGCTGACACTTAACAATCCACAGGAAATGCTCCCCCTTTTTCGTCAAAGATGAAAGTGCTTCCGCTACCCTGGAGATGTCGGGTACAAATCTTTGGTATTACCTAGCTAAAGAAGACACCCTTATCCCTTTGGGGAGGTAATCCTGGAAACATCTTTTCAAAATATGTCCCCATGCTCTGCCACTGTTGTTTGGAACTGAAAAATCAAAACTCCTGCTGCCATGAGGGTATGTTTGGCCGAATCGATAGTGATCGGCTACACCTTACCATGCATGATTTTATATTTTGTTGCCTAGGTTTACTTTTTCACCAACCAAAGAAAATCCCATTCCAACATTGTTGGTAAACCGGAACCTTTTTTCCAAATACAATCAATCTGAGTATGAATTATGGATGTCCTTTCCATACCAAAACTAATGCCGTAAGGCCTCTAGGCTGCCACCAATAAGTCCAAACCAAAAATCTCGCCTCAAGGGTCAGACCACACTATCATCATATGTGTGATTATCGAGTCTCCTCCCAAAGGTATCTCTATAAGTGAGGGTCAATTCTATGTATTAATGTAAACTCTAGGTCTTGGACAAAGATTCATGGAAGGAAGGAATTATCGATACCTATATCTATTAATACAGCAGTTAGTATTATATATAGAGCATTCATCAAATCATTCCTAGGGCCCTTGGGATGCACTCTGTGACTATATGTAGCTACTCCCTTCTCTTGTATGCCAGCTCCCTGAGCCTGGTGGGGACCACAAATGGTGGTGGTTGTAACATGTCGAAATGTACACCCCCCATGCTGCTCTCCTAGCTCTGCTTCCCGATCTGTAGCCCTATAGATTCATATATCCCTAACACTTATTCTTCTTGAAACATTTTAAGAGGCCCAAGTCTCTGAGACTGGTGCCTGTTTTCAGCTCTACCACTGCTAACATTCACTGGTTGTATCTGCTTAGCCAAATGACATTCAACCACAAAGGTTCTCTGTAGAACCATAACATTGGTAGGGATTAATAGAGGAATTGTGCTGGCTTTGATTTCCCTAAAGACACCTCGCTCAAAAGTATGAACCCTGATGAATTGATCATATAGTATTCATCGAGTACCAGGAATGGTCGGTACGGCTTGATGAAAACTCAGATACTTACATTTCATCATTCCAAAGATATAGAACCTGTATAGAACTCTCAGCCACCACCTCAAGCTAGTCTTTAGCCACCTGTTAGTTTTCCTCACCTCATAACCTGAGGGGTATCTGATGCTGAAACACGTGTAAGGCACTAAGCCTAAATGTGTCCTCTATCGGTACCACCAGTTGTAACTAATGACCAAAAGGCAGTAACATAGATGGAATGCTACCCAAAAAACCATCTCTAGAAATAGTCCAAGTACCGAATCCTTATTATACAGTGGAACATCCTCATGGTCCCGTACTAGAAAAGACCATCATCTAGAATCAACATCTTCTCTACTGGTGTCTTAACTATGCGGAAAACTCCAGCCACTACCTCCAGCAATCCCTCAACTGTCTGGGAATCTGACTCACCTCGAAACCTCGGAGGCCTCTGTCTCTAGAACTAGTGCAATGTGCTCAGTTGACGTGCATCCTCTACCAGTGGGGCTGGTGGAAACACTCATCCAATGGGTAGTGGTACTACTATTACAACACACGAAGGTGCTAATGCCATAAGAGGGCCCTGCACCAAGGCCTCGTCACTCAGTGTGCCGTCATCGTGTACTCTCTCTGGAATCCTAGCTGGTTGTCTATGTGGTGGAATCCTGATAAGGAATAGGTGATCCATGGTCATTAAGTTATACCTGGTGAGTTGACTCTAATGAAATCAAAATAAAAACATTTCCAAAACCCACACAATCAGTGTTTTCATGCACTGAGTTGGAAATCAGAATTTAGGGTCTTGGTGTATAGATACGTAGGTTGTCCTACCAATAGTGGACTCTATATACTGAAAAACACACTCATAACACATAAAAATATTTCTTCACAGAAAAGATCAAAGTCCTATTTCTTCAATAGAACCAAACTCCTTTGATAACACATTGTCCTAACTCATCCCCCGGGGCCCGTTCCATGACTACCCCAAGCCCTTCTTCCATAGGATAAGGGCTGGTGACTAGCACCAAAAGGTATACTTCCTAAAGTAGGAAGACATTACCTTTAATCCAAAACAAACACACTGACCTAGAATAAAACTAGAAGTAAATGTGATGTAAACAGCTGCGGTAAAATAGTGCTGAAGGAAAAAGGAGTCGGAATACAAGCCCAACTATAAAGGTACAAGTAAAAGTAAATGAAAAAGGGAAATATTTACTAGGTCATCCTCCGCGGTTCCGACATGAAATGTAGGTATAGATAGCCTCCTCATCGCTCTATGTTCTTTTATCTCCTCCGCTTCATGCCACGTCGAATGTTCCACCTCCATGTATCGTCCAATCATGGCTCCCTCAGCCTCGATCAATGTTGAACATCGTCTGCACAAGACACAACAAGGTGCGGTCCATGACCGTGTTGGGGTGATTATAACGATACTTTTTAGGGACCCCGAGACCCCGTAGGTCTACTAAAGTTCCATAAAGAAAAACCACAAAGAAATACATCAACTATACATAGATATATTCCCATACATATACCTAAGTTATCAAGATATACACATCTCAAACATGAGGTAAGAATACCTCAAAGGTAACACCACGAGGGTTAAACAACCACACGGGTAACAACATGAAGGTTACACCAAAAATTACCAGACAGATATCACCATGAATATAGTACCATGAAGGTAATAGTACCACATAGGTATCACCACAATGATAGTACCATGAAGATAAATGTACCCCTCAAGTATCACCATGATGATTGTACCACGATGGTAAAAGTCTTAGTTCCAATAGAGTCTCATCTCAAACTAGGTTTTCAGTGAAGTATAGAAGTACAAGTGATTAGTCACAAATATAAATAATCTTATTCTGTAAAGAGGCAATACTTATAATTATAAGAAGTCTGGACCACATAGGATCAATAGGTACTAACCCCCGCAATTACCGACACAGGATCTGACCCACTAAAGATAGGTATGCGCTGACCCACACAGGGTCGCTGAGCGCTGACCCACACAGGATCTGACCCACACAGGATCTGTATGTGCTGACCCACAAAGGATCTCTAACCACTAACTCACACATGATCTAACCCATATAGGATCTCTATGAATGCTGATAGCCAGTCACAGATTCTCTAGACCCAGGAACAAGTAACATTCACAGTCACAACATAGAACACCCCGATTGCTGGAGAAATCCTCTTCTAATGAGTACATAGGGCCTGTCGTGTCACACAGAGGTGCTTGCTACTAACTATAGACTGTTGAGGCACTCCTCCTATCGAGTATCGTGGGTCCACTGCGTCACACACAGGCGCTCCCCACCGTGGGTCTGCCACGTCACACATAGGCGCTCCCCCTCGTGGCGTGCCGAAGTACTCCTCATGTCGAGTACTATGGGTCTTCTGTGTCACACAGAGGCTCTCCCCACTATGGGTCTGCCGCATCAAACAGAGGTGCTCCCCACTAGGCCTGTCGAGTCACTTCGAGTTGAATCGGTCTGGAGTCGTCAAGTCTCGTCCAGTCACAGGGTTATATACGTAGTGCGCTTGGGAAAAACACTTCCCAAGACATCAGTCATACCACAAACACCCCTAAGTCCCATGATGAAGTATCCCAAAGATCGGTCATGTCCTAAGGGACCCAATTTAACAAACGGTTCGTCAATCGGATGCTTGGTTTGTTAGTTATTAGTATTTCCGCTCCGAGGGCCCTGTTAGATTCGGGGTTCGATCCAACCCAGTCGTACTACAACTTTTTCCAAACTCAAGTGGAGTATACCAATAGTACCATCTCGATCCAAATATTCTGGTTCCACAGACGGTTAGCAAACAGACACACGGACCACAAGTTATGGCCACAAAGGCGTAACTGGGTCTAGATTGGCCTAGGTCTGGTCCGACCTGGCTTGATCTGATTCGTGTCTGGCCCAGTTGGCCTGGGCTGCGGTGGGCTCGGCCCGCTGGGTCATGGTCTGGCCCGAACTACGCCGGGCATAGCCTGATGGGGCAGCCCAGTCGTGCGCCCGCTGGCGCGACCCGGTGGTGCAACCCAGTGGCGCGGTCCACCCGAGCTGGCGTCGAAGGGGGAGAATCCCCCTTCCATTCAGAATAGCCACATGCAGCTCCTTTAGGCACTTCCAAGCCACCCAGTGACTAGAGAGGGTCCCACTGAAGCGTAAAGGCCTTCCAGTCTTCCTCTCAGTGATGCGGTCATGCACTGCTACTCCTCGGCACTCGATTGGGTGTCGGCCGCCCTCAGGCCTCCGATGTGGACATGCGGCTCCGACCTCCTGCTCTGGTGGTGCGGAAGCGCAATGCCATTATGCCACGGGGCCGAATGGATATCGGCCACCACCCTACCTTGTTGTGGCCGATAGGCCGTGACTTACTCATCATGTATGGCGCAGACGTGTGCCTCCCTTCCTTCCTCATGGACAACCAGGTGTCGTCCGCCGCCTTCTTCGACAAGCCATTACGGCTTCGTTCCAAGCCTGAAAAATAAATCGATCTCATATTCACGATACTTAGGTTGATGGCTCCATGTCCATATGTTGATCTCAACAGAATATTTTGTTTCTAGTGTCATTAAATATTTGGTATTGAAGAATGCTCAAAAAACGCGCAGAGAATCAAAAGATATGGGGAAAGGTATATGTGTGAGATGATGGCCATGTTAGTTTGGTCACCATTTTTGTGAAAACAGAATATTATGAATCGATAAATGAATTCAATAATATATAAATTTACTACCTCATTCTCCCATAAGAGATGGCGTGAGGAAGAAGATGAAGTTGATGGGATGGTGACGTCGGCATTCGTCACTACCACAAGATGATTCCAATCCAGGCTCTAGCATTGTCCCCATTCTCCGATTCTAGAGGATGCTCTTCGTTGGAGAGTATTCTTCATTGAAGAATATGATCCTCTAAAAGCTCTCCCCAAAAATACTCTCCTTTGTTACCACAAATTTCCCCATAAGAAATGAGGAGGCAACTTAATATGTTATTTTTATTAATTAAACAATTAAAGGTTGGAACATTAATTAAGTTCATGTTGACACCATAAATTGGGAGGAGTAAAAGGTTTTACTCCACATTAAAGAGGGAGTTCAATGGGTTGGGTGGTCCCCACCACTTAATTCTAATGGGAGATTTCACAGAGAAAAATAAAATAATGATGTTTAATTTTATTTTTATTCTTTTAAAAATCCTAAGAAAAGTCCAAAAACAAATTTCCTCCTATGACCTACAGTAGTTGAGATGAAGTACTCCATAAGTGAGTATTGGCGCTACGAGTTCAATGGTATCCTCAGATTTCAATTTTGAGCACTGGTTGAAAAGTTACAAAACACCTCTCGCGCGTTTACTGAACGTACATAAAAAAAAGTTTGGAAAATTATTAACAGTCACCCTCGACCTTTTCCGGTTAAGGTCAGGATCTGTCTAAGTGAAACACGTGCCAATGAACCAAATTGTACTATCGGATTTCCAATCCGAGTTAAAGTTTAAAAGTTATGGATTTTACAATAAAATAATTGTCACATTATTATTTTATTTATGACCAAAAACAAACATTCACTCGTGGCCCGTGCTGGCCAATGTTAGTATCTTCCTAATGATAGAATTCCCTCACAAGTTAAGTAGGGGTTTCAGATTTTTAATCTGAGTTACTGTTTATGAGTTATAAGCATTTGAAAAAATAAAATAACATTATTTGATATTTAATTTATGGTTATTCCATTTTGAGGTTTTCTCACAGGGGACCCGCACCGACAAAACATAAGTTGCGCCTAGGGTAAACCCACCATTCTGAGCGCAACGGTACCCTTATATTTCTATTCTGAGTAACCATCTAAGAGTTATTCCACTTTTTTAGGAAAACTTATTACTTGTACTAGTTAAACCTTAAAAAAATTTCGACGTATCATGACGGGCACTCCGGGACTCGGAATCACACGCCGTCATATTAAGCGTTCTCGAAATAATTCCATATAAATAAAAAATATTATAGAGAATTTTCGGGACAATAAATCACATCAAGTAACCCACCAAGGTATTGAAGATAAATATGGAAATGTATTGAAAACATAAATCCTCATTAATATTTTTACTATTCAATATAATCTATCATTACTGATACCTCTAATTAAGAACATTCCATGAGGGTGTCATCAACCTATATGCCTGATGACTATATCTTTTACATTAAATAGGCGAACATGCACATAGAATATCATGGCCAAGTATTTATTTAGGATGATTCATACCCACCAAAGGGAATGGGATATAAAATCATATTAAATATCATAGTGGAAAAATACCTTCTCATGTTATCCATTAATGCAATACTACTAATGGCACACCTAACATTTCCAAATTCTCTTGAAAAATATGTCGCCATGATTTTCATCAATAAATCAATATATGTGAATATTAATATCCATTAATAATAATCATAATGATGATTTATCAAAAAAAAAATCAAAGACTATTATATATAATGAAATATATATATAATGATTTCCAACAGGTAGGAAATGTACCCATAATCTCCTACACTTGAAATTACTAATGTTATAACCCATGAGAATATACCCCAATGTCCCTTGAGTCTCCATAGTTGATTCCATATATAATTTCTGTTATATAAAATGGTATCATATGGAAATAGAATATATATATATGATATATATTATTGTATTTAAATTTTCCTTTCACAACATGTAATTGGTAAAAATATTCTATGAAATATCTACTCTTAAGATATTATAATATACTATATCACATTGATGTGACTAATGCATTGATAATATTTTTTTATAATATTCCATGAAAATGAACACATTTAATCATTAATTACAAATATTTTGGTTCAAGGGAACCCACTCAACTATACTAATACATTCATTAATAACAATTAATAATAACCACACGTCCACTAGCTCACCTAAGATACATATGATTTTTATGAGTTATGATTTTTCTCATGGGGAATAAAATGTTTTCATGAATGGAATTTATGATAAAATGAACTCACCCCTTTGGGAGGAAACCCCTAAGAAGTGATAATATTTCTATATTTTCTTTGAAAAATGGGGTATCACTGGATCCTATGTGAGAAAATCAATGACATATTATCACAACATAATCAGAAAGGTTTATTACTCTTGGGTACCAAACCAATCACTTGGAAAACTATATGCATCAAATTATCTTTATTTTCTACACAATGATATGAAATATATCTCAATTACTCTATATAATCCCAAACAATAGGCATATTTCATTAATTTAAGGACATGACTCCTTTTTTTAAACTAAATACATATAATGAAATAAAAATACATTATTTATCATATATTTCAATGATATAATAATTCTAGAAACTGAGGAATAACTCTTATTTTCCTATAATGATAAGGAATATATCCTTAGTTAATCTCATATACAAATGGATATCCTTAATATCATAACCACATTATTCACATAGATCAGCTTGACATATGACTTCCATGATCAAGGTGTTGGAAACAACCATCCTGATAAATTTCATGACATACATGATTGATCCAATTAAAAAAACATATAGGATCCTACTAATTCTCTATTTCCCCCACTTATTTCAGATGGAATGTTTTCTTGGAAAGATGTATTCTAATCAGTAATGGGACATATCCTCTTATTGAATATTCCAAAATAAATCTATTTCATATTTGACCAATTATTGTTCCATGGCATCGTCCATACAACATCTTGGATCATTCATGGAAGATATTGATCTCTTGATTATAATATGTTAACCAATGTTCATCATAGAGAATGAATTATTTAACCATTACATAACTAATATTAATAATGGCCATTCAATTACAATAGGTGAAACTTTCCAACATTATCTACTATAGAAAATGGTCCACACACTTCAGTGTACACAGATCTAATAGTATTTATGTCCCTTTTTCCATTTACACTAAATATTGGATTGGTTATTTTCTATATCAATACATAATGGAATATTTCATGTTTTAAAATTTCAAAATTGTCTAAAGAACTGTATTCATAGGTCTTTGTTAGATTCATCACATTAAAAATTATTAGATAGAGATTCCAAAATTGAGAGTTATATAATTCATGCATACAATATTTTTTACCTATTTAATTTTTTTTCATAATTTAAAACATTCATACTATTATTTGCTTTCTAAAATAAGATATCAATCGTTTCCTACATTATATAGAAATTATTAATTTACATATTTCATGAAAAAAACTATTCATTTTTTATGAAGAATCACAAATTATGATCATATTAACACATGAAATAATATTATAATTCATTAAAAAAATAATTCTAGTAGTAAATGGAATTTAGTAGTCTTAAATATCCAAATCATCGAGTCATGATCAACTGAAAACTCAAATATCATACATTATTATATAAATAATATTAAATCCACTTGGTTCATGTATTCAGATATAGTTATGATAACCAAGAGGAATATATATTACCCAATGTGAACATATAAAAACGTCACTCTTGATAATAAATGAACATATAGCCTCCTTTCTCTTCTTAGTGTAGTTCTTCTTCAAGTGGCCTATCATTCCAAATGAAAAAGATATTATATAAATTCTTTATGAATGCCTTTGGATCTTCATTTTCCGAAATGGATGTTTCTTGTGTGATTTGGACTTAGTTTGAGCCTTAGACCCTTTTGTTTGTTCATTTTTTTCTTATTATATGTATCATGTATGGGTTTTGAATCCCCATGTCCATATCATCATGGGAAATTATAGAAATAATTTTTAAAGGAGTATTATTACTATTTATCAAGCGGAAAATAATAATGAAACTAGAGAATGATTTAGGTAATTAATAAAGGATGGGATATGTGGGATTATCATTAATGAATTTATTTCACATATTTTTTACTCAATCTATAAATCTTGTCATGTTTCTATTATGAGGCCAACATGTACCAAATACCAATGATTGAACATGAATAGTTCATTAGTGATCTAATACCTGTCTTTTGTATCCTTATCACAACAGTTATCATGAAGGTGAGACATA
Organism: Viscum album; assembly: GCA_963277665.1. Classification (NCBI taxonomy): domain Eukaryota; kingdom Viridiplantae; phylum Streptophyta; class Magnoliopsida; order Santalales; family Viscaceae; genus Viscum; species Viscum album. The sequence goes on from OY728161.1 coordinate 634,410,291, forward strand.
ATTCTATACACATCAATGTATTCATGTTTCATTAGAAGCCAATGGTCTATGATGATAACAAAAAATGTTGGGCATTTTAGAAATCATACAAAAATTCATATATAGAGAAAATTTATTCTCACAAAAATCTTGACTAGGCCCTTTAGAAATATTATTTTCTAGAATATTTAATTTCTATTCATGGAATATAAAAACGTGAAAGAATATTTTCCAACCTCATAAATTAGTTCCATCGACAAGTATATACATATAATTTTTTTATTGCAATTATATTATTTATGTCATGTGTATTGATATTTCATAAATTATGAAGATATACAATTTAGAACATTCTCTTAATCAAAATTATAAAATAAGTGACATTTTTTTACATTGATACTATTTTTTTCAAAATCAAATATCCCATACAACATGTTTTGAAATTTCCCATTTTATGGAAATTCTTATTTCAATGATACATGTTACCATAATCGTATCATAGATCATGGAATGACAAGTTATTTTCTATGTTTTAGGTAAGCGTCATTTCATTAAATAAAATAACTTGAGTTCTGTGATCTATTTTGTAGATTCTATAATTTGAAAATCCTTGATTAGGATTTCTCCAACCCTTTCCTCTCATTTATACCATGTACTGATTTAGTATTTAACCCTTGATGTTAACTATGTTATGTTGACTGAATCTCATTTTAGAAATACCTAATAATTGAAACAACCTTAACATTATCCAGTCATGCACATTGAACTGGGGTTCGAATTTAACTTTATTTTTGGAATTATATATTCTAATTTAATATATTTTTTTGATGTATATTTTATATTTGTGTTTTAATTTTTATGTTTAACTATATTAAATTAATGTTAATAAAAAGTGGATTAATATAAGTGATTGAAAATGTATTATATATACATACACATAATACAATTTAGTTTAGTTCTATATTTCATTGTTGCTAATTCATTAATTTGTATGGACAAAAAATAGCTAATAAAATTAACCACGAACCTTGATAGAAATAAAATAATAAGAATTTGTGGACATGATATTAAATTAATTATTAGTTTATCTAGTAGATGATAAAATAGTATTCGAAAAATATGTGACACAACTAATGTTACGAATCTGTTCATGTTGTATAATTACCCAAGACCTCTCATTTATTTAATGTTTTTATTATTACCTAGATATAAAATTTAACCACCTCCACTCACCTAGGAGTGGAATCAATTATAATTTTTTTTCTTACATGCAGGTGAGTAGAAAGAACTAATTTTTTTAGGGGGTTTACATAAAATGAAACCATAGCCAGCCAACCCCTTACATAATTATAGGAGGGATGCTGCAAATTCCATCAATTAATTTAATAATAAATTAAAATGAAACAAATCAAATTAAATAGTCTAGTTTATAATCATGAACATAAAAATACATACAATTAATGATTTATTTAGTAAACTATCATTTGTATACAATAGTTATTTTATATATTGAACTATCCTTAACAAAATTAATTATCATCTTCAATTGTTAAATTATTAAATTATAATTATCATCAAAACAACTTCAGGAACTCAAATATCATTATTTATCTTAAATTAAATATTTTACTAAAATTTTATTAAGTATAAAATAGTTACAATAGACAGAACATGAAGTGTACATACCAAGACTATATAGATTGTATGATTTATGTATCTTGTTTACTCATGCGGTTGTAATGAACTTGTATTATCACATAACTTCATGATTTGTGCTATCAAATAAATTTCACAATGATATATGTTATTTACATATCATGTTAAATTTTAATGACCATGGGGAAATCATTGTATTATAAATTATACAAAACATGCAGTTCAAAATATTAAGCAAAAATTAATAAGATATTTAATATTTTAAAACCCATCACATGATGTTTACAAGTAAAATCAATGAAACAAAAAAAAATATTATTAATTTTTTTTTCTTAAAATAAATTAATTATATATTATATATAATCAAGGGATATAGATTTTTTGTTCTATCTAGCAACAAATTTTTTATAATTCTTCATTTTTAATATATGACAGACATTTGTGGACTCTTTTTTTCACTCAATCGTATAAATTAAAAGAGAAAATAATGTGTGTAAGGGAAATATGTTATATTTTCTTTGAGTAACTTGTTTACCAATATAAAATTCCATTTCATAAAAACCCATCCCATCTCTGAGTACTGTAATTCACAATGTGTATCCAAATTAAATGTAGTGTATTGTGACCAACTTTGTGTCTGTATAGACATAAAAATACACGGTTTTAATTAAATAAACATGATATGTGAGAAATCAATGATTATATGAGTTAAATCAAAATTGTTGTTTGTCTTTGAAACAAGGTTACATTAACTTCAACTCTAGGCTACATATAAGATATTCCATTACTATTAGTCCAAAATCATTGGCACCACTGAATGTGTTCTCCAAGTGTTCTCCAATTATAATTAAAAACTTTTAAATACATTTTATATAATTTAATGGAGGAAAATATCTATAAATTTAGAGTCAACTACTATTTATTATATAATTTAAAACTAAGGATAAATGTGTAAATTAATCAATTATATCTAAATAATTATTAATTATTACGTGTCCCCTTTGACACAACATGAAAAATTAAATTAAAATAAAAAATGATTAAGGAATCCCCAACTTATTTTTTAATATATTGATGATTACTAGGAGATGTATAATATATTGAATAATGAAATTTAATAAATTATTAATTAGAATTATAAATCCAAAAATTATATAGAGGATCACCCCATAATGATTTATAAATAATATAAATAATTATTGAATTACCATGGAATGAATTCATTATTCGGTGATGAATATGATAGTTTATCAATATAAAAAATCATTAAATTATAGTAATCAACTGTATATTCTCTCCCTTTGGGTTCTACGTGATCAACAAGATCATTTTATTTAAAATGTGAGAATATTTATTTTTAACCACAATGTGCATAACTATTACATTATTTGTCACAAACCGTCCCCCGGGGCCCATGTCGTGACTACCCCAAGCCCGACTTCCATAGGCCAGGGGCTGGCAACTAGCACTGAAAGGCATTTTCCCTAAAACTGGGAAGTCATTGCCTTTATAACCTACAAAATCACGTAACCAAGCACACAGAAAGATATGAACACAAGAAAACAATATAACCAAAAGAGTACTGAAAGTAAAAAGGGGGATGGAATACAAGACCAACTCTAAAGGTACAAGTAGAACTGAAATATAATAAAACTGTAGAATGAGAAGTGATAGCTACTGGATCGTCCTCCGAGGTTCCTACCTGAAGGGTAGGTACAGATTGCCTCCTCAGCACTCCACATCCACTCGTATCCTCTGCGTACCAACACTCTGTATAGTCCACCTCCAGGTACCATCCAGTCCTAGTACTCTCAGCCTCATTCAACGATGTCCGTTGTATACATCTAACATAATAAGGTGCGGGCATAGCCAGTATAGGGTTGAGTATACTGATACTCAGTAAGGACCCCTAGACCCTCTAGGTCTCACAAAATCCATCAAGGATAAATCACAATGTATGAAATCAATAGATGGCCGTACTTAGGAATATTCCCATATATATACCTATGTTATCAGGTAATCCATATTAATCCTGAGGAAGAACACAAGGGTACTGACTCCGCACACCCCCAATATTTATTTTAGGGGTAGTATCAAGTAACATTCCCAGTCACAATGTCAAACACCTCGACTGCTAAAGAACTCCTCCTCTATCGAGTAAGGTGGGAATGTCACATCACACAGAGAATCTTCGCAATATCATTGGACTGCTGAGGTACTCCTCCTATCGAGTATCGTGGGTCTACCACGTCACAAAGGTGATCCCCATCATGGGTTTACCGCATCACCAAGGCACTCCCCCTCGTGTACAGCTGAGTTATTCCTCATTTCGAGTATTGTGGGTCTGATAGGTCACCAAGGCGCTCCCCACCGTGGGTCTGCCGCGTCACCAAGGCACTCCCCACTGGGCTTGTCAAGTCACTCAGAGTCGAAACGGTCAGTAGTCGTAAAGTCTCATCCAGCCACTGGGTTCCCGCACTATGCTCGCTAATCTCTGGGAGGATCCGCACCACAAGCTACTGGTCGATACTCCAAATACCATGAAGTCCCATGAAGAAGTATCTCAATGGTCCACCATGTCATACAGGTCTCAACGTAACAAACGGTGCGACATTCGGACTCCCGGTCTGTGAGTTATTAGCCTTTTTGTCCCAGGGTCCCGGTTGGATGTGTGCCTGATTAAACATGATCGTACACCATCTCAATCCAAATTTAAGTGGGGTATCACTCAAAGGGACCATATCACTCCATGTTTCCCAATGCCGCTGACGGTTCCTCCAACTGACGTCTGATGCCAAAGTGATGGCCAAAAGAATGTAAATGAGTCGTAGTGGGCTCGGGTTCGGTCCGTACCAGACCGACCCAGCCTGAGCTGACCCATTTTGGGTCGAACCGACCTAACTCGGTGGGTTTGGCCCGACCCATAGGGTGACCCGACCCATTGGGTTCGTCCCGACCCATTTGGTCTGGCCCGGTAGGCCGTGAGGGGCCGTAGAGAGTGACGCTAGGGTGCGAGGCCGCGGGGCGGATCGCCCGGGGACGGTGTGGTGGCGGTCCGGCCGTAGGGAGGCAGTCTGGCCACAGGGCGGCAGTTCGGCTGAGGGGCCGCAATACAAACATAGGGCGGCGTTCAGGCCGCGGTGTGGTGGTGGTGTCCGCGAGGTGGTGTCGTTGTGTCGTCGCCTTCGTCGCGGCCGGTGGTGGTGCCTGTTTCCGTTCTCGTGCCCCAACCATGGATGGTTGTCATCCTCCTCCATAGAAAAGAACACCACAAGATTTGAGGAAGGGGTTGGGCCATGTTGGTTTGGCCCATACCCTCCACGTTAGGGTGGTAGCATATGGCTCAATAAGAACATGAAAGAAGAACGTAAAGCTTTACAACCTCCCGCAACGTTTCATTCCCAAACCGCAAAAGAACCCAATTTAAGAATATTGGAAAAATATTCACATGCAAATAAACCCCTACATCGGACTGTTCGTTGACGTTATCTTGAGAGGGAAGTATGGATGTCGATTCATCGTCGATGAAGACGTCACATGTCGGAAGAAGTCCCGATGAAGAAGGACGATGTAGAGGTTGGAGTTCTTCATTTGCGGAGCATTCTTCATTGGGAGGTGAAGTTTTTCATTGGAGAACTTTATTTCTCTCAAAGATCTCTCCTCTCCCAATTCCACCAAAATGAAATGGTAGCCCCAAAATAATAGATTGTGTGATCTATTATGTTTATTGTCATATAATTCAAATTGGGTTAATTAATTTCATAGGTTGACACAATTAAATTTATGTGTTGGCTTAATTATTTTGGAGGAGGGATGGCACAATTAATATTGGAGGAGTTAAAAAAGGCACTCCCACATTTAATGAGTGAGTTGAGAGGATTAGGCCTTGTGTGGTCCCCACCACCATAACCTCTCATGGGAGCTTAGGCTCGGGTGGTCCCTACCACCATAACCTCTCATGGGAGGTTATGGTCTGGTGGACCCCACTTCTCAACTTCCACTTAGAGGTTTTAACAAATAAAAAAAATTAAAAGCTACACAAAATTATTTTTTTTATTCATTCACGAAAAAACCAAAAAAGTAACTTCCACCCTGGACCAACTACCATCAAGGTGAATGTATCTTTAATAGAATACTACTGCTGTGAGTTCAACAGTGCCCTCAGATTTCAATTCCGAGCACCGGTTCAAAAGATAGAAAAATTCGCTCACACGTTTATAGAATATACCCAAAAAATGTTCATAAATTCATTCTAGGTACTCCAGGCCTCGGAATCATGTGCCATCAATTTTTGCAGAATTGTAAAATTCCCATTTATTTATATAAAAATTTTACATGGAAATTATGAGTCTTTACATTCTCCCCACCTCTGGGATCTACATCCCTGTAAGCTAAAACTCAAATTAGGTAAACATGTGGGGGTATTGAGCATGCATCTCTGCCTCCCGCTCCCATGTGCTCTCTTGGTGGTTCTCGTACTGCCAGAAAACGTGCAACAGAGGTATCAATCATCCATGAAGAACCTGGTCCTATCGATCCTCAATCTCTACTAGAACCTCCGTAAAAGTATCCTCATCGTCGACATCCATCTCACCATGGCCGATGATGTGAGAAGAGTCGTGAACGTATCTCCTCAGCTACGATACGTGGAAGACGTCCTACACCCCGTGCAACTAAGGTGGAAGAGCTACGATGTAATCCACCTCGACAACTCTACTAAGGACCTAAAAAGGTTCAATGAATCTCTGAGATAAATTTCCTCCACTGCCAAATCACCACAAACCTCATCGAGGTTAGACCCCTAAAAATACATGGATGCCATCCTTGAACACCAGAGGCCTCTATCTTCTGTCAGCATATGACTTCTGCCTGCTCTGTGAAGTCTTTATCCACTCCTGGATGATCTTCACCTTCTTTATGGTAGCCGGAACCATCTCTGGTCCCACAAGTGCTGACTCCCCTAGGACAGTCCAGCACAAAGGTGGTCTGTAAGGTCACCCGTATAATGCCTCAAAATGTGCCATCCCAATCGTGGAGTGAAAGCTATTGTTGTAAGAAAACTCCACCAAAGGCAAATGATCATCCCAACTGTGACCACAGTCGAGGAAACAAGCACACAGCATGTCCTCAAGTGTCTGAATAGTCCTCTCAGTTTGGCCATCCATCTGAGGATGGAAGGCGGTGCTCAAACGAAGTTGCGTCTAGAAAGCCTCCTACAACCCCTTCCATAGCCGGGAAGGGAAACATGCATCATGATCGGAGTCCATTATCGAGGGCACTACATGAAGCCTAATAATATCCTGCACATAGAGGCATCCCAATCTCTCTAATGAACCCTGCTCTATAATTGGTAGGAAGTGGGTCGCCTTGGTGATTTGTCCGATGATCGGCTAGATAGAGTCATGTCCCCTAGATGTTTGTGGATGTCCTATCACGAAGTCCATGGATATCCCACCCCACTTCCACTTTGGGAACTCTAAAGGCTAAACCAAGCCTTCTGGTACTTGATGCTCCGCTTTTACTTGTTGATATATGAGGCACCGAGAAACAAACTCTGCTACTGCTTTCTTCATTCCCGGCCACCAGTGCTGTCATCGAAGATCTTGGTACATCTTTGCCACTCCTAGATGTACCACTAGGGGGATGTGTGGAACTCCCTCAAAACTATCTCCTGAACTGACAGTAGTACTATGGTACGTCCTCTGAAGAGGATGACGTGCTCCCCACCTTCAGAAAATCCATTAGGTGACTGTCCTGTGGATATCTAACCACATTTTTCCTTGTAGTCAACATCCCCTCATTGTACCACCCTGACTCCCTGAAGAAGTGGGGGAGTGACTGTAAGAGACTATATAAAAGCTACTCCAAGGGTAAGTCAAGCTATCTGATGAGTGATCAGCTGTACTCTCCCCCAGGTAAGTCCATCATATGTTGAAAAGTCTCCCTTCTCGCCGGTGGAGGTAAACCTGGTCCCATCCGTGCAGACACACCACACTTTTCAATTAATACACTCTATCTGTGTAGGGACTATAGATAACCATTCCATACCGAAGATGATGTTGTAAGGCCTTAACGCTGATACTTGAAGATCCCAGCCGAAGATCTCTCCTCCTAAAGTAAACTCACACTACTGGTACTAGTGTGTAATCGTCGAATCCACTCCCGTAGGAGTCTCTAGCAGTAAGGATCGAGCCAACGACTCCGTCGGAATCTTTGTGCTCCGAACGAGTATAGTGGAAATAAAAGAATGACTGGAAAATTTTTCTATATGTACTGCAGTTAAGGTGGAGAAGAAACATATCATACCATGTATAATATCCGGAGCATCGATATCCTAGGCCTCAGCTTCCTGGAGCTGAGATCGCCCCTATCCACATGATCCCTGCAGTCAAGGTGGACCTCCTGGTGGTGGTGGCGGTAACATCTCGAATCATCTCCCACTACTAGCTGGTCAACAATATCCTCTGCAACGTCCCCTTGCTCCCAGTGGACCTCCTCGGTCAAATCTATGTCTCTACCTGGGCGGTCCTTCGACCATCTACTGATCATCTGTATGGTAGGTTAGACAGCCACATGCCATGTGACCCTGCCCGCCGCATGTGAAACATTGCCTGCTCCTAGCATAACTCACTCCGCCTTGGGTGCCCCACACAACCGATCCCGAGTCAGGCGGTTTTCCACCTATTGGTCAAGTCCTCTTGGACCTATGTTACATCATTCTACTGCCAGCGACAGAAGACTCTGCTATGTGATGACTGGTAGTGGGTCTCGCTGATGGTGACTGCTCAGGAAGGAAACTCCCTACCAAGAGAGCTCTCTCTAAGACCCCCACCTACGTCAGGATGCATAGTGAGGTCATCAAAACCCTGATCTCTCACCTGAGTCCCTTCTAGAAGGTTCGGGACCTGAAGAATGGGTCCCACGCCATATCTGTGGAGTAGCGTGAGAGGTCAGTGAACCTCGCTGAGTACTGAGCCACGATCAAGCTGCCATGCAGCTGATGGAGTAGCTATTGAATGCTCATTGTGTGAAGAGTCGCTGGACAAACTCTTCCTAAAATAGTCTCTCGAAGTCTTCCCTGAGAAGCATCAACTCATCGTGAACCTGGAGCATCATGCTCCACCATCTTCTTATTGCTACCTATAGAAGGCTGGCGGCACGAATCACCATGAGATTGGATGGTGTCCCTACGAGTTAGAAGACTCTCACCACATCCTCCAGCCCATCCTAAGCTGCATGTAGATCTGTCTCACCCCTTAACCTGGGTGGCCTCTGGCTCTAGAACTCTTGCAATGCGCTCAAGCGGCATGCACCATCTTCTACTGGGCCTGGTGGCATCGGTGGCCCAATGGGGAATGGTACCACTGGTGCCTCTACTGGAAGAGGGCCCGACACCAAGGCCTTGTAGCTCTATGGACTATCAATGCATAAAACTCTCATAACTCTAGATATTTGTCTTTATGGATGCATCCAGAAAAGAAACAGGTGCGCCACTGTAAAAAAGTTATACCTGGTGAGCTGACTCAAAAGTTCACAACGAAAAAATTTGAAAACACACATGCAATCAGTGTTTTCGTGCACTTGGTTGGAAATCAGAAGTCAGGGACCTGGTGTATGGATACATCGGCCTCCACACCAACACTAGACTCCCAGAACTGAAAACCACACTCATTACCCATAAAACTATTTCTTCATAGAAAATATTACAGTCTTAGTTCATCGGTAGAACTGACTCCTCTAATAAAATTTTTTTATGACACTTCCTCTGGGGCCCGTGCCGTGACTACCCCAAGCCCACTTTCCATAGTCTAGGGGCTGAAGATTCGCACCAAAAGGAGTTTTCCCAAAATCAAGGAAGGCATTTTCTTTATAACCTGCAAACTCACATAACCAAGCACACATCAAGATACGAACACAAGAAAACTGTATAACGAAAAGAGTGCTTAAAGTAAAAAGGGGGCCAGAATACAAGCCCAACTGTAAAGGTACAAGTACAACTGAAATAAAATACAACTAAAGAAAGATAAGGGATATCTACTGGATTTTCCTCCGAGGTTCCTACCTGAAGGGTAGGTACAGATCGCCTCCTCAGCACTCCATGTCCACCCGTCTCCTCTACGTACTGACACGCCATATGGTCCACCTCCAGGTACCGTCCAGTACTGGTACTCTCAGTCTGAGTCGGCGTTGTCCATCGTCTGCATCCAACACAACAAGGTGCAGGCATAGCCCATGTAGTGGTGAGTATAACGATACCCAGTAGGGACCCCAAGACCATATAGGTCTGTCGCGACCGGGCCCAATAAAGCTCGAGTCGTGACTCCCCAAGCCCGCCTCCAATAGGCCAGAGGCTGGCGACTAGCGCTGAGTAGGATATCACACACATGGGAGGCATTATCCTAAGGTACCTTTAAACATGCACCCACATACACCTCCATGAAATAGTGCAGAGATATATAAAACTGAAAAGAATATGCATTCATACATCTATCCTAAACCAGAGTGCAACAGAAGTACGAAAGTTAAAAAACAGGGCCCACGAAAAGAAAACTAAAAAAGCGTCCAACCTACTCAGAAGGAGGGGATCGCTGTCAAAAGAATCCGCTGGTATGAACCTCGGAATAGCTCCAGTAAACACCCCGGTCAGTCTCTCTCACAAAGATCCGCCTACTCTTGGTCCTCCCGGGACTCGGTCGAAAGGCCTGCGGTCTGCACAAGACACAAACATGTGCGGGAAAATACCGTACAGAGGTGAGTATAAAAATACTTAGTAGGCACCCCAAAAACCAAAAACAAAACAGAAAAACTGAATGGAAATAGTCAAATCCTCCCAGCCAGAGGGAACACAGATGAGAGACAAACACCATCTCAATACCATCCTTTGCTAACACAACTAGTCAGCTCAATTCAGGTGTATTCTCATGCATAAACCTTGATAATCTGCTCAGGTATACGCCCATACATATACCATGAAAATTTTCTCAGGTATACGCCCATACATATACTAGGATCATCTGCACTGATATACGTCCACACATATACCATGAACATCCAGATATACTTGATACACACACCAAGCCACAAGAGGTACCGACCTCATCACCAGAAATGGTTCACAACCAGGAGAACACACTCCATGAGCACTATCATCCAGATGACACTCGTCCAATAGATACTCTCCATCGGGTCCCACACAAACATACCAGATGCTCACCTAAGAGATCATGCTCATCAGATATCACCACTGAGAAAGTCATGCTGAAATAGAAAAAAACACTAAACTCCTCAGATAGGGGATCACTCATAGGGTCCTCTAGGGGATTTCAGAACCCACACAGGTATTTGAAGATCTTCTAAATAAGGGATAACTCCCAGGATCTGATGGGGGATACCACAACCCCATCTAGTATTTGAAGATCTCACAGATAGGGGATCACTCCCAGGATCCACTGGGGATACCATAACCCGATCTGGTATTTGAAGATATCACAGATAGGGGATCACTCCTAGGATCCGCTGGGGGATACCACAACCCGATCCGGTGCTCCCCATAATCAAATCACTTAGATATAGGATCGTATCCCATTAAGGCAGTCATGACGATACTGAAACCCCATATGGTATAACTCGTGTAGTAGGGGATTGAACTGACGATGCGCCAACCCTACCGAAACCACACGCTGAGTAGGGGATTGTATTACCAATAATGTCGCAACCTTACTATAAACCGCATTCCAAGTTGGGGATCGTATACCCGACAATACCACAACCCTACAGAGCACCACCCAATGCGTAGGGGATCATATTCCTGATGATGTCACAAAATCTAAAAGGGTTAACCTGCTAGACAGGGGATCACCGCCCAAGGATAAGAGGTCATAGTGATACCAAGAACCCGATCTTGGGTAGCAAAGCTAGAGGATCCCATCTCGGGCCCACTGGAGGGATGCAACAACTCTAACAGATTAGAGATCCTATAGAGGGGATCACAAACCCATACCACGGTTGTGATGCCACATGAACCCTCAAATGAGTGAACCAAGTGAGTACCCTCAACCACTTCTGGTCCAAACATTTCAAACATGAGCGACCCGCAACATCGCCACACTCCGCACCTCCTAGACTGATACCGAGGCCACCATCGCGGTCTTTACAGAAAAACAAATATGATAAAAAATTTACACACCCGAAATGGACAACTGGTGAACAAGGTACTATTCATCGGAGCCTGCCCGTGTGGGTCCCAACCCACAATCCCAGAACTCATCAAGTGGATCCTACCATTTTGATCCCCTTAGAAAAACAAACGGGATCGAATACTAGATCGTCCAAAACGGAAACCCGGTGAAAAAGTCACGTTACTCCATAAATGCCAGAACCCAGCCTCGTGGGGCCCACAACATGTTCGAGGTCCAAACACCTAGAAACTAACTTGAATATTCTGTCATACCATCATGGCCTAAATACCACTGATGGCACATCATTTGGACATTTCGTGCAGGACTTACGGCAGGTCAAAGTTGAATAATAATAAAATATTATTATTATGTCAACATTTCGTAGCCCTGTCCCATGATCCCAACTTATAAAATTCCCAAAGTGAGTTTAAAATATCCTTCCTAATGTAAGGAATTCGTCGCCGCAAATAATTAGCAAATCAGAGTTACAGTTTGCGAGTTACGGGGGTTTAAAGAATCCCCGAAAAATCCTGGTCGGACCACCACCTGCCTCGCCGGAAACCACCGCGTCGCCTGACCGGACCGCTGCCGCCTTACGTAATCCACCGTTCCACCGCAAAACATTCTGGAATCCACCATAGAAACCACTGGAAAAAAGGTTTTCCACCGGAAAACATCCGGGAGCCACCCAAAGCACCCCGGTGCTCCAAATTCAGATCTGAAAAATGTTTCAAAAACCTCTGGACCCGAACTACACAACCCTTATAACAATATAAAAAAACACTGCATAAACTGGATCTAGGATTTTAAAACTCAAACCTCCAACCTTTTTGTATACCCTTGATGCTTCGCATGCTCCGCTGCTGCTGTTGTACGATCCCAGAGCGTCCGTCGTCATGATCAGAGTATGACGACACCTCGTTTCGACGATTCAGCCTATAATTAGTTCGTCACCAAAGAGGGGGAGTGGAGGGATTCTGCTCCATCATATGCACAAGGTAGAGGTGAGTTGAGAGGGATTTAATTTTTTTTAATTAAATCCTCTCCATCAAACTGTCTGGCTCTCAAAGAAGCACTTCAATGAAGAGGTAATGTTTGTTACCAATTATTTCATCTTTATTTCTTCTTCCACTTCTTCTTCTTTAGTTGTTTCATTATGAAGTAATAACATAAGTCTCACTCATATACTGATATGTTATAATAATTATGAAACAACCCTATTTCACCATCTATCCATCCTATGGAAAAAGAAATCACTGCACGTGCGTACGTACGGAATACCGTCTCCACGCCGTGGTGTAATCTATTTTCCACCACCACCTTACTTGGATGGGTATAATGGTGTAAATAATGACTTTATATGACTATTATAAAGTGATATTGATTCTGAAATATTATACATACACTCCAATACAATTCCACGATCATAGGAACGATATCATCACTCGTGCGTACGTACGGAATACCGTCTCCATGATGTGATGCGACTGGTTCTACATGATCTTCATTGCATAATGATTATATAAATGAATTTAATGAATAAATATGATATATAGTACATTAATACCACTCTGGAAATGATGTATCTATAACCTAAAGAGAAGAATAAGAATTTATTCGACAAAACACGCATAAGAACAAAAAGTTATAAACACCCGAATAACAAGTAGCAATGAAATATTACTACTAATAAGCTAAGAATATGACCATATATGATATCATAACAATAATTATGATTTTTTAATAAGTCAATAACGTTATTTAAATCATTATACCGGAGGTTCGGACACTTACGAGGCAAATCGGACCTAAGGTAAGGGAAAATATCACAATCTCATTTTATCCGAGATTGTTTATAATTCGGTATTTACTGGGGTGTATTTTATCATCCAAATCCATGTTTCCTCGATATGTAATATTTTTTCCATCCACCTATAATTTTTAAATCCAATTTTACCCTTCGGTGAGTTTTTAGTAAAAGATATGAAAGGAATCTTTTATTGTTTTTCGTACGAGGTACTTTTTGACTTTTCCAACAAAAGTACGAGAAGAATGTTTTTTAACTTATACAGCATGAATGGATTTTTAAAACATTATTTCCAAGAAGCTTCCTTTACAAGTTTTCAAGTTTATTTTTAATCAACTTCTTTTATTTTAGAATTGTATGACATGTTAAGAAAGGAAAAGTGTTTTTGAAGTAGAAAGGATATTTTCCTCAAGAATTGAGTTCAAGTGTTTTATCAAAATTATTTTCCATCTATGATAATATAGGTTTCTGTTTCTATCCCTATTATTACATTGATTTGATTATGTTGTGATGGAATTATTTTTATGAATCCCTTTATCTTATATGAATTGTTTTATGATGTCATGTTGTTTAAGAATCCCATTTTTATTACATGGGTTAGGCAATGATGTATGATTTATGATTTTGTGGAACACATAAGAATGGTATCATTATGAGATGGGTGGGACCTATATCTCCCTCCAATTCATTGGGTAAAGATTTTATATCTCATGATATAGACATGGCTGGAACGGTAGGTTAAACCGGTTTAGTGAAACAGGACTGAAACGAGGGTGACTCGGCTTATAAATGGACTTTGTCCACTAAGATAGTCTTGGAAATGAGTCTTGACTAATAAGAAATGATTCTCTATGATTATGTGTGTATGACACAAAGTTTCATGTTTTAAGTTATGATTATTGGGATTACATTTCACTACTATGATTTATCCCATGTTATGAAATTAAGATTTCTTTTGCAGGTTAAGATTTCAAAAATGTTATGTTCTTATGAATATGATGTGATTGATTTTTGTTTTGTTTACCCTTACTGAGCATTTGAGCTCACCCTTTTGTATGTTTTCTTTCCTCCAGGTCGGGAAGAAGATTATTAAGTAGGATATTCCAAAAGGGAATCTAGATATGATGAAATAAATGGGAGACAATGTAGATGCTTTATGAACCAGTTGTTTATGTTTCCCAATTTCTAAAGACAGTATACCTATACGGTCCTTTCCTGGTTTTGTTATATATTGTAATAAGTGTGCTTAAATTTTTGAAGTACTAACAATGTATGTAAAGAATGGGTCGTTATAGTTGGTATCTGAGGAAAGGTATAGTCAAACTTTGGAAACTAGGATCTGAAAGCCCTAGTAAGAACCCTAAGGATAAGTCTAAGCATAGAACACAATCATAGTGTTTTAGAAATGGCCATGAGTAACCTAGGATAAGACCTTAAGTGTGAAATTTTATTCTTGATTATGTGGTTTTCCTATTATAATTAGTGTTTCTCACACTATTCTTCTTGGTTTTAGTCAATGGCTGGAACCCGAATGAACCGTGTTAATACGGAATGCGACGGGCAATGCAATGATTGTCCCCCTGAGAAACCAAATGTTATGGGAGCTGGAATGAAAAATCTTATAGCCATGCTCACACTACTTTCTCAAGCTATGAATCATGCAGGACTTCCAAACGAGCAAAGGAAGGAGAAACATTCTGTTGAATCCTTCATGAGACAGCGTCCACCTTCATTTAGCGGGTCTACTGATCCATTAGTTTCTGAACAATGGATTATTACTACTAAAAAGATATTTTCAGTTCTTCAATGTTCTGAGAATGATAAAGTCATCTTAGCAGTGTATCGTTTGGAAGGTGATGCTGATGAATGGTGGAATCTTATTAAGAATACTAGGCAAAGGGATGAAATTGAGTCCATGGAATGGGAAAAGTTCAAGAACTTATTTTTCAGTAAGTACTTCCCTCATATTCTCCGAACAATGATGGAGAAAGAGTTTCTTGAACTGAAGAAAATGGTTGATGAATCTGTTGGTACCTATGAAGAAAATTTTACAAGACTTGCAAGGTACGCTTCTGGTATTATTATCCAACCTGAGAGTAAGATCGATCGATTCTTTAGTGGCTTAAAATCAAGTCTTTGAAGGGCGTTAGCCATAAGGTACTTTAATAGCTATGAGGAAATCGTTCGATGTGCACTCAAAGTTGAGATGGAGATTGGAGTAACCCATCAGTCATATGGGTTTGATAAGAAAGGGAAAATGGAATTCAAAGGAAAATCTAAAGAGCACACTAAAAAAAGATGATCTTTCCCTTATGCTCAAAGGGTGGAAAGAAACATGGAGGGAGTTGTCTTAAAGGGACAAGTAAATGTTTCAAATGTGGAAATGAAGGTCATCAGGCATTTGAATGCCGCAATGATGGGAAGAAGATGTCTAATGATGCAAACAAAGGAAGGGATACACAGAATGAACCTACTACACTTCAATGTTTCAAGTGCAAGGAGATGGGGCATTATGCTAATAAATGCCCTAATCCAAGGGTTGTTGATGATGATCGACATCAAAAAAATCTTAAGCCTAAAAACAAAGGAAAGTCACATGCAATTTCTATCAGTGATGTGGAGTATGATAACGATGTGGTGAAAGGTACACTTACCATCCACTCTAAAGTAGCAAATTTTTTATTTGATTCTGGATCCACCCACTCTTTTATTTCTGAATATATTTCTAAGGATATCACCGTATTACCTCAACAATTAGATGTTGAGTTAGCTATGACAACCCCTAATGGAAAAACAGTCGCATCAAAAGTTTATAATTCTTCTCCGATCGAAGTTTGTGGGAAAGTTCTTCCTTTAAATCTTGTGATCCTTCCTATAGTGTAATTTGATGTAATTCTTGGCATGGATTGGAATTCTTTATATGGATCTCATATCAATTGCCAATGAAGGGAAGTCACATTTCATATTCCAGATCAATCTATGATCGTCTATCAATGGAAGGATGAACATAACCTTCTAGTGGAAATTCCATCCATCTTATGGGTCTTGATTCCACTAAATGAAGGTTATTTATCTCAAATGGTTGGTGAGAAACTCATGATTAAGAATATGCCCATTGTACGGGAGTTTGATGATGTCTTTCCGGAGGAATTACCGGGTCTTCCACCAAATCGTGAAGTTGAGTTTTCAATAGAACTTGTACCGGGTGCTTTGCCTATTTCAAAGACACCTTATAGAATGACCCCAATTGAGTTGCAAGAATTAAAGAAGCAAATCCAAGAGAATCTTGATAAGGGGTTCATACGCCCTAGTGCGTCACCTTGGGGAGCACTTGTTCTATTTGTTAAGAATAAAGATGGATCAATGAGACTCTGTATTGATTATCGATAACTTAACAAGATCACTATCAAGAACAAATATCCTCTCCCACTCATTGATGACTTATTTGACCAACTATGAGGAGCTCAATACTTTTACAAGATTGATCTTCGTTCAGGGTATCATCAATTAAGGGTCAAAAGGAAGGATATACCAAAGACGGCTTTCCGTACAAGGTATGGACACTATGAATTTATAGTGATGTCGTTTGGTCTTACTAATTCCCCTGTTATCTTCATGGATCTGATGAATAGAGTCTTTAGAGACTATCTTGATCAATTTGTGGTAGTCTTTATAGACGATATTCTTGTCTATTCAAAGAGAAAGGAAGAACATGAATATCACTTGAGAATTATATTGAAGACCCTAATAAAGGAGAAGCTTTATGCCAAATTTACCAAGTGTGAATTTTGGCTTCAAAAAGTTTAATTTTTGGGTCACATAATCTCAAAAGAGGGGATATCTATGGATCCAGCAAAAACAGAGGTTATCGAAAGATGGTCGAGACCAAAAATAGTAACTGAGATCTGATGTTTTCTTGGTTTGGATGGATATTATCGACGTTTTGTGAAATATTTTTCATGATTATCTAATCCACACACCAAGTTGACTCGGAAAGGATTTAAGTTTGTCTGGACGGCGGAATGTGAAGAGAATTTCAAGGAGTTGAATGGAAGGTTATCCAGTGCACCTGTTCTCACACTTCCCTGTAGTGGAGAAAGGTTTGTGATCTACAGTGATGCATCCAAGAAGGGATTGGGGTGTGTTCTTATGCAAAATGATATGGTGATAGCTTATGCCTCACGACAGTTGAAAATCCATGAGCAAAATTACCCAACTCATGATTTGGAGTTAGCTGTGGTAATATTTCCATTAAAGATTTGGAGGCATTATCTTTATGGTGAAAGGTGTGATATTTATACTGATCATTAATGTTTAAAGTATGTTTTCACACAAAAGGAGCTGAATATTCTCCAAAGAAGATGGATGGATCTGATTAAAGATTATGACTGCTCAATCCATTACCACCCTGGGAAAGAAAACAAGGTGGGAGATGCATTAAGTCGACAAGACCATTCCAGTTTATCCATGATGAGGATCACAAAAGATCCAATATTTATGGATTTACAAAGGATGGATCTTGGAATTATAATGGAAGGGGAAAAATTTTATCTTTCTCAAATTAATGTTCAACCATCTATACATGTGAATATTAAAGAGGCACAGAAAGAAGATGTCAAGTTACAAAAGAAGGTGAGAAATGTTCCTGAATTCAACCTTGATTGTGATGGGATAATAATGTTCAGGAATCGGGTTTGTGTTCCTCCCATCCCGGAATTAAAGAAGGAGCTGCTGGATGAGGCTCATAGTTCTTCATTCTCTATTCATCCTAGAAGCTTGAAGATGTATAGGGACCTGAAAGAGTACTTCTGGTGGGATGTTATGAAAAGAGATGTTGCTGAATATGTCTCTCGATGCTTGGTTTTTCAACAAGTTAAAGCTAAGAGACAGAAGTCTAAGGGGATGTTACAACCATTACCCATACCCAAATGGAAATGGGAAAACATCACTATGGACTCTGTCACAAGACCTCCTAAAACATCCAAAGGCGATAATGCTATCTGGGTCATAGTTGATCGTCTTACAAAGTTTACACACTTCATTGCTATTAGAGAGGATTTCTCTCTGGATCAGCTTTCCAGGGTATATGTAAAGGAAGTGTTAAGATTTCATGGAGTACCAATTTCTATTATATCTGATCGGGATCCGAGGTTTACCTCAAAGTTCTGGCGAAGTCTTCAGCATACTCTGGATACAGAGTTGATTTTCAGCACTGCTTTTCACCCTCAAACATACGGTCAGTCTGATAGAACAATTCAAACTCTAGAAGATATGTTGATAGCTTGCTCTATGGATTTCAAAGGTGGTTGGGATCAACACCTACCTTTGGTGGAATTTTCTTATAATAATATCTTTCACTCCAGTATTCAGATGGTTCCTTGTAAATCTCTCTATGGAAAGAAATGCAAGACTCCAACTTGCTGGGATGAAGTTGGGGAAAGAAAGCTATTAGGACCTGATCTCGTTGATGAAATGGAAGAAAAGGTCAAATCTATTCAACAACACATAAGAGCAGCTCACAGTCGACAGAAAAGTTATGCCGACACCGAAGAAACGAACTAGAGTTTGAAGTGGGTGATAAAGTGTTCTTACGAATATCTCCCTGGAAGAGGGTCATGAGATTTGGAAAGAAGGGGAAGTTGAGCCCTAGATATATCGGTCCTTTCGAAATACTGGATCGTGCTGGGAAGGTAGCTTACCGATTGGCGCTTCCACCAAATCTCTCTCAATTACACAATGTGTTCCATGTATCTCTCCTGAGAAAGTACATACCTGACCCTTCATATGTACTCAGCTCAGAAGTTGTACCGCTAGAGCAAGATCTTTCTTACGAAGAACAACTGATAGAGATTCTGGATCGTAGCGAAAAAGTCCTACGAAACAAGACCACTCGCTTGGTGAATGTTTTATGGAGGAACCACCAATTAGAAGAAGCTACATGTGAGCTTGAGGATATGATGAGGGAGAGGTATCCTCATCTGTTTGTTACAAAGTGATGAATTTCGAGGGCAAAATTCATTTTAAGAGGGGTAGAATGTAACACCCAAGACTTTTATGTGAAATATTTTGTTTTTATGTTATATAAATCATCAAAGGAATCTTTCACTACACACAACATTGGCTTGGCTTGATTTACACGCAACCACGGCCTTCCTCGATAGCTTGCGTCATACGCAATACCAAGTTTCAGTAAACAATGATATGCTATTAAAATATTATTAAAACTAGCCGTTATGAATAGTAATAACAACTTTTTGAAATTTTATAAATTTTATTTTTCAAAATGGACTTCATTTTTGGATTCGGAATATCAAAATTATCCTAGGGTGAAATTTTGGTATTTTTCTGAACACTTTCAAATTTTGATGAATAGTGAAACCACTAAGTGATAGTTAAAAAACTGAATTTTTCATAAAACTTAATTTTACCGCTTCTGTGAGTGGAATTTTGAAAATCCGATAAACACGGTTGATGTTAGTAAGTAAAATGTGGTTCAATGAGATGAAAATAATTTTTGGTGAATAGTAACTTTTTACTATTATTTACCATGGTTAAAAGTAAAAAGGTTAATTAAGGGTAAAAATAATATTATTATTACCCTAACACATGTTCTAATTCTATTGGACAAGTGTAATTCGACCAAAAACAAACTTAGGAATAAAATATGACCATTTAGGCCCACTTGGATAAGATTGGGACATTTATTATTAATTTATTTAAAGAAGGGTTAAAATAGTTAAAATCAAAGTTTAATAAGAAAATCATTTTTAATATTGGTTTATACATAAGATCAAATCGACTATAAATATTCATTAGAAATCTAAAAAAATTTCCTACATAATTGTATTTTATTTATAATTTTTAGACATTAAATAAATTAATTTATTTATGACACAACGATGATGCAGTAATTATCTTTTTAATGAAATATTGACATAATTGATGTTATAAATACCCAAATAAATGTATTTTGATACTTTTTATGAATTAAAATAATTTCCTAAGTTAATATTCCATGTTATTATTGATTTAATTAACTTTTTTTTAACTAATCATTCTGTTATGATTTTCACAAAAAACAATTGCTAAATAGTGTTAAAATTGACATAAAATAGTTTTTAAAACAAATATTATATTAGTAATTGTTATTTTATTCCTAAAAATATATGTTTTGGCCAAATTACATAGATAAGGTTATATATATTAATAATAAACAACTTGGGGTTTGTTTGGCTGCTTATAGTATGTTTATTAACATTATAGTATAAGAACACAAGAAGACACGGTAAAAGTAAAATTATTTAACTTAATGTTAAATCTAAATGATAAGGTTAAAATAGGAACTTAAACTTGTCTAAATTATATTGGATGAGAGGATTTAGACCCATCCCCACCTTAGCTTCAAAATAAATCAATTTCGATCTATTTAAAACAGAATTTGACTTTATAATAAAATAATAGTTTTAGTTATTCCAAAGGTGCCCCTCTCCTCCCTTATAAAAGGGCACATCCTCCCTCTCTTACTCACACCACTTTGAGCCTTCAAGCTCTGACACACCTTCCAATGTATCCAATAAACTTCCCTATAAACATCCTAGAGGTTCTTGACTTCTTCAAAGACCTATTTCAGTGCCCTAAAATGAGGTCTCAAAGAAGCACTTCAAAGAAGAGGTAATGTCTGTTACCAATTCTTTCATCTTTATTTATTCTTCCACTTCTTCTTCTTTAGTTGTTTAATTATGAAGTAATAACATCAGTCTCACTCATATACTGATATGTTATTATAAGTATGAAACAACCCTATTTCACCATCTATCCATCCTACGGAAAAAGATGTCACCGCGCGTGCGTACGTACGGAATACCGTCTCCACGCCGTGGTGTAATCTATTTTCCACCACCACCTTACTTGGATGGGTATAA
Source organism: Viscum album (assembly GCA_963277665.1). NCBI lineage: Eukaryota > Viridiplantae > Streptophyta > Magnoliopsida > Santalales > Viscaceae > Viscum > Viscum album. The sequence continues at coordinate 634,431,833 of OY728161.1, forward strand.
TGGTGTAAATAATGACTATATATGACTATTATAAAGTGATATTGATTATTAAATAGTTTACATACACTCCAATACAATTCCACGATCATAGGAACAATATCATCAATCGTGCGTACGTACGGAATACTGTCTCCATGATGTGATGCGACTCGTTCTACATGATCTTCATTGCATAATGATTATATAAATGAATTAAATGAATAAATATGATATATAGTACATTAATACCATTATTGAAATGATGTATCTATAACCTAAAGAGAATAATAATAATTTATTCGACAAAACACGCATAAGAACAAAAAGTTATAAACACTCGAATAACAAGTAGCAATGAAATATTACTACTAAGAAGCTAAGAATATGACCATATATGATATAATAACAATAATTATGATTCTGGAATAAGTCAATAACATTATTTAAATCATTATACAGGAGGTTCGGACACTTACAAGGCAAATCGGACCTAAGGTAAGGGAAAATATCACAATCTCATTTTATCTGAGATTGTTTATACTTTGGTATTTACTGAGGTGTATTTTATCATCCACATCCATGTTTCCTCGATATGTAATATTTTTTACATCTACCTACAATTTTTTAAATCCAATTTTACCCTTCGGTGAGTTTTTAGTAAAAGATATGAAAGGAATCTTTTGTTGTTTTTCGTACGAGGTACTATTTGACTTTTCCGACAAAAGTACAAGAAGAATGTTTTTTAACTTATACGGCATGAATGGATTTTCAAAACATTATTTCCAAGAAGCTTCCTTTACAAGTTTTCAAGTTTATTTTTAATCAACTTCTTTTAGTTTACAATTGTATGACATGTTAAGAATGTAAAAGTGTTTTTGAAGTAGAAAGGATATTTTCCTCAAGAATTTAGTTCAAGTGTTTTATCAAAATTATTTTCCATCTAAGATAATATAGGGTTCTGTTTCTATCCCTATTATTACATTGATTTGATTATGTAGTGATGGAATTATTTTTATTAATTCCTTTATCTTATATGAATTGTTTTATGATGTCATGTTGTTTAAGAATCCCATTTTTATTACATGGGTTATGCAATGATGTATGATTTATGATTTTGTGGCACACATAAGAATGGTATCATTATGAGATGGGTGGGACCTATATCTCCCTCCAATGCATTGGGTAAAGATTCTATATCTCATGAGATAGACATGGCTGGAACGGTAGGTTAAACCGGTTCAGTGAAACAGGACTGAAACATGGGTGACTCAGCTCTGAAATGGACTTTGTCCACTAAGATAGTCTTGGAAATGAGTCTTGACTAATAAGAAATGATTCTATATGATTATGTGTGTATTCCACAAAGTTTCATGTTTTAAGTTATGATTATTGGGATTACATTTCACTACTATGATTTATCCCATGTTATGAAATTAAGATTTCTTTTGTAGGTTATGATTTCAAAAATTTTATGTTCTTATGAATATGATGTGATTGATTTTTGTTTCGTTTACCCTTACTGAGCATTTGAGCTCACCCTTTTGTATGTTTTCTTTCCCCCGGGTCAGGAAGAAGGTTATTAAGTAGGATATTCCAAAAGGGACTCCAGATATGATGAAATAAATGGGAGACAATATAGATGCTTTATGAACCAGTTGTTTATGTTTCCCGTTTTCTAAAGACACTATACCTATACGGTCCTTTCGTGGTTTTGTTATATGTTGTAATAAGTGTGCTTCAATTTTTGAAGTACTAACAATGTATGTAAAGTATGGGTTATTATAAAACACACCATCAGAAAAGGTATTCTAAAGAAATTTTTGGTGTTGTTGTTCTATTGGTGCCCTTGGATTTCGATTTTGAGCACCGGTTCAAAAGTTAGAAAAACCCGCTCGTTCGTTCACTGAACGTACCCGAGATAAACTTTGGAACTTGATTCCAGGCACACCGGGCCTCAGAATCAGGTTCCGTCAGAAGCCGCAGTCTAGTAAAATTCCAAAGAAATTAAGAAAAAAAATTACTTGAAATTTCTGGGTCTTTACATTTATTTAAAAAAATTATCTTTTTAATTGTTTTATCAAAAAAAATTTAAATTAAAAATTAAATTCTTTTTCACTACTCATTAAAAATTAATATTTTCTGATAGATTAAAAAATAAATAAAACATAATTTAGAAATTTTTATTTGAAAAATATAATTTTATTTTATTGTATATATTTTTTATTTAAAAAAATTAGTTTTACTATTATGTTACTAATGAAAATAGAAACAATTTATTATAAAATATTATTTTTGAGCAATACAATTACTATTCTAAAAATTATTTAATTTATTATATATGATTTATTTATATAAAACCACTATGAATAATATTAAAAATGTGGTTATTCTTATAAATAATACCATACAGAATTTATATGTCAAATTGGTGATTTTTATATAGTAATATTAATTCAATAAATTTTTCATTAAAAATAAATGTTGTGTATGATACCAAATATTGAAGAAATTAAATCTATTTTGAATACCATATTTTATAAAATTAAACGGTGTAACATTATACTCATATAAATATTATTTTATCCATTGAAATTCCATCACATTTATACAAACAAATGATGATAATTATTACTATTCATATCCTTAGGATCGAAAATAACTTTATCATGTTGGTTGTTCTTGTAAAAAACGATGACAAGTTTCATGGTCATGTTTCAAAAAAAAATTCTCTTTGATATATCATCTACATATGTATTTCATCATAAGAACTAAAATTATCATTCACTACAACCTTGGAGTTTATTAGTTGTGAAGGATATTGTATGTACGTCATCATGAGAGATACATGGATTACATCGTGGTATTGACAGAGGTTTGGGGGAAGTTTTAATATAAATGTAATCATCCCTAAATGATAAAGAATCTAAAAAGTGGGAAAGTATCATGGTATAAACTATTCATTAATCCAAAACACCATAATCATTTTCCATTGAATAATTCATAGTAAATTCTTCTCACCAAAATAAAAATTTTAATCATACTGAAAATTGTAAACATATGTCTTATATCAACATTATGATACTATCATGTTATATTGAATGGATCTAGCATTGTAATCCATTTACCTAACTCCCTCACATATTAATATATTTCATTCTAATACAGTATCCATGAATGATGGGGTTATACACTTCATTACATTGAGGGATTTATATGGATCTATCTAAATGATTAATTGAAAGCTATTAGCCAACGAGCCTATACCCTAGTGGTACAAGCTTTTTCTTGGCATCCAAAATACCCAGGATCAAATATGGGGAGGGATTAATTTTGGGGGTACTGTAGCAGTGGTGGAACTATAGTGGCGGCGAGATAGTAGTGGCAGAGGCACCATAGTAGGAACTCTAGTGGCGGCAGTACTATAGGTGTTACTTTAGCCGTCTGGGTTCGGTAGCAGTACTATTCACTGAGGGGCCCTTTGGGCCAAAAAAATGGGCTTTCAAGCCTAGTATTCAGGCCACTTGGCCTTGGGCCTTCATGGTATGTAATGGGTCTCCCTCTACCCAGTCTAAATAGGTCATTGCTTTAACTAATAAATTGAGGCTTTGGCCCCAACCTTTAAAAAAATTTGAAAGCTATTATTATAAGAAAACTCAAATAGTGGAAGGTTTTAGTTCCAACCAACATTTAAATCCATTTACTAATATCTCAAAACATCCTCTAGGGTAAGAAATTTTTTCTACGACATACCATATATCAGAGTGTGATACGTAGTGATAAAAAATTCAACATATAAAAATCCTAATTAATACTTTTCCAAAACATCAAGGTAAAATATAGATCATAATACAATTTTAAAAAATATGGCAATAAATGTAAACATAACAATTCCTTAATGTATATAATAAAAATATGATTCAGATAGATATATTCATTCATAGTGATAAATCTTGTATACTACGTATTTTTACCAACTATAACCAATATAACATTATGAATTTCAGATTTTTTGTGGTGTCTAGTAAATAAAATGGATAACTTTTCACATTTCCATTTGGTCTAGTAAATGATTATAACAAGTCCATTGTTTTTTTCTCACATACTTTACTTGTTGACATTCTATTCACCTAATTACAAATTCTACAAAAGCTCTCCTCATACCATCACACCGTAAGTACTAATTTCAATTTATATACTAATTTCGTCATTTATAATGAATAATGAATGATGAAATTTGGGATTACTCTAATATAAAATTCTTCAAGTTAGGCATCATGGAATATCATACATTATTCCCAAAAATTATATTTCGATCACAATTATTGTTAATATTAGGAAAATTTATAACTTTAATATACTGGTCTATAACATCCTTTAACAAATCATTAATCACCACATTGATTAATGGATGAAAAATCATTTGAGAGAGAACATATATTCCCATATCATTAAAAATATTCATGTATATCCATAAAAAATCTCAAAATTTTGGATATTGTTTTTATCCTTTTCATATATAAGTTACCTTGATTCATTGGACAGGAAGCATCAACCACATTTTTCTTTTTCCTAATGTTGTAATGTATTAAGAAGTCAGAATCATTAATCAACACTAACTATCTTCTATTGATTATATTAAAAGATTTTTCTTAATATACACTTTAAAATAATATGTTTAGTATATATACAACACCTTTTAACTTAATGTTAATTATTCCATTTCTTTTAAAAAATAATTTACAATAAAAACCAATAAATCCTGGTTTGGAAAATTTACATCTGAACCTCTCAATTATTAGGAGATATAATGTAAAATAATATAATTCTACATAAAAACAAATATTATTCAATTGTTTGATGCATCACTAAGGATAAAAATCCCTTTTCCACTATAGTTTAATGTAATAATTATAGTGCCGACTAAATAATTAATTAGTACCTCAAAAGTTTCATTACATTATTCTCTCTTTATTAGCATGTCTCCATTCCATGTTAACATTTTTAGTGTATTGTATAGTCATGATAAGTTCTAAATAAACCATCAACAATATATATCCAAAAAATAAAATCCTTGGATCTCTAGAATAGTGTTAGGTTTGTACCGATGTTCAATAGTGTCCGTCTTTGATGGATCTATGATTTTTCCTCTCTGTATTATGTATCCCATTAATGAAATATTTTATTTCTAAAATTCATACTTTGTAAATTTTTCCTATGAGTTATCCTTATTTTGGGTTTTTATTAAAATTCTCAAATGATATCTATGATCTTCATTAGGCTTCGAATATATAATAATATCATCTATAATGACTATAAAGAACTTATCAAGGTAATATGGGAAGAATAAATTCATTAAATCCATAACTATAGTAGGTAAATTATTATGACACAATGAATTAACTATATTTTCAATGCTTTAATACATTCTATGAAATGTTCTCTTAAGTCTATCCACATTCTTCACGTTCAATTTATGATATACATAATTTTTTAATCATGGAAAATTTTTTAAGTATACATTATTGACCAAAAGTGTCATAAATATATTGTAGGGGAAACATGTTCTTCATTTTTATGTTGTTTAATTCTAAATTTCAATGAAGATTTTCAAGAAACAGTGGTTCCTCTTACGAAAAAATAGATTCACCTAAAGGTGAAATTTTTTTCTAAATAAATTCACTTTCAATATTATCCTAGAGTTTCTTGTTCAATTAATGAATCTGAATTTAGGTTATTCTATATGGTGTATATTAAATAGTTGAGTCCACATGTATGAGTTATGTTAAAAACTAAAATTCATGATTTTCTTGATGACATTAAAACTCATTTGAAAATGAATCAACAAACGCTAACAATATAGGTATATAATCAATGTGGAAATTCTACCCAACCATCATGTAATAACATAAGATCTACACTCCTAGATCTAGTTCCAAATATATAAACATTACATATGTAGTTTTGATAACAATAAATGATACATAATTATTCCAATCCAAAGATTATGACACCAAAAGTAAATATTCGATCAGTTATATACAAAAGTACCTTTTTGGTTTAGAGTTTTAATTAAATAAAAAACACTCTTAACAACATATATTCATAGAATGAAGTTTCCTTATGATCCAAATCATCTCCCTCTATACTCAAATTTTAATATTCTATGTTTGGTCTTCAACATCTCCCATAAAAAACATAATATATGAAAACCATTATAAATAAAAAAATTAGAATAATTTTCTAATAACATTTTTGAGTTTTTGTTTTTAAAATGTTTAGTATTGTATGAAAAATAATATTTTTCAAAAGATTTTTTTTAAAAAACCAATTTAAATATTAAGAATTTTTGAAACAAACAAAATCGGGATAAATGTATTATTTTTGAGTTATTTTTTTTGTAATGTAGAGGATTAAACTTAGAATAACTGGACTCAGAGTACCTAACTTAGTAGCATCGGTCACATATGTCAATATAATGATAATGTTTTTATATAAAACATCACTGGCCTCAGATCCATCAGAATGAATTTGAAAATTCATTATACATAGAGTTTGTTATAATGACATAGTGTTTTATATGACGAAGATAGAAGAAATTTGAAATGAATAATGTAAACTAGAGATGTCTTGATTGATAATGTTTATAACATTTTAACCATATGTAAGATGATGTATGGAAAATTTTTCTGTTCTAAAAAATCAAGAAAACTGTCATGCTAAAATATTGTGATAAAATGGAGTAATCATAAAGATTGTATTAGTTCTAGGAATGAAGTAAAAATTTTCATTAGATCAAAAAGGAAAAAAAACAGATATTTTCAGAACTCTGAATGAGTTATGAATGATGAGGTTTGAATAATTTCAATGATTCAAAGAGGTTACTAAATCATAATGAGAATTACATGATAATATTAATTCCAACATAATTAGGATTCCATTACTATGAGGATTATATATGATTAACTTTAAGGAGAGTGATAATTAATAGTGACTATAAGAAGTAATGTTAATTGGACTTACTCTGAGGAAGAAATTCAATAATAATGACTCTAAAGAGGAATGTTAATTAATAAAGAGAGGAAGAAGACGAATTATAATTTTATAAGTATGTTCCAACATAATTAGATGAGGATGTTCCATCGTAATGAGATGAAGAATTTCCCTTGTAATGAGATGAGTAATTTTCATTGGGCTAAAGAAAGGTTTGGACATCCAAGAAGGCTAATTATAGATAATACTCAAGAAGATTCTTGAAGATTTGTAAAAAGTTGAATTGGTCAAACATGAAATTATAATATGTATAGATCATAGAGACTTAGAATTTCATTAAGAGGTAGTTGTTTTTATTTTCCTGTAATTTCCATCTAGATATTCTTATAAAATGAAACAAAGTAAATTCATACTTTGTAACATCTCTTATGGGAGGAAAAAATGGAGTAGTGGAAAATTATTATCATAGTTATTTTTCTATACTTTGATATCATAATAAGGTTAGAAATATAAAATCTTATTTTAATGGACTGATGAAGATCCAAATAAGAATTTGATCATAGTTTTAGTAATTCTGATTGAGAATGGGTTTATCGTACAAAGTCCATCAGACTAAAATCATAATATTATGTTCATCAGATCCATCCCCATCAGAATAATAGAATTAGTCCCTGCCAGAATTTACTGAGGATCTGGATAAATAATATAAGGAGTGGTTTTTAAAATTATCATTATTATTATTTGAATTAATTATTTTTATGAAAACATTTAAAACTAATGAGAGACATTATATTCATTCCTATCGAGACATATATGGTGTACAATGGGATTTGGAATAAGTTGTATTGTATTCTTCATAATAGTTAATTTTTATTGACCAATTGAATTTTTTAGGGAATGGATGCACATTATTATACTGAGGTCAAACCTTGTACGTCATGTGTTCTTTACTTTCATTCATAATTTTTCAAGCGCAATTTTTACAGAATGATGATTAGGTAAAAAAATTATAGGAAGTAAGGGTTAGGTTTTTAAAAGTTTTAAATCTCATAAAAGTAAAAAATCTAATTCAACTTCCCCACTGTCATTTGTTATTCGATCCAATGTAACTCCAATTAGTATCTTTGGGATGGTCCCTTATTGAATCTTTATCACAGATAAAATCAATTCCTTCAATATTAAATGAATTATTACATTTTTTTGGAGAAAATTATTATGGATGGATGAATATGATGATTCTATATATCCAATCATTCATCCAGAATTTTTTTGATGTATTTCCATTTGGTTTTTCACCAATTGAGGAATATTTTCCTATGAAATTTTTAGATAAGATAATTTGAAGTTGATAGAGAAGCTATAATTGTTATTTTTATATACATATCAATAATAATTCATTTGAATACGATGGGTCTCAAAACAAAAAATTGTATGGTAGACAAGTTAGAAAGTAAATTATAACAGAATAATAAAGTAAAATAAGATATGCTACAAATCTATCATAATATTTTTGAATACATTAAAATGGGAAATGAAGAAACTAGTGATGAATATGTGACCTTTGTAAACGAAATTGATTGACACATTAGAGGATTTGGAGACATATTGGAAGATTCTATAAATGAGAAGAAACATATGAGAATCTTTCTTGACATGTTTTATTAAGAAATTATCTCTATAATATATAAATGTGATTGATATATAGATTAGTTTCATAAAATTCATTTTTAATATGAAATAATTAAAGAATCAATTTTAAAATTATATATTAAAGATGAAATTGATTTTGAGTCTCTCAAAAAGAAAATGAAAACTCAAGATGTTGAAGATTTAGAACCTTGTGATTCTAAAGATAGATTGGATCTTGTGTTTAATGAGAAATTAATGTTTCTTATATTTAAGAATAATATTTTAGGAAGTGGATATTATAGGGGAATCATTCCAATTAATGTTTTTAGTGTGGTGGAATCAGACAATTTTGATTAAATTTTAAAAGAATAATTTTTTTTGTATCAATTTTATTGTGATAAAACAACTCAATGGATAAAGCAGAGAAAAAGATCTAAAAAATAAAAGTCAACTAATAAACACAATTAAAAGTACAACGTAAAAAATAATTATATTGAGTATGAATGATTAATAAGAATCAACATAAAACAATTAAAGATTAATGTTTATAAAAATTTAGAACCTTCATTGAAAAGTTTAAGAAACCAAAAGATTATTTATATACTGAAGAAGTTAGTGAAGAATCATATAAGGAGTATCAAACTAGAACAAAACATCTACATGTCTTGACAAAAAAATAACTCTAAAAAAGAAATCAGATTATGAAGAAATATTTTGATTATGTTTTTGAATGAAAAATATATGACATCAAGAAGTAGAAATAATACATTTCAGGAGTTCTTAAGTGACAAAAATTAGAATTTATGAATAATGAAATATGGTAAAAAATCCCAATATTAAGTCGTATGAAAAAAAAAATTATTAACAAGTTTTAATAAAAAAATATCGAGTATGAATTTAACACGATTATGATTAATTAAAACATAAAAAATCATTATATGTTAAAAATAATACTTCTAATGTTGTGGAGAAATCTAAGATCAGTAATTCATTGAACTCCTCACCATTTAAAAGGAATGTTTCATCTTATTTATATAACTTTTCATGTGACAAGAAATGTACTTGGAATTAATGTGTTGATAAGGGATATGATTAAACTATCACGTCAAAAAAAAATTGAAAACTCCTTTTATAGGAAATAAGGTTCACTGCAAGATTATGTTAGAGAAAAAATAACTTATCAACATCAACAGTGTTTATAAATAGAAAGATCTTATATCGATATAAAATACTAATTTGATGGTTTTTGTTGCTGATAAGGAAACTATTTTCGCATGTATTATAATTTCCGACATACATTATGACTTCTGGGAAAATGGTTTGAATAGTGTGGAAGAGATAATGATTTTCTAATGAGTAACATTTAAAATAGAAAAAAAAATTAATAGGTGAAATATACAGATATTGGAAACATTTCAATGAAAAATAAATTTGATTATATGGAGGAAGCTTATGAAAAATTTCATCAACTAGGTAATTATTTTGAAAAATGCATGAATAATCATTCAGGACATGTTTCGTATGAATAAAATGAAATTTAAGAAGTAATGAAAAATGTTTAAGGAAGATCCTTTTTGTTGAGACTTCCACGAAAGAAAGTAAAAAAAGAACAAACAATGGATACATAATAGTGGTTTTTCTTCACACATGAAAGGTTATTTATATTTATTTATCCATGATTAATATCATTATATAGGTAACTTTACCATTAGGAATTATAGTTGCTTAATGATCAGGGGAATTTTAATGGATGAGATTTTAAAAAAAAGTTATAATTTAAGGAAGTTTTATTTTTGACCGGATAAAACATTACAAAGTAAGTTTATTTTATCCTTATCATGATATAAAAAATTTGATATTCCTAAAATATAATCATTTTATAAAAATATTTAATTATGTCATAGTACTTACAAAATTCTAAAGAACAAGTGGGAATCTCTCCCAAATAAGATAATTTAACATATCTTGTATCTTATGTTATGAAGATGAAAATAAGTTACAAAACCAATGAATTTTCCACCATGCAATGGAAAACATGAATAAACATTCTAATCCTCATGTTTTGTGAAATTTTATATAATTTGAAAAAAAAATATAATGATGTATGTGTTTCTTTTCATAAATGGTATAGAACTAAAAAAAGTCATAAGAATATGGACTTTCAGTCTACCAGACCTCCTAAATTTACTCATTATGATTTATGTGGGCTAATGAGACATCAATCAAAAAAATGAGATGTATATTTTATCACTTATGTTGATGATTTAACTCCGATGACAAACATCATATTTATGAAACACATGTAATGGATTGTGGAAGTGTTAATATTTTTCAGAGAAGATGTTGGAAAATAAATTTGGGTTTATATAAATATTTTGAGAACAAATAATGGTTCCAAATTCAAAATAAATACATTTCTATCATGTTCGAGAAATCATGGTATCAAACATCAATTTAGTTCTTCCTTTACTCCATAATAATATGGAGTAACATATATAATGAATTGATATTTTCTGAAAATTGGAATAAGTATGTTGGGAGAGTAAAAACATTCATTGTTATTTTAGAGATAATAAAATAGTACAAATTTACACATTCAGATAAGATGTTTTTTAGACTAGAATCCAACATGAAATTCTTATGAAATTTGGTATAACAAAAAACCTTCATTGATGTGCTTAAATGTTTTTGTAATTATATGTTTATATAAACTAAAATATCATAATCTAGGATATTTTGATGATAATGATGTGGAAGGAACTATAATAGGGGTTTCTCCAAGAGGAAGATGTTATAAATAATTGTACATTATATTTTTTTTATGAAATCACATGATGTTAATTTTTTTTAAAATACATGATCTTTAACAAAATTAGTTGGTAATGTTAAGGAAGAAATACTGAAACATTCCAATGAAAATGAATGTGATAAAATTAATTTGCAAGATGATACTGAAGAATTGGGAGATGATAAGTGTGAATCTAGTAGAGAAACAAAATAATTTACTACTTTAAAAACCATGGTGACATAAAATATGTTATTTAAATTTAGAAGGCCACATTTAAGACTATATATAATATTATATTAGAAATTGAAGCTACACTCACATAAAAATTACAACCGAAATCAGTTTTAGAAGCAATTCTACATAGTGAATGGGTGAATTATATGAATGAATATTAGTATCAAATTTAGAAAAATGAAACATGGGAACTTATTCCATTTATGAATGGTAAATATTTTATCATAATAAATGGTTTTATAGAAACAAGTTGAATGAACATATAGAAGCTTCATGAAACAAATAAAGTATTTTTTTTCAAAGGCTAAAAATATTTAGAATGTGGGTATTTTGATGACACCTTTTCCCCCCTTAAAATTTTAAAAGCTATTAGAATGTTTCTAGTAGTGGTTGCTCACTAGATTTAAAAAGTATATCATATTGATGTAAATTCAACATTTTTTATAGAGATATTCAAGATGAATTTTACATTGAACAATTTTATGGTTTTATACTTTGTGAAGATGAATTTTTTTTCTTATTGAATAATGAATTGTCATGGATGAACCAAGATCCACTTATTCTATATTCAATGATTGAAAATATTTTGAGAATGTTGATTTTTTCTAATTGAAAATCTGATTGAAAATTATGTCTAAAATATTTTCACTTTAAGAACTATAAATTTAATTGTTTATGTCAATGATATAATCTTATCTTAGGATAGAGAATATTATTTTGAATCATTTTAATATGAAATAAAAAAGGAACCTTGATATAAAAATGATAGAAAAAGTATCATTCTTCATTTTTACAAGTTAAAAAATAGAACAATACATTATCATATTATAATAAAATTATGTTGGGGAATTTAAAAAAAATTGAATGTCGAAACCCAAAAAAGTTTTAGCACTTCTCATAGTGGGGATGATATTGAGTAATGATGAGTCCAAATAAATTGGGAATTATAATGATTTTCAGAAGCTTATAGGAAGTCTAATTTAGTTTACAAAGTTAATAAATGATATTTTTTTGGTGTGAATTTGTATGGAATTTATTAATATTATAATAAATCATCACGTATGTTTGAAGAAAATAGAAGTTTTTGATATGTCAAAGGAAAAAAAATCACATCGGTTTTTATGCAAAAGAAATTTTTAGATTATGTTTCATAGTTATACTGATGTCGATGGGGATAGGGATCGTAATGATAGAAAATCAACCATATGAAGAACATTTTTTTCAATGAATGTTTAGTAATGTGGTAGAGTAAGGAACATAGTTCAGTAACATTAAGTATAGTTGATATAGAATATATTATAGCTACTCAATCTTGTACTCAGATTTTGTGGATCAATGTTCATATAGATGATATAAAAGTAAAATTCTATAAATTTTAATTTATACTTTATATAATTAGAGCGAAATTTATAATTTTAAAAATTATTCCCAACAGTCAATATCAAGACACATTGATATAATATATCCCTATATAAAATAAAAATTTTCATCTATAGATTATTTAATGGAATGTACCTTAGTTAATTATCAAATTTTTTATATCAACCCAATAGAAATTTCAATATAATGTTTTGTTGAGTTGATGCTACATTATCATGTTTAACTAATTCTAATAACTTCACAAATATCATAAGGAAGTCCCCCACAATTCTTTGGATTATGCTGACAAAGTGGGTGAGAATGTAAAAACATTCTACACTTTGTTAATTTTTTACTTATCTTCCATTTATTAATCTAGATCTATGATGATAAAATAATGGGGGGGATAAAAATAATTAGTAAGATAAATAAAGTAAGTTTATAAAATATAAAAGTGAGGGGGATTTTATATTTACATGGACACAAAATTTTGTTCTCACTAAGTGAAAGAATTCCTTCAAAAACATTAAATTTTCTAGTAGTGTGGTTTCAAGACCATCTCTTGTGAAAATGGACGAGGTTTGGTCAAATTCAAGACACATTAGTTGTTTAAATATGTAGAGTTATAAATATTTACTGAGTGTTCAAAAATTGGTTAAAGAGTGTTTTCAAAAAATCCAAGGGGGGATTAAAGAACATTGTGATTTTTTATTTTTAACATTATTCTTAATTTTTTGAAAATTAATCTTTTAATAAAGATTTTTTATAAAAAATATAGATTAAATTTGATGATTGTTTGAACCAAACAAAATTAGGAAGATGATTTTGGTTTTTGAAAAAGTTTATTTACAAATATATAAGATCGAATTGAGAACCACCAGATGAAGAGTATCAGACTGAGCTACACTAGTTATAAAATTAGTGAGAATATAATGTTTTTTATTATACAAATAATTGATCTCAGGTCGATTATCAAGACATTGAGGATTCATCAGATTCATATTTTGTTAGAATATTATATGTTTCTAAGTGAGGAAGTTAGAATGTTGTTTAAAAGAATGAAGGAATCTATTTATGTCAGTATGTATAAATTTTATATCTTTTAATCCATTATTTATATAATTAATTTCTAATCTTGATGATTGTATAAATATTGAAAAATTATTTATACAAATGATTGATGAAATCATGTAATCATAAATATTTTTTGGTTATTGTAATCAAGACCAATATTACATCAGATCTAGATGTAATAGACACAAATGTTTTCAGAATACTGAATGAGTTATGTCTTTTGAGGTTTGAGTAATTTCAATGATGTAGAGAGGAATTTCTAATGTAATGAGAATTCAAATATAATAAGAATTCTATATTGAGGAGGATTCCATATTTATGGGGATTATATAGGCATGAATCAGAGGATAAAATTCAATCAAGATAACTTTGAGAATAAATGTTAATAGAATTGACTCTGTGGAGGAAATTCAACAGGATTGACTCTAAAGCTGAATGTCAATTCTAAATGAACTAAGGACGTTGCATAATAATGTGGTGTGGATGTTCCGTTGTAATTACTTTGGGAAGATCCATCATAATTAGATGAGTGAGTGACATCGGAATTTGATGATAATGTTCCATTAGACATTAGAAAGGTTAGGAATCTTTAGAAGGATGATTATGGACAATAATAAAGATGATTCAAGAATATTTATAGAGTATTGGACTGGTCAAACATGAAATTAAAATATGTGTAGATTGTCTAGTTTATGAATTTGACTATGTGGACAAATGTTTTTCATAGACGTCCTTTTTGTTTTCGAGGATCCACTAAATAGAAGTGTAATACATTAATACATGATAAATTTTCATGTGGGAGGAAATGTAGGAGTGTTTCAAAATTCATGTCAATGTTATCTTTCTCGACAAATACTTCATTAGTATTTTGAACATCTAAAATATTATTTATTATACTGAGGAATAATAGAAATAGAATTTGACTATACATTGAGTAATAATGATTGAAAATGGATCATATTAATATGTCAATCAGATTGAATTCATTGGACTAAGACCATAAGACCCATCCCATTAAAACTAAAAGAATCAGACCCAAGAACATTAGACTAACGATCTGGATAAAAATTTTATAGTGCAGTTTGAAAGAACAATTTATTTATTTATTTGGCTCAACTATTTTTGTAAGAATGCATTGAAAATTGATAAGAATTAGTATAATTATTTATATTGGGGGATAGAATGTTTCTAAATATAGCTGTCACATGTTTTTTTCACTTATTTATAATAGTTAATCTTCATAGACCCACAAGAGAAAACAAAGAAAATATATAGGTTCCCACACTTAGTCCAATACTTTTAAATATAATGATATTTATCATCTTTCCTAATTTATCATGCCTTAGGTTTTATTAATATGTGAATATAATATAAAAATAAAACATGTTTCATGGGTTATGTTTTTAAATGTATTAATACTTATAAAAGTGAACAAATGATTCACTCCCTCTCAGTTGTTATTATATCCTTTAGAATATCAATTTTTCAAAACCTGGGAAGATTAATTATATGAAATGATGAGCTCATATGCTCATTAATGGTAAAAAAGTGAGATGTCATTGATCTCATTAAAATAACATGATATTAAGGGATTATTATTATGAATTTAACAGGTTATAATTATACTCAGAATATCATAGATCATAATGTTGACTAATCGAATAAATATGTGTTGTTCATAAAAAATGAATCATAATAGGACCTGAGCCATGAGATTATATCATTAGAATAATTCATGGAGTTTTGGGATTAAAATAAGAATAGAAAATAATTTATATAGTACTCAAGGCCTTTTTAATATACTATTATAGTGGAATTAGTTCCCTCCCTAAACCATTATAGTAGTCAAGGTTCACTTCCAAAACTATCATATTAAATAATTACCCTTACGGAACTGTGTCTACTCCTTATTCTAATCATATATTTTTTATGTGATACCAATATTTACCCAATGAATTATAGGGTGATATAAGTTCCACCTATCACATAGGGATAATCATATATATATGTGTGTGTGTGTGTGTGTGACACAAGACTATAAATAATTTTTCATATCAAACCCTTGAAATGAAAATAGTTTCATAAAAATTTCATTTATTTATCATAATAATAATCAATCCAAATAATAAATAATGAATTGATAATTAGATCATATTTGTATTAAATAATAAGTAACATAAAATAATATCATCTTATATGGAAGATTAATTTGAAGGATCACATGGAATAATCCCTGAAAAAAATTTACATTCTATTTAGAATTAATTTATTCTTAAATAACAGTATAATTATAATGAAAATAATATTATTTAAAAATAAACCCAGAAAATTTTAAAAGAGGGATCAAATAAAATTTTATTCACGATAGTGGGTAAATTCATTCTTGAAGTATAGTATAAAAATAATTTCATTTGTATTTTTCTCAGAGAAGTCACAAATTACCTCATATGGAAAACAAGAAAACATTAAAATCATCCTACTTTGAAAAAATTATTTTAAAAAATTATATTATATTATTAAAATATTTTTTTAAACATTCTTTAAAATATGTACATATAGTTGTAATATTCCCATGCAAATACTGACATAAAAAATCATATTAATGATGATATTGTGAAATAAAAACTTTAAACATTTTTAATATTTGAATCATAAGAGCCATGATAGAAAGAAAAATAGATTGATATTTATATCTCATAATGTTCATAAAAATAATTTTAAAATTATTTCATTAGTTGTATATACACAACACAAAATAAACATATAGTGTTTAAATAATGTGTCCTAAAAATTAAAATTTAGAAGAAAATGTCTTTCAGATTTTGTAATTATTGAACTGTAAACACCATTAAAGATATATCATCAAATTAATATTTAAATACTAATAATTAAAAGTATATTAATCACAATATAATATCATGGAATGTATATAAATTAAATAAAATGGAAAGGTGGTTCATTTTTGAATTTATCTATCAGGTATAAAATGTGAGATGAAAATCCATTACATTGACTAAGTCATGTAATGTATGTATTTTTTCTTAAATAATTAAAAAATGGTTAATTAATTAATTTATTACCAACAATTTTCAAAATTATTACACATTAATATCACTTATTACCATGTTATAAAAATTAATTAATAATTTATGTTCACTTCATATGTTTTAGTGCTCTTTGATATATATTTCCAAAATGCCTTCGGTAGGTTAACCCTGGTAAAAGAGGTAATTTATCAATCATATACTGAAAAATAATAATGAGATAATTAAAAATTTTAAATATAAATTAAAATTATAAATCTGACAATAAAATACTATTATGAAAAATGAATTGTGCTACATTTACGAAGATGGTAGGTTGTTTGTATGCATGGGTAGTATTTCCATGTTTCATTGATCATTAGGAAAATAAGTTATGTATTATATTATATTTAAAAAATTATTATAATATAATATATATAAATATAATTCTTTAATTATACTTTTATATATATCATCCATGTGATGTTGTGATGAAAAACGTATCACATCGCTTGGTGGAAGGGGTATTCCACACCTACGCACAAACGACATTATCATTTTTTGAACAAGGAATGATAATATTGTAAGGGGTATTTTATAATATTATAAATATAAAAATTTAATTAATTTAATATATAATAATTAATTATGTAATTATACCCATTTATTAGATATTTTGATGGAAAAAAATTACAATGGTTCATAAGGCGATAGTTCTCCATTGCGGTTAGTGTTATACCTAAAAAATATATTATTATAAGGTTATGGAATCTAGGAAAGTGTTTTTAAAGGTATAGGGTGAAAATAAATAAGTTTTTTTGTTTTAATTTATTAGAAGAGTAGGTTTAATTTCATATTAGAGGGAGAGGGTCACCAATGGAATTTCAAAAAATATTAAATTACATTTTAATTAAAAATGAATGGAAACATATTTATTTTTAAGATAGGATTATTTTTAATATAAATCCTCTCATAAAATAATTCTTTGATAAATTTTTGATCATAATATAGTTTTATAATTTATTTAAGAAACTCATAAAACATTTTTAAACATACCTTGAGAATTAGGATTTTTATACTTTGAGGGTCAATATAGTCACTATAATTGAAAAAAAGTCCAATAAATGTAAGATGTTGGATATTATCGACCATATACTATTTAATTTTCAGAATATACGATTTTTATGAATTTTATATTTTTTAATAAAATAATTTGTATTATATAATAATAATTACTTATATTTTTTAAGTATTAATTATCTTAGAATTAATAATATAATGTCCATACAAAGAATAATAACATGGGGTGACATATTTCTTTTTTTATAACATAATTTATCTAAAAATATATTAATTTAAATATTTTAAAAATATTTTATTTAATTTTTTCATAAATTAAATTTATATTGCCTTAGAGTTGTCCAAACATTTTAGGTAATTGTTAACTAAATAAAAATTAAAAATAAATTAAAATGATGAAACAAAATATATTAAATTTTAATATAATATTTATTGTCGATTAAGTCCCTTGTATATACCCATAATAAAATGTTATTTTAATTAAAAAACACATGTGTCTTGTGTGTCTATTTTGGAAATAACATAATACAAATTTTATATCTTCTTGGGAATGGAAAAAAACAATCCATATAACTAAATAATATATAAATATGGACAAAATAGAATTATAAAAAATTAATTTAAATTTTTTGATTTATTTTATAGTCGTTATCAATTTATTTTTTTCTTTAATTACTCAGCATACCATTTACCATTATAAAATACATTACTAATGTTTCTATTCATATGGAAAAATACATAAATGGGCTAATTTACAAAATTTAAAACTTTTATTTCTAAATATTCAATATATATACATAATTTAAAATCATATAGGTAGGTGAATATAAATTTAAACAAATCAATAAAACACAATGAAAAATATTTTTTCAAAAAAATAATAATATTTTTTAATATAATATGTTATATCTATATTCAACTACTTTATTCGTAAATAAATAAATAAGTTATATTATATTAGAATCATCTAATTAAATTTTAAATCTAATTCAAAATAGAATATTAATTTATATATATATTATTTGAAAAATATAGTTTCAATAAGAATCAGTATTTTTTGCAAATCACTGAAAAAATTTGAAACATTATTAAAAAAATCATTAAACTATAAGAAAATTATGAATTATTGAATGAAATTAATTTTATGAAATATATTTTATACATATTATATAAATATATTATATTTTTTGTCATAAAAATGATGAAAACTCATTTACAAAGAAAACTAATTTTTTCAGAATAAAATAACTTTACTAAAAATTGTGTGACAATTTTCTAATAATTTTTTGACAAATAAATATTTTTTTCCCTAATATATTTACTTCCTAAAAAATTTAATCCAATTCACACCATCTTGTTTAATACAAATGTCACAAAGATCAAATTTATATAAAAATATTTCATTGTTTATTTGATCTCGATGTTGCGTATCATGTTCAAAATCAAAATATCATTTAATTATATAATCCTGTGATTTTATATTATCATCCTTCATTAAGAATTTTAATCTTAATATTTTATCATGGTCTCCAAAACAAAGGGTCAGAATTTTAAAATTTTCTTTATTGAAATCCAACAATATAAAATGGGGAATATAAAATCCACTTAAAAATAAAGAAGGTGAATTATAATGGTGATCAGGAATAAAACACACTGGGTATAAATATAGGAAATTATTGTAGAAAAGTGAAAACATTGATATGAAATAGAATAAAAACACCTAAGTACTGATAGATAGTAATACCAAACATGGTCATGGGAAATTTGATCATCATAATACCATAAATCAGGGATGGGATAGAAGGTCATTTATTTCTTAGTAAGAATGTAAAATTGATATTATTTTTATTTAAATATATGTTTCTAATAGTTTAAAAAATACTTTACTTACTATTTAAATAAAATTATAAAATATACATGACACATACATTTTCTTATATTATTAAATTTCCACCACAATTTGATTATTAGTTTTTAAATGAAGAGAATTTATGAATTATTTTTCATTACTAAAGTATTAAAATAAACATCATAAATGATGTAATATTCCAAAAAAAAATTCTACAAATCTATCCCTCAAAAAATTATGACTAAAAAATAGTTAGATAATGATAATGTGATTTCCAAAAAGAATAAACATTCATATAGTGAACATACCTTTAGTCTCCAAAATTCAATAGTAGTACCCAGTGTTTGTCATAGATAACTCAATAAATAATTGTACATAATGTTCATCATATTATTCTATAATACTTTTGAAATAAATAATTCTTATGGATTTTATCACAACATCATCGGAGATAAAATTTTAATTTATCTACAGAAATATGCATTCCCTTAATATATAATCTATAAGTAATCCTATAAATTTCCTTAAATAACCAAAATTCCCAAAATCCGCAACAAAATAATTTATTCCTCTAAAATGAAATTGAATGATTATTTCTCAAAAAAATTTATTATATTTTATTTACCATAATATTATAGGATTCCAATAATATTGAGTATTTGAAAAATAACATTAATCACTAAATACATTATTAATTTTCAATCACATGATTATCTACATAATAAAAAATATATTCAAAAAATAAACTTAACTTTTATTAATTAGATAGTTTAAATAAGGGAATTGTTATCATAATAACAAGTACATATTGTAGACCAATTTTAGGTGGTGTAACCTTGTCACCATTCACATGTATATTTTAGCCTCATGGCCTTCCGAATGTGAGAGGCTGTTTATTTGAATATATGTTGTCCAATTTCTAATACTGTATTTTTATAATCCATATAACATTCTACGAAAATTGATAAAAATTCTCCTAAATTTCCTTAATATATAATAAAATAATGAAATGTCTAAACCTAAAAAGTTTTCTTATACTAAGAATACCAAATCCGAAAAATGTATGACACATTATTATATCAAAATCAATGTTCATATAAAAACTAAATATTTAAAATAACATTAACTATTATTTTCATAAAATGCAAACAAGTTCTCCCAAAAATAATCATTAATGTTAATCATAATGATTAATTATACTAATCACAAAATATCATTTGTCTATATAAAATTCCATTACTTCAAACTGAAATGGAGTGTCTAAGACATTCAACTTATCATCAATCATAATATTAAATGCCCTTTATGGAATCCATTACTCTTTATATAACTTCACATGAAAACATCCTCATATTAAATGATGTTATAACCCAAATCTAATACCAACTATAATGTTATTTACATATTACTAGTGGGAAAATTTTGATACATATCAGAGGACTTTGAGGGTGACTACAACTACTAAGCAAGACACACACCCCCATACCTAGTGTAATCCCTTACATAAAGAAGGCCTTTGGAGGAGATCTAAGATTTTACCAACTTTAACAGATCATAGTTATCAGGGATCTCACACATACATTTTATTTAATTCGAACTATACTTGGCTGACTCCCTCACTACCAGATATGCTAATGAAAACAAAAAATTATTATCTCAAGAATTTATACAGATAAATGTGACCCAATTATAACTATTGAAAACATAAAACATCAATATGAAATATTTCGTTACATACACACCCATGGACTGTTTTGGATTAGTGTTGTATATAGTTTAAAAAAATTATCTTGGGTTCATAAACAACTTGTTCAAAAATATCAACATCATCTCCCACTATACCAACACTTTAATATTCAGTGTTATGTTATCACCATCACCCAAAAAATATATCATATATAAATACCATTATAAATATAAATAATTTATAATTACTATTCCAAAATTGGGAAAAGGAAACTTAAGAGAGGGTGATCACAGATTTCGAGTAAGGGTAAAAAAGAAGATATAAATTATTACTTTAAAAAATAAAAGAAAATAATGCCTTATGAACATGATTACAAAATATGAAAATTATACCATGATAATATAATATTATAATCCTTATTAATGGAATAAATCATTGATGTTTATAAGAGATTAATCATAATATAATACGATCCATGAAAGAAAAACATTAACAAATGTCAATGAATTTCGAAATACATATAGTCATTGAAAACCAATTCCTTTGAATATAATTATCTTTTCCAAGATTAACATAGTGAAAGGGTCACTCCCCAAGCTTTCATCAAATACAAGGATACCTTCCAAGAAATTGATAGTTGAATAAGTGTCAAAGTGAACTATGTCTACACCCTATTATAAACATGTATATATTTATACATATCAATCACTAACCTATTCATTGTATGGACATATACGTCTCACTTATCACATAATGAAAATCATATATATGTTTGTTCCCCAATAACATTAACAATTCAGCATATCTTAACACCTAAAATTAAATGGGATTTATAAAAATATCAGTATTTCAGAAAAAATATAAACCATCCAGAGAAAGAAAATATATGGAATTTGTGGATCATATATCTAATAAGGAATAAGTAATATCTAATAATGTTATCATGGATGGAAAATTATTTTTAAAGATCACTTGAAATAATTTTTTAGGAAAATAATTTTTTCATTTCAATATCATTTTGATTAAAAAATAGACAATTTTAAATGAAAATATTTTCATTAAAAAGAAACATGTTAAATTATAAATGAATATTTAAATATTAATTTATTCTTGATGAGGGGAATGGTTTCTAATTATGTATAATTTACAAAAAAAAATCCTTCTATATATTTATTGATATGTCACAATGTACATCATTTAGAAAAAGATAAAATATTTCCTTCAAATTTTTTAAAAAAAATTAAAAAAATGAGTTTAAATCTATTTAAAAATTTATTGAAGAAAAATAAGAATCCTTTTGAATTGATTTGTATAAAATGTGGACACACAGGGTAAATATTCCCCATCATAGACATAAACCTTAAGAACTATAATTAATTATGAGATAGTGGAATAAAAATATCTCTGGTTTGTAAATTTTGAATCTAAAGCCCCATGAAATAAATTATATTAGAATGTTATTTATATACCATATATTTGAAGACAAAAATAATAAAATAAAATCATATATTGTTTATAAAATATAAAAATTGGACATGATGTTTATAATTCTTGTGTCCTATAGGATTTCATGTGAGATGTAAATATCTTAACTCTATGGTTAATTTTGAACCATAAACCCCATAATATTGATATCCTGAAATTGGTAATTAAATACCAATAATATTCAGTGAAATAATAATAAATCAAAATCATTGGAAATTTATTCACTGTATAAATGGAATAATTTTTTGATAATGAATGTATCTCATAGATATAAAAAGTGAGATGATAATCTCAAAACATGGGTCTGACTCATCACATATCTTCTTCATCAACCTGAATAATAAATTATGCTAAATTATTTAATTTTTTATGAAAAATTTTCATGTATATATTTTATTGTATCTCACTTTTTATCATGTTATAAAAATTAAAAAATCATTATTGTTCATATTTGATATTGTAGTGAAATTTGGTACAAAAGTAAAAAATTACTTTGGTAGGTTGACTTTGGTAAAATAGGTTACTCTTACATAATATTCATCATTATAATAATTTAATAAAAATAATTTTTATTCATCAATTATAATTTCAAATCCAAAAATTAAATATGTTTATAGAAAATTATCCATCTTATAATCAATGAGACTACAGCTTGTATGTACACATGAGTAACGTTTCCATGTTTTAATGAATAGAATATGAAGTAGGTAAATATTATTTTCTCTTTCCATAATTATTATTACATAATATATATCATTAAACATAATTAAATATATATATATATCATCTAAATGATAGGGTGATGAAAAATGGACCCCATCACTTCATGTTGGTGGATGTCCACATATACGAACAAATGATGTCACCATTTTTTAGTGTATGTAATAGTGTCTTTGTAAATGTTATATTAAATAATTATGATGATAAATAGGTCAATAATTTAATCTATAATTAATTATTAGAAAATTATAACCATCATTGAAATATTATTTTGGAAAATGAATCACATCGGTTTTAAATCCGGTAGATTTTTGAAAAAAAAAGAATGATGATTTCATTTTCTATATGATGGAATATGAGATGTTTTGTGTTTTTAATTAGAAAAATAATATATAAATATGTTTTTTACAATTTTTTTATTTTATCAAGGTTTAATGGTAGTTAATGTAGTTGTATGAATAAATAAATCATACACACTAGATTACAAATGATACTACACTTTATAAATTACTTTTTATTATCAAATTATGACCACAAGTGTTGTTGTTTCTCTAAAAAAATAACTTTTAAAATGACTGTATGGAATATAGGAAGGTACTTTGGAAAGTACATTCTAACATAATTTTTTTGTGTGACATGAATATAATAATATGAACCACATTATAATATATGGGAGGGGAACTATTAGAATTTCTCAAAATATTAAATTAAAATATATTATGTTTTATTTAAAAATAAATCCAGACATATTTATCTATAATATAAGAATATTATGTGTCAAAATAATCACATAAAATAGTTTATTTTCAATTATAGGTCATATTTGAACCCTTATCAGATGTCATTAACCCCTCGTTATCCTTTTTTAATTTAAAATGACAAAGTTTTTTTATTTGAGGGTCTATACAGTTACTATAAATGAAAAAATGAACATAAATAGACCATTTATGATATTATAAATCATATCCTAATAAATATTATGAATATATCATTTTGATGAATTTTTATTATTTAATATTTTTTTTAAAAATAGAAATAATGTCTATTTTTATAAATATTCATTAAATTGACATTAATAATATCAATGAAACTCTATGAATTAATAATAATTGTAATTATATCACTAAAATATAATTTTGATCTACAAAATCCACAAATTAAATAATTATCTAATACAAAAATTACATTTAATATTTTCATGGATTTTTTTTTGAATTTTACACTAATTGAATAATTACCACATTAACATTTTCTGAGAATTTAATGTTATTATTTATTCACTTAAAATTAAAAATAAATTAAAAATATAAAGGAAAAAATTTTATATATCAAAAGTCTAGTTATAGTCAATTTTTTTAACCATTTGTTAAAATATTGTTGTTAATAAAATAAATAGTGTGACATGTTTGACATTTCCTAAAATAAAATACTATAAAGGTCAGAATATCATCCAAATGGACATAATGTAGAATATTACTGAATAATGGTTGGAAATAAAAAAATTACTCATCAAATAAAATTATGGTATGTTTTGGGGTCATTTTGTAATCCTTGTCATTTTATTTTTAACATTAATTTCCTTACTTACCCTTTATCATAGACCAAAAAATATTAAGGTTATTATTTATATGGAACCAAAATAAAGGACTCATATGTAATAAATTTTTAACCTCATAATTACATATATTCAATTAATTTTTCAAAATTCAAATAAAATAACTGGAGAATGAAATTTACAATTAAATTGGTATAATTCTAAGAATTTTTTTTTATAAAAAATGCAATATTCAATATCAAATGTTTTAGGAAAAATTATATTATAAAAAAATTTCAGATACCTTTGTTGAATTAGTTTAAATCAAAAATATATTAATTAATTTTAATAATATTACAAAAACAGAATTTGGATATTTTTAATTTTATTTAAAAAAATATATGTTTTCAATAATAATAAGTATTTATCACTATTAAATGGAAGAACAATAATTTCAAAAAATGGTGAAAAATTAATATTAAGATAATTTTTTATATATGAATTGAAAAATTAAATTCATTTTTTCAAATATATTTTTAAAATATTCAAAAATTAATTATAATATTCTTTCATAAGAAATGAAAACTAATTTTAGATGATAATATATTTATTAATGTAAGAAATTAAATTTCAAAAAAAATTAATATTTAATAATAGTTTTTCAAAACATATATATTGAGTTTTGTTTTTTTATTTATTTTGTAATGAATTTAATTATATTCATACCATAAAATTTAACGTCCATTTTTTTTATTAAGATTTTAATTTTGTAATATATACGATGTAATTCATATTATTTCCATTAAATATCTACATATTATAAAAATATAAGATAAATTCCCCTTTCTTAATGTGAAACAAGACCCTTATAATAGAAATTCTTTCCATGGTATTTTCTTACTTATCATCACAATGATAGATGATCATATGTTTGTTTGGAATATCAATCGTAACTTACATTACTTATAACCTAATGAGATATTTAAATAGATGATTCCAATCTATATTTAGTTAACAAGAAATTCCACTAGAAAAATAATAATAATATTTACAAGAATAATATCCCCAGAAACTTCCACATGCGAGGAATAATAAATTAGAGATGTAGTCATTATACCAGTATTTGATTCAAATCCTAATACAACATCTGATATCTAAAGTAGTTTTGTAATTCCATTAGAAAATTCATCATATATAAAACAATTTTTAGATATTGGTTGAAATAAGACATTAATATATAGAGAGTGGTTAGAAAACCATTCAACATGTCATTCTAACACCCCTTATAAAAAATAATTATCACATTAGATTTTACATTTTTTTCATAAGAGGATGATGACATCGATGATTGTCATTATAATTTTGATTTTTTAAATTGATAGACTAATCCCTAAATCCATACAATTTTATCACTGGAGTGGGGGGGATTCAGTTGATCTTTCTCTCTATTCAAATCATTATCTAACTTCTTCCGATCACGTAAAAATTTGATTTCATGATAACCATACATTATAAACACATATCATTTACCATTCCTCTTAACAACATTTCCTCTATCTTTCATTCCACAATTTGAGCTTGAGGTAAATCATATATATTCCCTTCATAGTATCTATAGTTTCTCTAAAATTACATCATTCTTTTCTTATTAAAATAATTAGATTCATGGTTTACCCCAATTTCTATTTCCAACTTGATATCACATATAATTATTTATTGACATATTATGATGTATATTATGGATAACTCAATTTAGAGGAATTCCATTAAAGAATCAATCAACGTTATATTTATATTGGATGATAATACCAGAAACAAACCTCACATGTCTTGTTTTTTTTCCCACTTAAGTACTAATGGATTCATTATCTGTATTCTTTAGAAAAAAGAAATCCATTTTAATAATTATATAAGGTATATAGGGGGAATAATTATTAGAAAATAATCTCTTGAACTCAACAAACTCTTTGGACTAAATTTATACCATATTATATGTTATCGTTATAAGATTCCATCATTGATCTATTTCTCCTCGAAAAATGATTGAAAAACAAAAATGAATTTTTCATTCTTTAAACACTATATAATGAAAACCTTAATTTAAATTGTATATATCAATTTCATGGAAACTGGTGGATTTGTGGAACTAGTAAAATAATATGGTTATCGACACATCAAGTACTCAATAGAATTTTTTTCCCTAATTTATGCATTTGGATATTTGGAATGATTCATTGACTGAAATTGTGTGTGGGAATACAAAATATAAATTTCAATCTAACTTTTATATAATTTAGAAACTTAGGAGAAAATTCCTTTCATTTTCCATAAATTTATACATTGAAATGGTTTTTTTGGGTTACATCCATTGATTATCACAAGAACTAAACATGCAAGTATCATAATCATAGTGGAAAACCAAATAATACTAATATAATCATTTATCGAATGTAATAATCATGAAAACATATTATATATATATGAAACATAGGTTTTCCTTATTCATTCATAGAAATAATATATTCAAATCCATTATGATGTTTTGAAAAATAAAGTGTGAACTTCTAATACATTTCCCCCATGACTATTAAACGTGGTGTATAGCGAGGCCCGATTTCATACACTAGGAAATGAATAATTCAAATTATAATAAACCATATTTGGAGTTATTACCTCTATTAAAATATTACCAGATCCACTTAAACTAATACTATCTATACTGGTATTTAATTTCATGGAAACCACTCACACTATCCTTCAAAAAAATTCAAGGATATTTTATTACTCAAATTCTTATCCTCATAGTTCTCTGTAATATTTTATTTTTGTAGTTTCAAAATTATAACTACACCTTACTCTTATACCAACTATATTATCCCACATATTTAGTCCAAGAGACGCTACGAAAAAACGGTTTACAATAACAATGTTTTATTAAGTATAAAATTTTTAATATAAAAATTCTACAAGAATTTTATTTCAATGATTGAAATAGGAATAAAAAAAATTAAATGAACTATATTTACATTGAATTAAATTATAAATTAATAATGGATCATTTTAAATTTATTTTTGAAAATTTAATTTTTAATCAAAATAAATATTTTTAATGATTTGCCAAAAAAATAATATTTTTTGAAAATTTAAAAAATTAATAATATATCACTTATACATGCCAATTTAAAAAAATTTATCTCTAAAATTATATTTTATAAAATTTTATAAAATTACATTCACTATATTTTGAATAAATAATTATTATTATTTTTGGCAGAGAAATATTTTTTATGCATGTAGACACTTTAGTAAAAATAATTTACCTTATTAAAAATATGTATAAATATATAAAACCATTGCAATTAATTTACAAATGTGGTTATTAATATTAATACACCTTTATTGAACTAATTTTTTTATAAGGGAAATCATTAAATAATAATATTAAAATTATAATATTGTTTCATAATACTTGTTGTTTCATATAACACAATTTATCAATGAATGTTAATATATTTAAAAGTTATACTTTTATTAAAATCATTAGGTGTATCATAAAGTAATTATATTTTCATATAATTCCAAAAACATAAATGGAATGAAAATATATACTTTCTTAAATGGAATTTAAAAATTAAATATTTTGGTACAATTATTGAAAATATTAACAAGTGTTAGTATTATTAAAGTATAGTTATTGTTTATTTATGAAATAATTAATTCCCTTTCCTGAACGTATCAATTAAAGCTCATGATAAAATATAAATCAATGTCATGATATAATAAAAATAAATAAAAATAAAAATAATGAAATTTATATAAGGTGGGGATAATATAAAACCCATAATATTTTAGTTTTCATTAAATGAATACAACATTCGATGTCATGCCCCACACACAACCTAATTATTAAACGAAACATGAAATAATTTTATTCAAATATGATTTTTATAGAATAGGTTTTTGGTTGTAATGTTTGAATTTTAGTAACCAAATAAAAAACATTCATCAGTATGATTTTATTAATCAAAATAAGTAATTAGATAAAATTTCTTTTACATTCAAACAATTTCTGTCACTAGGAAATTTATATTAAAAAAATCAATTTATGTTATAAGAATAAATTATTCAAAAAATTGTGTTTAGGATATTTTTAAGAATAATTACAAATAATTTAGTCTATTTATAACTGACTGAAAATTGATATTTTTATTTTTAAAACACATTAGAGGAAAAAGTGAGAAACCGACACACTTTTGAGGAAAAGTGGTAAACCATACTTGACATTACAACAAACTTCAAACACACAAAGACTAACCAAACAACTCAATCAACATACAAAATCAACCACACCATCATTAAAATTGATAATATTCATCACGAGCCGGAACCACCCAAGAGAAGGCCAAATCAAAATCCATTCCACTGATTCCACATTCAGATCCATTCCACTAATTCCACATTTAACCAGAAGATCCACCAATCTCAAGCCTTCAACACTGTAGAAAAAAACACCAAAACCAGACTCACGATTCACAGCTCCTCAAATGTGTATCCTACAACCCGAATTCCAACCTGCCAGATTCAACACAGACAAGCAATCCAAACTCATACCGGACAGACCCCCACGCTCAATGAGACTCTCACAACCAGTGCATCCATTGAGGCAAGTCACGAGAAAACCACTAAAATCAAACCTTCGAAAGAGCTGTAGCAACATCGAAATCCAAAACTAGAAACGACCCTCCCCCCTCCGAGCGGCTTCGGTGTCGATGCCAAGCCACACTGGATGACATAGACGGAAGCACGCCGGAGAAGACGCTGAACCGTGCCGACGTCAGGCCGAGCCGTCGCCGAGCCACGCTGACGCCAGGCCGAGCTCACGCCGGAGACAACACCGAGATACGAGATGGAGCTGATATCCAGAGCCGATGCCAAGTGATGCTGACCAAAGCCGATCCAGGGGAGACGACGCTGATCCACACTGCGCCGTACCAGAAGACGGAAGGAGGCGGCTCCGAAGACAACCCTAGCCCCACGTAGAAGTGGTACCCGCCACTTAGAGGACCTTCTGATTCCTATTTATAAAAATATAATTCAATGAAATGAACTGAATTTTTGGACTTATCATGTCAAATTTATATTTGTGTGATTATTTTATATTTTTATCAAATATATGATATTCTATAAATAGTGGTAAAATATAATTTTAAAAAAATATTCACTTTAATGTAAATATGACTATATAATAATAAAATAAATTATTACAATAACAAATTTAATGAAAATCAATATTTAATAAGTAATAATATATCTATAACAATAAAAAGTTGAATGTAGAAATTTATGCTAAACATTTTTAATATATATGAAATAGTTTTATTCAAATAAAATATTTTTATTGCTATAATATTTAAATAATTAATTTACAAGGATACATTATTTATTATTTATATTATAAACAATATGTTTATTTTATTTTAACATTATCTGATTAAATATATTGTAATAAAAATTATACATCACTTTTCTATAAAATAATTTTTTAGCACAAAACTATGATTTTCTACAAATTTGTTTTATGACATTTCAAGTAATTAAATTAAATGAATTTTATATTATTTATTAAATTATATCCATGAAAAATGGATTCCTTATTTTTAATCATCATAATTATTATTATGTAATAACATCAACTTAATTTTTATCATTATGAACTGTACCCATAGAAAACATTTGTTACTTTGGAAAATGATAAAATTTGTTTACTATGGGTTAAAATAAGAGATATGTGTCAAGATGAAACATAATTTTATAAATATATTATTGGATGAAGATATTCTGACCATATATAATCATACCTTTTAATTACTATCAAATTTTGTCCAATATTTAGTGGAAAAGACATTATATTATCTTTTATAAAATTCAATGTGTGTCCCTACAATCAATAAAAACTTGGAACCTTTTCTCCACAATTATTAAACAAATTACCACACTTTATTAAAAAATATATATATAAAAGAACCGTCATATATTAAATCTCTCTATTTTCCATTTTTTCCTTCTATGACTATCCTATGAATGGTTAAGTTGTAATCCAAATTAGGTATCCATAAAAGGATGCAATCCTTTTTACTGAACATTTTTTCTTCTTCCTAGTAGTTATATAATGATATTTACATTAATCTATCATAAAAATTCATGTATCATCAATATAATGAGTTATTATTATTATTATTGAAAACCCATTTAGACCTCTGATTAGCCACTAAATGAGGCTAATATTCATTGTTAATATACATAATTTTCATGTTCTTTTTTATTCATAAACACCATTTTAGTGCATTTTACACTTTGAACATCATTTCACATTATGTTTTTAATACCTTCTTAAAATGCACTATTATGTGGTACATTTTTTAACATCATTTAAAGTACCCAATGATTCATCTGATTGTAAGGAATTGAATTTTACATATTTTAATTTGATATTTTTGGAAATTGATCTACACTTAAATATGAACATGTTTGATTCAGGGATCAGTGGAGAATTCATGGAGGATGATGGAGATATTTGGCAATGAAAGGAAGCAATTCTGGAGAAGGCAGATTGGACACCTTCCCACTGATGAGACTGTGGGGCCCAACATACAGGCCCAATGAATCCCAAATTTCATGGAATGCTAGAAGACATGTATAGGAACAAATCACTCTTCAGGAGTTAATGCTAATTCGGCCTCCATGTTGGTCATTTAGTCGGCCCAAGTTAGAGACAAAATTCTGGGCCAGATTCTGAGGCCCAGAAAAACAGTCCACCACTTTGATCATATCTCGGAATCCACAACTCCAAATGGGACCAAATTTTACAGACGGTTAGAAGACATCCGGAGCTCCAGTTTCTTCTTCTATGGCCCACCCTTATTCGGCCGTCTAGAAGGTCTTCCAGACGCGTCTGTTCGGTGAAGTAAAGTTGGATGCCACCTCGGGTCAAACGTGGAAAAGTCCAAATTCCACAAGCTTTCCACCACCTATAGCCTAGAAAAATTAATTAAGATGCTTTGTACTGTTGTTGGTTCGACCCAAGGCTCCCAAAATGCCTATTTAAGGCAGTGGTGGTGAAGGAGTTGAGGATCGTGGATGCTTTGTTTAATTGTAATGTTATGCTGCATTTTTGTTGCCTCAATTTTGTCTTTCACATGTAAGTTGTTCAATTCACATAGTTTCTTTATAAAAGTTCTTCTTCTACTCTTATTCTGTTGTTCTTAATATCACTTTGATACCGTTGGATCAAGGTGTGAATTTATTCACACCAACCCTTGTGAAATTATTCACACAACGGTGAAGTGATCATTTTATTTTTGTTGTTTTCTTTACTTCTCCATTTCCTCCCTTATGAGTCTACTTTCCGCTTCCATTGAAACCATGAGATCAATGGAGGGCTAACCCACTTATGGGTTGATCCAAGGGAGTAGCAAGGGGCTGGATTGGATGTTATTTATCACCTAATTAATGTATAATCACTTCTTTAATTGAGATTTTTTATTTGATGATTTTTAAACTTCATCGTCCTTGTTGAATTTAAGGCCACACACTTCAAGTACTAATATGATCCTTTACCTTGAAGTGCTCAAAACTTTGATCCTTCAAGTGTATAGGTGATTAGTATTAGAGGGTGTAGGCATTAAACCAGTAAGTGATGATGTTTTTTTATCTCCTTAAATGAACTCATCTCAAATTTAAGAAATTGAAATCATTAAAAAGAAAATACGTCCAATCCACCCCGAGTGATAACCTAGGATCAACTCATTCTTTTAAATTGAATCCACTTAAATCATTTAGATATCTTTAAAACCCATCCAAAATCAATCCAAGTTGGCCACTTCATAGCCAAAAATCCATCCCTTAGGTTGTGTATCTTAGGTATCTTCTTAGGTCTCTGTGGAATCGACAACCCAAGCTACACTACAAGGACCGTTCTACCCTTCTTCTCTTGGGTAAATTTGGGCGTGAACCAAATTTTGGCGCCGTTTCCGGGGACCTAAGTAAGTTATCTTAGACACTATCATCCTTTTTGTTTCATTCCACTTCTCTTTTCTCACTCCTCACTCCTATGGAAGTCAATTTTGAACAAGTCCAAACATGGGAAACCCCTCCCTACTTTGATCACTCAACCCCATGTACAATGTACAATGAACATCCTAATTCCTACTTGTGGGATCATCAACAACCTACTGAACCACAATGTTTTTATTCATATGATCCACAATACATTCCAACATATTATGAGTTCCAATCCCAACAAGGCCAATCTGAACACCCTCCTATGGAATTCCAACAACATAGTTATCCTCCTGGAATAGACCATCTGTCTCAACCCCTTGACCATCATGATCCACAACAATTACTTGAAAAACTTTGTCAACAAATGGAGATAATGAATTTTGAGGTTTCATCATTGAGGTTAGAACTACAAAGCATTAAAACTTGTGAGGAACCCATCCCTACACAAACTGTCCCTTCCATAACCTTATGTGAAGTGTCTAGTTTCACACAAACCCCACATGAATTTATTGAAGAACCAACCTTTGGATTTGGGATAGATGAAGAGGATCAAGGAAATTTTGAAGGGACTTTAAATCAGGAGGAAATTAACTTTTTGGATTCAAAAGAGGAGAATTTGACATCATGGATTGAGTCTCATGAATATAACTCTGCTGATGATTTTTCAAAAACACCAATCATTGAACCATTAAGAGAAATCACAATCTTTGAGTCCATACCCATTTCTAACACTGATATTTCCAATTTTGTGGTTGAATCTTCTATTCCAAAGGAACCAATTCTATTGATAAATTTTGAAAATAAAATTGAGATCGATCCAAATTCCCAACCTAGGTCTAAAAATGTTAGTCTTCCTGAACTCGAACATGTGTCCTTTCCATCCTTCCTCAAGTTTTCATTCATTGAGGATATCCAAAACCATCATGTTTTCATTGTTTCTTCTCTTGATATAAATAAAATTGGAATGACCCTTGATGTATTAGGCAAGACTAGAGAAGCAACTAGATCCACCATTTATGATATTCCTTGGATTTACCTTCTCATTTTAGAACAGATGTTTGTGCATGAAACAAATTCTAAACATAGAATCAATCTCAACCTAGTAGAAGTGGTGAAACATGTGGTCCTTAAAATGTTGAAAGTTGGTATTGGATAAGTTGGGGGGTTCAAGTCGAGCTAACGACGTTAAACAAAGCGCTGCATGGGAGACAACCCATGGTTTTTAAGTTTCCGATCATTTTGTTGTTTTAATAAAATTTATATTTTAATTAATCATTTTTATATTAAAAAAATATAGACTGTTGACCTGTTCTTCTATTATGAGTATGGATGGGTATGAAAGGGGAGCACCATATTCATCCGTGT
Source organism: Viscum album (assembly GCA_963277665.1). NCBI lineage: Eukaryota > Viridiplantae > Streptophyta > Magnoliopsida > Santalales > Viscaceae > Viscum > Viscum album. The sequence goes on from OY728161.1 coordinate 634,466,690, forward strand.
CACGTGGTGTGATCCTTGAGTAATACCTTACCCAGAAATTTAAAAAGAAGACAATGTATCATCAGTTTATTTTATTTTATATATACACTTATATTTTACTTATATATATATATATATACTCTTTTGTTTTGTTTGTTTGTTTTCTTTTTTCCACTAGGGAACTCTTCAAGCGACATGGATATCAAAGGACTAAATTCGAGCGGCAAGAACTTCAAACTTCAACCACCAGGTGACTTCATTCCATAATCCTCATTTTCAATTTCCTTTTTAAATTTTTATTCCCTGCCTCTACTCCTTCTAATTTTTCATTTCTTCAAACACTGGGGACCGTTTTGTTTTAAGTTGGGGGGGAGATAAAATAAAAGTAAATGCTTTTGTGTCAAAAACTGAATGATTTGAAAAAAAAAGTAAATGGAAGGAAAAATTCCTTTAACTTTGAACATGGTAATATACATTACACACTTTGAAACTGAATATCAAATAATTTAGCATGCCCTGATTCTGATTTTAATCCTTGTATAATTTCATGAGCATAGATTTTGGAAAGTGTGGCTGTCCAATGTGATATTTCATCGTTTATATTTTCATCCAAATAAAAAAATGCCACAATGCACATCCTCTAGACTGTGGGGTACTAATTTGAATTTTTGGGGTCCCATAATAAATAGCATAGGATGGTTTTATTTTTATGAATAATATGAGTATTCAAAAAAAAACTAAAAAAAAAATTATTAAAAAATTATTAAAAAATAAAAAAATAAAATAAAAATTTGCGTGTAGAGCAATGGATTGATAAAATGCGAGGCTTTCGGCACTTGGGGATCGTGACTCCAGAGTTGTCTAGCCCTGAGTTTTTCAATCTATCTCTATTTATGGTAATATTACTTTGTTTTTGATTAAGTTAACTCGAGACGATGCCCGAGTATGTGTGTTTCACTTGGTTCCCTAAGGCCTTTGAGTCTGGGAGTCATCGGCAAAGTCTTGCTACATGGGTTAATTTGATTAATTGCAATCTCAATTACTATAGCAATATTGCAAAAAAAATCAAAAAAAAGAGGGATGAAGAATACTCATATTAGGATTAAATGTGATTCCACCTAGCGCTTCCATGATTTTCCCCTTGAATGAAAATGAACCCCCATATCTATTGTGATTCACAACACATCATTACACCTAATTGAGTTGGATGAAGAATGATGATGGATTTGATCAAAGGAATGGGCTTGGGATTGGGATCTGCTTATGAAACTATCTCGTATTAAAATATTTTGATGGGTTTCATGATTTTTTGGTATAAGGTTTTTTGGTGATCATTGTGTATTAAAATGTTTTTGGAAAAGGGAATTCGAATTTCATTTTTGATGAGATATATTTTGCTCGGGACTAGCAAAACTCAAGTTGGGGGGTGTGATTAGACACTAAATGAGGATAATATTCATTTTTAATATACATAATTTTCATGTTCTTTTTTATTCATAAACATCATTTTAGTTCATTTTACACTTTGAACATCATTTCACATTATGTTTGTAATACCTTCTTAAAATGCACTATTATGTGGTACATTTTTGAACATCATTTAAAGTACCCAATGATTCATCTGATTGTAAGGAATTGAATTTTACATATTTTAATTTGATATTTTTGGAAATTTATCTACACTTAAATATGAACATGTTTGATTCAGGGATCAGTGGAGAATTCATGGAGGATGATGGAGATATTTGGCAATGAAAGGAAGCAATTCTGGAGAAGGCAGATTGGACACCTTTCCACTGATGAGACTGTGGGGCCCAACATACAGGCCCAATGAATCCCCAATTTCATGGAAGGATAGAATACATGTATAGGAACAAATCACTATTCAGGAGTTAATGCTAATTCGGCCTCCATGTTGGTCATTTAGTCGGCCCAAGTTAGAGATAAAATTCTGGGACAGATTCTGAGGCCCAGAAAAACAGTCCACCACTTTGATCATATCTAGGAATCCACAATTCCAAATGGGCCCATATTTTACAGACAGTTAGAAGACATCCGGAGATCCATTTTCTTCTTCTATGGCCCACCCTGATTCGGCCGTCTAGAAGGTCTTCCAGACGCGTCTGTTCGGTGAAGTAAAGCTGGCTGCCACCTCGGGTCAAACGTGGAAAAGTCCAAATTCCACAAGCTTTCCACCACCTATAGCCTAGCAAAATTAATTAAGATGCTTTGTACTGTTGTTGGTTCGACCCAAGGCTCCCAAAATGCCTATTTAAGGCAGTGGTGGTGAAGGAGTTGAGGATCGTGGATGCTTTGTTTAATTGTAATGTTATGCTGCATTTTTGTTGCCTCAATTTTGTCTTTCACATGTAAGTTGTTCAATTCACTTAGTTTCTTTATAAAAGTTCTTCTTCTACTCTTATTCTGTTGTTCTTAATATCACTTTGATACCGTTGGATCAAGGTGTGAATTTATTCACACCAACCCTTGTGAAATTATTCACACAACGGTGGAGTGATCATTTTATTTTTGTTGTTTTCTTTACTTCTCCATTTCCTCCCTTATGAGTCTACTTTCCGCTTCCATTGAAACCATGAGATCAATGGAGGGCTAACCCACTTATGGGTTGATCCAAGGGAGTAGCAAGGGGCTGGATTGGATGTTATTTATCACCTAATTAATGTATAATCACTTCTTTAATTGGGATTTTTTATTTGATGATTTTTAAACTCCATCGTCCTTGTTGAATTTAAGGCCACACACATCAAGTACTAATATGATCCTTTACCTTGAAGTGATCAAAACTTTGATCCTTCAAGTGTATAGGTGATTAGTATTAGAGGGTGTAGGCATTAAACCAGTAAGTGATGATGTTGTTTTATCTCCTTAAATGAACTCATCTCAAATTTAAGAAATTGAAATCATTAAAAAGAAAATACATCCAATCCACCCCGAGTGATAACCTAGGATCAACTCATTCTTTTAAATTGAATCCACTTAAATCTTTTAGATATCTTTAAAAACCATCCAAAATCAATCCAAGTTGGCCACTTCATAGCCAAAAATCCATCCCTTAGGTTGTGTATCTTAGGTATCTTCTTAGGTCTCTGTGGAATCGACAACTCAAGCTACACTACAAGGACCGTTCTACCCTTCTTCTCTTGGGTAAATTTGGGCGTGAACCAAATTTTGGCGCCATTTCCGGGGACCTAAGTAAGTTATCTTAGACACTATCATCCTTTTTGTTTCATTTCACTTCTCTTTTCTCACTCCTCACTCCTATGGAAGTCAATTTTGAACAAGTCCAAACATGGGAAACCCCTCCCTACTTTGATCACTCAACCCCATGTACAATGTACAATGAACATCCTAATTCCTACTTGTGGGATCATCAACAACCTACTGAACCACAATGTTTTTATTCATATGATCCACAATACATTTCAACATATTATGAGTTCCAATCCCAACAAGGCCAATCTGAACACCCTCCTATGGAATTCCAACAACATAGTTATCCTCCTGGAATAGACCATCTGTCTCAACCCCTTGACCATCATGATCCACAACAATTACTTGAAAAACTTTGTCAACAAATGGAGATAATGAATTTTGAGGTTTCATCATTGAGGTTAGAACTACAAATCATTAAAACTTGTGAGGAACCCATCCCTACACAAACTGTCCCTTCCATAACCTTATGTGAAGTGTCTAGTTTCACACAAACCCCACATGAATTTATTGAAGAACCAACCTTTGGATTTGGGATAGATGAAGAGGATCAAGGAAATTTTGAAGGGACTTTAAATCAGGAGGAAATTAACTTTTTGGATTCAAAAGAGGAGAATTTGACATCATGGATTGAGTCTCATGAATATAACTCTGTTGATGATTTTTCAAAAACACCAATCATTGAACCATTAAGAGAAATCACAATCTTTGAGTCCATACCCATTTCTAACACTGATATTTCCAATTTTGTGGTTGAATCTTCTATTCCAAAGGAACCAATTCTATTGATAAATTTTGAAAATAAAATTGAGATCGATCCAAATTCCCAACCTATGTCTAAAAATGTTAGTCTGCCTGAACTCGAACATGTGTCCTTTCCATCCTTCCTCAAGTTTTCATTCATTGAGGATATCCAAAACCATCATGTTTTCATTGTTTCTTCTCTTGATATAAATAAAATTGGAATGACCCTTGATGTATTAGGCAAGACTAGAGAAGCAACTAGATCCACCATTTATGATATTCCTTGGATTTACCTGCTCATTTTAGAACAGAGGTTTGTGCATGAAACAAATTCTAAACATAGAATCAATCTCAACCTAGTAGAAGTGGTGAAACATGTGGTCCTTAAAATGTTGAAAGTTGGTATTGGATAAGTTGGGGGGTTCAAGTCGAGCTAACGACGTTAAACAAAGCGCTGCATGGGAGGCAACCCATGGTTTTTAAGTTTCCGATCATTTTGTTGTTTTAATAAAATTTATATTTTAATTAATCATTTTTATATTAAAAAAATATAGACTGTTGACCTGTTCTTCTATTATGAGTATGGATGGGTATGAAAGGGGAGCACCATATTCATCCGTGTCACGTGGTGTGATCCTTGAGTAATACCTTACCCAGAAATTTAAAAAGAAGACAATGTATCATCAATTTATTTTATTTTATATATACACTTATATTTTACTTATATATATATATATATACTCTTTTGTTTTGTTTGTTTGTTTTCTTTTTTCCACTAGGGAACTCTTCAAGCGACATGGATATCAAAGGACTAAATTCGAGCGGCAAGAACTTCAAACTTCAACCACCAGGTGACTTCATTCCATAATCCTCATTTTCAATTTCCTTTTTAAATTTTTATTCCCTGCCTCTACTCCTTCTAATTTTTCATTTCTTCAAACACTGGGGACAGTTTTGTTTTAAGTTGGGGGGGAGATAAAATAAAAAAAATGCTTTTGTGTCAAAAACTGAATGATTTGAAAAAAAAAGTAAATGGAAGGAAAAATTCCTTTAACTTTGAACATGGTAATATACATTACACACTTTGAAACTGAATATCAAATAATTTAGCATGCCCTGATTCTGATTTTAATCCTTGTATAATTTCATGAGCATAGATTTTGGAAAGTGTGGCTGTCCAATGTGATATTTCATCGTTTATATTTTCATCCAAATAAAAAAATGCCACAATGCACATCCTCTAGACTGTGGGGTACTAATTTGAATTTTTGGGGTCCCATAATAAATAGCATAGGATGGTTTTATTTTTATGAATAATATGAGTATTCAAAAAAAAAACTAAAAAAAAATTATTAAAAAATTATTAAAAAATAAAAAAATAAAATAAAAATTTGCGTGTAGAGCAATGGATTGATAAAATGCGAGGCTTTCGGCACTTGGGGATCGTGACTCCAGAGTTGTCTAGCCCTGAGTTTTTCAATCTATCTCTATTTATGGTAATATGACTTTGTTTTTTATTAAGTTAACTCGAGACGATGCCCGAGTATGTGTGTTTCACTTGGTGCCCTAAGGCCTTTGAGTCTGGGAGTCATCGGCAAAGTCTTGCTACATGGGTTAATTTGATTAATTGCAATCTCAATTACTATAGCAATATTGCAAAAAAAAAATCAAAAAAAAGAGGGATGAAGAATACTCATATTAGGATTAAATGTGATTCCACCTAGCGCTTCCATGATTTTCCCCTTGAATGAAAATGAACCCCCATATCTATTGTGATTCACAACACATCATTACACCTAATTGAGTTGGATGAAGAATGATGATGGATTTGATCAAAGGAATGGGCTTGGGATTGGGATCTGCTTATGAAACTATCTCGTATTAAAATATTTTGATGGGTTTAATGATTGTTTGGTATAAGGTTTTTTGGTGGTCATTGTGTATTAAAATGTTTTTGGAAAAGGGAATTCGAATTTCATTTTTGATGAGATATATTTTGCTCGGGACTAGAAAAACTCAAGTTGGGGGGTGTGATTAGACACTAAATGAGGCTAATATTCATTGTTAATATACATAATTTTCATGTTCTTTTTTATTCATAAACACCATTTTAGTTCATTTTACACTTTGAACATCATTTCACATTATGTTTGTAATACCTTCTTAAAATGCACTATTATGTGGTACATTTTTGAACATCATTTAAAGTACCCAATGATTCATCTGATTGTAAGGAATTGAATTTTACATATTTTAATTTGATATTTTTGGAAATTTATCTACACTTAAATATGAACATGTTTGATTCAGGGATCAGTGGAGAATTAATGGAGGATGATGGAGATATTTGGCAATGAAAGGAAGCAATTCTGGAGAAGGCAGATTGGACACCTTCCCACTGATGAGACTGTGGGGCCCAACATACAGGCCCAATGAATCCCAAATTTCATGTAATGCTATAAGACATGTATAGGAACAAATCACCCTTCAGGAGTTAATGCTAATTGGGCCTCCATGTTGGTCATTTTGTCGGCCCAAGTTAGAGATAAAATTCTGGGCCAGATTCTGAGGCCCAGAAAAACAGTCCACCACTTTGATCATATCTTGGAATCCACAACTCCAAATGGGCCCACGTTTTACAGACGGTTAGAAGACATCCGGAGCTCCATGTTCTTCGTCTATGGCCCACCCTGATTCGGCCGTCTAGAAGGTCTTCCAGACGCGTCTGTTCGGTGAAGTAAAGATGGATGCCACCTCGGGTCAAACGTGGAAAAGTCCAAATTCCACAAGCTTTCCACCACCTATAGCCTAGAAAAATTAATTAAGATGCTTTGTACTGTTGTTGGTTCGACCCAAGGATCCCAAAATTCCTATTTAAGGCAGTGGTGGTGAAGGAGTTGAGGATCGTGGATGCTTTGTTTAATTGTAATGTTATGCTGCATTTTTGTTGCCTCAATTTTGTCTTTCACATGTAAGTTGTTCAATTCACTTAGTTTCTTTATAAAAGTTCTTATTATACTCTTATTCTGTTGTTCTTAATATCACTTTGATACCGTTGGATCAAGGTGTGAATTTATTCACACCAACCCTTTTGAAATTATTCACACAACGGTGGAGTGATCATTTTATTTTTGTTGTTTTCTTTACTTCTCCATTTCCTCCCTTATGAGTCTACTTTCCGCTTCCATTGAAACCATGGGATCAATGGAGGGATAACCCACTTATGGGTTGATCCAAGGGAGTAGCAAGGGGCTGGATTGGATGTTATTTATCACCTAATTAATGTATAATCACTTCTTTAACTGGGATTTTGTATTTGATGATTTTTAAACTCCATCGTCTTTGTTGAATTTAAGGCCACACACTTCAAGTACTAATACGATCCTTTACCTTGAAGTGCTCAAAACTTTGATCCTTCAAGTGTATAGGTGATTAGTATTAGAGGGTGTAGGCATTAAACCAGTAAGTGATGATGTTGTTTTATCTCCTTAAATGAACTCATCTCAAATTTAAGAAATTGAAATCATTAAAAAGAAAATACGTCCAATCCACCCCGAGTGATAACCCAGGATCAACTCATTCTTTTAAATTTAATCCACTTAAATCTTTTATATATCTTTAAAACCCATCCAAAATCAATACAAGTTGGCCACTTCATAGCAAAAAATCCATCCCTTAGGTTGTGTATCTTAGGTATCTTCTTAGGTCTCTGTGGAATCGACAACCCAAGCTACACTACAAGGACCGTTCTACCCTTCTTCTCTTGGGTAAATTTGGGCGTGAACCAACCTCCTTCCCATCCTATAGAAAAATAAAACATTATTTTTGAATACATACTACCATCCTTCTCTACATATCAGTGTAATTATATTTTCACAAGAACATTAGATAAATGGTTGCAATGAAGTAACTAAAGAATATATATTATATATATGGCATAATTATTATTTTGGAAATATAACATATCACTTACCTTATTACTTTTCAAACTATTAATAAATATTAATTTTTCTTATAAATAAATGTGGACTACCTACTCTATAAATTTATGTAATTTAGTTTTAGTTTATATCATTCATGGATGATGGTATACATATATATATATACAAATGTTATTTATATCATAAATAAAATTATTGTGTTGATGGTACTATCACTGTAACATCCCATAATTTTATGAATGGAAATTCTATTCTAATAATTTTAGAATATTTTATGAAAAACTAAAAATAAAATAGATAACTTAATAAAATCATTAAAATTGAATAATAAATGAAATATGAGGTATTTCTAGAAATTATGGAACCTATTCTGATTTAATAGTTACTTGACCATTGGAAGTGTAATATGACCATTTGGAATCATAATTTGACCAATATAATATTAAACTCATCAATAAAAATATAAATAAAATTTAGGTATATAATATCTAAAAATATGATATATTTTTATCATTATAGATGTAAATAAATGTATTAAAAATGATAAATTAAGTGTTTGTTTTTTGAAAAACATAAATTGTTATTTAAAATTATATAATTACTGTAATTATTTAAAATTAAATTTTTCTTCTTAAAAATATACTAATAAGTTAATATTTTGTTATATTGAGATTATAAGAAAATAATATGAGTCATTTATTAATTTTTCAATGTTCTTAAAAAACTGTTATATTATTAAAATAATAATTTTTTTGAAAAAAAATGATGATATTAATTTAAAATAAAATTTTGTATATTTTAAAAATAATTTTCACAAAATGGACCACATTTTTGAAATATACATATAAAATATTTTTTGAAGTGATTTTTTTTGGGATTTTTCTAAAATATTTGATTTTTTTGTGAATATTAAAACACAATAATTTACAGTTTTTAACATTATATGCCAAAGATATTAATTTTTGAGTCATGTATAATGTAAGAACCCATTATCCCTAACATACATGCACTATATACTTAACATTGTCACAATAATCAACACTATTGGTATTCTTGATTGAAAATAATAATCTAATGAATAAAATAGTCAACAACACCCCTCTCCTCCCACTTCAAATACCACCCATCACCACATATTCTCCTCACACTATATATGATTTGGATATTGCTAATATTCTGTCCAATTATTATACCATGCCTCTTCCCCATGATCAGGACTTTTTTGTCAAACCGAATTAGCATTTCCAAGTTCCTTAAGAAGGTTCTCAAGGATAAGTTATTCGAGAGGTAAAATCCTCCACCTTTCCGTTTTACGTTATTTATTTATTATTCCTCACCATTTCTCTTATTATCCAATGTGATATGATAACTATAGTATGGTATATATACTATAATTTTATATTGTTAATGGGAAATCCATTATCAAATGTTTTTTCTTCTCTTTTTTTTATCTTAAAAATAAAAAGATCGTATGTGATGTGTCAATTAACCACCTTCATGGATGATGATTTTTTTCTTTTATTGCCTTCATTTATGGTAATAATACTATTAAAAAGGTTAAAAAATATATTGAAATGTATGTTAAAACTATTATTATGTTCTAAAAATAATATATATTCATAATATATAAAGATAAAACAAATGTAGTTTGTGATAATCGATAATTCACCAAAATAAAATAACACTGATCATTATCATTTTATCTAATGGAGCATTCTCATATCTAAAAGAAAAATGATATGTCAGACCCTTTAAAATTATAGAGCTGAATCAATATAATTTAGTTCCACTTCTCAATTTTTCATTCCGTTTAAAAACAACACCCATAATTAAACTCAAGTGAACCAATCCTCAAATCTTGAAACAAACGATCCCGTAATGAAAAAATAAAATATTATAACTCATAAAAATCGACATAAATGAACATAATAAAATAAAAAATAAATAAAATACATGTAAATAAAGATTTGAAATAATTAATAAAATGATATAATTATATTTTCTATGACATTAAGTGAAATTGTAGAACTATTTTTGGACATAAGTAAAGGGATTCTCTCTGTACACCAATTTTCCTTTTAGGTTACAATTTCTCTCACATTACCCTAATCTAATTCATAATTATTCATATGTATTTCTCTTAAATTATAAGAGAATGTTCCAAAAAATAACCTAGCTAAATTCATATTTCATTGAAGGTTAAATTTATTTTTTATAAGGTTACATTTTCAATCTCTCATTTAATGTTAGCCCGATTAAAGGGAAAAACCCAATTTCATTTCCATTTAAAAGTACAATCCCAAATATTTTTTAAGACATCAAAATATTTCAAAAATATATTTATTTATCATAAGAAACTATATTAGTTGATATATGGTTTTATAAAAAACTATCTATTTTTCCTCTTCAAGTCACAGTAATATTTTCCCTAGAACCGTACTAATGTTCCTCCTTTCTAAATTTTCTTAAAAGAGTATTTTTATATGATTTTAATTCCATTTAAAATCATTTTTCATGATTTTTCATTATATTAACTTATTTATTTTCAGGTATTATTTATATCTATACAGTCATGGGAATCATTATGATATTCCCTTTGGTTATTCCTTATTACCATATTATGATGCCTAATTATTTCCATAGGTAACCCTTATGTTTATTATATATGTTTGATTCTCTATGTGGAACACATATTCATAAACATGTACTTTTGGGTGTTCCCAGATAGTGGTCTAAGGAATTTTTTAACTTTTTAGAATCATGAGATCTCTTGTTGGGACATTGAGTAAACATGATTCATTTATGAGACATTGTATTCCATGTGATATTGTATTGGAAATTATCCTTGACTCATTTTTATGACATGTTGTATGATTCTTTCACTTTTATATGATCCCATCAATACATGATCTCATTTTCTATAAGTTTTGAATCCATATCTTATATTCAATTTTATTTGATCATGTTATACCATCTAACCCATACGATATTATTCCCTTTTTCTTTATTTTTACCTCATCTGAGTGTTAATGTATTCCCCATTTTATCCTATTAATCTGTAAGATCTCAATGTTTTTTAGGATCTCATTATAGAAATTAAATAAAATATTTGTTTATGTTGGTTCCCTAATTTATAGTTATGTACCAAGTCTTCCAAAGACACTATATTTTATGATCCTAGGTTTTTATTTGATGGTTAATTATGCTTCAAATCATATAATAATAATTGTAAATATATAGTGATACTACAGTTCATATCAGAAAATTTTGTAGACTTCTTTGTATAATATAATCTAAAGACTTTAGTAAGAACCCAACATGTAATTCTGTCACCATTGATATCGTAGATTGAAACTTATGGAATCCCATGTTATGATCAAATTTCATTTCAAAAGTTTATCCATCTATGATAAATGTTTATTTTTTATATTTTTACTAACATTGTATTGAATCACCCCTAATTGGGTTTTTTTCTTAGTTAATGAAGAGTAATAAGATAACTTCTCTGAACAATCAATGTGTCAGTTAATGTGATAATTTCCATAATAAAATTAATAATATGATAGAAACAGAACCTAACATCTTCATTAAAATACTAGTACAACTGGATCATGTTATGAATAATCAATTGAATCTTGTGTAACATCCTCCTTCTCATAAGAAAGAGATATTTGTGGTCAAATACATTATAATAAAAAGGCCCCCAATCAACTACGGATCTTCTGATCCCCTTATAACAATATAATGGGAAAACTCAATTGATATGGTATTATTTATCCTCCAGTTCTTAGATTAAGTGAATGTCACGATGGTAGACTATCTATTTGATGGGGAATTTGATCACTAGTAGAAACTGTTCAAAAACACAATGTCCGAGGACAAATTTTTTCTTCTGATTTAAATGCATTCATGGATATAATTTTCAAAAAATATATTCTCCAAACTCTCCATATTAATATGGAAACAGAGCTTCTTGGGTCGAAGTAAAAGGTGGAATATTTTATCAGGTTGTACGATAATAACAACACAAGTCTAGCATAACATGATTATTTCTATGTCATGATCACCCAAAGATATCATATCACTTGTTTAGGGGACTATAATTGATTATACAAAGAGCCTCCAAAATTTGAGATTTTGATAGCTTTGAAGAGAGTGCCCATTATGACCTTATGGAGGAATTGTTGATTAGAGACTCACTAAGGTATCATGGGAGACATGTTAGAAAGGAGATAATTGAGTTTAATATGGGAGGATAAACTAATAAATTCTTTGGTGGAACAAAAACCCAACATCCCACATATCCAAAGTGTGGGAATACACATCTCGAGAAAATTCTAAATAAAACCATTAGATTCTTCAAATGTGGATGATATGGGCATCTAAAAATAGTTTAAAAAGGGATATAAGGAATCAAAAAAAGGTGAGGATGAAAGGATGTTTTAGATCAATACACATCTTCTAGTGTAGTGTTTCAGCAACATGGAACATGGGAACTATGAAATGCATTTACCTAAACCAAGGTATTTTGGAGGAAAAAAATAAAAAACAACTTATAAGGAAACATGGAATGTAATATGATTTCACAATTATTGATGTGGATCCCAAAAATTGTGTGGTGATAGGTATTCTAATTATTCATTCACGAATATAGAATTTACAATTTTATTATGGTTCAATGGATTCTTTCATATCATTAATTTTTAGTGTAAATATTCAAACACCACCTCAAACAATAGAGTTCATGTTTCCTTTGAGAAAAAAATTGAAAAATTATTGCATCTGAATTATATTACTCATCCATGGTAAATTTTTGTGAGCTGAACCTCCAATAAAATATTATATTACTTACTTTGGTGTAGTTTGATGCTATTTTGGGCGTGGATTAGATATATTTATAAAAATACACCATAAGTTCATGAAAAATGGAAATCAATCTTTTCATCTTAAGGCATACTAAAATTTTGTATATCTGTAAGGATGGGGATGAATCTACTTTAGAATCATTTTGTCCCCTGTGGATATTATTTCCTTATAAAAAATCATATTAAGATCAAATTATTTAGACCAAGGATAAAATCATGATTGGTGACATGAACATTGATATATAATAATTGTATATGTTCCATAAAGAATTATTGTATCTTTTTATGGACCAAGAGTTTGAGTTATCAAGTGAAATTCTTCAGAGAACTCTACATATATAAAATACATCATATAGAATTCATACTATTGAGTTGGTGGAACTAAAGAAGAAGATACAAGGTAATCTTGAAAAGGGTTTTATATTCATGTTTTTTTTCATCCGGGGGTGTCCCAGTTCTCTTAATAAAAAAGAAGGATTGATAAATACTCCACTTCATTGATTATTGTGATATCTACAGAATCACAACAATGTACATATATCACTTAGAAAATATATATGACATGTTTTAATATCTATATGCGGACATGTATTACTAAAATATTGATCTTTGGTTGGGATATCACTTATTAGAGGTAAGTATGATATTCCCAATAGTACCCTTCATATGAGGTGTGAAAATTATGAGTTCATAGTGGATCCATTTGGGATGACTAATATTCAGTCAATTTTTTGGGAAATATTGAATAGATGCTTTGAGATTACCTCATACAATATGTGATAGGGTTTATCAATGATATTTTGATATACTACAAAAGAAAAAAGGTTTATGAAGATCATTCGAATACTGTGATATTAACTTTTTTATGTTAGAAACATTATGAAAATTATACCAAATATGAGTTATTGATGGAGGAACTATCAATATTGGGGGATTATTTCACCAATAATGGAATTTCTATGGACCAGCCCAGGAAAATATATTAAAATAATATACCAAGATACCATTTTAATGGACATATAGAGTTTCCTTGGCCTAGTTGGGTATTACTGACGATTTTTGATGAACTTATCATGATTTTCAAACCCATTAACCAATATGAATCATAATGGAGTAAAGATTTTTTAGACAATTTAATGTGAATATTTAGTTAATGAGATGAAAAATAGGCTTATCATTTCACCATTACTCACACTTATGACAAGTGGGGATCCATTATTGGTATGCAATGATGATCCCATGAATGAAATAGGTTGTGTACTAATGAAAAATGATTAATTTATAGAATATGCCTCAAGACATTTGAAAATTCATGTAAAAAACTATTATATGCATGATCTAGATTTGGTTCCTATGAACTTCATGATAGATTTTTTGTGTTATTGTTTCTATGGAGAAAAATGAGATATATATTATAATCATAACTACCTAAAATATAAAATAACATAGAATAATATTAATATATTATTGTGAAAATGGTTAGAGCTCATCAAGGATTATAACTACTCATTCCATAACCATCATGGAAAATTAAATAACGGGTAATATGATTTTTGTATAATTGATCTTCCAAAATTATCAGTGATGAGAATTTAGAAGGATCCATTATTCTTATATTTTAAAAGTATATATATGAAAACAATTAAGTAAGTAACATCGTAAATCCATTCTAAAATGATTTCACAACCATCCGTTATAGTGAAAATAAAGGATGATGAATGATATGATTTGAATATTTAGACAACGATGGAATCAATCAGAAATGGAAAATCATCAGAATTCAAATTTGATGATAATTGACCATATAATACGGGTTAAGATATTTTTTACAATAATATCCATAGAAAAGGAAATATATTATGAATTTCAAACAAAATACAACCTTCTATATTCACCTAGTGATCATAATGATATATCATGTTCTTAAAAATCACCATTGGTGGATAAATATGAAGAAGAAGATTGTTAAATATAGATCAATGTTCTTGGAATATCCTTAAGTAACAGGTAAAATGAAAAAATCTAAGGGGATGATGAAACCATTTTCAACACCAACATGGAATTGGAAAAAAATCCCCATATACTTCATAATTTTATTTCCAAATACATATAGATTAAACAATGCAATTTGGGATTTTGTGGATTGTCTTAAAATGAAATATCACATTATCACAAAACAAGAGGCTTTTGACTTGACTAACATTAAAAAAAATATACATCAAATACGTGTTGAGGCTTCATGGAGTACCACTATAGATTTAATTTTTTTAAGATCAAATATGTACCTTAATGTTCAAGGAAAGTACCCAAAATTCTCTAAACAGGGAGATGATATTTAGTATAGACTATCATCCTCTAATTGATGGACAATATGAGCAGACAATTAATATGGTATAATACTTGTTGATAAAATGGTCAATAGACTACAAAGGGGGGTGAGACATACATCTTCCTCTAGTTGAATTCTTATTAAATAATTGTTTCAAATCAGGAAAAAATGGCTAGATATAAATCCCTATATGGGAAAAGATGAAGAATACTAGAATGTTTGGATGGAGTCGGTGAACATAATCACCTATGTCAAAAAAGTTATCAAAGAAATGGTATAAATTTTTAAAACCATTTAGCAACACATCATGGAATTCCAATGTACATAGAATAAATGTGTGGACAATCATCATTGGGACCACATGTTTGAGGTTGGAGACATGGTATTCCTCTTCATATCATTATGGAAGATGGTCAGGAGATTTGGGATGAAAGGAATGATGCATCCAAGTTATATTGTCTACATCAAGATTCTAGATCATGTCAACGATGCGACAAATCGACTACCACTCCAACCTAGATTGTATCTCATATATGATGTATTCCATGTACCCTCTTTTAGGATGTACCAACTTGATCCCTCAAATATATATAATATGGATGTGGTACTATTTGGGAATGAAATCTCGTATAAAGAGAATCCGGTGATGATCCCAAACTGTTGTGATATAGCTCTACATAGTAAGACTACACACACTGTTGAAGTAATTTTGAATAACCATAAGTATGAATTGGTTACATGAGAAATATATGAACTAATTAAGGATAAGTACAGTCCCCAATTTTCACCGTAGTATGAGAAATTTATAAGGGGGAAGAATTATACATCCCAAAATTTTATCAAGGTGAATTACATTCTTATAGTTATTTCATTTAGTATAAATCACATAAAATAACATCTAAAATACAATAAAAACACTATAAATTATTATTCAATGACCTATGCGGTATTTCTAGAAATTAAGAAATCTCTATTGATGGAATATAACTTGACCGTTGGAAAAAAAATACGACCATTAGGAGTAGTAATCTGGAATATAGAATAGTAACCTCGCCAGTTAATGTGTAAATAAAATTTTGGATTCTTATATTTGAATATATATAATATTTATATCTTGTTATAAGTAAACAAATGTTTTCAAAATGAAAAATTAAGTGTTGGTATTTTAGTAATACATAAATGTTTGTTTTTAATTTTTTCATTTATATAATGATTTAAAATTAAATTTAGTTTTATTAAATAGATTAATAAATTAATATTTTGTTGTATTATTATTATAAAAAAATTTATATGACATTAATTATTTTTTCAAAGTGTCCTAAAATCGGTTATAATATTAAAATCTATACTTTATTAGTAAATTATAATTTTAAATAAAAATAATATTTAACATATGTAAAAAAAATTTTCATGAAATGGATTCCATTTTTGATGTTGGAAAATGAAATTTTTTTTGGGAAAAATTTTGTTATTTTTCTAAAATAGATAAATTTTAGGTGAATAGTGAAATATATTAATTTATGCTTTTGAAAATTGATGACATATACATTAATTTTTTATTCATGGGGGATGTAATAACCCATTAGTTATAACTCACAAGAACTAATTATTGAACATTGTTATAACATTCAATTATCTTTATCGTCTTGGGCCAAAATATGAATGTAATGAATAAAATAATAAAAAAACACCCCATACCTCCCACTAGAAATAGAACCTATCAAAACCTATTCTACTCATATCTTATAAGCATTGATTCATGATAATATTATAGGAAGTTAATATCCCAAGCCTATTCCCCATATTTTGGTCTTTCAGGTCTCACCAAAATATTGTTTGAATGATTCCTAAGGAGGTTCTCAAAGAAACATTATTTCGAAAGCCTGATCCTCCAACTATAATTATTAAATTCCCTAATTATTCTACTTTATACATTCCTATATGATCCAAATTGACATTATAACTCAATTATCATATATATACTACAATTTTATTATGAAAATGATATATCTATCATCAAATTTAGACCTTTCTATTTTTTATGTTCAAAATGAAAATATCGTCCGGGATATGTTGATTATCCCCCTTTGAAGATAATGATTCCTCATTTTCTATTACGACTTTTATAGATTATCATAAAACCATTATAATGGTCAAATCATATTTCAAAATGTCTATATTAATAGTTTTATTTTCTATAACTAATTTAAATAAGTAATATTAAAGCATAAAACTAAACTACTATCTGATAATCCAAAATTCAAAAAAATAAACTATTGTTCGTCATCAATCATTTGTCTATTGATCATTCTCATATCTAAAAATAATAAAACATGGGACCATTTAAAATTATGGAAGATTATAAATATCATATACTTATAATTCTGTATTTTTATTTCCATTTTAGATGAAATACAAAAATTAACCTCAAGGGAACTAACCATAAAATCAAGAAACAAGTGCTCCTTGAACAGAAAAATTAAATATTATTACTCATAAAAAATTCCATAAATTATCATAATAAAATTATAATAAATAAAATACAAGTGTAATTTGTTTTTCATTAACAAATTAATGGATCTAATTTGGTTATCTATCACATAATGTGAAATTTCAAGACACATTAATAAATAATTTATGATATTCCCGCTGAACAACCATTTCTCCTTCAGGATACTATTTCTCTCTCTTTACCCTAATGAAAATTTTAATTATTCATATTTAATTACCTTAAATTCTATTTTATGGTTCCAAAAATATTCACATACCAAAATTATTCATTCTTTTATGAGAAATAAATTTTTTATAAGGTTTTCACTTCAAATCCTCTTTATAAGAAATCCCGAATAAAGGAAAAATCCCAATTTATTATCTATTTTCAATTACATGACATGATATTTTTAAATCCACCAATAATTTTTTATAATCTCTAAATTTATTATAAAAACTATATTTGTTCATTTTTTGTTTTATAAAAAAATCATATTTATTATTTAAGCCTCTTTATTAGTTTCCCTTAAACACCACTAATGTGGAAAATTTCTGATGTTTCATAAACATACTTATTATATATTTTTATATTGGAAATAATTTTTCATGATGTATTCATATTTTCTCTTATTAATATTCATGTATTATTTAAATATATTCTTTAATGGACACTATTATCATATTCCCTTTGCTTGTGCCAAATGACTTGATTACGATACCCATTTCATTCCAGGGGTAACCATTATATTTATTTTTTATGTTTAATTTTTCAAATTGAACACATATTCATGAACATTTTACTTTGGGTGTTCCCAAATATCACTCCTTTGCATTGGGTAACTTTTTATCTCATGAAACGTCATGTCGAGACATGAGTAAACATGGTTCCTTTATTTGTCTCTGTCAACCATTTGATATGGTCTATTTAGTTAGCCTTAATGCATATTTATCTCATGTTTTATATTGCTACCAATTTCATATGACTCCATTATTACATGATCCCATTTTCTAAAATTAACGATTCCATATTTTCCATGTGTTTTTATGTCATCGTGTTATGAATTTAAATAGAGGTGATATGATTCATTATTATGTTTATTACCTTACAAGGAATTTTATCTCATCCCATTTTTTATGCATATTATTTTTTATGCTATTAAGATTTAAGATATCAAAGGTATTTAGGATCTCATTATTGAAATTAAATAAAATATGTTTTTATTTTGGTTTCATGCTTCAATATGATGTACCTATTCTTCAAAATATAATAGAATTTACATTACGTGCTTTGAATATTATGTTTGATTATGCTTAAAATCATTTAATAACCTGATTCATGTGATGCAGTCTCTATAATGATCAAGATTCGTTGAATATAAATTCTTAATTAAAACATAGATAAAAATAAAATAGTTGACAACATAAATGATGATTAAAATGAAGGGTTTCTAATAAAATAGTGATATGTTGTTTTATGTAAACCAATAATTAAAGGATAGAAATTAATATATTTATCTAGTATATAAGTAATTTAAATTTATATGTATTATACATCAGGTTAAATGAACTTATGAAGGAATTCACACCTCAGTTAAGGGTTTATTTCAAAATCATAGCCTTATTAATGATTATTCAATTTTAAGATATTATTTTGGGGAATTGTTTTATTTTTATATATTAAAACCATACAATATGTCATAATCTTTTCAATTATATGAATTAATTGTTTTATATTCATTTTAGACACTCTATGTACTCATTTGTATGAAAAAATGTTTTTATGGTAAACTATATTTGTTTCTCTATTCGGTTAACAATATCTTACATCCATGTACATTTATTTATTAAATTATGTTCATGATTTTTTTCACTATTTTCTAAAGTTTTATTAATTATATTTTTACCTATGTATTTATTTCTATAAATATATTTATAAGATATCCCCTTTTTTTCTGAATGGGGATGTTTTTAGTAAAGGTTTGAACATAATATATATATTTTTTATTTTAGAAAAATTTAATGATTTTTTCCATAATCATGATTTTTATTTCTATTTAAATTTGAATTAATATATTCTTGTTTCATTTCATAAAAAAAATTATACTTAATAATTTTCAAAAAAGTTAGATATTAAATAATTAGTTTAAAAATAAGATTGGTAATTTCTTGAAAAAAATTCATTGACATTTTTATGATGATTTCATCTATGTAAACATTATTTTATGATTCCTATTCTATAATGGGGATATTATGTATTTATATAATCAACCATATTACTCTTGATGGTTTATAATAATTTATTTCTATTTATTTAGTATGGAAAATATTACCATTTGATAATATAATTTCCTTACATGAATTTTTTGGTTGATTATGTATTGAATTATCATTCATTTCATTCATATGAGCAATGATTTCTAAATAGTATATAATTTTAGGGTCCTAATATATCCCCTTAATACATTTGAATGTCTAATGATACAATATTTTTTAAAAGTTTTGAATACAACATACACATCAATGTATGATGTATGGGAATAACATCATGATGGAATGATTATGATGTAAAACATTATTCACTCTATCATTTGAATTTAGTTTTTTATTTATGTGATTATATATGTTTTAATGTCATCAATAGATTTAATCCCTTTTTTATATTAGATATTTTGAATATTTGAAAACTCCATATATCTTCCATATTATTCCTTCTTTATTTTTCATTCAATGGATAATATTGAATGATATCCCTTACTGAGAATCAATGATAAGGAATTTATTATTTATCATTTCCTATAGAAACTAGGTAGTGACCACTCAATTATTTAAGATACTTAAAAACATAAAAAATAAATTTATCATAAGACTTTTATGTTTTATTTAAGGTTTTCATGTGATATATGATATTCTTTTATGTTTATAGTGTCCAAATATTGAAAACTATTTTTTCTATTAGGATGTGACTCCCCATATATTTTTCAAATGTAATAAAATAATCACTAGAGATGGGTTACTAGAGTCATAGTGATACACCATGTATTTTCAATTTGAAGGATATGATTATTGTCACGTTTTTTTAAAACAATACTCATTATCCATTAGGATATATTGCCTCATATTGATCTATATACCTCAATGAATAAATTATTCCTCTCTAAGAAATTATAATTTACTTTATATTCATCCCTCGAGGAATCATAATATTTATATACAATTTCATTACTATATTAATTTTATTACTAATAAATAAATCATTTTTTGTAATAATTATAATCCACATTAATATGGGGTTTCCCCCTTATCCATATCATTCATTCCCATGATATTGTCATTTTTTATTGGAATAGTAATATTATATTCTCTCTACTGTCCATAAAATTTAAACATTCATATTTACAGGATACTATTTTATAATTGTAAAATATTATTATAGTTTCTAGGTACTTATAGGACCTCATTTGTGTTCATTATTTGGTTAGTATTGAATCGTTGAAAATTTTTTAAATTTCGGTGTTGCACATGATTGGTGCATAGTTTTCCCAAACCCTATGCCCACCAAGTTTAAACAAATAAAACCAAAAAAAATTAGGGTTTTTAATTCTAGGAAATTTACAGAAAAGATGTTCAACCACCATTAGAAACTATGTCCACCATCATATGAGAATACAATTTTGATGTACAATTTGATAGACCATGTGACCTTACTCAGCAAACTATGAAATCGTGGATTTTTTTTCAGGAAATTATTTAAAAAATTCATGAACCTCTTTCTCCTCCTATCAATACTAACTTTGGAATACTCAATTTCATAGGTATTGGGGGATCTCAATAACCTTATTTTTATCTACTAAACTCTTACATAGGTGAATTGATTATTGGATATCCTAATTCAATTACACTCTAGAAGGTGATATTCTCCTATTATTTATCTCCTGATCTATTCCACATTCCATTATAGAGAATTTTTATATTGTTTTTTTATGATGGATATAGAAAATAAATTTCCTTGGATCTTGATTCTAGGTTAAATTCCTTGGTCTCTTTTATGGTTGATATTCATTGTAATATCCCATTTATGGAATTATGCTTCATAAACTTCGTGATTAATGGTTGGAGGTTCCATTATGATTTTATCATTTAAGAAAAACATAAATTGTATTATTGATTTGTATTTTTATAAATTAAAGAAAGAATACCCAATTAAATGTGAATTAGAATTTAAAATTGTATTAGCCTTGGTTTTGGGGAAACCCACCAATTCCAATGGAATTATTAATTGGGGTGTCATTAGAATTTCATGGAAATTTTGAAATTGATAATTGAAATATAATTTAGAAAAAGTGAATTTATTTGATTTCATAAGAACCTATTATGTCTTATCTTTAAAAATGAATTATTTGATTAAAAATTTGTGTTATAATTTTAAAACTGAAATCGAGATGCTTAAATTTTATGTAGGATAATTTTATTTTAAAATATTTTGAAAAAATTTTCCAATTAACAATTGATAGTTTGAGAACACAAAATACTATGAATTTATTGGGTTAATTGGGACAAACATTATAGGATTGTAATGAACTAGCAATGGATTGAACATTTACAACTCTAATCAAAACCTAGTTTGGTAGATCATTTCCTTCATTGGATTTTGATGAGTCCTCTTTGGCTTGTGTACGAGGGATGTGCGTACACATATTGGTGTGGTCACTAATGTGAGATTTTTTAGGATCCCATACCTTGGATATATCATATCTCATTATTATGGAATATGTTTGTTTTTTTAATACATGATATATATATTCTATTGATTGATAAAATATTTTACTCAGGAATAATGATTTATATGAATTGTTTTATATAAAATGATTACATAAAGACATTGTTCAAAAAGTTTAAAATTTAGGGGAAAATCAGGTTTTGATTTAAATATTAATCTTTAATAAAATTCCTATTTTGTTTACAATTGAAAGAATTATTTGGCCTTTTTTACTATATAATATCATTATAGAACACATGAAGATATCTTATAGAGATTTTGTCTCATTCCCAACCTTTTCTTTCAAGAGATTGCATACTTTCTTCTATGATGTTAATGGAAATAGATATTACCACTTGGAGGAGGTGGATTCTCTTGAAAATATGGGCTTATAGATTTGATAACTTCAGGATGATTGGTTTAAATTTTCTAATTTACAAAACATTGAATTTTTACTATCTGAGTTTTCATATACCAATTTGACATCTAGTAATGAGTCCTTTGGGTGTTTACCTTGTTCATAGTGACATGTTTCTATTGAATCCACTATTTATTTGGGAAAATCATTCTCTATATTATCATGTTGGATTATAGTTTTCAGTCACCAACCAATGGGGATAGAGAATACGCTTCGGTCTTTGTTACTACTAGATCAGGTATCAAAGTACCATGGATTCCAAGCTATGTTTGTGAAAAAGTGGTAACAAAGCTGAATGTTTTGGATCATCTCATGATGAAAGTATACTACTGTGAGATCTTATCAGGACAAAAGAGGTAGTTTCGAGTAAGGGACTGAACAGCTCTCTTCAAAATAATCCTCATGTCACCAAGGGTGTGTTGGGAGTTATGTCATGAGGATTAGTTTTATTATTTTATCTAAATATTAATTTAAGAGTTTTAAATAAAAATATTTATTGGGATTAATGTTCAATGATTCTATTGTTTGAGTGATGCTCTGACTAATATTATAATTTTTTCAATTTAGTATTCTGATTTTTTTAGTATCATGCCTATGAGAATATGTTTGAATAGGACCCCATAAGAAGGTACAGATGATCCATATTGTGAAAATCCTTCCATGTATTAGAATATGGTTCAGGTTGTTGTGTGTGATGACCATACTATGGGACAAGCGCCAACACCTATTCCCATTCAACCCCAAATTATGGAACCTCATAGGGAATTATCATAATGAATTACTATAGATTTCATTAAATAGAATCCACCAATTTTCAAAGGCTATAATAATCTTAAATATGATTAGGATTTTTTGAGCATTATTTTACTTTTTTGAGTTCATGGAGATATATGATGAGATCACAGTGAAATGTGTCACCTTGATGTTGGAGGGACAAATTTGAAGATAGTGGGACATGATGGTGACGATGATGAAGCATAAGGTATCAGAGCGAAAGGGAACTAACGTTATTTTTAACAAATACTTATATACATAGTTAATGATACTTTCTAAGGATATGCATTTTATTAAATACTAGTAGGATAAGAATATTGTGGCTGTGTATGAAAATCTATTCACTAAGCTTGTGTAGTTTCAAAATAAGATTTTATAGGAAAAAATATGATGAATCAAATATTTGAGATCAAACATAGATATAATATTCATTCTCTGGTTATCTTATTTTAGACTCTTTTTATGATAATGTGATGGATTGAGATTTTATGGTTGAACATGATAGGGATTGTATGTCAAGGATTATGGGAGTTTAATATTTCACATTGTGGTAGTTATAGGAGTTCCATAAAAATAAAAAAACAATATTTAATGATTCTATTAGTGCTTCTTGATAAAAGGTTTCTTCTAGACCTCCTGCAATACCGGGAAGAGTACCTTGGATTTTATACTAGTGAAATAATCTTAGGAACTGAAAACTGGTCTGAGCTTAGGAATCCAATATATGTGGTTCTTGTGGATGCTCATCTAATTTGTATAAGATTTTTCATACATGTTATAGTCATCTTATTTTAATAGTATCATCATCACCTAAAAATTAATTGGTGGAATTAGATTCATCAAGATCAAAGGGTTTCTATATACGAACATCTTAAATACATCTCTATCACATAGTTGAAGATTATCTAGAGGATTTTAATACAATTCCATTGACTCTGATAGGTACCATAACTATATATTCATATTTAGTGAAATATTTATTTGATAGTATTTCATCGCAACCATTTATATCAATTTGTATAATGAATATGGTAAATAATTCTACAAATCATTTATCTTATATGATGTATATTACTATACCATTTATAACGAAGCAATAGTAGTATCTTCATTTTTCATATTTTGTTTCATTATTATTAGATATTGTGTAATATTGGTATTTTCTAGTACTCAACATGAAAATTCTTGATTTAATTTATGGTATTGATATGATAATTTCTACTAAATCCTAGATTTATTGTTATCTTTTGTAGGATTCCCTCACTTTAATAGATGAGGTGTGTTATATCCTTTAGAGGGAATGGGACCCGAGGTCGAGTAGATCTGGAAATTCAAATCTTGATTTGGTGAGTATAATATCAGTGTTTTTAGTTGATGTGGTTTGAGAAACATTGAGTGATGATCTCCCTTCAATTTTCATCAGGTTTCCAAATTTTTTACTTCTCACTTCACTGTTTTTTCAACAATAAGGGAGGTAGAGTTTTTTATTAATTTGGTGCATGGTACTCAATTGGTATCTAATATCTCTTAATATATAGAACTTAATAAAATGAAATAGTTGAATAGTCAACCTGGATATTTTTTTGAGAGAGGATTTATATGCCCGAGTGCTCATCCTTGGGCAGAACCTAGTCTCCTTAATAAGAATTTTTATCGAACACTTAATATGTGTTTGATTACCAAAAAATAAAAAAAGTTATGGTAATAAACAATTATCTATTACAACAAGTTGATGATCTTTTTTAATAGTTGAATGTGGAGAGATGGTTTATAATGAACATTTATAAATATGTTTATCACCAATTGAGAATAAAATAAGCTGACATTTAGATTATATCCTACTGGTGTAGGTATAGACATTATGTGTACCTTGTGAAGACATTTTTTCTATCCTATGTTCTTACAGTCTAAATTTATCTGTTGAACATGATCTTCCATGATTATTATGATACATTCATCATGGTCTTTGTTTACTATATGTTTGAGGAGGATCGTGTGCATCATGTGACAATTGTTTTGAAATTTCTATGAAATCAATAAATTTTTGATAAGTTATGTAAATGTAATTTATTTATTTTTGAAGTGATGTTCTCTGGACACATATTCCAAGATCATGTAATTTTAGTTCATCCGAATAATCTGGAAGATATTATGACATGGGAGAAACTACTAAATGGAGTTTATATTCATATTTTTATGGGTTTTGATGTTTTTTTCTACTGGTTTGTAAAGAATTTCTCAAAGATGGATTCTTTGATGACCACTCTCAATAATAATAGAGTTATTTTTTCTTGTGATGAAAAAATGATTAATTGTATTTTTTATTTGAAATGACTTATGTCTTCTTTTCAAGTGATTAATCTTCCAGAGTCCAAGAAGGTCAATGTTGTCTTCTTTGATACTCTAGGTTTGGGTTTCTGATGTGTTCTAACACAGTATGATCACATTGTCTGTTATGGGTCATAAGAGTTGATTCCACCTGAGAATAATTACTAGATCTATGACCATGAACTTACATATACGATTCATTATCTTATTGTTTGGGGTCATAAACTTTTCATAGAATGGGTTTCCGTGTATTCTAAACATAAGAGATTTAGTTATAACTTCTATAAAAAATATTTGACACTCTAATAGATTCATTGGGTGGAGTACCTTCAATATTTTATTTGATATCTATTATACCTCAGAGAGAGATAATTTCATCCCAGATTCATTGGGATTGAATCATAAATCCTAGGAAATGAAAGATTCATCATAAGAGTGGAACATGATGTCTATTTTTTCACAGTTACATATAATTGTCCAGGAATCTTGGTCTAATTATTTATTGGCTGGTGTTAAATTATTCTCTTCTATTCATGAGATGATTCTTCAGGAGAAGTAGCTTTATGATGAGTATATTGGAATTAATAACACTCTTTATAGTGGGGAGGCCATTGTTGGGTGGTCGTTCTCAAAATAGGGTATTCTATGGTTCAAAAATTTGTATATTATACATTCATGAATGAGAAAACATCTTTTGGGTGATTCCCATAGTATTAATTTGGTAGTGAACCAAGGAATGAAAAAAATGTTCTTTGATATGATTTTTTATTAATAATTCCATGTCTAAGATTGGGAAATGATTATTTTATATCTCATTATTATATTTTCCAATAAGTCAAGGGAGAGAAAAAGAGACCTTCTGGTTTGCTTCAGCCACTTCCAGTGTCGACATGGAAGTGGGATGATATTTGATTTGTAAAATTGGGTTGGGTTTTCATAAAACAATAGTAATAAGAATATTATTTGGGTTTTGATCAATATGATGTAAAAAAGGCCTCAGTTTATACAAATTCGTGATACAAAAAAGTTGAGGAGCTGAGAAATATCAACGTGTTATAGATATTTTGTTTCCACATAGTTATATCTTATATAGTCTCTAATATAGATTCTACTTTAATTACTAATTTTTGAGAGGCATTCAGGAGGCTCTATAATATCGTGTTAGCTTGAGTATAGAATATCATCCACTAATGGATGGCTAGAAAGAGTGTTCTATATAGATTCTTGAGTATATACATCATGCTTGTTTTCTTGAATTTCATGGATCATGGGATGAACATTTGGGATTGGTTGAGTTTTCATATAAAATATTTAGTAGTATACAATCGAAATAGATCCCTTTGATTCATTGTATGGATGACCTTGTAAAAATTCATATTTTTATTATAGATCAGTTAATTTTCATTTGTTAGATTGAGACTGGATAAAAATAAAATAGAAATGATTCAATTTATTTTTAATAGTATATTGACAAAAAAATATCATAACAATTATATTCTTGTTATCATCATAGGATGTTATAATTTTTTATTAGTGGTCATCTGTTGTTAAAAGTTTCACCTTGTTTGGTTTATAGATGGCATTGGAGGAAAGGGAAGCTTTCTCATTATTTTTTAGGGATTTTGAGGTTGTTGAGTATGTGGGGAAAGTGGATTATCATTTTGAAAAGCACCCATAGTTGACATCAATACATAATGATTTCCATGTATCAAAGTTATGATGGTATCTTTTGGATCCATCTCATGTTTTGATTTGTAGTGATCCTGACATCAAGAGTATTTAATTCATGACTAAGAATCCTATTATGAGTTTTTATTATCAATCCAACGTAATTACTAGTAGGATGATAGTATTGGTTAAAGTACTTTGGAAACATGGTTCTGATACTCATGAAACTTGGCAGAGAGTAGCACCAATGATATAGAAGTGGCCTCCAACTTTTACATGGAGACTTTTTTACAGGGTTCTTGGGGAAAAAAATATTCTATAATGGGAAGGTTATGACATCCTGTTACTATTTTTAGGTACTCATAGACCATCCTTTTTTCATGATGTAAACAATGTTTGTATTAGGATTCCTAAAGGGAAAATATTATTATTCAAGAACTTTCTTATCATAGGGAAGTTGGCACGTTGTTTTCCCAAACTATGCACCCACCAAGTCAAAACCCTGAAAACCAAACTTGTTGTGGTTTGAACTGTTGGTGAAAATTTTTACAAACCATGTTCCCATGAAGTAGAATCATTGAACCTCGTTCGAGGTGTGAAATTTTAGGGTGAATAGGTTGACAAATCACATGACCCTACACATACAACCATTCATGTGGGGATTTTTAATTCCAATTTTTATAGTAAAATTATGAAACCCCTATTTTATTCCCAAATTGATGATAACTCAAGATTAAAATAATTTAAAGGTCTTGGGGGATCTCAATAACCCATTTTTCTCCTTTAAACCGCTTATGGTAGATCCTGTCTTGTATAACCTGGTTCGATTCCTCTCTAGTGAGTGATTTTCTCTTGTTCCTTCTAATCTTCTCTCTTATTCATTCATCCATAGGGTGTGTTAGATAATATTGTTTTCGATGGATCTAAAATAATTCATTTTCATCTTGAATCATGGATTGATTCCATAATATCCATGACTATCCTTCGTCATTGGATAATCATGACAGAAGAATTGTGTTTCATGATATTAGTGATTAATGTTAGGTGTTTTCATTGAAATTTATCATTCAAAAAACAATAATTGATTGATAGGTTTGGATGTATTTCAATTAAATTATGAAACCCCAGTTAAGTGAAAATTTAATTATTCAATTGGAATAGCTTGAATTTTGTGGGAAACACCAATTTCCAATCGAATGGGAGATTAGGGTGTGATTTGAATGTGATGGAAATTTTGAAATTAGTTTTTGAAATGATTTTTTGATAAAAATTTATTATATTGATTTAATAATAACCTGTGGTTGGATTTATCTTCAAAAATATTCATTTTATTAAAAACTAGTGTTCTGATTTTTAATTTGAAAATTTAAATTTGAAATTGGTATTAGGGTCATTTTATTTTAAATTATTTTGAAATAATTTTCCTCCTATTCATTGATTATTTGTTCACATGTGAGTCATTGAATATAGTGGGATGTTTAGGGAAAAAATAACAGACTAATAATTCCCTAAAAATAGATTGATACATTAAAACTATAAAAAACCTATTTTAGAAAATATTTCCTCTAATTATAAGTTTATAAGACCTCTTTGGCCACTGTCTGTGGGAAATGTGTACACATATTATAATGATCATTGATATGATATGTGTGAGGATACAATATATAAGATCTATTGTACCATATTTTATATGACCATGTTTCTTGTTGTGATTAATTTTTATATATATGACATTTTTTGAGAAACAGTTTTATTCAGTCTTATTGATTTATATAATATATGTTCTATTAAATCTTTACATATTTTATTGAAAGGAATGATTCCATATATTGAAATGAAATTAATTTTTTTATTTAAATATGAAAATTTACTTCCATGAATCATTTTTTAAATTGAATTATGATTTGGTATTTTTATTATGGAATCGGGTAATAGAACACTTGGAGAGACCCTACAAATACACTATCTCACATCATACTCTTCGCTCAATTTTGTTTATATTTCCATCTTCCAGGTTCGAGTAAATGGAAAGAGCCACAGGTGTGAGTTGGAAGTTATTAAACCATTGGTCTTGGAGTGTTGATAACTTTGTGGAGATAAGTTTATCTTCTCCATTTTCTTGTACATTGATTATATACAATTTGGGTTATTATATACCTATTTGAATTCTGTTACTATCTCATTTGTTAGTTTTATTTTATAATAATAGAATGTTCTTATTTATTCCACCTTTTATGTAGAAGAAATATTTCCAATTTTATTTTTCTAATGCCATTTTCATGTCACCAAACATTGAAGATCATGATTTTCCTATGGGCTATGTCAATGCTGGATCAATGTTCTGATTACATGGGTGTCTAGGATTGTTCATGACAATTTTCTTTTCCATAATATGGGATTCAAAAAATTTAATATAAAATATATAAAGGGATCATCATAATCATCCTTATTATATTCATATTATGAATTCACATTTATTTCATACTATTATATCTATTTTATTCTCATGTATTTCATTCATACCCTATATATTATTTCTTAAATTATATTCTTAATTTTTTTTACCTTTCATTATTTGGGATAATATATGGTTTAAGCTCTATTACAAATTCTCTCCTTGAAGTGGTCATATTTTATATGAATAGTATAAATTTTTATTTCATTTTTTATACCCCCCATTAAATGATTGTAACCATAAATAGAATTTAAAAACCATTGCTACAATATAGAAAAACTTCTTCTTCAATTAATGTTTTATTAAAAAAAATTACATATCTTTTTATATTTCCTTTTCAAATCTGTCATTATAATGTTACGCGACATGCTTCTTCCACAAATGGTTGAATAATCATACTATTTTTGTATGGTTTATTATCCTCACATGGAGAAAATATACATGCATATATAGTGATGTTATGGGTGGTCATGTACGTATATTTCAACAAATTTTTTAGGTAATGCATTAACATCAAGAGATACCATTTAAAGTGTATAGGAAACTATCCTATAGAAACAGTGTTATGTGATTGGTGGGAATAATAATATATATCCAAAAAATGCATTATGTAATGATTTATATCTAATGTCATGTTATTTATGTGATTTGGGAGTGAACCTAATTCACTGTTGGACTTCTTAAACTATGTGATTATTTTTGTGGGAGTGAACCTTGACCAATACATATTATTTCAAGATTTATGTTGTGAAAACTTATATTTGATTATATTACCTTTTGATTTCATTTTTTATTCAATGATTACATTTTTATGATCGTTCTCTTTATGATATCATGTTATAGATATTCGCTTATTTATGTTGTCTGGATGACATGCTTTACTCTATTTATTCCCATACTAAAATATTGATTTCACTAAATCCTTATGTCTCCAATTAGTATGTAATGGAGATGATTATAAGAAATAATAAATCTAGACTTACACTACAATGAAATAATTTTAGATAATTGTACCCTATATTTATAAAATAAATTTTTTAAATAACTGGTCATAAAAATTATATAATTTTCTGTTCTCATGATCATTTGTTTATTTTCAGACATTTAATTATTAAATTTGGTAAATAATGTAAAATAAGTATTTTTTTCAGGGATTAAATTAGCTATAATCAAATATATTGTGTAAGGACTTTTTTCACTAGATCAATATTTTAGGTATGGAGTTATATAAAAGATCCAAAAATTGAACCATAGTTTCCACTCTCTCGAATAGGGTGTGTCCTTATACAAATATTTAGACTCATTACACTCACTCATGATATGTATTATACAAAATATAGATTACAAATATCTCACTCAACGTAGGTTGTCATACCCTCTCTCATCGACCATCACATGATGAACTGAAATAATATCACGGATGAGTCATAATTCTAAACAACACTTCTCAACATCCCACAACCCATATGTCATTGGATGTTTCTCATAGTTTGAAGGAGTTATCAAATTATGTTAGGCCTAACTATTCCATATCCATCACGTGTATCATCAAACATACAACTATTATAAAAAATCATTACTATAATATACATCACACAAAACATGCTCCTTCATTTCATCATCATAGTATAAGACAAAACTTTGAAATTATATACAGTATAAAATCTTAAATTGTGATACTGAACAGTTTACAACATTTCAAAAAACCATAATTATTTTTATAATAGTACTATAATATAAAAAAGTGAAATATTTATAAGGAACTTTTGATTTTATTAAAATTAATAATTACCATTGAGATAGGAATAGTATTTCAATCAAGAGAAGGATAAACATGACTTTAGATTTTATATGGTAGCATATATATAATGTAAAATATGATATTTTTAAGGCTACAACGATCACTAAGAACAACAGTATTGTAAACGTTGTATAAAAATTATACATAAAAATTTATAATAAAAAATAAAATATCATTTAGTAATATTATAATTATTTTTTATTAAAAAATATATTAATCAATGAAATAAAATATGATTTCAAATATATGTTTTATTACAAAAATAAGATTCTTTAATAATTAGTAATCAAATTATGTGTTCCAAGAACATGATATTGAAGTATATGGAGATTGTTATTTTATAAATAAATTTAAAATATATTGAATATTATTGAAATAATAATAATAATAATAAACATTAAATAGACATTATGAAATATGGATATTGTGTGTTTTTCATAATTTATTTAAATTTTTTAATTA
The DNA here is from genome assembly GCA_963277665.1 of Viscum album. NCBI lineage: Eukaryota > Viridiplantae > Streptophyta > Magnoliopsida > Santalales > Viscaceae > Viscum > Viscum album. The sequence goes on from OY728161.1 coordinate 634,498,931, forward strand.
TATGATAATTTTTACTATATAGAATGAATAAACCACCTGAATTATGATTTCATGATGATGTAAAAATTCTATAATAATTAAAATATTTAAATGTCGAACCCAAAATAACGTATTTTATTTAAAAAATTACAATAAATTTAAATCAATTTATTAACCTATGATGGACTTTATATTTCTTAAAATTTAATATAATTATTTAAAAATAATTATTTGTTTATATACTTTTTCCAAATTGTCAAAGGAATATATAATAGCAGATTTCCTTTATTTTGAAAAAAAATTCAATAACCATGGAATAGTTATAAAATACAATAAATTAAAACCAGTAGTACTGAAATGATTTTTTATTTTCCACATCCCAGTTATTGAAAGTATAAACTACAAAATCAATAAACACTCCAAGATAATATTTTATTAATGCCATCATAACCAATCATTCCCCTTAACTCTAATCTTATACATCAGGGTTCACATATTTTTTCCCTTATAGGACTTGCTATATTTTATTCTTAATACTCCATTGTGTACATTCCCTATGTAATGAGATGTTATTAAGCATTGTAAGGGTTGTCAGTCTCATATTTTCATTTATTTTCACTATCCCTTCCAACAAGAGATTGTTTTTGAATTCTATTTAATTTTTTTTCATTATTATAAATTCTAAAATTTATTATCAACATGTGATCATTATTCCAACTCATTATATGTTCTTTATAATCCATTATTATGTTTAAACAATATCATATACAAAAAAATCTATTATCCAAATCCCAACTTGTACCATGAATCTGTGTTCCCATTAATGTATAATTTTTAAGAGAATGGGTTTTTCTATAATAGAATAATATTGATAAAGAAATTGGAGTACCTATCATGTCTTCTATAGAATAAACTAAATTGTTTCCTAAGTGAAATGTTTTCCCTTATAAATCACGAGTTGGATGTATTTTCTTTAGGAATTTTTTTATCTCTAATATGTACCTATTTTTTAACAAAATACAAAACATTATATAATATTTTCTATCATATATCTATTCAATCTTAATAAAAAATAGTATATTTGATTACTTTTTTGGATTTACATCCATATATGATGAAAGAATCTTACTCTACCTCTCCCCTATCACAATACGGATAAAGATAATTTTAAATCCACTTTTAATATGATATGGATCCAAATTTCATTGATTGATAGTTACTAATATATCTAAAGTATTTTATTTAAAGGGAAAATATTGAAAATTTATTAATCCATTAGTTCTATATAGTTAAATATTGATTACATAGACATGATTGTGTTAGATTCTCCTTAGAGAAAATTATATAGTGCATTATTTTTTCATTACCTTCACGTGATGGATGTATTGAAAATTTTGTAAAATAGGTTGGTCATCGAATTATTAATCCCCTCAATGTATCAATATATATATTAAGACAAATTAAATTTTTTGAATGTTGTATGCCAATATATTTATGTATGATTTCTTTTTTTATGCCTTTATGGTATGGATATGATTTATGAAATTATTCATTTTGTCACTATATGATCATTTATTTTCCTCCATGTTTTTATTTTCTTTCATTTTCAATTTTCTAAATATATGTAATGCTATTGTAATTAGTTATAAGAAATTTTTATTTATTTATTCCATGTATATTTCATAGGAAAATATGTTATAAACTAGCATCTTAATAAATATTTTTGGTTACTAAATTAATTTTTTATGTATTTCTCTACTGAATCTTGATGACTACTACATATGATTTAAGAAAAATGTACCTTATGTAATGATTATTGAAATATAGTAACTATATATATTGAATTTATAAGGAAATTTATTTGTCATATAGTTATCTAGATTTCTAAAATTTTTGGATCTTGTGTATTGTGTTCTTTGTATTTTATACTATTCCAATGAAATGAAAACCATTATTAGTTAACAAGATTCAAGTTGTTATAACTAGTATCAAAAAAAGATTTTTATAAACCTTTCAAATGATATTTTTATAAAATAGCTACATAAATCTACATTATGAATAACTATTATGAAATTATATATATATTTACCAAAAAGATTGAACCATCAACATGGATTTGTTATTAATTAATAGGAAATATATATATGTATTAATTCTTCTTAGTTTAATTCATGATATAATTATATATTTTACATTCATTAAGAAATGTTTCCAAATTAATGGAATAAAAACTATTTCAACCATCATAGTTAATGTTGAAATTATAATCATTTGTAGTATAATGGGATACTATTAGACCTGAATATATTATTATTCTATTAATGAAGTTAGAAATTGTTATGATGAATTTAATTTCCAATGTTTATTAAATTTCCACCCTTTAAAAATTATATAATTTTTGGATCATTTCATGAGAAAAAAATTTATTTTTAAATTGAACAACTAAACTTTTAGTTGAAGAAGTAGTTAATCATGCCATCATAGAGTATATTCCTTGGATTTGCATGTATTCAAATAGATCAAGTATCCATTGACATATATCGTACATTGGGAGAATTTGATATGTAATGGTTGGTGATTTAAAACAAAAATACAGATTAATGTAGAGAAATCATGGAGTGGAATTTTTTTAAACTTATATTCCTTTAAAATTATTTTCCATGAGGGAAGAATTATCAAAAGAAAAAATTACTTATCTTAAAATAAAATGTGGGTTATAATTTTATAGATAATCAATATAATTTATGGTTTTTTCTATTTATTAATGTTATTTTGTATGAAATCATGAGTGAAGTATTTATAACAACTTTAATGGATTTATGAAATGTATTAAAAATATTTCTTCTCTCGAAATTTTTTATATTTTAGGATAATATGAGAATTGAAATAAAAAAATAAAAAATATTTTTTGAGGTAATGTATTTCAAGTGGAATAAAAGAGTATAATTTGGATGTTGGTGGACACATGGATAGGTATATGGAAACGGAGAATAAGAGAAGTGAAGAATTTACAACACTTAATACTTGTGAAATAAAGAACCCTAGGGATTCAATTAAGAGACTCAATTATTACAACAAATATAGATGTTATTGATATCCTAATGATGAGCGAACGTTTTAGAGAAGTGTAATTAATTTTTACATCTTCAATTTCATGGTGATTGGACATTATTCACTTCCATGATGCAAGGGCTTTGAGAATCTCCCATAGATAAATGCAATGGCTTTTGTAAGGTTTATGTTATCTAAGTTGAAGAATTTTGGGACCCAAAATTTTTAATATAGAGAAAATTATTTCCAAATTTAATGATTTATAATAAATTATTAATTTTAGATATGTAAATGAATTAACATAATGAATGTTTAAAAAAAATATTATATCATTCCATAATGAATTATTGATGGTAATTTGTATTAAAAATCACAAACTATTTATTATATAATTGTATGTAGACATGGATATATGCAGTAAAATAAATTAAGGATCTTTATTTGTGAAGCCATTTTATATAAAAATGGTTGACATGGACATGAATGCTTGTATGGATTATAAATAAATGTTTATTTTATGAATTTACTTATAATATAGATATATTATAATATGTGGGAATAGGAAATTAACACATATAATTTTAATAGATACAAAATTTTCTGGGTAATTTCAAAAACCACCTCTAGTTGTTCATCTAAATTATTTACATAAATATGAATATGATAAAATAAAACCAATGAAATACTTCAAATAGTGGATTTATTTATTATAATTTATTATATATTTCTTAAGAATTAATCAGAATATATATAAGATTATCTTTTCTTATTCTATATTAAACATATATATAACGATAAACAAATATATATGACCCAGTATGAAATGAATCAATTTGAATTTGTTTAATTAAAAATAATCTACAAGATTTTTCTGAAAAGTGATAGTTATTCCACAGTGTATCACATTGGGAAGAAAAGACAATATTAGTGATGATAATTTAAGGTTATATAGAGGTAAGCATTCACTGTAGTGAAATTTATTAAATTACTACTTATAAGAAATTACAAATTAGGCCACACTGTTGAAAATTTTGACTAAATTTATGTGTATTTTTACTTATATTTTATGGATCATCATTTCTTTATGAGTGATTAAAATTATTTGATTTTCATATACCAACGAAAAATTATTTTATGTTGTATGTGAAATAAGGTTTCATAGTAATTTGTTTTGGGTTTAAAATTGTACTATCTTTGTTTATGAATATGATTAATATATTTTTAATGTATTATCTTGCTAAATATTTTATGTTAATTATTTTTGATGTCATGATATACTCTATGAATAATAGATAAAAAGCTAACTATTTATTAATTTATCTATTGATTTTAATAAAAAATGATATTTATGTAAATTTTAGTAACATTGTATTTTGACACCAGTAATAATATTATCAAGTCCATATTATCTCCGAGGGTGGTGTATTTTTTGACATTGTAAAGGTAAACGTGGTAAAAAATTAGAGAACATCAATTGACATACCTTATGTTCATCAATTCATTAACTTATCTTGTTTATATATTTTATTTTATGATAAAATTTTCTTATTATCTAGACCATTAACCATGATGACACAAAAATGTGTCTAATTCACATAGCATTTTAATGTGATAACTATTTTTAGAGGAAAACATGTTTATCAATGATTCGATCGTAACGTTTATGTCCTGTAAGGATGAGGTTTCATTATATTATAATGAATTTAATAATGAACTCAGTTGTTTCATCATGTAAATGGATTTAATAAATTTACTTGCATCATGGAAATTAAATAATCCTAAACAAAAACTTCCGTTATCTAAATTGATTTTTCCAGTAGTAATATTTTCATTGATTATATAAGGGTAATATATTTAATGTAAATTTTTTGACATATATACTTGTCAATATATTGTATAAGTATATTTATATATAAAGATCTTAGCATGAGATAGTGGACACATATTTTAGAACTAATGGACTATTATTCAATAAATTATCATAAAAGAATGGAAAAAAATGACAGAACATTATTGTGTAGAAATGAACGTAGAGTCCTATCAGTTATGAGTATAGAGAAGGATATAATATATATTGATTTTGTAAATATGGGCATTAAAATAAATTGGGAATAAATAATATAAATATGGTAAGTTTAATTTCCCAACCCAATTTTCGAGATAAAATAAATAATTCTCAATAAAATTACATGAATTGAAAAAGATAATTGATGAAATGGATGATAATAAATAAATATAATTCATTATAATATAGTGTATTGATGATTGGAAATATTGTTGGTGTACCATGTATTCCTAAATACATGTGTGAATTGAAACATGAAAAACATAGATTAAATTTCATTACACACAATTATAGCACAATGATATATAGGTATTCATGATGGAATTTATAATGGGATAACATGATGTATAAAATTAATGAATCATAGTAAATATCATTTGTAGGATATAAAGAAAAGGTTAAGATACAACTTTGATTGGGTGTAATGGAACTCACTGTATAGTATTTCTTAAGTAGGAAAATATCATAATGGAAATTCCTACTACGTTTCCAATGATATAATTAAAGGATTATTAAATATGGGTTATTATGGAAAACCTTCCAATATGTTATTATATTATATATACAAGCAAGGGTCAGCTACTTAATTTTTATATAATTATTTTCCAAAATGATGTTTTGAGACATTAAGGTATTTCATTGAAAATTTTATATAATCATGATCCATGATTTAAATTAAAATTTTGGAATAGACATAAGATATATATATATATATACACTACGATAAACTTATGAAATGTCTGTTATCCACATATAGAAGAAATTATGAAAGGAAAATACACTTTTCAACAGAGGTATTATGGTCAAAATTTGACATTCATAGATCATTTGATTAGAATCGACCTCTTATTGAATATGTATGCACAAAAAAATAATCCACTATAAACTAAAAATATAATTATAAAAATCATTTTATGATAAATGATGTTGCAATACAAAATATTGCGATCTTTTTTTGAAATAATTCCAATTGGTAAAAAATCCAATAAGAAAAATTGAAAGAGTCTGAATTATATAGATTTATACAAATATTTATTAAAATAGAAAATATTTACTAAAAATAGGATGAATAAATTATAATTTCATATATTTAAATATGTATTCATTAAATTATTACAATAGAAGGTAGTTAAAATTATTGAAAAGAAGGGGGAGTTAAATACTTGGTACATTTGAATATATGATATTTTTTGGATAATTTTGATGGTTTCATATCATTTTTCGATGGGAATAATTTATCAAATTCCTTATTGTGATGAATATACATTATTGGCGTAATAAACATACTAAAAACTGATGGAATTGAGATACTATATGACTTATAAAAAAGTTATGTGACTATAAATGTTCTAATAACTATGGAGAAAATATTTTCTAATAGAAAAACACAATTTCCATATGTACTTTGTGGAATGAGAACATGAAAGAACCAAATATGTTTTCGGAGGACAAAATGAGGAATAAATAGCTACATTTTATCATAAATTAGTATATACACAATACCCATAGGATTTAATTAATTATATGTGGAGGAATATCATACCAATGGTAGAACTATAATAAATAAACACCATATTATAGTTTCCATCATATTCCTCAATATAATTTATAACATATTAATTTTATAATTTATAAATCTCAAAAAATTATAATCATTGTAATGACTCCAAGTAGTGTCTTATTGATAATAATAACAATATGAATGAACATTATATTGAACTCTATCAGATCACGCTATAAAAAATGATATATATATATATATATCATATTTAATTATAAATTGAATTAATTGACATGAAATAAAAAATATATTTGAACTAAGATTATTATATTAATTATTTTAGATGTTATAATGAAGCTTAAATATGATAGGAAATTTTACCATTCAAAGGGAATGGTGACTTTTAGAAAATATGCAGTTGTAATGTTAATGTTACTATTATGGAAATAAATTTCTATCAAAACAAATAAATACTTTTCAAAAAAAATCAATTATTATTAATAAATGATATTTATCAATGATTAAAAATATAAATTCATAAATATGTTTTTTCAAAAATAAGAATTATTTATAAGTGTTTAAATTCTTATCCCTATAAGCTATATTTTAAAAATGCATCGATTGATTTATATAAATATATATAATTTTTATATTTAATTATATATTTAATTATAATATTAATTTTAAAATACATATATTTAATATTTCCAATAGTTAATTATTTTCTAAATTTCTATAATGGTTTAATTTTCAGTGTAACTGTTAAAATAAATTAATTATCTACTCTACATTTTATGATTTTTATATGATGTCAAAATTTTCTAATAGTGAATATTTTTAAATCCACCAAAAATATGACATTATTTAGTAATATATTATATTAGAATTAACTAATGTCAAAAATTCTACATATACTTTACATTCATATGCCAAAAATGAAAAAAAGGCGTTTTAAAAAATTATTTTCATTAGAATCCATCTCTTTTAAAAAAATATTATATAAAATTAGATTTAATTAATTTAAAAATATTATTTTTTTAAAACCATTCCATAAATTTTATGTGTCAAAAATTAAAACCATAGGTACCCAAATGGTTTTCCATTTTCCATAACATATTTTTTCAAATCCAAAAATCCAACATTAATATTAACCAATCTGACATTTTATATAAATACCAAATCATCTTCCCATTTTTTATCAAACAAAAGTAGTTATAATAGTCCCCCTTTATGACAACCTATAAGATATTTTTAATGATAAAATGTGGTCATTATCAATCAATAATAATGAATGAGTATTTGTTGAATGGGGTGGCTCAAGGGGAACAGGGAGAAAACCCTAAGCCTGATGAAGAAGATGATTCCTCGAATCCCAATCAGGGGATGCACACAGATGATGATAGTGATGCGAGACCTTGTGTTGAGCCGATCAGTCACATGGAGATTTTCTCAATTTCAAAGAAGGGTGATGCTATAAAGGTGGTATCTTCGAAGGAACCTGCGAGGCTTACGAGAAATTTTGCAGAAGTGGTGAGCAATGAGGCGGGACCATCCTTCACCGACTTCGAAGCAGCCCACCCGGGAGAGTGATAAGGAAAGAGAGGATTTCCAATGTATCGGACAATCAGGAAGCGGTTGAGGAATGGGTAAATATCTATCGGTATTCTATTATTGCGAGAGTCATTATTCCGAAGGGTGAGCATTCGTGGAAGTTTCAGGATCTGACTAAGAGGGTTGTAGAGGTTTGGGGTTTTGATGATTGGAGCATGATTGCGATGGGAAGGGGATACTATCATGTGGTCTTCCCCATGGATGAGGGTAAGCAGAAAGCATGGAGCATGGGAACCATCTCCTTGAACCCTGGTTTTCTGAATATGTAGGAATTGGATCGGAATTTTGATCCCATGAATGTCCAGAATAATCACACTCAATTATTGATCCAAATTTACAAGTTAAATTTGGATGTATTGGCCCCCAAGGATCCTATGGGACATTGATTTCTCTGTAGGAAACCCTGTTCGCATGGACCAACAAACAGAAAATCCGAGTCTTGGACATTATGCGCGAATCTTGGTGGAGGTTGACATGTCGAATACGCTGGTTGAGGAGGTGGTTCTTACAACAAGGGATGATAGCATAAAACTTGATATTTTTTATGAGAGGAAGCCAAAGTTCTGTTTGAGGTGCTTATTCATCGGGAATAAGACGACTGAGTGTAAACGGGACAGGGAATGCAATGTGTGTAAGCTAAAGGGCCATGATGAGAGTATGTGCAGAAGAAGGAAGGGGAATGAGAAAAGTTCTCTAGAGCCCATTAATAACAAAGGAGATGGCCAAGGAATTGATCCTTGGCAATGAAGCTCTGAATATAGGGGCTATTCATCTGCTACCAGGGAGACTGATCTGCCTAATAATGAGGCACAGATTGCGTCTGCAGATGAGGTGGAGGGTAGGGATGAGGGGAATCAGGCGGCACATCCTCCCTATAGTGGTCCTATGGTGGTCAAGCTAGTTGTCCTAACGTAGTGTGCCACTATAGAGATGGGTGAACCTGACAGACCAGGGGTGATAATGATTAAACACGATGTGGATCACCTATTCTAGTAGAATTTGATGTAATTGGCAGAGGTTTGGATTTCCACCAAGCTTCTGACTCAGGAGGGAGCTTCACCCAAATTCCCCCTCCAAGGCTTCCCTAAGGAGACTTACGGTTGGAAGTGATCCCCCTCTCAAATATGGGAATACCTTCATTCCCATAAGTGGAAGGATATGGGATGATGAGGTGAAATAGGCTCATCTTAATCAATATGTTATGCCCATGAAAGGGGGTGACATTGCTGCCTCCAGTGGTGGGTCAGATGGGTAGTCAGTTGATGATAATGGTGCTAGGAATCCTGAAGACACAGCCTACCCAGGAGAGAATACTGTTTCATCCAGTGGTTGTGGTGGTGATGAACTAATTGGGCTGGTTCATGATGGCAGTAAAGACAAGCTGGTGAAGGGGAACCAAGGTGCAGAACATGCTGCAGTTGACCCAGATGGGGATACTGCTTTCCCCAGTGATAGGTTGGAGCAGACTGCTACTACTGATCCACCGATTCATTACACCTGTCAAGAAATAGGAGACAGTGGGGCATGCCTGGTGACCAAGGAAACTCATAACATCATTGCTTTTGGACAGAAGAAAGGGCAGGGTGGTCAGTGGAAGAAAGGGAAAAAATAGGTATCGCTAGAAATGAAAGGGGGGCCTCTGACAAAAGGCATGGCCAGTAAAAAATGAAGTTCTTTTATTGGAATTTTCAATGGCTCGGAAATTCCCGTACGGTCAGGGCCGTTCGACATTATCTTATGACCTAAAAACTGAAGTTTGTTAGTATTGCTGAGCCAAAAGTCCTCTTTGAAAACTGGAAAGGATTCAAATGGGTTTCTCTAGGATACTTCTTTGTCTCTAATAATCAGCATGCATCTGATATTTACCACATATGGGTGCTATGTCATGATGACATTAATATCACTTCCTATGCTAGTGGGCCTCAAAGTGTCCTGGTTGATTGTACCTTTATTGGGCAGGATTTGTCAGTTTCTTTTTTTATGCCTCCAACTCTTATATCAGTAGGAGAGAGATATGGGATGAACTCAAATCCACCTCTAGGAGGATTGGGAAAAAATGGATTATTGTTGGTGATTTCAATACAGTGCTGAATCCTGAGGAGAAAACTAGAAGAAACATCAATAGGGTTGCTGTTGCTGAATTTTCAGAGTGCATTGACTATTGAAACCTGGAACAAGTTACCATGGCTGGTTCCTATTTTACATGGTGCAGATACACGTGGGAGGGGAAGCAAGCTAGTAAGCTTCATAGGTGCTTTGTTTGTGTTGATGATCATGCTACAGCTCATGGAGTTTCTGGATTCATGCTTCCTAAGCATCATTCTGTCCACAATCCAATAGTTATTGATTTCAATACCCATCTCACAAGGTCATCCCATATTCCCTTTAGATTCAAAAATGGATGGCTTGTGACTCTAGGATGCAGGGAGATTGTCTTGGAGGCATGGAAATCTGAAATCATTGGAAGTCCTCTTCAAATACTTGCTATGAAACTCAAACACCTTAAGGGGATATTGAGGGAATGGAGTAAGAAATATTTTTCAAATATTGATGAGGATATCATGAAGTCAGAGGAGGAGCTGGCCAGGATTTAGTTTTTTCATGAGTAGCACCCTACCTTATGCAGAGAGGAAGTATCAGCTCATAATAGGCTTGATGATCTTTTAATGGTAAAGGAAAGATTGGTTAGAAATCAACTGAATGTGAACTGGATAAAGGATGGGTATAGAAACTCCAAGCTCTTCAACAGGACACACAAGGAAAAGAGGGCGCGTACAGGGAATAGGGTGATCAACATTGATGGGCACCTCTGTAATGAAGAAAATGAGATTTCTCTGGCTGTTGTTGAACACTTCAAGAGAATATATTCTGATAATGGGTAGTCCAGCATTCACTGCAAGGTTGATAAAATCAATACTTGTATTGATGATCACTCGAATCAGTTTCTAAATACTCCCCCATGCAAGGAAGATATCGGATCTACTCTCATACCTCTCAATCATGAGAGTGCCCTAGGTCCCGATGGCTTCACGACTAAATTTTTCATGTTCTACTGGGATATTTTGCAGAATGATATTGTGCAAGGAATGAAGGATTTATTTTTTCATACATGTATTCCCAATGGAATTAATTCTTGTTTTATTGCTCTCATTCTTAAGAAATATAATTCTCTTGACATCAAGGATTTTAGGCCAGTTCCACTTGGGAACACAATACCCAAACTAATCAGCAAGGTTTTCGTGAACAGGATGAGTGGGTTGCTCAATGGCATAATTACTGCTAATGAATTTGGATTTGTACCTGGGAGGAGCATTCAAAAGTGCCTATTTATGGCCTCTGAGAGTGTCAATATTATGAAAAGTAAGACAATGGATGGGAATTTTGCCTTCAAAATTGATATCTCCAAGGCTCTTTACACTATTAAATGGGGTTTCCATCTTGATGTCCTTAGAAGGTATGTATTCTCGAGTGGCTTCGTGGATTTGATCCATATCATACTTGATTTATCTAGGTTATTAGTTCTTATCAATGGTGCTACGAGGGGCTTCTTCCCTTGCGCTAGGGGGGGTGCGTCAAGGTGATTCTCTTTCTGGTATGCTTTTTGCCATTGTAGGGGATTACCTGAGTAAGTGTATTAATGAACTTTACCAAATGGGACTCTATAAGCGGATTAGGGTTAGTATGAGTGAGTATGCCCCGTCTCACTTATTTTAGGGTGATGTATTCTTCCTCCTTAGTCAATATTCAAGGAAAAACATTTCATCAATTTATGCCATTTTTAGTCATTAGGAGGAGGTCTCAGGACAAGCCATTAGTTGTGACAAATCATCCATTGTTTTTGGGAATGGAATTTCAGTTGGGAAAAGGAACAGAATTTTCAGTCTTCCTGGGGTGAGGAGGGGATCCATACCTTTCTAATACATTGGGGTCCCACTATTTTTGGGAAAAGTGAAAAGAAAATACTTGGATGGTATTTATGCTAGAATTGTACAACAGATGGCCAGCTAGAAAGGGAAATCCATGTCCCTGGCTGGGAGGGTCTGTCTTGTGAACTCAGTGATCACATCGAAGTTTATCTATTCCTTCTCTATCTATCAATGGCCGAGAGGACTTCTCAAGGAACTTCAGATCATGGTATGGAATTTCATATGGATGGGTTCACCACAAGAGAGAAATCTGATTACTGTTTCATGGAAGGAGTGCATCAAGCATGTGGAGCTTGGGGGGACTAGGACTCAAGGATCTTCATACCTTTAACGATGGATTGATTGGGAAATTTATATGGGAAATACTTTCTCATGAAGCTAATGATGACTTTCTTTCAAACAGAATCACAAAGAGGCTTTTAAATGGATACAAATATTATCTTGCTTCATCGGTTTGGGCCTATATCAAGACGGAATATGTCATAATTATGCAGGAAACCTGATGGTTGGTTTGTAGGGATTCCACACTGAATTTCTGGAACACAAAGTGGCTCACATAGCCCCTTTGTGATCTAAATATTCCACCTAAAGCAGCCCCTTGGTCTATTTCCGGCTTACTCTCACAAATGCAATCTTTTAATTTTAGTGTTGCTTTTCAGGTGGAGACTGAAGTCAATAATTATGTCTTTATAGAGCATGAATCATTGATCTCGATCCATAGAAGAACAAGGAAATTCAATTGTAGGTATTACTATAGGAATATATGTGGGGGTCAATCTCCTCCACCTTCTTGGATTATGAAATTCAGAGTCCGGTTTATTAGGACTTCCAGATTCTCTTTAATCTGGCGGATCTAGAAAAATCGAATTCCCAAAACTGATGTTCTTAAGAGGGACAACATTTAGATGGCTTCCATGTGCTCCATCTACAAAGCTGATGAGGATTCTGTACAGAAAATCTTTATGGGCTGTTGTCATGCTAAGCAGTTGTGGGAATATACTGGTTCTCTGTTTCGGGTTGTATTTAATACCTGTGGGTCGGTTCTGCAATTTCTATCATGTCTATCTCATGGCCATTTCAGCGAGCAGATTTATAATTTGTTCTTTCCTATTATTGCTACTACTATTGCAACTATTTGGGAAGCCCAGAACATTGTAGTGTTCAATGGTGTGCATTCCACGGTTCAACAAGGAATGATAACGGTACACAAAGATGTTTATGCTGCGTCCCTTGTGAAGGATGGCCCTATGTCTAATACAGTTTATTATTTTCAAATTCTGAGAACTCTTGGTGTTTTGGGTCGGGAACGCAAGCCTCGGATGCTGAATTATATTCGATGGATCCCACCCATTGGACCTTCCCTCAAGGTAAATAATGATGGGGCTGCATTGGGTGCACCCAGCCCATTGGGTTGTGGGGGAGTGTTCCGCACATTTAGGGGGTTTGTTAAAGGATGCTTCCACCATGCCATTAGAGTTGGAACTGCCTTTGAGGCCAAGCTTTGGGCAATGATCTATGCCATCAGGTACGTGGTCCGATTCAATTGGAATTATATATGGATTGAGTCTAACTCTCAGACAACAGATCTTGCCTTGAGAACTAAGACACACCAGGTTCCTTGGTTTATGCTGCCTCAGTGGATTGGTTTCCTTAGGGAGATTCCTCAGATGCGGGTGGACATTTTACATGTCTGCCGGGAGGCTAATCAGGTGGTGGATACAGTGGAAAAGCAGGCACTCACTGATCCTAGAGTGATGTGGTCTTTCACGGCCTCGGACTACTGTTCCCCACTGGTGGAGGCAGATAGGTGTGGTGTAAATCACACACATTTATGTAATAACCCCTTGTATGCTTGACTCGTTTCTTTTTTATTTAATTTTATTAGGACCGACTTCCACTGTTTCCTGGATTCTTTGGTAATGAAGATAATATTTTATTGATTATTACTCTTTTCTTTTCTAATATATTTGAAATCCTTTAAATTTTTGTTTCATTTAAATGTGATATATTTTATGATTCATTATATTTTATTACTGATTGTATAGTCCATAAAATATCACTATAACCTCTCAGTATAGAATATGCATAGGATTTTATTATTCTGTACTATTCATGAGGTAATAAAATTAAATTCCCACATCTCTATTTATACCAAGTATTTTTTGAAAAATGAATGTATTTTTTTAAAAGAAGTGTCATTTCACTACAGCTATATGATGTTGATGTATTTTGTGGGGCCCTTCTTTAGTCCCAAGGGGAAAAAACTTGCTATTGGTTAATGTTTTACATTTTCATTAATTCATGGATTCCATTTAGTATTTAAATACAGAAATTTTATATCCCGCATTATAACCAGTTATGCATGTCATATAATCCTTAAATTTCTTGTGGCTTATTCGATAATTTTATTTTACTCCTACCATTGAAATAAAAATTATTTACATATTTCATATTTAGCTATATATATGGTCAATGTATCCTACTATACTCATTCATTATCATCCCATTATAACAAATACATTCTATTAAATGGAAATTATACTATAATTTAAATTTTTTTGGGCAATTACCATGATATATATATTTAAATTACACTGGTATATATTGATAATTCAAATATCTATTTTGAAAATATTAAAAATTATTCATTACTTATCCATAATTTTGAAATTAATTATTAGTGTACAATTTATATTCTATTATTTATTTATTGTCTTTTTATGTTGGATACATTGGACTTATCATATGATATGTGAGGTGAAAATTTGTATAGAAATGTGATGCATTTATAGGTATAATGAGACAAAACGGATTAAAAATTTGTTTTATGTCTTCTAGTTTTTTATGAATACATGTACGAGGCCTTGATGGTATTGTTATGATGTCCATCATGACAAGATTCCATTTCTATGATAAATGTATGGGTAATATATATGATAATTTATTTACTTTTTAAAATTACATTGGAATGTTTTATATTAATTTTTTGAATGAATTAGTAATATTTGATAATTTATTCCTAAAAAATAATATAGGTTTTATTTATTTTATGATATATTCATTTGTATTATACAACGATATATAGTTTATTAACATACAACTTATTTTCCTTCTAAATTTACTTAAATATTGATAGAAATTATTATAATTGAAATAAGTATGATCAAGGATAAATAATAAAATATTATGTATTTTAACAATATATATTGAATTTATAATATAATTTATTGATCATATATGTTTATAATCTCATAATACCACTAAACAATTTCATTATGGATATCAAGATATTTGTATTATATTACATTTTCATAAAATAATCACTAACTCTGATATTCTAGAGCTTCCATCTAGCATTTTCAACATATAAATATACATTTATAAAATTGATAGAAGGTGAACCACTAATATCCCATTAATTAATAACATTAACCATTCAATTAATAGAATGTAGTATTATTTTTTATTGATACCATCCTAGACCCACTACATAGGGTGTGTCTAAAAAAACCTAATAGACAACTCATCTTACGTAAAGAAAGTAAATATTTTATTTAATCTCCATGGAACAATCTATAAACTCATATAATTTCCCTAATTTCTCATCCAATTGTAATTACCTCACCTAAATATCATACCTGACCCTATCA
The DNA here is from genome assembly GCA_963277665.1 of Viscum album. NCBI lineage: Eukaryota > Viridiplantae > Streptophyta > Magnoliopsida > Santalales > Viscaceae > Viscum > Viscum album. The sequence goes on from OY728161.1 coordinate 634,514,714, forward strand.
TTAAGAGACAAAGTATAATTTCACTTCTAATTCCAACATAAATGATTTAGTCACACTATCGAAGGACCATATGAATTTAAACATGCATGATAAACCATGGAAATTAAATTCATATCCATAATATAAATTCACACAACCCAAAGTCTGTTCTCATCTTATATCACATATAAGAGAGATCTAAAATTCAACAAAAAACTAAAACACTATTTTTTTACTATACAAAGCCCTAAAAGATTTTACCAACTCACTACAATTAAAAATGTTACTATCCACCAAAAATAGAAACTATGAAATAAGTTGGATTCATTTTATTTTCTCACCCATTATTAATTTTTTGATAACCCTTATGCATGTTGACTATCATTATGAGGAGTAATAATAGTATATACAAAAATTAATCTTACCCATGGACTTAACCTGAACCTCTCATAACCAAATCAATATTTGTACTACTTTTAAATGTTTTCCCATGATATTATATACAAAATAAAATATATTGGATCATTTGACCTACTCCTACAATACAATGAGGAAACTAACTAATCAAATAGGGAACAATCATTCCTTTATAAATTTAGATATATGAAAATTTTAATAACGTAATTAACAATTATATATATATAACAATATAATTAAATATTATATGATCCACCTACCTATATAAATGAGTTACTATTCTAAATCCTTGTTCCGCCAAAACATGACTATTCCCATACTAAAAAACACAAAACCCTCCTAGTTTTGTGATTATATACCAAAAAAATCAAGAATAAAATTCTATATAATTTTTTTAATTAATTCGTAATACAAGTCCAAAGTTTTATAACAGTCATTAATATTAAAATTATCCCCAAATATAGAAATCCATTTTGAATGATTGGATACACATCTATGTATTTCCTCTCAACCACTAATAAAATGTTCCACAATAAAATATTTTTCATCGATCAAAAAAATATAATCTAGAAAAATACAATGGAAATTTATTGAGGAAGAAACCATAACAAAACATGTAGTGAAAAAAATTCAGCATCCTATAGAATCCCTTCCCACCTAATAATAATATAATTCATTTATTATGACTTCACCACGATCTAGTCGAATCATCCCTTATATCCCTTGCTCTAAAGAGACCAAGATCAGAAAACAGAATGGAATGAATGAATGACGGATTAAGTGTAACGTCCCACCCCTTCCTCATTGGCTTGAGAAAGAAGTGAGATGCTACTTGGCCTCAGGGGATGTTCCCAAGGCACCAAAGGTTGGAAATAAATGTCAATGGATTCACAAAAAATTGGGGAACAATTTAACGTTAGAATAAATCTAACCAACCAAATAAATATTAGCCAACTAAAAATACATGATGCATGTCAACAAAAAAACCCACGAAATACCTTACCCAAATAGAAACCAAAAAAACAATTATTCCATAATAATTCCCGAAAACCAGTACAACCACATCAGAAGAAGATCCCAAAATCAGAGTAAAAAGTAGAAGATTGTAAAATAAATCCCAAAGGAATCCATGCCACGCTCCATGGAACCACACCGGGCTCCATGCTCTAATCACCACAATAACTACTAATCATCATGATTATCCTCTTGTAAAATGAGATTCTTTACATTTACTTGTGTCTCAGAAAATTAAATCTAAAAAAGCACCAAAGTGCCAATGTAGGGTGTGGGTACAATTACTTAGTATGTTTTCCAAAAATTAATTCCCTAGAGATTACACTAGGATAAAATTGTTCGAACATTTATATAACAAAATTTATTCAAAACCACACAGAGTGAACAACTTCAAGCAAAACAAACACACCCTTACAAACCCATTTTCACAAAAATCAACCCAATTAAAGGGAAATCCAACAAAAAATCCATAATCTATTTTACTATAACACATTACCACAATAATTTCATCTTTCTTAGCCACGTGCATATTCACAACATATCCATAAATTTTCACACACTCAACCTGGCGTAACAATCAGGGCAGAACATCTAGTCCAAGCCCATTTAATACTTTCCAAATCTAGAGGTTCTTCCCACCAACATATCCTTGATTGTGGACCTTAAATCCACTATCCATCCCCTTTTTATAGTGGTACTCCCTAACCACTTCTCATTATTCCAAAAATAAGCATAAAATGGTCTAGCTAATAAACAAGAACATATACCTACTAATAAAAAAAATGAAGCAACTATTTCACAACCAAAAAATCCTTTAAGGCATTAACCATGAAGAGGAATATTTCAATGAAATATAATTTTTACTAAAACCCAGTTTTAGAAACCAATTTCATAAACAAAACCAAGCCAACAATTTTGAAATCCAACAAAAAAATATACATTTAACCAAAATCAACCATTTCCCAAAAGAATCCAAAAAACATCAAAAAGGGTATATCCATCAAGATTGTCATGTCATAATCACAAGTCAATTTCATGGAAAACCAATTTTTTAAGACTGAGGCTTTTATTTATATCAAAATTGAGTTGATAGTAAAGCTACATGACATAGGGTTTCAGTAAAATCAACCAACATACATGTACACAATAAATAGTGGTGTAATCTACACTAAAACGTTTTTAGATACCATTGACTAACCTTAACAAGACTCTAAATCATAATTTTAGTCATAAAAACAGTACATCTATATTCAACGGGTGTAGATCTAGAAAACGGATAGAGATGGAGAACTAGATCTAAGGAAAATCAAGAATTATCCAAGAGAGAAGAATTATTGGAGAATAATCTCCATCACAACACCATGAAAACCCTTCTAATCGATTGAAAAATGAGTGGGAGATCCCATTTAACCCCTGAGAACTAAAAATCATGATTAGGATTACTGTGGAAGGATAAATGAGGATTTTAGGGAAAATTGAGAGTGAACCTGTAATTAAAAAACCCAATTTTTATTTCCGTACACGGTTAGCTCACATGGTTAAGAAAACCATGTACTAACTTTGCGCATGATACTGCATCAACAGGAACCCCTTTTTGTCTCCCTATACCATTAGTCAAACCTTGAATAAACCATGTGATGCCCACTACCTCCACTTGCACAGTTTCTTGGAAATCTTGTATAGTTTCCTCCAAGTGTGCTTGAACTGTGTTCCCATATAAATTCCCCAAAACCATTTTGAATCCTCCCCAAACTCCCACAAAACATTATTTAACCAATTTATATACACAATAATCCATAAAAAGGGTTATATACCTCAAACCAGGTGTTCTACATTCTCCCCACAATTAGAATTTTTTTCCTCAAAAAGTATAAAACCATCGATTTTCCAAAATAGCTCAGGTCATTGATCAACCATCTCTTTCTCCCGCTCCTAAGCCTCCACCTGATTATAATTATGCTTCAACAAAACCTGAACTACAAAAATGATTTTAACATGCAAAAAAGTCTTATATATATGAACAATCTGCACTGAAATGTACATCAAAGAGGCATCTGACTCTCGCTCAATATGATCTCATCGAATCACATGGTTAGGATCTGGAAAGTACTTTTCCAATGGAGAAAAAGAGAGTACATTGTGTACAACATTGGACCATGGTGGAAACGAAAACCAATAATCCACCTCTACATTATACTCAAGCATCTCAGAAGGACCAATACACCTTTGAGATTACATATCCTACTTCCCAAACAGAAAATTTCCTAGCCTAGGAGAGATTCTCAAGAACATATGATCACCTACCTTGAATGAAAACATACATCGATGAAGATCCACATATGATTTATGATTACTCTATGTTTTCCCCATTATTTTCATGAAAAACATAATTTTTTCTATAGTCTCCTAGAAAAAGCTTATCCCAACTGATGAGGACTGGACTATTTCTACCCAAAAAATATGGGGAACGAAACGGATTCCCATACAGTGCTTCAAAATAATCCATATGTATTGAGGCTTGAAAAACAAATTTGTAGGAAAAATCCACTATAGATAGGTGCTCCTCCAATGAGACACAAAAATCCATCTCACAAGAACATAACATATCATCAAGGGTTTGTATCATTCTCTTTGATTTCCCTTCCATATGAGGATGATAATTCGTTCTCATTTTCAAATGTGTCCCAAGGGATTGCGGTAAAGATTTCCAAAAATGAGATGTGAACCTCAGATATCTATATTATAAAATCAAAGTTGGAACACCATGAATATTTACCACATCACATATGTAGATTTTTTGATATATTATCAACCATTTGAGATTCAAAAATAGGGATAAATGGGATGACATTATGATCCAATCCACTATCATCAATATGGAATCATGCTTTCTAAAGGTTCTTGGGAGACTAGTAACAAAATCCTTATCTATTTTTTCACACTTCTAGAGAAGAATATATAAAATTTAAATATACCTATCAACTTCTGATGCTCGTCTAGGACTTACTAAGAAGTCGAGAATCTCAAAATAAACTCTGATACTTCTCTTTTAATACATTCCCACCAAAACTATTCTTTCAATGTATTATTCATTTTCTCAATTCCAGGAGATAAAGACCATTTGTAATGATGATAATATATGTTAATTTCCTCCTCATAAGCCACCAGTACAAAAATTAAATTCTTAAAACAAAAAAAAAATCTCTATTTAGTTCCCAACCTCATTGGTCTCCCCAACATTGAGTTTTGACCTAATCACCGTACACTTAGAATCAAACAACTATGACTCATTGACCAACCCAACGAAGTCAAAAACTGATGACACAGGAATGAAAAACACTCTATCACCTCGTTCCTCAAATTACAACCTCATGTTTACTATAACGTACATCAACTGCCACTGATCTAATGCATGTTTCACCACCTAAGCATTCAACTTCCTACTTAATTCATCCTCCACCAAATTTCCCTTACATGTAGCCTACATTAAGTAATAATCTATTATCTGGAGATACTCCATCCATATACTTTTCCTCAAGTTCAAACACATTGTGAGAAATTATTCATTAAAATATAATGATCAATAATGTCTATGAATTTCTCACAGAAGATATAACAATGCCAAATTTTCAATTCATGAACCACATCCATCAACTCTAAATCATATGTTGAGTAGTTCTTCTCATTCAACCTCAACTTATATCATCAATATCCTACCACATTATTCCCTTACATTAGAACACAACCCAACCCTAATCTATATGTGTCACAATACACCACGTACCCTTTTCCTTATTCTGGAAAAACATGGATTGGGGCTGATGTATGAAAACCGATAAGCTCATCAAAAAAATTATGACACTTTTTATTCAATTGAAATGGAATATTTTTTATTTCCAAATCTATCTTTGGTGAGGCCTATCATGAGAAGTCATGACCAAAATGAAAATAGTAGACAACTAGACCTAGAAAGCTCTATAGCTCAAAAACATTTTTTGGTGGGTTATATGAAATAACAAACTCTTTCTTTTCCAGATCAACTAAAACACCCTTCTCAGAAACACCATGTCCAAAGAAACGAACATATTGTATTCAAAAATCACACATCGACAATTTAGTATATAATTGATGATCTCTGAACATATCCAACACTATCACCAATAGATTCTCGTGTTCTACTATTGTCTTGGAATATACTTTTATATCATTGAAAAATACTACTACAAAAGAATCCAGATATTTTTGAAATATCGAATTCATCAATTCCATGAAAACTGAAATAACATTTAGTAGATCAAAGGGAATGACCACATACTCATAACAGATATGTCTAATTCTGATGGCTATTTTCAAAATATCGTCATTCTGCACTCACAATTGATGATATCATGACCACATGTAAATCTTGGGGAACCATTGGGTTCCCGTCATCTGGTCATGAAAATCATCAATGCGAGTAAGAGGATATCAATTATTTATTTTAACTTGGTTATGATTATGATAATAAAAAAAATCTTCAAGGTTCGACCCACCTTTTTAATTAAAAACAGGTACTACCCAAGGAGACATCCTAGGACAGATCAACACTTTGTTTTTTAACTTCTCCAACTACAATTCCAATTCCCTTTATTCTGTTGGTACCATCTCTAAGATGGAAGTGAGGTAGTTTTTGTTCCCAGAAGGAGATCAATCATAAACTATAATTCTATCATTGGTGGAAACCCTGATATTTATTTGAGAAAAACATCCAGAAACATATCCACAGCCTCTTGGAAAACACTCTGCTCAACTCTTTCCATTGATTCCAATGATTATTACACTAACTGATATGAGAACATTCCAACATCAGGTGTAAACAAGACTTTAGAGACTTTATTTTCATTATTCATTTCTATAAATTGATTTTTCATTCCATCCTCAATCATGAAACAAACTATTCGTGCATAAGATTTTATATGGTCCTTAAACATTACCAACCAATCCATTCCCAAGATTATATCATAGGAATATTTCTCAAGAACTGAGAAATCCCACATCAACTCAACCCCATCCAAAACTATACAACATGATATACATTGTAAGGATTCATGCATTAATTGATCTAGAGTAGTTTGATGTTTTATAACTGAAGTCATCATTTCCACAGTTAAACCCATCAAACTAACAGCCCAGGAAGAAACAAAGGAATGTGAAGCACCCATATAAAAAAACTCTTCAATCAAGGTAGAATATAAAATAATTGTACCACGTACCATGTATTGTCCCGACTGATCATTCATCACAATCAACACAACTCCAAAAAATTTCTTTCTTTAAAGACTTAGCACTTTATTTCCCTTATGAGGAGTTGTGGTTCTCCTAGAATCACCATGAAAATATTTACTCTACTGAGGAGGGGTATACTGCTACCCCAACCTATTGATGCATAGGACCCTTCCAAACCCTGAGGAGTATCACAAATAGCCGACATTGGAGAATAATGACAATACCGATGAGGAAGTACCATCTACTTACATTTCGGACATGCTCAATGTTGTGTCATATAACCCGCTTGATATGGCTTGTAGAACCAAATTGAAAACATCCTATCCTACTCTGAGTCTTGAGAGGAAGATTAACTGATCCTACCATCATATTCTGAGTTATACTCCCACCCTGGAAAAAAGTTTACATCTTCCTCTAGATCCCAGCTTTAGAGTTCCCAACATTTCCCACGGTTACTAGTATTCTTCCCCCGCCTATATCCCCCAAATTATCCAATTCGTCTAATTTTTGTTTATTCACCATTTTTGTATAATCATTTTTACATAACACCACTATTTTTAAACTAAATTTCCAGTTATAACCAAGATTTAATGATATGTGCCTTCAATGATGTACTACCAACCACCTCAGGTGAAAAAACACTATGTTCGTAAACCTATCTGTGTATTCTGTTTCTGAGAGGATATCTTGATTTAAATGATATAAATCTATTGTTTTATTTTTTTTAATAACATACGAGGGTATATTTTTTTGTTAATAAATTTCTTAAAACACTCCAATGTCATCCCTTGGTCTATTCCATCTTGGAACACAAACTCCCACCATTGAAGGGAATGATCTCCTAAAATGTATTTTTCTAAATTCACTTTCAGCTCCACTGATGTTCCTAGGAATTCAAATATCCTATTTATTCTGTTCAACCATGCCTCAGCCTTTTCCATTATCAAGTCACCTAAAAAATGGGTGGATTATGCTTTTGAAACTAAACTACATGATCCACATGCTTTTCATATTCTGGTTTATTCCCTCTTTCCACTGTTTGGACAGCTTTCATTATTCTCTACACTACCTGCAAGTTCATCTAGGGCTCAGGTGAAACCACATTATTAGCAACCTCTTCTGTTTTGTCTTTACAATGCCTCTATGGGGACATTTCTATCAAAAAAATAAGCAAAAGTCTAACTCCCTTGGAATGAAAAAGATTACAATTTTTGATTCAATTACATTGTAACTATCACAATAATGATTTTCACATGTTTACATTTCCCATGTCGCACCACTTTTCTAAAAATCCACATGTTTTGAAATTTGACTCTTTTTTAGAATACAATAAACATACACATTTCAAATTTTCATGTTTTAAACTAATATCTAGATGATTCACAAATCCACATATCTATAACACAACAAAAATCATTATTCCAAATAAATATGAATCCTAGAGGGAAGTCATTTCTACCATACATTCCATGCTCATATCGTTGGATACAACCATGAAAATGTGATTTTTGTTGCCTATAAGTGTATCCAAAACAAATGTGCACCAACTCTCTGGTTACATGATATTCAACATGAAAGGGTTAGTTATATCCTTTTATTGTGTGGATTTCATGTTCCAAAAATCATACACCTTACTATAATCCCAAATCAAGGAATAGACCAAGAATGAATGTCAACACTAATACCAACAATCAACAATTTGGAAACAAAAAAATGTGGATGTTAAGGACAGAACAAACTGATACCATTTGTATAATCCCACCCTTTTCTTATTTTCTTGAGAAAACGGTGAGATGCTACATGGCATTATTTGACATTGACAAGGTGCCATAGGCTTGCAATAAATGCTAAGGGATTCAAGAACAATTAGGGAAATGATTTTCCCATAGAATAAAATCGACTAATAACATAAGAGTTAACCAAACACAACTACATGATGCACGTTATTAAGGTAAAAAATCAAATAGAGTACCAAAAATAATGCCAAAATGCCAAAATCTTCCATCAAAATTCCCAAAAAACAGTATAAACACATCATAAGAAGATCCCAAAATCAGATTTCAAATTGAAATACTCAACAACAAATCCCAAAAAAACCATGACACACTCCATGGCTTAAAAACAATATACATTCTCTATGCACCACAATTCCACCTTAGCATCATGCTGAATTACTTGAAAAACTAGGTGTTTTACCCCTACCTCCGGCCCAGAAAATGACATCAACAAAAGAACCAAATTGTGAAAGGAGGGGATGAGTAGAAATACTCTGTAAGTTTTTCCCAAATTACTTCCCTACACATGAAACTTGGTTATAACTATTATCACATTTAAATAATGTAATATATACAATAAAACACATAGTACAACAATTTCCATGAAGCCATACACACCATTACGAAGACATTTTTACCCAAATCCACACAATACACAGGCTTGTCAAAAAACATGTCCTAATCTGTATTACCATAAAAAATATGAAAATATATATATATATACCTTATACATGTGAATATTCACAACATATTCATAATGATTCACACACTCAACCTGGTGTAACAAACATGATGGAACATCGCATCCAATCTCATTTACTACTTCATAAATCTAGTGGTTGTTCTCACGCACTTATCCTTGATTGTGGCCATTCCATCCACTTTGCATACCCTTTTTATAGTAGTACTCCCTACCCACATCTCATTATTCCAAAACAAGCATAAAATGATCAAGCTAATAAAAAGGAACATACAACTACAAAATCCAAAACAATATGTAATAATTATTTCACAACCAAACAATCCCTTAAGAAATTAATCATTTAAATGAATATTTCAATAAAAAAACTTTTTTTATTCATTTTCACAAACCATTTAGACAAACCAAAACAAGCCACCAATTTTAAAATAAACATATTAAAATCCAATAGAAACAAAGAACATTTCACAAAAATCACAAATTTTCCAAAAAAAATCCACAAAACACCACTAAAGGGATTTATATAAAGATTCACATACCATAATCA